>LR991084.1:6000000-7200000 GCA_905163515.2 Lymantria monacha
GCGACTATGAATACTACCAACACTTACTTTGCTCGTGAATGTCGTAAAAGACGATATGCACCTGGGCCAACGCCACCTGATGGCATTTGGTTAGCAATAATATTCCAAAGGAAGGTTGACGTCAGGCAAGCGGCTGAACATAAAACTATTCCCAATAACTTTTGCAATATGTACGAATAAGCGTACATATTGAATCAACTCCAAGTAATTAGGATAAGAGCAGGAGAATGATGAATGGAAATGTATAATGTATCTAAAATATTTTTGAAATCCTCGTATCCTTCGTGAAGTGAATCCTAGATACTCCATGTTCGAATCCTAGTTCAAAAAAGCATTATAGGATTTTTGTTATAGATTTTTTTTGCATTCACAAAAGCAAGCTGGAAGTTTGCAACTATATCCTCAAAACGCATACAGGTTCAACCTCTATCATATACCATGGAACCAAAAGGTATACATATTTCATTCATCTGAGATCATCATCATCATCACAGCCCACGCACGTCCCATTACTGTCTGGCTCGGGCCTCCTCCGTAATGAGAGGGAAATTAACCTACTATACCGCGCTGGTCAGACGTGTTGGTATAGGGTTGTGTTTCGAGTTTTTCTTCTCTTACATAGATGTTATATGCGTTTTATATCTTTTAGTCGTCTCTTACGATCACCCACGGGTATGACAGGGGGTGGTGAATTGTATTCTTACTCCGTCACCACACGGATAATAGTACAAGGTACACACGAAGATAATATTCGGGGATAAAGACATAGATTCCAAATATCATTAAATTAAAATCTTCATTGTACAAAATATTTATATTATTTTATTTACTACTGAAAACTGCCTCAAAGACCTAATAATTGTCATTCGTAACTTATCGACAAAAACTTCCAACTGTAATACATTCGTCTCTTTCGTTGAGGCCTTGGGGCCTTGGCAGTATGCGATCCATATCAAGTAGATATATAGAAACACATACATATGTGTTGTCACGGACAAATTTAACAATTCCCAATGCATATACGGTCTTTTTTTAACCGGTCATTTATATAGACCCATGGCCATTTATTAGATTATGATTTATGATAATAATAATATAATATTATTTTCTGAATCATTCAATGCAACAATGATAAAAAACTCATAAACATATTTAATGGTGTTATCATAAATCTATATTTATGTGTGTACTAATATTATGGGATACAATCAGCAAATTCCATCAAATTTAAACGTAATAGCAGTAGTTGTGTCTGTGTATATTACGAAATATACGATGCCTAAAGGTAAAAATATGATTGTATCCGTCTAAAACTGCATTACAGTCAGCGAATAGATCATATTTAGCAATTTTGTACGCGGAAATCGAGAATTTTCCTTTATTTGTGTGTGTGGGTGTGTGTGAATATTTGATATGTGTGTGTGCCGTGCAACTACGGCCGAGGTCGCCCACATTCGATCTGCAAATTTTCGTTCGGCGGGATCACTGGCACCGCTCAGGGTCGCGCTGTCGTATCTCTCAATTTTTGTTTGTTAATTATAAAAATAATGCGTTATATAACTAGGTATCTATGTCTCGCTCGCTCGTGTACACTTCTACATAAGTCTATCTACACGGCCACCAGCGCTGCGTTGCACACATATACATTAACTAGAAAAATACATCCACGAAATTCGGCAGTGTGTTTTTGTGTGCGTGAATGACGTTATTGTACAATGCGATTACAGGTCCGCATTGGAATTCTTATTTCATCTAACTACGCATTTAGAATTACATTATTATTTGCTTGTGTGTCCACAATTGATTTTAAACTATAAACCTTTTTGCTATGTCTTCCGTTGTATATATGCATACCTACAAAGTTACCGAACGGTATATTTGGTAGTGCCAACCTAGCCCTTTGATAATTCGCCAAGAAAAATAAAAATAGACCAAGCGAAACGTGCCAACATTGAAAATGTGTGTGCCGTTTATATTAGAATAGAATATTTGTATTACTTCTAAAAACGGCTACCTTTTGACTGCTGATTAACCGTTTTTAAGCATTCATATACCCGTATCCGCTTTGAAGTATTTTGATATAAAAATATAGCCTGAAGTCATGTAGCCTCTGTTCTTAAAATGTGTTAATCATAATGTAAAAAAGGCTTTATTTTGACAACTGTATGTTTTTATTACTCATGTAGGACTGCAGGTACTAAATACTGGTTTAACTAAACGTAAATTGCTCTTCATCTTTACCATATAAGTCTTACTGCTGGGTTCAGGCCTTCTCTACAGTTTAATGGCAGTTGCCTTGCTATTCCACGTTGATCATACAAGTTGTGTCAAGTTTTCCTTCTATTGCACCGATGTTATCCACATATTATACCCCCATCGTCGTGTCTTACTACAACCATGGGTAAGAAAGGGGCTAGTGAATCGTATTTTTAATTCGTCACTACAAAGAGAAATTATTGTAAATAATATGGCTATCTTATTGAATAAAATGGAGCGAAAGCTCAGGTCATATTTATTTTAACCTTACATATGCAAGTACATATTATTCAGTCCGTATAATCAGTGTTACCATTTTATTATGACAAAAACATTGTTATTTGTGAGCCAATAATAATCAAAATATAAACAGCTCGTAAATATAACGTACTAACATTACATTTTTAAGTAACAATAGTTTTTGCCCGCGAATTTATCCGGTTGCAAATGATGTGTGAAAAGGAAAAATCTGTACAGTTTGTTTAACGTGAATTGAATCTGCCGACTATTTCTGTTTCTGTTGTATGCAAATGTTTACAAATATTTATCAGTGTTTATATGTTCTAATTTCTAATTCAATAAGTAATCAAGTCAAAGTACTAGTGCAAAATTTATTTACCTATTTTACTCCCTTGAAGGATGAAAATTTACAAATACTATAACACTAAAGAGTATTTGTACTAATTTCAAGACAATAGATCAAGATATTACATTTCTCTCTATGTACAAACTTTGTATTTCACCCTTTTTGGGGTAGAATTTCGTAAAATCCTTTGTTAATTAATTACTACGTCTCAAAAAGAGATTGCTGTCAAAATTTCGTGTTTTTAGTTGCAGTAGTTTTGGCTCAGCGTTAATGAGTCAGAGTTCTTTATGTGTAACATTTTAACATTAAATGGAAATAATTCTGAACGAATAAATCTTCCCCATGAAAACTTTAGCACAGCATTTCATCCCTGCTGGTGTTGAATTTAAAATCCTTTCTTAGTTACTATGTCACAAAGAGACTAATGTCAAAATTTCATACTTTTAAATTCAGTAGTTTCGGCTCGACGTTGACGAATCAATCAACCAGCTTCTTTACATGTAACATTTGAACATTGAATGGAAATATTTCTGAACGAGTAAATAAAAAATGTATTTTTAATACACTAATTACATACATACATCAAACATAAATCACATGTAATAAAATCATTTTATATTGTAATGACTATTTAATTCATCATTTACAATCGTGTTTTGACTCAATTCTTGTATGTCCATTATAATTTTGTATTGAATGATAAGAACAAACGACGTACCTACGTGTTTAACATATTTATTTATTATTATTTTATGACTTACATAAGCGATTCTAAGAATAATGCTTTATTTTATGAAATGGATAAACCTTTTAAGTTTTTTGCCTTTGCTTTTTAATGTTAAGACAATCGTAATAATTTGTTAAACAATTACTATTGAACAGCTATTTTCAATGGCTGTAGCTATATAAATAAATAATATAGAAACATCATCATTCTCCAATTCTTATCCCAATTACTTGGGGACGATACAATATGTACTCTTCTTTCATAGCACATATCGTAAAAGTTATTGACAACAGTTTTATTACCGGCCGCCTGCCAAACGTCAACCCTCCTTGGGAATGTAATTGTTGACCAAAAGGCATCAGATGGAGTTGGCCCAGGTCGTTATAAGGCTCTTAGTCGTCTTTTACGACATCCACGAGCAAAGCAAGGGTTGGTAGTATTCGTAGCCGCTACCTCGTATCAATTTTCAAAATAACTATATTTGCTAATTGTGTGAGAGAGAAATTATTACTATATACAGAAGTTGAATCCATGTCTATTGGAAAATCACTCTAGCATAATAATCAAATTGTGACTCGAATTATCGTCTTTGCGAGACGCTTTACCCGTCATTGTGGATGTTATGAAATTTGACTGAGAACTTTTATATTGACCTAAGCTGAATCTCATCTCATCTGATACCAAAAAAGATGGCTGGACTTATAACTTAGTCAAAGCATTATGCAGCATGTTTTCTATTTTCTTCTACTAACACAGGTGGACATTTGTTAGGCGAAGAAGATAGCTTGCTGATCCAAATAAAGAATAAAGACGAGATATAAGTATTTATATAGCAATAGATCAACCATAAGACAACAAATGACTGCTCTTATTAAGTAATACAAGTCCTGAGTCAGTCGAAAAAATTGTTAGTAGACTTTCTATAATTCATGTTCTTGAGTATTTATAATTATTTATAAAAAACCCGATTACTTATAAAAACCCGATTACGAAGAAAAAAAATGATGTCACAAGCGGGATTCGAACCTGCACCTATTGGGATTCCGGCCCAATCGTGCTGCCACTACACCACCGTGAACTATATTGTAGGACGTTCAAATCTCGCTTCGTATCATATTTACGTCTTTAAGGTGACGTGCGCTATCTACCCGACAATGTTTACATATTGTAGACTTAATACTTCAAACTTTGCAGTTAGAATTGTATTAAACGATGACACAACCTTGTTATTCAAATTACTGAAATTTAGCATTTAATATGCTTAATTATTTATAAAAACCCGATTACTTAATTATATATATAAATTAAATAATTATTGATAACCCGATTATTGATAATTAAATACTTAATAGCAAATTCGAAGTTTTCAGAATTTCAGAATTTATTTTTTCTAATGGCGCATTTTTTTTTTTTTTTGCAGGCTATAGTCTGTACATACGCCGTTCGGTCTGTGCGAGGCGAAGAAAAGGTGGCGCGTGGCCCCATAACCTAACCCACTGTATCTCCTCCCTATCATCATTAGGCCGGTTACTGATACTGAATCCGTGGTATCTCCAGCCTACCCGGTGGGGATGATGATGCTATCAGGTACTATTTAGGCGGGAAATGTATATCATGTGGCGAAATATGTATACTTTACATATATTCTTATCTTGGTTTATATGCAATAACTTTGATGGTATTTTATGTAATGTGACGCGAAGGCAGTTTTGGGATGTGATATAAATGTAAATATAATATGCCTTATAACGTTTTCGTTTTTCCTCTAAATTTACCAAAATATACCCATTAGTATTGTGGCCATTGCACTGTTGATGGCGAAGATTTGAGTTACTGACGGACTAACATGAAGAGACTAAAGACATGAAAAAAAATTATATCTCGATACTGGCAACGATGGGTCGTATATGTAGCTGTATGCAAGTACAAAATAAAAGAAGAAAAAGCATTTGAATTTAGAAATAAAAAAAAACGTTTTTGACGTGCATCTATTTATAAAAAATAAAAACTTGTAGCGTTTTGAAATCCAATGGCATTGAAAGTTTGATAACATTGACAAAATAAACTAATATACTTTCCTTGTGCGATAGGATCATAATACGTCATATGTCACCTTCAACTTTTATTAGTGACAATTTCACTTGTGTAATGAAGTTAGTCAAATATTCTTAACTAGCTGCCTTAGTACATACACAATTTCATTACTATAAGAGCCTTTTTTTGCGGTGGACTATGAATGCGTCTCGCCACGCCAAATCGGTCCAGGGTGACGTAAGAGGCGGCGTGTGATCCCATAAACCCACCGTGCAACTCCTCTCTTCGCCGTGGGAGCGGGCACCCGGTACCCGATCTTTGTCTTCGATGGCCTTACTATAAGAGCCTGGGTTAATTTTCATTATTCTTATTTTGCATTATTTCTGTCGAATAACACTTCTCCACGGACTACAAGTCTGGAATCCGATAAATGATAACAGGTTTTCTTCTTATTAATTATGACATTTTTGTGCTTTATACTTTTGCTAACACATGTTCGTATTTCCTTTTCCTTATATTATTAATAGACTTATCTTTTTTTGTATAATATATTTCTATCAAAGCATAAAATGTATGGGATCCAAGTTTAAAAGTATAATAATTATTGTGTGGTTGTCGATTTCAGCAACAAAAGATTCGTGATTTAAGTGGGTGCCAAATTTTATAGACATACATACATACCATCACGCCATGTCCTTTCACGCCTTTCTATAGACAATCCTGAAAATTTATTAGAAGAACGTATAACATTCTTAAGTAATTTTAAAACATAATTTCTTGTTTATTGTTTGTTATACTAAAAATGTTTTTTTTTTAAGTCTCATTGTTGAAATATTTATATTTTAATTACTTTCATTATATATAAAATTGTAAGCAAAATGTGTAATAAAATTCACAAGCAGGAGTTATTAATACAGAAAAAAAATAAAACTGCATAGAAAAATGCACGTCTAATTCGTCCCTGTACTTACACGTGCCGCGGTTTTTGTCCGGGATGCGATCTTTGGCACTCATTGTATGCAGCGAGTATTTGCGCACTGGAGCCTTGCCGCGGCGCCCGCACCGCGAACCGCTCCTCCCCTTGCCTACATAGCATGCACGCACGGCATAGATAACGTTATGCTTTGTTTGGTGCGCTTATATGTTTGGGAATGATTGTTCTTTGCTCTTTGTTATGTATGAGGCCTTTCATGTTAAATATTAAGTATTTATATATATATATATATATATATATACTTAGTATTTTAATATATGTATACTAAGTACGTATAATTATGTATTTATAGCAGTATCAAGAATTTAGTTAAGTTTTTGTTATGTTAAGCTGCTTATTGTATAAAAACTATCAATAAATCGTTTTAAGAATATATTAAAATATCATTAGTTTGAATTTTATAGTTACAATTATTTAATTAATCATTTAATAGAGAAATCATTCTAATTCTTATATGTTTTTTTAATTAATGTTTTACGTATTATTCTATGTTTTTTTTTTTATTTCAAGATAAACTCCGGATACAGTAATTTATTTCTTTTTTACATTCGGTATATTAAATAATGTTTACAATAAATTATTATCCGTTTTATAATTGGCATAAGCTTACATAATATTTAGGTCAAATAAACAAGGATATTACAAAATTTACAAAAATTACGCGAATTAGTTACGACGTAGCTAGAAGCTACGGCGCATATAATGTATTTGTGCAACGAGGCAACAAACAAGATATTATTTTTAGTATGAAATTTTTATGAACTGATAATATTTCAACGAATTCCTTATTTATCAGTCAATTGATTTAGTTAAATCGAAGCGTATCTTGTTATTTATAGTTAAGAATTTCTTTAATAATCATAGCAAAAATCGTCATGTATAACACTAAAAATAAATTAAATTTATTTAATTATTTATCAAATGTTGTAAAATAAGAAATACCGAGTGATATAATGATTTTTAATATTTACGCGAGTATTACACATTTGAAATATAACAGCTTTTTTCGGATTCTATCGCGTTTATATTTAAATTTTTATTTTTTTAGTCCTCCCGTGACCACGTACGTTGTAGTGTTCGAAACATTGGAAAATTAAAAATCAAATATAAACGCTATAGAATTCGTAAAAAAATGGTTATATTTCAAACCACGTCATATTTTCTCGTACCTGTTAAAACGCACGATTTTAAATGTTTTAATATATAAAATTGTAAACTAAGCTCTAAAAATTTACATAATTATCTATTATCCGAGCTTTGTATTTAAATTACGTGATCACAACTTTTTATAATTGAATATTTCTTATTATACCTTTTTTTTGGTAGGCTATAGTCTGGACACACACCGTCCGTTCCGTCCAGGACGACGGAAAGGCAACACGTGGCCCCATAACCCATCGTATTCCCTCCCCATCGCAATTGGACCGGCTACTGGGACCTCTTGACATCAGTGGTCAGCCCGGCTGGATATTATTATAACTATAGTGAATAATATTTCACTGAACAGTTAGAGAATCAAATCAACGAATAAACATTAATGAAATAAGGATTTCTTCAGAAGGGCATTTTGTAATTTATTTTACAAAATATCTACCAAATTCATAATGTATTTTAAAAATCCTAGTCACTACGACAAAGAATATCTTAATATGGATTCTGTTGACATTATATAAGTTTTTTTTATAGATTCATTGCCAATTGTTAACCCTTTTCTCTCGCTCATGACGCACGTAAAGAAATTTCACTTCAATAATTCGTGAATAAATATAAAAAAAATATACACGAGCGTTTATTCTAATGCAACAAAAATACTCTATAACGGGAGGTGGTGACAAATATCACACATACTCTAAGTGAATGCCCCAAACTAAAACAATAATGTCACCGGGAATTTTTAGAAATCTAGACATATTAATACCGTAAGCCGATTTTTGGCTATGTTTTTAAGAATATTGTGCACATGAGAAAGACTTGTGAGATTTGGCACAGATAATATTCTTATTAAAAAACTTTACAACACTAGAATTTGTATTAAATATGTATTGCAAATGTATTCAAATAAGTAAAAATAAAAAACCAATGTTATGTAATCCTATAAAACTTTTTAACCGACTTCAAAAAGGAGGAGGTTCTCAATTCGACTGCAATTTTTTTTGTATGTTTGTTACGCGATAGCAACGCCAATTATGGATGGATTTTTATAATTCTTTTTTTGTTAGAAAAAGGATACTTCAAGAGTGGTCCCATATCCAGGGTATCAGTATCTGATGCTGGAATCCTGGGGAAATCGAAGGGAAATCCTCAAACTTTTTAGTTTTAGATGTCAGATTTTTAAACGTAGCTTTTTTTAATTCTTTTGGCTGTCTATAATGAAGCCTTGATATATAACCACTAATCTTAGGGTAAGAAGACCAGGAAATACGGATTGGTTAAAGCATAATATAGATAAAAAGAGAGTGAATACAAGGATAATAACAGACGACATAGGACATTGATTCTAAGTAATTAGGTTGATGATAATAGTGAATTGTATGTGTTCAAAGCTACCTATAATACAAGGGTTTATTCTTAAGTAAAAATTAAAATAAAAATTCACCGCTAGACAGGTGATATTCAGACAAGATTAGGAAGATAATGTCAACAAAAAAAAACGTTGCAAAAACTATTCTAGGTAGTGAACAAGGCATTTATACCGATTTCCGATGCACTATTTTTGATACCTTGAACCCAATGAACTGGCTGAAGGTTGGCGCATGCGTGACGTCATGCAACCTACTTTAGCCTTGACTCGTTTCCTTATACAATATGGTTATTATGTTACCGCGTTCCAGGAACGAATTTCGTTTCGGGTGTCAAGTTATTATGATAATCGTTATGTTTATATTTGATTGTTCATGTGCATTATTTATGTTACACTATTTTAGGCATTAATCATAGTTATAAATAAACCAAATAAAAATATATTAAAATACTTAAAATTATCTCCAAAAGTTTCGTAAAAATACGTGCTGAATCAGATGAATACGCGGTAATTCGCACAGTATACTTTTATGTAATCCAAAATTATATTGATTAACCCCTATCTTAACGATTAAACAATATAAAACCATTTGTAGCCGTATTCGTCTTTAAAAAGCGCCGGTGCATACCCTTAGTAACTGGAAAACTAACGGAAAGACTTCGCCTCTGACTTACTATCAAATTATTCGAGACGCCAAATGCCAAAATGTTATCACGAAAACGACTACAATTTTTTTTTAAATTTAAACGAAAATAAAATTTTAAAATCCTTATGCAATATCAAAAGAGTAATAAATATAGTAAATATAAGAGTACTAAATACATATGATGTGTACACCAATTATTATAGTAATTTATAAATACCCGATTACGAAACGAAAAATGATGTCACAAGCGGGGTTCGAACCCGCACCTATTGGGAATCCGGCCTAATCGTGCTGCCACTTACACCATCGTGAACTATTTTAGGACATGCAAATTTCGCTTCATATTATATCTTACGTATGCCATCTATCGGACAATGTTTACACATTGTATAGACTTAATACTTCAAACTTTACAGTTAGAATTGTATTAAACGATGACACAACCTTGTTATTCAAATTACTGAAATTTTTAGCATTTAATATGCTTAATTATTTATAAATACCCGATTACGAAAGGAAAAATGATGTCACAAGCGGGGTTTGAACCCGCAGTGTAAGTGGCAGCTCGATTGGGCCGGATTCCCAATAGGTGCGGGTTTGAACCCCCCTTGTGACATCATTTTTCGTTTCGTAATCGGGTATTTATAAATAATTAAGCATATTAAATGCTAAAAATTTTAGTAATTTTATTATAGTAATTTTCAAAGTTCTCGGTGACCTGAGAGCCTTTATTGGAGAGACTATGGTTTAACAGGAGCCCATTAAATAGAATAACCATAGAGAAGCATAGAGCCTGGAAACTTTCTTTTCTAGTGGGACTTAAGTGGTACGTCTGAGGATTTAGACTATTGGTTATCTATTGCTCTCTAGACTGAAGAGTGATACAGTTTGAAACAATGCAGTATTAAAGTATAAAACAAGTCATCACCCATAATCACTCTGCCCGTATTATTTGGAAAATAGTATATCTATTTTCCGTGTGATGATGGAGTAGGAAGGCAATTAATCACCCCCTTGATTTTCACGACTCTCTTATTAATCGTGGGTGTCTTAACAGAGGACTAATAGATTTGACATGCAAATATACGCAAAGGAAGGAATACTTGACATAAAACCTAATGCATCTGATCATAGTATAGTATAATAATTTCCGTTCTCTCGTGGAAGAGTCTCGAGTCATTAATGACATAATCACCACGCTTAATAGATGAGTTAGCGATGACAGTTGGTATTGGAGCGCAGAAGTGTAGTGCTGCGATTCCTTTAGTCCCTAAGAGGAATTTGATTAACCCTACATCAAAGTATGGGTATTTACCTAATATATTCTTAATTCGTCACTAAATGAGAGTATTATTAGATATAACAATTACTTTAAATATAAATAATTATAATAATAAATTACTCGGTGATTTGTACACGTAATCATGCTGTTTTTTCTTCTCTTGTAAGATTTCGATTGTAGCTTCGACTTGACCTTCGATTTCTCTCAAACTTACGGGAGATTTATCCCTAGTAATTTATGCCCGCTGCCGGTTTTGAGCCTCCATCCTAATAGTAACGAAATTGATTTGCATTACCACGGTAGATATATTGGTATAGGGTTTTATTATTTTTTATTACATCTGGTATCATGGTCTTCATGGTATTACGGTCGCGCATACACCTGTGCAATACCAGACGCACAGCTAAGTCGCTGCCTACCAATAAAAACTCCAAACCCACCTAGAAAGTGCCGAATGAAGCACAGCAGTATATTACCACTGCTCAGATGTTGATTTTCTGCGAGAGTGTAATACTAACCTGGACGAACCGGCCCGCGTCTTTTGACAGAAACCTGTCAACAGTGTGGTCATATCACTATTGATATATTTCGAGTTTCTATCTGTTTCTTACACAGATTTTATATGCACGTTGTATCTCTTAGTCGTTTTTTACGACAACCAAGAGCAAGATGGGAGATGGTGAAATGAATTCTTGTCACATATTCCTTCACTATAGAAATAGACCAGGGTAGAAAGAAGCCTTTAAAAATAATAAAAAGTGAAATAAAATAATAGTAGGATGAAACCCATTAGAGAAGGAGGGAAATATTATAAAAATGAAAGGAAAAATAATTTACGGGCGATCTGAGGTCGGGAAGGGGATGGGGGTGAGTTTTTAAGGGTAAAAAACGGTTTTTCTCGATTTCCGGCATTCCCAAATACGCTGTAATTTATTTGATTAAAAATATTTATTTTTCACCTGATTTTAAATTAATATCGAAAAAGGACCCTAATTTTCAATCGAAAATTCACCCGTCAAAATACCAGCTTTTTTCAAAAAGTTGGTATGTTTTCTGTTCGTTGAAATCTCTACTTTCCGATGGTGAAAAAAAAAAAATATATGTTACTATAGTAAATCTTCTCAGAAAATGCAAAAAATCGAAAAAATCTCGAATTCGAAAACTTTTTTTAATTTTCATAAATAATTTTGAGCTATTTATTAAAATTTACACTTTAATTACTAGAAAAACGTTAGATTACATGTTTCATTGATAAAAAAAAATTGCAAATCAAAATATACTACTATAATTAACAAACAAATAGGTTAATAAAATTAATATTTAATAAGACATCTACAATATTTGGAGAAAATTGTCGAATCTTCTTTAAATTATATGCGTAGATGCCTATTTATAACTATTTTAAGATAAATTATATACCTGAGTGACCTACGAAAAATTGTAGCCCATCAAAAGGTATTTCATGGAGAAGTGGGGAAGGGGCTAGGCGGGTCTGGGTCTTACTACATACATACCTACTATTTCGTAGCAGCTGTTACAACCGTTAGCCTAGCCAGTATTCGAAATACAGTACAGTATACAACATCGTTTATAAAAATACACGTGCATGCTGAGTTTCTTGAAGATAATTGTGACAAGTTTACTTAAAAAAAAAACAACTTTTCGAATCTGCATAGGAATGTAAATACTATCTCTATTTTTATCTGTATCAATCAACTCAAACATAAAAATAGTAATATTTTCTTTAAAAAATAGTATGCTTAACGTAACATAACCTAAAGATTAAAATTAAATGATATTTTAGTACAAGATTAAAAAATAATAATCTCCTTAATTTTGCACCAACAAATTTAGTTAATCCCATGAAAAAAAAATTATTTCAAAATACATAAAAAATATATTAAAAATCTATAAAAAATATATAAAACTAGCTTTCGCCCGCGACTTCGTCCGCGTGGAATGGTTACTTTGGGCTAACGTTAACTTCAACTCGCGAATTCGTTTACGTAAAAGGTGGAAATATTTTTAAATAATACATACGTTAAAGCTGTTTTAGGTACCTACATGACCCTTTTATTAGTAAGAGTAGAACATTAAACCTTAAGTAAAAGTATTGGGTCTTATCTATACTTTCTATAGATATACCATATACAATGTATGTATATTATACATATATACGTACATACACTTACGCCTATTTACGATTACACATACTTTTAATGTGTATGAAATCGCTGTGTGGTAGCGGCTACGAATACTACCAATCCTCACTTTGCTTGTGGATGTCGTAAAAGACGACTAAGAGCCTTATAACGACTTGGGCCAACTCCATCTGATGCCGTTTGGTCAACAATTACATTCCCATGGAGGGTTGACGTCTGGCAGGCGGCCGGTAATAAAACTATTGCCAATAACTTTTATAATATGTACTATGAATGAAGAGTACTTATTGTATCGACCCCAAGTAATTGGGATAAGAGTAGGAGAATGATGATGATGATGACCTCTCGTGAACAAATCTCCAATTTGGTCCAGAAAAGTATGACGTGGTCTTCCCCTTGTATTCGTCCCATTCACGATTGCTTTATATGTTTGCTTCGTCAACCTCTGCCCACTCATTATTTTTTCCACTTCGTGTCCAACCCACCTCAGCATACCAGCGCTCTTTTATAACATTATACCTAATTTTATCTTTCAGACTTACATCACACACGTTACGAAGAGCTGTCAGCTCTACAGCATTTATTCTATTTTCATGTCTTCTCCGCCAAATCTAACTTTCACTGCCATACATGAGGGCAGGCACTAATACTTCCTATACTTATTACTAGCTTTCGCCCGCGACTTCGTCCGCGTGGAATGGTTACTTTGGGCTAACGTTAACTTCAACTCGCGAATTCGTTTAAGTAAAAGGTGGAAATATTTTTAAATAATACATACGTTAAAGCTGTTTTAGGTACCTACATGACCCTTTTATTAGTAAGAGTAGAACATTAAACCTTAAGTAAAAGTATTGGGTCTTATCTATACTTTCTATAGATATACCATATACAATGTATGTATATTATACATATATACGTACATACACTTACGTCTATTTACGATTACACATACTTTTAATGTGTATGACATCGCTGTGTGGTAGCGGCTACGAATACTACCAATCCTCACTTTGCTTGTGGATGTCGTAAAAGACGACTAAGAGCCTTATAACGACTTGGGCCAACTCCATCTGATGCCGTTTGGTCAACAATTACATTCCCATGGAGGGTTGACGTCTGGCAGGCGGCCGGTAATAAAACTATTGCCAATAACTTTTATAATATGTACTATGAATGAAGAGTACTTATTGTATCGACCCCAAGTAATTGGGATAAGAGTAGGAGAATGATGATGATGATGACCTCTCGTGAACAAATCTCCAATTTGGTCCAGAAAAGTATGACGTGGTCTTCCCCTTGTATTCGTCCCATTCACGATTGCTTTATATGTTTGCTTCGTCAACCTCTGCCCACTCATTATTTCTTCCACTTCGTGTCCAACCCACCTCAGCACACCAGCGCTCTTTTATAACATTATACCTAATTTTATCTTTCAGACTTACATCACACACGTTACGAAGAGCTGTCAGCTCTACAGCATTTATTCTATTTTCATGTCTTCTCCGCCAAATCTAACTTTCACTGCCATACATGAGGGCAGGCACTAATACTTCCTATACTTATTATTATTATTTAGGATGTGTAAAGCCGACGGAAGGTCATGAGAAGAAAACAAAACTAAAAATGTAGTGTGTGCAGAAGTACTTTGAAATAAAATTAGTTTGAGTTTTTTTTTAATATAAGATTATAAGACCCAGTATTTTTATCGTAAATGCGCGTCCAGTACTTGATCATTATTTTGCTGCGATGTTATTTTTAAACTGCGATATTTCCTAAGATATTCATTGAAATCAAATAATGTAAAGAGCAATTTTGTTTTAAATTAAATACTTGTGATGAATAACTCATTTATTTGGATAAGGATTAATATTATGTTTATAAAAACAGCTTCGAAAATATCATATTTTTTTAAAACAAATTTGATTAGCATAAAAAAGGTTATAGTGAGCCAATCTTAAAAGATAGACATATGCTGTCGGGGACTTTTATTTAGAACTTTGAAAGGGGAACAATTATATAGTACATATTTTTTGCGCAACTTTAACCGTTTACGCAGCGGAAGCTCTCAAAAGGAAACAAAAACCCGATTTTTACACATTCATCATTGTTGCTCTGCTCCTATTGGTCGCAGCGTAATGTTGTATAGCCTAAAGCCTTCCTCTATAAATGGACTATCCAACAAAAAAAGAATTTTTCAAATCGAACCAGTAGTTCCTGAGATTAGCGCGTTTAAACAAACAAACAAACAAACAAACAAACAAACTCTTCCGCTTTATAATATTAGTATAGATATATGTTTAATAACAAACTTTTGGCCGATTTTCATATATAATATATATATTTCAAATATATTTCAGATATATTCAAAATATATTTTTTTTATATTTTAGCTATGTTTTTTATGTCTTTTAAGATATATTTGGAATGTATCTAAAACATATTTAAAATATATGAAATATACATGAAAATCGATCAAAAGTTAGTTATTAAAAATATATTTACTATACATATTTTTTATATATTTATACATTTGTTATAGATTTTTAATATATTTATAATATATTTTTTATACATCTTGACATTTATTTCTACTCATGATAAAATAGTTAAGGCATTATTAATTCGATTTTGTCTTTTCAGATTTTCGAATTCGAGTTTTTTTCGGTTTTTTGCATTTTCTGAGAAGATTTATTATAGTAACATATATTTTTTTTCACCATCGGAAAGTAGAGATTTCAACGAACAGAAAACATACCAACTTTTTGAAAAAAGCTGGTATTTTGAAGGGTGAATTATTGATTGAAAATTAGGGTGCTTTTTCGATATTAATTCAAAATAAGGTGAAAAAAAAATATTTTTAATCAAATAAATTACAGCGTATTTGGGACATAAAAAGGTAACTTTCACCAAATTTCATTAAAAAAAAACAATATATAAAAGATAAAAATAAAAAACCAAAATCTTGGTTTTTTGAATTTTTCACATAAATTTTTAGGTTATGTGAAAAAAGTGTAAATACAAAAGTTTTAGATCTTTTTATTACCTACAACTTTGCCATTTGACTTTTTTCGATAGGACTTTTAATTTTGCCGAAAATCGAGAAAAGCCGTTTTTTACCCTTAAAAACTCACCCCCATCCCCTTCCTGACCTCAGATCACCCGTAAATTATTTTTCCTTTTATTTTTATAATATTCCCCTCCTTTTCTAATGGGTTTCATCCTACTATTATTTTTTTTTTGTTTTAAAAATTATCGACCCTGGTCTAAAAAGGAGATTAGAGTGTATCTATACTAATACTAATATTATAAAGCTGAAGAGTTTGTTTCTTTGTTTGTTTGAACGCGTTAATCTCAGGAACTGCCGGTCCGATTTGAAAAAATCTTTCAGTGTTAAATAGCTCATTTATTGAGGAAGGCTATAGGCTATATATCATCACGTTAAGACTAATAGGAGCAGAGCAACAATGAATAATGTTTCAAAATCGGGTTTTTGTTTCCTTTTGAGAGCTTCCGCTGCGTAAATGGTTAAAGTTGCGTGAAAATTGTGTACTACATAATTGTTCCCCTTTTAAAGTTCTAAATAAAAGTCCGCGAGAGCATATGTCTATCTTTTAAGATTGGCTCACTATAACCTTTTTTATAGTAATAAAATTTGTTTTAAAATAATATGATATTTTCGAAGGTGTTTTTATAAACATAATATTAATCCTTATCCCAATAAATGACTTATTCATCACAAATATTTAATTTAAAACAAAATTGCTCTTTACATTATTTGATTTCAATGAATATCTTAGGAAATATCGCAGTTTAAAAATAACATCGCAGCAAAATAATGATCAAGTACTGAGCGCGCATTTACGGTAAAAATACTGGGTCCTATAATCTTATATTAAAAAAAACTCAAACTAATGTTATTTCATAGTACTTCTGCACACACTACATTTTTAGTTTTGTTTTCTTCTCATGACCTTCCGTCGGCTTTACACATCCTAAATAATAATAATGAGTATAGGATGTATTAGTGCCTGCCCTCATGTATGGCAGTGAAAGTTAGATTTGGCGGGGAAGACATGAAAGTAGAATAAATGCTGTAGAGCTGACAGCTCTTCGTAACGTGTGTGATGTAAGTATGAAAGATAAAATTAGGTATAATGTTATAAAAGAGCGCTGGTATGCTGAGGTGGGTTGGACACGAAGTGGAAGAAAGAATGAGTGGGCAGAGGTTGACGAAGCAAACATATAAAGCAATCATGAATGCGACGAATACAAGGGGAAGACCACGTCATACTTTTCTGGACCAAATTGGGGATTTGTTCACGAGAGGTCATCATCATCATCATTCTCCTACTCTTATCCCAATTACTTGGGGTCCATACAATAAGTACTCTTCATTCATAGTACATATTGTAAAAGTTATAGGCAATAGTTTTATGACCGGCCGCCTGCAAGACGTCAACCCTCCTTAGGAATATAATTGTTGACTAAACGGCATCAGATGGAGTTGGCCCAGGTCGTTCTAAGGCTCTTAGTTTAGTCTTAGTTCTAGTCTTTTGCGACATCCACGAGCAAAGTGAGGATTGGTAGTATTCGTAGCCGCTACCACACAGCGAGGTCATACACATTAAAAGTATACGTAATTGAAAATAGGCTTAAGTGTATCTATAAAAAGTATAGATACTTTTACTTAAGGTTTAATGTTCCACTCTTACTAATAAAAGCGTCATGTAGGTACCTAAAACAACTTTAACGTATGTATTATTTAAAATATTTCCATCTTTTACGTAAACGAATTCACGAGATGAAGTTAACGTTAGCCCAAAGTACCTATTCCGCGCGGACGAAGTCGCGGGCGGTAGCTAGTTTATTATATGGCTGTTGAAGAGTCCGAAGTTCGGACAAATACCTGACCCAAATCAACAGGTTTATGTAATAATCACATCCGTGAATCTATTTTATTAGATTCAACATTCAAGTTTTGAAATCAAACTTAATCTAACCAATCAGGTGCATATATAAAACCCGGGTACCAGCTTTTTTTTATATACATACATACATACATACATATCATCACGCCATATCCCTTGCAGGGTAGGCAGAGAGAACAGAGTGCCAGAGAACTCTATCTCTGCATACTTCACTCGCTTCCTCAACATTCATAATTCTCTTCATACACGCTCGCCGGTTTCGGAGACTCTTGACTCCACCTTCCTTCAGTACATGACCGATCTGGTCTAGGTAGGTTAGTCTCGGTCTCCCTCGGTACCTACATCCTTCCACTTTCGCATTGTATATCTTCTTAACCAGGCGTTCGTTCGGCATTCTTTCCACATGTCCGAACCATCGGAGCATTCCCTTTCGCATCTTTACACCAATACTCTCTTTCATACCTACTCGCTCTCTTACGTCGTCGTTACGAATGCGGTCGGTCAGCCTAACTCCACAGATTTTCCGCAGAGATCGCATTTCGACCGCATTAATTTTACTATCATACTCTTTTCTGCATACCCAACTCTCGCTTCCATACAGTAATGTTGGGACAAGCACTGCGTTATGTATTGCTACACGTGCCTTCTGGCTGAGGTGGTGGCTGCCGAGAAGTTGCCCCAACGCTCCGTTCACTCTATTTCCCGCATTCACTCTTCGCTCTATATCAGTGGTGTACCTTCCATCTCGGCTAAATCCACATCCAAGATATACAAATTCATCCACTTGCTCTAGTACATCATTACCTATTGTTACTCTTACATCTGTTCTGGTTTTATCTCTTTCAAAGACCATTATTTTGGTTTTGCTCACATTCACGCGTAGACCCCTTTTCTTACAATCTTCTGTCATTGTGTCGACTAGGGTCTGCAGGTCAATCGCTGACTGTGCCAGCAGGACTGCATCATCTGCATAAAGCAGAGCAGTGACCACTGAGTCGCCCATCTGGACTCCCACATTCATATCGTTCAACCTTTGGAGACATTTATCCAGATATATGATAAACAGCCTGGCTGACAGAACGCACCCCTGCTTAACGCCGATATTGACGTCAAACCAAGGCGACATTCCATCATCCAGCCGCACACAGGCTCTACAGCCCATGTAACTGGACTGCACAGCCTGTAGCAGTTTACCGTTAATACCATACTCCGGTAAAATGTCCCAAAGTTCCTTTCGTACAACCGTGTCAAATGCTCTCTCCAGATCCACAAAACTGCAGAAAACCCTCTGACCTAGAGCCAGATGCTTCTCCACAATGTTGCGCAGAGAGAACACTTGATCCATGCATCCCCTTCCACTCCTGAAACCTCCTTGTGTCTCACACAGTAAACCATCGGACACCATCCTCATTCTCCTTTCAATAATTTATCCATACACTTTTGCTGCCAAACTGGTCAAGCTTATGGCTCTGTAATTTGCGCAGTCATAACGTGAACGCTTGTTTTTAAACAAAGGCACGATGACTGCGCTATTCCAGTCCCTGGGAACCATTCCCGAGCTCCAACATAAATTGAGGAGCAACAGGAACGCCTCCCAGACACAAGAGCCACCAAGCTTGATCATCTCGGCAGACACCATATCAATGCCCGCTGCCTTACCATTTTTCAAACTTCTTATCGCCCATTCAACTTCATCCATACTGATGCCATCGGAGGACGCCGTTGTCGAATGTTGATCTACTAAACCACATCCAACACCGGCGCCAACCGTAGCATCCGCATACATATCGCCAAAATATTCACTCCATCGGCTTAGCACGTCTTGTGTTTGTGTAAGAATGTCTCCACCTTTAGACCTTATTTTATTCATTCTGAAGGCTGACCAACCACCCCGAGACTTCTTCACCTCCCTCCAAAAGAGTTTGGTGTTACCCTCGAAGTTTTTAGTCAGCCTATCTTCTGCACTCATACTTGCTCTATCACGTTTCTCTTTCACTAAGGCCTTGGTGTCATTCTTACATTGCCGATATATTTCTTTCTTCTGTTCAGTCATACTGTCATTCAGATTCAAAGAAGAGACATAGTCCAGCCACGCTTTCTTCTTTTGCTCTACGGAAGCTGCCACTTCCGCATCCCACCATGCATCACCATTTGTTTTTCTATGCTTCTTTGAACTTCCACATACTTCTTTCGCTGTATCTACCATACTCTCTTTCAATACTCTCCAGCATTCTTCAATGTCCGATTGCGGCTGGCTTGCCATCGTCAGCCGTTCTCGGACACCCTCTGCATACTTTTCTCTTACACACTCTTCTTGCAACCTTTCAACCTTTATTCTTTCAAGCCCTCCGAAGTGGACACGCTCTCGCCAGTGCCTCCACTTTCTGAACAGACCACTAAATCTCGCAATAACGAGATAGTGGTCCGTGTCGACTGTGGGGCCCCTGTAGGCTCTTGCGTCCAATATTTTGCTTCGGAGGCGACTGTCTACCAAAATTAAATCTATTATGCTTTTCTGTTCATTCCTTCTCCATGTATACATATGGATGTCCTTATGTTGGAAAAATGTGTTTGACACAATAAGGTTTCTCTCCATGCATACATCCGCTATGAGCCTACCTGCGTCGTTCACTCTCTTATCACCAAATGGACCAAGTACGTCCTCATAGTCGGGACGCTTGGTCCCCACCCATCCGTTCAAATCTCCGCATACAATCACGCGTTCACTGGTTTCTGCCATATCCAGAACTTCCCTAACATTGTCCCAAAACTTCTCTAGGTCTGATGCCACCGAGGATCCTACGGGAGCATATGCTACAACCATGAATACCTTGGTGACACCTAGTTTTATACGGACCCAGAGAAGTCTGGGATCATACATTCCGTAATCCTTCACACCTGAGGCCAAGCGAGAGGACAACAGCACTCCTACCCCCATGCTGGCTCGATCGCTCTGTGGTACACCAGACCACAGAGCCATCCCGCCACCAGGAAGATCGCAGGCGTCGCTGCCCCTTCGCTTGGTCTCTGTTACACAGAGCACGTCTAGCTGTTTGTCCGCCATGACGGATATCAGCTCGTGCAACTTACCTTCCACACAACCTCTTACATTCCACGTGCCCACCCGGCACTCCGTTCTCCTGGACTCGCCTAACTGGGCAAGGCGTGATGGGTGGCGGCCCCCATCGCCGCAACTGCCGATGTTCGTACCGACGGGGGCGGGTCGGTACGCGTCGCCTCCGGGGGACGCCCTAACCCGCATTGCGGTACGCATTTCGAGCCGGATTAGCAGTCTAATTAGACTGGCAGGGGACGCGAACGAGCACGCTCCGGACTATGCCCCCTTTTTTTATATATAACACGTAAATACAATTAACCTTGTTAAATTAAAATATATGCCATTTTTTTTTTTACTTGCAAAGGCTGAACAGGAAATTCTCAGCATTAATTAACACAATACATTAATTTTAGAGGTTCATTTGAATTGCAAGCCTGTTTTTATATAACTAATGATTGTTTTCAATTTGTTTCAATCATTATTTTTTTTTTAATAATGAATCCTCCTTATTACGCAATAATCGTAAAATATGTGTTTTTTTTTAAATATTATACAATAGAATGTATAAAAACTTGTTTATACAATAACACTTTAAGCAATATTATTCGCAAAATTTTATGCCTTAGACATTTCAAACTTTGCATTTTTTCTGCTTCATCATCAGCCCGTAAACGTCCATTGTTGGACATAGGCCTCCCCACGAGAATGCCATCTGGAACGGTCCTGTGCCGCCTGCATCCAACGTTTTCCTACGACCTTGATGAGGACATCAGTCCACCGAGTGGGGTGGTCGTCCTACGCTGCGTCGTCTAATTCGTGGTCACCACTCGAGAACCTTTCTCCCCCAACGTTTGTCGGTTCGTCGAGCGATGTTGCCTGCCCATTGCCACTTTAAAGTGCTAATTCTTCGGCCTATGTCGGTTACACCCGTTCTTCTACGGATTTCCGTATTCCAAATTTTATCACGTAGAGAAAAACCGAGCATAGCCCTCTCCATAGCACGCTGAGCGACTTTGAACCTTTTTATGAGGCCGACATTTAGAGAACACGTTTCAGTGCCGTAAGTCATCGCCGGTAACACACACTGGTTATAAACCTTTGTTTTCAGACACTGCGGAATATTAGACGAGAAGATCCTCCTGAGTTCCCCGAACGCTGTCCAGCCGAGTTGGATTCGTCGGCTGACCTCTTTCTCGAAATTGGATCTACCTAATTGGACTGTCTGTCCCAGGTAAACATAGTGATCGACAACTTCAAGAATCGCATTCCCACCCAGGACCGGTACAGAAATGACATGGGCATTAGACATGATTTTCGTCTTGTCTGTGTTCATTTGCAGCCCTACTAGTTGGGAGATCTTGCTGAGGTCATTCAGCATGATGCTAAGGTCCTCCAGGGATTCTGCCATGACTACGATATCATCTGCGAATCGAAGGTGAGTGATGTATTCGCCATTGATGTTGATGCCGAGCCCGGTCCAGTCTAAGAGCTTGAAGACATCTTCCAGCGCAGTGGTGAACAGTTTCGGAGAGATAACGTCTCCCTGTCTCACACATTTCTGCAACTGAATCGGTTTTGTACTCTTATCCAGGATGCGGACTGACATAGTAGCGTTTTTATACAAACACTTCAGCACTTCGATATATCGATAGTCAATTTGGCACCTCTGAAAGGACTGCAGCACTGCCCAAGTTTCGACAGAATCAAAGGCTTTCTCATAGTCCACAAACGCTAGACACAGAGGCCGATTATACTCCTCGGTCTTCTGTATAATCTGGCGTAGCGTGTGGATATGGTCTATGGTACTATAACTTTTTCGGAAACCGGCTTGTTCGGGCGGCTGGAAGTCGTCTAGCTTGCGCTCGAGTCGGTTCGTAATGACTCTTGAAAACAATTTGTTCACGTGGCTCAGGAGTGAGATGGGTCTGTAATTCATTAAGAGCGTTTTATCACCCTTCTTAACAAACAGCACCACCACACTCCTGGTCCACGACTCTGGAACGTCGCCGCCGAGAATGACAGAATTAAACAGCTGTTGTATGAAGTCACTACTAATGAGTGCCATAATTTTATTGTTTCTACGAGACAATTTAGAATTCAATGTTTAAAGAGCGCTATTAATTATTATCCGTGTGGTGACGGAGTAAAAATACAATTCACCACCCCCTATCTTACCCGTGGGTGATTGTAAGAGACGACTAAGGGATATAAAATGCACATCATGCATGCATAACATCAAGCATGCTAGATAAGGGAAACTCGAATAAAACCTTATACCAACACGTCTGACCAGCGTGGTATAGTAGATCAATTTCCCTCCTATTACGGAGGAGGCTCGAGCCCAACAGTGGGACATGTATGAGCTGAGATGATGATGATTAATTAATGACAAACCGACCTTGAGAGATGGAGGCGATCGAGTCGAATCTAAAAATCCTCAAAAATGCCTAACGTAATTAATGGACGCCCCTTAGTTGTATTTAATCATAATCATCATCTTGCTCTTATCCCAATTATTGGGATCGACGCAATATGTACATATTGACGTAATATCTTCATACGACGCAGTATCTTCAGTCTTCTATCATTGTACATATAGCAAACGTTTAGGCAATAACTGCCGGCTTAATGTCAACTGTCCTATTAAAAACGGAATCGAAATTCATCATCGGCATGTAATTGTTGACCAGCGGCATCAGTTAGAGGTGGTTTTAAATCTCTTACTCGCCACATATCACGTTTAGTTGTACTTAAAAGGCTTAGATGATAAGAATAAAAGAAAATAAAAAATGCAAAATATTTTTATATTTATAGTATTTTGATGTTAACATAATATGTGGCTGTGCGTGCATGAATAGATGCGTGTAAGTTACTTTATGCACGATGCTCCATTTCGTTACGTAAAAGTTTACCATGAAACTATCCGAAATAGACTATCGTTTTAAATTAGGAAAAGATATTTCCATAATATAATAATATCGTAAATAGGAAAAAGATAGTAACATAAAGTAAGTTCTTAACCTAGAATAATAATAATAAGTTATTTACATATTATACTATTTCCATAAGAAAGTGGTTAGTAGTGTGTAAAGTGTAAACAATAGCACTTATACGTACATATATATAAGCTTTAGAATGACATTTTTATCATAAAAAGTTTTCTAGATAAGCGATTACACTACGCTAGTTATATTGCTATAGACCATAAACGGTAGATTTTATCTAATATTGATTCCACCTAAATCTATTCATACTTTCTGCGTGGTGACGGAGTAAGAATACAATTCACCACTCCCTATCTTACCCGTGGGTGATCGTAAGAGACGACTAAAGGATATAAAATGCATATAATATCTATGCCAGGAAAGAAAAACTCGAAACAGAATCCTACACCAATACGTCTAACCAGCGTAGTATAGTAGGTCAATTTTCCTCCCATTATAGAGGAGACTCGAGCTCAACAGTGGGATACATATGAGCTGATAAGTTTAAATCTATCCAAAAACGAAAATGAACAACATAGAAGCGTCTCGTCCATTTGTAACATAAAAATAACAATATTATTATTATTATTTCTTATACAATTAAATTTTTCTGGTTAAGTAGATATACAATGCGAAAGTGGAAGGACATAGGTACCGGGGGAGACCGAGACTAACCTACTTAGACCAGATTGGTCACGTACTGAAGGAAGGTGGAGTCAAGAGTCTCCGAAACCGGCGAGCGTGTATGAAGAGAATTATGAATGTTGAGGAAGCGAGTGAAGTTTGCAAGGATAGAGTTCTCTGGCACTCTGTTCTCTCTGCCTACCCTGCAAGGGATATGGCGTGACGATATGTATGTATACAATTAAATCGTCTATTACATGGAAGTAAAGATTTCCTTGGGCTTACAACACTGCTAACACATTTGGAGATAAAAGCGTGAGTGTATAAATAAAAAAAAGCATTATTATAATATTTAAAATGCCTAGTGAAGCGGATATGTAGCAAGTTTATTATAACAACGATAATGTTAGAAAACAAAGCTACTGTTGTTTAATATTAATGTTTAGATCTTAGAATGGGGGCACAAGTGTGCCGACCTACTCAGCGATGCAAGGAATTTTTGTGTAAATGCAATTGACACAATACGATTTGAATGTCATTCTTACTCATCGTTATTCGCATTTAAATAGGGCAGTCCTAGTTTTATTTTTTTGTTGCTTTTAATGTAGGTCATGTGAACTATTCTAACAGCTGCCTTATTGTTCAGTTTGTTTAGTATTTCACGAATTCTTTAGTCTTATACGTCCATAATTTTAACAGATTCCTCTTTCACAATAGAAGCAAAATAGTTTGGATTTTTTTTTATTATTTATCACTTAGTATTAGTCAATGCCATAAATGAAAGAAAGAAAACTTGAAATTTCGGGACATTCTCGACGTAGCGCAAATTAGCTGTATCGGCTGGGCCTAGCCTGTCCGAATGGACGAACAGAACCAAAAAAAAACCGTAGCGCAAAACATAGCTTGCAACATTGTTAACAAGAGTAAGCAGTTTAGTTTTTATTAATTGCAATTAAACAACAAACAATTACCAAGTCATTTTCGAAAGGAAACAGCGCGTTACGATTATGAAAGTTTTATTAAAATAAATATTCGATATTGATATAAATCTTCGATACGTTAATTTTTACGGTGGTGAGAGAGCCAGATCGATATGGAGACATCTGAACGTCCTCAAATATTTTTTAAACAACTTATAACAATATGATAATTATGTATGATAATATTATTCAATAAGTGCAGTGTGAGAAAAATACAGTAATTTTTAGTTTTGAAAAGTCCTTGATTTTCTAATATCGAGAGTAGAGCATCACCTCAACGCTTCGCTTATGAGGCGTGTAAAAGGTCCGCGAGGGTAAACCGTCGAGCGGGCCACCGAAGTTAAAAATCGGGTCCCGGTGGCCCGCTCGCACGGCGAAGAGAGAGAAGTTTTATGGTGGGTCTATGGGGTCACGCGCCGCCTTCTCCGTCACCCCGGACCGATTTGGCGGGGCGAAACGCATCCATAGTCCACCAAAAAAAAAAGGCGTGTAAAAGGTAAATTTACTAAATATATATAATATGACCAGCTGCACTAAAAGCTTAGCTTGCGTGGATTACTTATTTAATGTTATATATGTTATCGGATCGGGGATCGACGCAATATGTACATATTGACGCAATATCTTCATACGACGCAGTATCTTCAGTCTTCTATCATTGTACATATAGCAAACGTTTAGGCAATAACTGCCGGCAATTAGCTTATCTATACTGTTCAGATGGATTGGCCAAACGTACATATAAATCATATTTTTGTTGCGGCAGTATCATTTGATTAAATTGCTTCCTCCTCAACTTCTTCGATTAAAGGATTAAGTAATTGCTTTCTTCATTCTCACAAGCAGGTACCAGTTATGGTTATTTTATAGCTCTTTTCTATTAACTAAATCATCGTAAGTCGTGTTCTTTGCAATTCAAATTAGTATGAAATTTAATGAAAGCTATTGGTATTAATGATTATTCTCGATAGGATATATTTTGGTATACAAAGATACCTCATAAATAAAAATTTAAATCAAATAAAAAGTGAAAACGAACCAAGCTGCGGTTTGATGTTATAATCGTCTATTGAGTTAGAATTTTTGACTTATTACAAGAGTTGATCAGGTACACTTTTTTCTATGAGCACGTGTAGCTTCCTTGTGTCTTCCATTCTCTAGAATAACTATTATATACATTATTTAAAATTTTTAAAGAGGCGAAAAAATCTTTGAGAATACATATCAATAGCTACCATTATCTGGAGTTCACTGCAAAAATATGACTTTAGTTGACAGTAGTTTACTGCAAACATATGACTTTTTGCAGTCTTGTGCCTTTTAATTATTCGTTTGCTTTAAAAGTAAAAAAAAAAGCAATCTGAATAGTCTTTTTTTGCGGTGGGCTATACTGTGGTCACGCCCCGACAAATCGGTCCGGGGCGACGGAAGAGGCGGCGTGCGACCCCATAGACCCACCCTACAATGCGCCTCTCTTCGCCGTGCGAGCGGGCCACCGGAACCCGATCTTTGTCTTCGGTAATCTGAATAGTTTCCGAGTTCTATTTCATCATCATCATCACAGCCCATAAATATCTCACTGTTGGGCTCGGGCCTCCTCCGTAGTGGAAGGGAAATTAACCCACTATACGGCGCTGGTAAGACGTGTTGGTAACTTGGTATAGGGTTTTGTTTCGAGTTTTCCTTCTCACGCATAGATGTTATATGCATTTTATATCCTTTAGTCGTGTCGTACGATCACCCACGGGTAAGATATGGGGTGGTGAATAGTATTCTTACTCCGTCACCACACGGATAAGTTCTATTTACGTAATCTTAAAATCATGAAAGCCATGCCTCCTAGAGCACGTTAGTCATTCGTCTCGGCTAACATGAAAATTTATAATAGTTAAAATGAGGAGTAAATCCTGCAGTATAGTCTGGCCAGTTTCCGTTGAAGTTGTTAATACAGAGGGCAGCCGCTGCGTAGAATAGGGAATTCATGGACTACCGAATCTGGTTAGATTAAGAACTTCATTTCATTTTAATATAATTGGAGATAATAAGGAATAAGGTTAACTGTACTCGATATTGTGTTTATAAGTTTCTATAACAAACATACCTTCCATCTCACTATCGCAATACTATGGTCAGGCATAGAGTAACTATCAGATGGCTGAATTAGACTGTAGAGAATACTATGCTGATATTGATGTAATGGCCGTATTTATATAAACTTACATCCGAATAGTCAGACTTATAAATCGTACGTGTAATTTTACATTTACATACATGCATACCATCACGCCATGTCCCTTGCAGGGTAGGCAGAGGGAACAGAGCCAGAAACAGTGCCAGAAAACTCTATCCTTGCATATTTCACTCGCTTCCTCAACATTCATAATTCTCTTCATCCACGCTCGCCGATTTCGGAGACTCTTGACTCCACCTTCCTTCAGTACATGACCGATCTGGTCTAGGTAGGTTAGTCTCGGTCTCCCCCGGTACCTACATCCTTTCACTTTCGCATTGTATATCTTCTTAACCAGACGTTCGTCCGGCATTCTTTCCACATGTCCGAACCATCGAAGCATTCTCTCTTGCATACTCTTTTACGTCGTCGTTACGAATGCGATCGATCAGCCAAACTCCACAGATTTTCCGTAGAGATCGCATTTCGACCGCATTAATTTTACTATCATACTCTTTTCTGCATACCTAACTCTCGCGTCCATTCAGTAATTTTGGGACAAGCACTGCATTATGTATTGCTACACGTGCCTTCTGGCTGAGGTGGTGGCTACCGAGAAGTTGCCCCAACGCTCCATTCACTCTATTTCCCGCATTCACTCTTCGCTCTATATCAGTCAGTTTTACATTTACCTTATTTTTATATTACTCTATTTTTATATCTTAAATTTAATAATAATAATATTTATTTGAACAAAAAACAGTACAGATTATAAACGTATCACATTCACTTGGACACAAATCAATTGAGATATTCATTAATTAGTGGACCTGTACCTGTACTAATGTAGACATTGTATCACAGGTGTCAGAAATAATTTAAAATGTATATGTTACGTAATATAATAAAATAGACGTAGCTTTTCTTTATTGCAGCGACATTCGATACATTATAACACCAAAGATAATTACCAACCCACCTTTTAGTGTAGCAATTACGGCAATATCAATCCTTAAGAAGATCTATGTCCAACAGTAGACGTATAGGTCGATGGCTGAGGGAATGATCTAGAATAACAAGACGTTTTATACAGTACCCACTGCTAATTTTATGGACAGTAGAACTCGTTACCATGACAACAAGTATTTAGTTATAATAACATTTAATAATTCGAAATTCAAATTTTATCCTTGAATGAGTTACCTCTAACGCTATATAGTAACAAAGTTAATTTACAATAAAATCACGAGAATATCTTTTTTATTGTTATATAAATTTTTGGCGCGCAATCTAATATTTCACGTGCTTTAGTTGACGAGGCTAAGGAATTACCCAATTCTGCCAATTAATTGAAAACGTATAACCATTATAATTGTTTCTTTATTCCAAACTTGTTTTTGTTTTATGTTTAAATTAAAATTGAAATTCATAAGATTTGACCCACTTTTTTGAATTGAAACTACAGCTGTGGAACTTTTACAAAGCAAATATGTGTCACAGGTGCGTAACTATTATATTTCCTCATCATCATTCTCCTCTAAAGTGGAGAAATTGACCTGGTTTACCATCCTACTCAGATGAATTTGTATAAAATTTTGTTTCAAGGTTTCCTTATTTTGTGATGTAGTTCGCTTGCATCCATTAGACTTTTATGATCCACCATGGAATAGAAAATCAAGAGGTGGTGATCATTGTATCCTTACTCCATTACCACTCGGATAAACAATTGAATTTGTATACTTCATGAGGATATTTTTAGATACATCTATTGCTGCTCAAATCAGATCAAGTAAATATCTAAGTAAATATAATTATTTTATCCATCCAACACGCTTTCGATGTGCATTTCTTATTTTTTTTTTGTATTGACAACCAGCTACTTATATGAGCTTACTGTTGCCTGTGTCGACTTTAAATTGCCTTCACAAATGATTAGATTATATACATTTTTAGTTTCTTCAAATTAGACATTGCCCATCAGTAACTTGAATCGTCGGCTTCAATAAAACTATGGCATATATACAATGGCACCTTCTGAAAATCTTTATAGAAAATTTTAAAAAATATATGTTTTATTTTATCTTGCCACTTTTGATCATGCCACTCCCATAGTAAATTTATCTTACTAAACTAACTTAACCTAAAATATCTAAATAAATATCCATGATGATCCTGGCTTCGTCTAATGCAGGTGAAGCCAAAATGCTATTACACTGACCCACATTCGTCCTAATATTGCTAAATTATTACGTAGGGAATCGACCCCGGGCACATTCCATCAGCAGAAAACTAAAACACTGGTAAAGCACTTTTATATTACATTCAGCGCAGCAGATTTTACGCATCACATTGCATAAAATGAATATAATACTCTGATATTGAATATAATATAAGGCCACCACATGGAGTTTTCACATTCCCGCCAAAAGTATCTTCTACTTCCACTATTCAGTCGCACAAATAGTTCAGTTGTCTACATAGTAACTTGCCGTTCCAAGTATCACGGGTTCAATCCCCACAAAGATATTTCTTTGTATGACCCACAAATGATTAATCCGAATCGATTATTTTTTTATAACTGTTAATCGTATGTTCATATAGTTACACACAACATTAGCTGTCATTCCTTAGCCTTGCTCTTAAAAAAAAAATACAAAAAAAGTAAATTGTTGAACATAATACCCTGAAGAAGGATAACATCGCTACGCGTATGAGCGATCGCAGTTGCTGTCGAATGATCCAGCGGAGCATTGTCGCCCACTACTTTGATGTTCCCTGCGACGGTTTTCACAACTACAATAAATTGAGAGCTGACGATAGGTCTTAATGGGCTAGAGCCTCCTTCATAATAGTAAGGAAATTGAGCTACTAATTACTACGCTAGTCAGACGGGTTGCTACAGTGTTATATTTTGAGTTTTCCTTTCCTCGAAATGGTATGCATATTTAATTCATTAGGAGGTTTTTACACTTGCAAGCAAGCAAGTGGATATTCTTACTCCGTCACCACACGGAAATAAATACGGCAATTAATCTATACAACTAATTAAAATTGATTTCCTTGTATGGTGATAGATCGAAAAAAAAAAATTGTTATTATTTACTAGCTCCATGGGAGTGGTCAGCAGGTATGAGACTGACTGACGGACCACCGAAGATAAAGAGGCTTCCGGTGGCCCGCTTGCTCGGCGAAGAGGGGCGCATTGCAGGGCGGGACTGTGGGGTCGCGCGCTGCCTCTTCTGTCGCCCAGGCCGGATCTGGCGAGGTGTGACCAGACCATAGCCCGCCGCAAAAATAAAGTATGAGACTGTATACGATATTTATAATATTAAATCAATATTTTTTTTATTTGGTATTTGTTTGGGTTAATTTCGAAAACCGTTGCAACGATTTTGGCGGCAATTTCAATACCGAATAGATAATGTTATGAATATCTTTACTTATTTCTTTAGCCTTTTTCTATCCATTGCCGAACGGAAGCCTCTCCTCGATTATGCCACATGATGCAGTAATTCTTTAGTGGCTGATTACTATAATTGTTATGCTTGGCAACCGCAGATCGCAGTAGAAAAACTCTGCTACCCATTCTCCTGATCCGATCCCTGAGCTGACTTTTACGACTCCGACCGGCTAATAAAGTAGGTGTTATTCCTCTTATGAGAAGGCGAAGATGCGAAGGTGTCTAGTAGTGGACATTGATGAACTGATGAAAATGAAAAAGACCCACCCAGCAGATTATACTTTCGAGTACCTATCTACGATGCGGGGACGTTGAACGTAAATGGTGGACTATCCCCAGTCTGATCATCCGAAATCTGTATAATTTAACCATAACCTTAAAGCAGTACAATACTAAAGTTAAACTATAATAAAATTACGAAAATAACTTGTTATTGTTATGTATATTTTTGGCGCGTATTCTATTTTTTTTCACGCGCCGCAGTCGAGGCTAAGGCATTACTCGACTCTGCCAATTAAATAAAAACTTATAGCTATTATGATTGTTTCGGAATTTCACGCTTGTCATTTCGTGTTTTACGATCGTATTAAATTTAAATTCATAAGATCTGACCTACTTTTAAAATAAAACTATACGTAAAAGCTATTTATAATATAAAAAGTTAGTAGAACTTTTGTAAAATGTATTAATATCTATGCAATATAAAGTTGAGTTATTTATTTGAACGCGCTATTCACAGATACTATATACCAGTAAGATTTAAAAAAAAAAATGTTATTGTGTAAATAGCCTGTTTATCGCGAAAACTTTAAATACATACGTACATATCATCACGCTATATCCCTTGCAAGGTAGGCAGAGAGAACAAAGTGCCAGAGAACTCTATCCTTGCATACTTCATTTGCTTCCTCAACATTCATAATTCTCTTCATACACGCTCGCCGGTTTCGGAGACTCTTGACTCCACCTTCCTTCAGTACGTACCTCGGTACCTACATCCTTCCACTTTCGCATTGTATATCTTCTTGTAAAGCTTTATAGTTTATTAAATACATAACTTTGAAACAAAGTAAAAAGGATCAGTGTCTATAAATTGTAGCAAATTGAGTATATTGAGCCGAAGATTCTGTACCGTTGCCGTTGTCATAGCAACTGCTAGGATAACAAAATTTATGATTGATTGATATATATTATAGATATTATTAATGTTAATATTAATTTTAACTTGGAAACTTAAATATTCAGACAAAATTATAACATTAAATAAGTAATCCACGCAAGCTAAGCTTTTAGTGCAGCTGGTCATATTATATATATTTAGTAAATTTACCTTTTACACGCCTTTTTTTTTTTTTGGTGGACTATGGATGCGTTTCGCCCCGCCAAATCGGTCCGGGGTGACGGAGAAGGCGGCGCGTGACCCCATAGACCCACCATAAAACTTCTCTCTCTTCGCCGTGCGAGCGGGCCACCGGGACCCGATTTTTAACTTCGGTGGCCCGCTCGACGGTTCACCCTCGCGGACCTTTTACACGCCTCATAAGCGAAGCGTTGAGGTGATGCTCTACTCTCGATATATGAAAATCAAGGACTTTTCAAAACTAAAAATTACTATTTTTCTTGCACTGCACTTATAGAATAATATTATCTTACATATGTAAAGAAAAATCATTCATTTAAACGTATTTTTAAATATTTTTAATTTCCTTAATCGTTTCTGATTATTTTTTAATTAACATTTTTTTTTAATTTTTGTTTGGGAATTCTAAATAGCACCAGGAACGAAATATAATTAATAAAAGATAGTATTAAACTCAACAAACAGTACTAGAGGTCACTACTTACGTCATTAATGCATTTTTTTTTAACTAGCATATTTAGAATTTAAAAATGTCATGATTTATTGGTATGTTAGTTATAGTACTCGAGCGAAAATTTATTACTACACGACGAACCTCACTGTAATTATAATGGCATAGGATCAAACACCTTTTAACCTAACATACTATAGCTAAAAGTTAAATCGATAGATTGAGTTATTCGCATGAATAATTTCATTTAGAATCTTAATTAAGGCTAGAATTAAAGCGATAACATATATGAAACCTATGGAAATCATTTTGACGAAATTCGTAATTATCACGTTTTCGAGAACTTTGCTTGTAACACGTGATAACTCTTTAAAGATATGCATATACATAAATTTAATTGTAATTCTTAATTAGGATAGCAGATTTAATTATTTTATTTAACCGGAAGCTCCACTTGGGTGGGTCGAGGTTTGGATTGATAGGCAACGGTCTAGCTATACCCTTGGTATTGCAAATGTCCGTGGGCGGCAATAACACTTACCGTCAGGTGTGCTGTTTGCTCGTTTGCCACCATAAGAAAAAAAAACTTTCATCTAACTCTGTTTCCCTACACATGCATACATACATACATAGACTCACGTCTGTTTCCCAGAGCGGTGGTGCCACAAACCACGATTCTGACATACCGCCATCGCTTCATTCACATTCATCACAGTCTTCATGCATACTCGTTATCCACCAATTATATATGTAAATATGTATATGTATATATATATACATATATATATATATATATATATATATATATATATATATATATATATATATACTTATAGTACCTCTTACTCTTTATAGATTGCTTTTTTCACTACATATTGATTTTTTCACTACAAAAAAATAATTTGTGATCTTGTTTTTTTTCTACACCTCATTTGTTTAGGAAGCTTTTGCTTCTTTACTGCATTTTTTTTCAAGCTTTTACATACATACATACATACTATCACGCCATGTCCTTTGCAGGGTAGGCAGAGAGAACAGAGTGCCAGAGAACTCTATCCTTGCATACTTCACTCGTTTCCTCAACATTCATAATTCTCTTCATACACGCTCGCCAGTTTCGAAGACTCTTGACTCCACCTTCCTTCAGTACATGACCGATCTGGTCTAGGTAGTTTAGTCTCGGTCTCCTCCAGTACCTACATCCTTCCACTTTCGCATTGTATATCTTCTTAACCAGACGTTCGTTCGGCATTCTATCCACATGTCCGAACCAAAATAAGCACACAGCTAATCTAAAGTTTAGTGGTAACCTGTCCTTTGAAGATTGGAACGAAGATAATCACTCAATCGCTTCCCTTCTTATCAGAAACACAATAAGGAATCGTAGAACGATTAAATACGTAAACTGTTCATGTCTTCCAAAATGCTTGATTGAGATTGGACCTTTTCTCATATTTGGAGTGTTTATATATGGGAGAGGGTTAGAAAATTGCAAAAAATGCACATAGTAAGGGTTACATTGCCTAAGATGCAGTCGCATAAAATAGTAATAACTACCATTTTGTTTTTAATAATAAATGAGATATTTAAACTCAATACCAAAATCACCATCACCAAAACTCGCGCTTATGTAGCACCAACCGTTATCATATAAAAATAGGCTAATTAAATTATCTTACAACTACACCGTCATGCATTTTTATAAATAAAAAAAAAAGTAAACACCCAGCACTGAAGAACAAAATCCTGTATCACGGAAATATTTCGGCCACTGACGACAAGTTCACGCTGCTCCGGTGGCCGGTCCAACGACGAAGGCGAGGTTCGCGGGTGGGTTATGGGTGTGCGTCCTCTGTCGCTCCGGACGGAGTGGTGCGAGGAGTGGGCCGACCGTAGCCCACCCCCAAAAAAAATATTCACGGAAAAATTTCCAAATTCAAAATTACCACAAATAACACCTAGATTCGCTACTATCGTTAGTAGTTTGAAACCATGACATTCAGTATGGAGAACCTACACTCACGGATATTCATGTAAAATTTTATAAGATATGGCCGTCGTAAAACCCGGCTGAATGATAACTAGAATAATGGGCAACAGAACTCTCCTGGGAAATTATTGCAATTGTGTCGTCATTATTACATTATCTTCTTAAGATACATTTAAGACTAAGAGTACACTTCCTCAGGCGGATGGATGGATATTTGTAGTATTAAGAATTAATTGTAACGATTAGATTGCAAGGTTCAAAAGTGTTAGCGCAGTTTTGCTGAATGTAGCTTGGTGCCACTTCTCAGCCATTGATTTTCTGTCAGAGTTTAGCTGGCAGACAACTATCAGCAGGCTGACTCTACTCACGACATCTATACTGTGATAAATTCATCGCAAACCTTAAAAATCCTTTTTTATTCCAGCCAGTATATTTTTCAAATGATTTGGAATTATTTATTACACATAAGCTGCATAAGGACACTTACACATTCATGATCATCATCTTAGCTCATATATGTCCCACTGTTGGCCTCGAGCCTCATTCGTAATGGGAGGGAAATTAACCGACTATATCACGCTGGTTAGACGTGTTGGCATAGGGTTTTATTTCGAGTTTGCCTTCTCTTGCATAGATGTTACATGCGTTTACACACAATTTCAAATTGAAATGCGACCATAAGCTGAGAAAATCTGGCAAGATATTCTGTGGGCTTTCACCCACTGTTACTTACGGCAGCACAGATGGGGTCGCGCGCCGTTTCTTCCGTCGCCCCGGACCGATTTGACGGGGCGTGACCACCTCCATAGTCCACCGCAAAAGAAAAAAAAGATGGAGGTTAAAACACTGACCTTCCGTGCCAGTACCTTGGGTTCGATTCCTACGTAGGACAATATGTTGTCCGATCAACAAAGTGTTGTTAAGTGTTGTTCTGAGTCTGGATGTAATTTGTTTGCGTTAATTATATGTTTGTAAAGTCTTCAACAATACAAGGATTATTTCCCTAGTCAAGGATGGAGTTTTAAAAAAAATTAAGGCAATGAACATTGCATGAATGACATTCAAATGGTTATATCACTGCATCAAAGAAGCAAATGCATGTAAATTCATCTAATAAAAGTTTATAAGTCCTACATGAATACGTTAGGTTCTACGCAAATCCAGTAAAACACCGTAAAAATAATTAAACCGTTTTAGCATAACGAAATCGTTGCAGCTTCGTTAGCGAGCTATTTTCAATTTAAAGCCTTCAAAATTGCTTGAAAGGTTATGCTATTAAAATAAACTTTTATTATGGGTTACGAACAATTTGTTGGATTAAATGCGAATGAAGAAATAATAATGAGTGCTACGGGAGTGCGTTACTAATTCTAAATTAAAATTTTATTGTAATTGAGTACCTGTAATTCGTATATCTTTTAGCGGGCCATGGTCATCTTTTTTTTTTTAAAGATTTCACCCTATACCAAGAAAATAATCCTTGTATTGCGGTGGTCTTTACAAACATTTAATTAACGCAGACAAATTACACCACACTCAGAACAACATTTCGTGGCTCGCACAATAAATACTTTGTTATTATTGTCCTGCGTAGGAATCGAACCCACGACACTGGCACAGAAGGTCGTTATCTTAACCATTACGCCATCTGTGCAGCCATACAGCGCATATAATATCGCATAATATTCCGGAGTGAAAACTGGGTAGCATCACTATAAAGACACAGTTTATTTAAATTCAGCCCATTTATCATCTTGATTTTTGACAGATAAGAAAATTAACGAATGATTTTCAGTTCCTATAAGTAAGCGTGGCCTTTATATCGATATAGGACAACTCCACCTGATGTTGTCCGTTCAATAATTGCATTCCCAAGTAGAGTTTACGTCGGCCACCGAAGACAAAGATCGAGTACTAGTAGGCCACTCGCACGGCGAAGAGAGTTTTGCATGGTGGATCTAAGGTGTCACGCACCACCTCTTCCGTCAACCCGGACCGATTTGGCGGGGCGAGACTACATCCATAGTCCACAGCAAAAAAAAAGTAGGGATTACGTCAGGCAAGTTGCCGGTCATAAAACTATTGCCAATAACTTTTGCAATAGATATATACATATTGTATCAACCCAAATAATTAGGACAAGACCAGGATATTGATTATGAAGTAAATATGGCATCAGTTAGTTCCGATGATAAATGTTTGCGACTATGTATCGACAATTGATCCAATCAATATAAAGGTTAAAAAAGCAAGAAAACTGAATATTATGAAGTCAGCTTGTCATGTGGTGACGGAGTAAATATACAAATCGCCGCTCTTATCTTACCCGTGAGTGATCGTAAGAGACGAGTAAGGGATATAAAACGCATATAACATCTATGAAAGAGAAAGAAAACTCGAAACAAAACCCTATACAAACACGTTTGACCAGCGCTTTATAATAGGTTAATTTCCCTCCCATTACGGAGAAGGCCCGAGCCCAACAGTAGGACATATATGGGCTGTGATGATGATGATGATCCAACTTCACCAACAAGAGACTTTAGATCTAAATACCTAGGTGCAAATCTAAAATTTCAATACTCAAATTATTTATATAAAAAAATATTATTTATGATATATTTTACCTAAATATTGGAATTAATTAGTTCCAGGCTCCAATTTTCAAATTTATATTTTTAGTTAGATGTAATTAAAAAAGATTAATATAAAGTAATTCAAAAATGCCTACATCTTTTAATTACTTTGATATTTTCTTTAACTTAATTAAAAGGTTGAAATTAATTAAAATTATTTTATATGACCTTTATCGTTGTATAAATAAATATTTATAATGGCAGGATGCATAATTTGAATTATGATACAATATAAAATATAAATTTTATATCTATTCTACATATATGTAATTTACAATATCATTTTTGTAACTTTGTCTTTTTCATTTATATGTAATATAAATATTTGAAAAGGTTTTAATAAATATTTTTCTTAAATAAATAAAAGCGCGATATTTAGTTACTCGTGGTTACTTATAATCATTAAAGGAGCACAATGGCCTCTGTAATTACGAGTATATGTGGAATTGTTTGGGTATTTTCCGTTGGCGATTTTAAAACCCTACAAATATTATAAATGTGAAAGTATGTGAAGATTCAAATTACTGAAATTTTGCATTTAATATGCTTAAATATTTATAAAAATCGATTAGGAGCGAAAAATGATAGTATCCCACTTGTGACAATCATTTATCACTCGTATTTAGGTTTTTATAAAAGATGTTTGGTTGTTTGTTACTCAATCATGTGTAAACTGTTGAATAGATTTGAATGCAAATTGCAACACAGATCATTTCCTGGATTAATATATAGGATACTTTTATCCCGGTAATGTGTTCTCTTGGGATAATACTTTTATTTTGTGGTAGCGGTTACGGATTCTAGCACCCCTTACTTTGCACGTGGATGTCGTAAAAGACGACTAAGAGCTTTATATCGATCTGGATCTACTTAACCGTTTGGTTGACAATTACATTCCCAAGGAGGGTTGACGTCAGACAGACGGTTGCTCATAAAACTACAGGCAATATATTTTGCAATATGTACAACGGCAGATGAGTATATCTTTCATCAACCCCAAGTAATTGTGATAAGAGCAGAATAATGCGGAAGTATTAAAAAATCTTATTGTGATATAACAAAACATATATTATTTAAACGGTGTGGTAGCGGCTACGAATACTATCAACTCTTACTTTGCTCGTGGATGTCGTAAAAGATGACTAAGGGCCTTATAACGACCTGGGCCAACTCCACCTGATGCCAACAATTACATTCCCAAGGAGGGTTGAACTTTTACAATATTTATTATACTATGAAAGAAGAGTACATATTGCATCGATCTCAAGTAATTGAGATAAAAGTAGGAGAATGATGATGTTTCTATATTATTTATTTATATACCTACAGCCATTAATTGCTCAACAGCAGAAGCCCTAAATTTCGCACAGTGTCACAACAAATATAGAAAAAGTAACGTATCGAAACGTAGACGCATCGTTTGACCTAGTTATTGAAGCGGATTCTATTTCGGAAAAGAGCACAGTAGCTGCATTATTTTTTTGGCCAGCCATGGTGACCCGATTTCGGTGTGCGCCGCTGGTATAGGTAAGTCCTTTGTCTTCATGAAATAAATATAAATGAACATTAAACATAATGTTCATTTATTTGTAACAAATCTTTACGGATTTTAATGCGTTTGTATTTGATTTTTAATTTCCCGACGTTTCGAATACTTTATAGCTTTCATGGTCACTGGAGGACTAGAGTGTCTCATGTCCTCTGTAGTAACAATATTTTTATTTTTATTTATACAAGCGCGTATAAATAGTTTTATTTCAAATGTGTAATACTCGCGTAAACATTACAGGTTATTACTGTAATTGGTTTTTTGACTATAAAAGTTTTCAAAATTATATTTTATTCGATATCTTTTCTTATCTTACTAATACTATAACTGCGAATGTTTGTTAAGATGTTTGGATATTTGTTACACAATAACGCGTAAACAATTAAATATATTTAAATGATACTTGTCACATAGATAAACCATTTCCTGGATATATGGTATATACTTTTTATCCCAGTAATATATAATAGTTGAGCTTAATAGCTCAACTATTATATATTACTGGGATAAAAGGGATAATCCTTGGGATAATAGCTCAACTAGAATAATAGGCAGATAATAGGTCAAATCCTGTAACTATACTTGTGCGTGTAGTAAATAATTAAAATAAAAACTTTGACAAAGCTACTTTTCATGCGGGCGAAGCCGCGGGCAGAAGCTAATTTTAGATCTTTTTAATTTATTTTAGTTTTCCATTTGTTGTTTTTTTTTATAAACCATACCCTTCACTGAGAAAATAATTCTTGCATTGCGGGGTACTTTAGGAACAGTGTTAGCAGACGCAAACTATATCCAGCCCTTTTTTTTTTTTTGCGATGGGCTATGCACTTGGTCGCGCCCCGCCAAATCGGTCCGGGGCGACGAAAGAGGCGGCGCGCAACTCCATAGACCCACCCTGCAAGCACCTCTCTTCGCCGTGCGAGCGGGCCACCGGTACCCGATCTTTATCTTCGGTGGCCAACTACATATATCCAGCCTTAGAACAGCAATTTATGGATTGCGCAAAGTATTTTTCTACTTGGGAATCGAACTCACTATACTAGTACATACATACATATCATCACGCCATATCCCTTGCAGGGTAGGCAGAGACAACAGAGTGTAGGAGAACTCTATCCTTGCATACTTCACTCGCTTCCTCAACATTTATAATTCTCTTCATACACGCTCGCCGGTTTCGGAGTCTCTTGATTCCACCTTCCTTCAGTACCTACGTGACCAATCTGTTCTAGGTAGGTGAGTCTCGGTCTCCCCCGGTACCTACATCCATCCACTTTCGCATTGTATATCTTCTTAACCAGACATTCGTTCGGCATTCTTTCCACATGTCCGAACCATCGGAACATTCCCTTTCCCATCTTTACACCAATATTCTCTTTCATACCTACTCGCTCTCTTACGTCGTCGTTGCGAAAGCGGTCGGTCAGCCTAACTCCACAGATTTTCCGTAGAGATCGCATTTCGACCGCATTAATTTTACTTTCATGCTCTTTTCTGCATACGCAACTCTCGCTTCCATATAGTAATGTTGGGACAAGCACTGCGTTATGTATTGCTACACGTGCCTTCTGGCTGAGATGGTGGCTACCGAGAAATTGTCCCAACGCTCCGTTCACTCTATTTCCCGCATTCACTTTTCACTCTATATTAATGGTGTACCTTCCATCTCGGATAAATCCACATCCAAGATATACAAATTCATCCACTTGTTCTAGTACATCATTATCTATTGTTACATCTGTTCTGGCTTCATCTCTTTCAAAGAACATTATTTTGGTTTTGCTCACATTCACGCGTACAATGTACGCGCGATTACACATTTTTACTTTCGTAACAGGGAACAGTAAACATCGATAGGTTGGTTGATATATAGATAGTTAGTCTGACGTCTCCATCGACAACTGAATAAGCATAATAAGGTAACACTATCTACGCTCGTTATTGAAAATAACCGTAGAACTGGAAATAAGGATTTAGGGGCTAAATATGAGAAACTAAGGATTGGTAAGACTAACGATTGAGGGACTAAGGATTGAGTGACTAAGGATTGAGTGACTACGACTAAAGGGACTATGGATTGGGGGACTCAGAACGATCCTTGTGTGGTGACAGCTTAAGAACACAATGTGGTACCGCCCCATATTTTCCTGTGGAAGTCGTTAAAATAAATTAAAGTATCATAAATCTATTTTTTCATATTATTTTCCTTTATATATAAATATATAAGAGAATAAAAAAACAAAGTGCATGTGTCAGCGCCGACGCACGACTGGAGTTTACTCCTTAAGTACGATTATCAAAACAGCCGCAAAAAAAAGCTCATTTGCCTAAAAATAATATATATATTTTATTTACGAAGAACGCCTTATATGAAAATCGATTCTTAAGGAGTAAACTCCTAAAATAGGTAGGTATTAATATAGTCGGTCAGGACATTGAAAATAAAGTAGTGCCAGTCAAATGATGATTGGAAGGCAATACAGCAGTTTATAGGATGATAAATCGTGCTTCCAACGCCCGGGGCGGTTCAATCAGGATGTGAACGGACCATTTAGAGTATACCCCTGATATTAATGATATTTTTTAATGTAGCATACATTAGTATCTAGAGTTTATACTCTAATCACATTTGACATTTTAATGGGGTTTCTGTCATCTGATTATTGCGATCCAATTGTCACACTACATATTTAAGCATATTAATCTTAATTTTCAGTAGCAATCACAATGGCAAACAACTATAGGCTTGTCTTCTGTAAGATAGGATTCAGGAAAATAAACATCGTAACACAAGACCTACAAAACTTATGAGAAATACACCATATTTATTTTTTCAGAATCAAAGTCTCAAGGGCTTAATAAATTACTGAGAAAGTTGTTAAAATTACTTAGAATTATATTATTGTATATTTATTTTCATTGAGAACTTTCACACTAAGCTATGTATTTTATTATTGTGCGTGGGACTTTGTAAACATATACAGTCTGCAGGAATATCCGAACTTGGCAGTTTTAGAAGAACATTTCCTTTTTTAACCAACTTCAAAAAAGAAGGAGATTCTCAATTCGTCTGTATTGTTTTTTTAAATATTTGTTACCTCATAACTTTCGACTGGGCGAAGCGATTTTAATGTTTTTTTTTATTTTAAAGCTAGTGCTTCCCGTGTGGTCCCATTTCAATTTGGTCCGGTTCTGACAATGGCATCCATGAGAAAACCATATAAGTCTAAAATTAGCATTAAGTATGTGTGCGACAAATGAACGAGTAACTCAAGCGCTACTAATAGAACAACCTATGTGTATTTGTAACACTAAAAAGTAAAAATTAAAAAAAACTACGTTTAAAAAAACCGACTTCAAGTCGGTTTTTTTAAACGTAGTTTTTTTATGTTTTGCGTTTCTTTCACAGTATGGCATAGCATATGGTACTGGTTACAGGAAAAATGTTTCATTAGATTATACAGAGCTAGTTAAAAAGGTTAAATGATATAAGACGACTTAAAGCTTTACATCAAACTGCGCTAATTTCATGTTATGCTGTTTGGTCAACTATTATATTCCCCAAGGGCCTTTTTTTACTGGTAAGTGTTACTGCCGCCAATAGACCTTTGTAATACCAGGGGTACAGCTAGGCCACTGCCTACCAATAAAAAGCCCAATCCCACCCAGAAAGTTGGGCTTTCAGCTCTCTTGCTCAACGAACGAAGCACAGTAGCACATTGCCACTGCTTAGGCGTTGATTTTCTGCTAGAGTGTACTACCTCTACTTTTTTGTGCAAGAACATCTACTAACTTTAGTAGCACGCCATATTGGATTTGAAATGACGTCATAAAGCATAGTCATCGAAACTGTGCGTATACAAAATTTCAGATCATTCAAAATAAATCGTAAAATGGGTCAAATTTAATTTAGAAAATTGGATTACTGAACCCGGAAGGTGAAAGTAAATAAAAATTTGTAGTAAAAGCATTTCTTAAAAAATATTCTTTATGGTACATTCTTATAAGCTGTTAATAATAATATAATCACAAACTCATGTTTGTGATTATATAATATGTGTTTGCTAAGTTTTAGTTATCCGTGTAGCGACAGAGTATGAATACAATTCACAACCCCCTACCTTACCCGTGGGTGATCGTAAGAGACGACTAAGGGATATACAACGCATATAACATCTATGCAAAAGAAGGAAAACTTAAAGCAAAACCCTATACCAATACGTCTGACCAGTGTGGTAAAGGAGGTCAATTGCCCTCCCATTATGGAAGAGACTCGAGCCCAACAGTGGGACATACATGAGCTGAGCTGAGCTGAGCTGAGCTGAGCTGAGCTGAGCTGAGCTGATCTGAGCTGCGCTGAGCTGGGCTGAGCTGAGCTGAACAAGTTTTAGCGTCATCTAAGAAAGGGTAGCTTAAAAATGATAGCCACAGCTTTATAGCATAAACCACTTAATGTTAATTTGGTCCAGCGCTGTTGTCAACGTAGCGCCTTCATATCACATAAATAAGGATTTAACAGGAAAAGGCTGTTATAAAAATTCCTGAAATACTTTTGATCTTATATATAAACTAATGCAAAACAGTACTTTAGAATATCTCTTATTCTGGCAGCTATTTAGCCTTATTATAAGCAGGTGTTTAGTAGTAGGGTAAGGTAATATATTTAGTACCTTATATGCTTTGGTAAGAATCCATCTGGATTCATATATTTATATATTTTGTGTTATTACTATTTACTTTGTGTTATATCAGCAGAAAAAGAAGTGGTGGCAAATAGTAAAAGAATATTCCTAGTTGGTCTGACGCGTTGGGTGCTTGGCATAAGTTTGTTATGATATGTAAGTTCCAGCGTTTGAAGAAAGTGTTAGCGTTTTCTGCAGATTGCTTCTTTCTTATTATTTTTAGTGCTTTTCGATAGCAGACGAGCAAGCAGCGTGGTAAGTAATAACCTCGGTATATGAAACTCTTCAATACTAGTAGCATATTGTTTAACAAGCAGAATTTGTCTCCAACTATCTCACATACCAAATGAAGCACAGTAACCAAATATACATCGATTTTCCTCCACCACTTCGAAGCAGTTGGTCCATTAATGGCAACAGGTAGAAAACTCTTAACATCCTGTCCCTATCGCTGAGGACTTTCTTCGAAAATTTTCAGCAAGAAGTTTGGATATGTGTGGTAAGCGGCAATATGTGCCTCTTCCTTTCCGTGGGTCTAAAAAGGGCGAAATGTGGCTGTGTGTTTTTACACATTGTATCTCCTTCTTCATTATTGTCTCCTTCTTCAGAGCTAAAAGCATATAAAACTATAAATAAAAAGTATTCCTAATACGTCCTCACACGGAGAGTATTTTATTTTACTTTATTTTAGCGACACTGGAATTTAAATAGTTATTTATCTCTTCGCAATTGTGTTCCATCTAAATCTTTTGTATACCATCGTAGATCTTTGATGTGATGTGTTCGTTTTGTGTTAGTTCGTTGGCCTTTTAGTTTATATTTCTGGCATCTAGTACGATTATAAATGCAATAATGTAAAAATACGTAGATTCATATAAATATATATGAATAATATCGCTAATATTGTAAAAGTCTCAGAAAGCTATTATGCGAAGGTAAAAATTACTTACGTAGTTTTACAATCTCAAATTACACATTTGAAATTAAGCTATTTTTACGGATTTTATTCCATTTTTAATTGCCTGATATTTTGAACTCTTTTCAAGGTCGCCCCGTGACCATGAACGCTGAAAGTTTCCATCGAACAAAATAGCTACTACTTAAGAAGATATTTAATATATTGTTGATATAATTAAAAAAAGATGCTTTGTAGTGGCGGTTATGAATACCACCAACCTTTACATTGGCAGTAAGTATCTTAAAAGACGAATAAGAGATTTTAGAGAGAATTTACATTGATCTGGGCCAACAACAACTCATGCCATTTAGTCAACAATTACATTTCCAAGGAAGATTAACGTCAAGTAGGCGGCCAGTCATAAAACTATGGCCAAAACTTTTGCAATATGTAGGTACGATGGTAGAAGAGTATCTACATATTGCGTCGACCCTAAAGAATTGGGGTAAGATCAGGAATATTCAATAAGTATTTTGAATTGTTAAATATTTTTATTGCCCGCCTCAAAATATTCGAGGACGTCCGGATGTCTGTTCGTATGGATCTGGCACTCTCACGACTGTGAAAATTAATGTATCGAAGTATTTTTTTTTTAAAGCTTCATAATCGTAACGCGTTTTTCCTTTCGAAAATGGCTTGGTAATACTTTGAAGTTTAATTGCAATTATTAAAAAATTACAATGCTTGCAAGCTATTTTTTGGAGGGACTTTTGGCGGGAATCTAAAGCGTCATGTGGTGCTCTTGTATTATATTCGATATCTTAGTGTTTTAACGTGTTATATTAGATAATTTTTATGGTATTTTATGTAATATGATGTGACAGAACAGCTGGGATGTAGTGAATATCATATAAAAGTGCTTTACAACGTTTTCGTTTTCCATCAAAATTCCTACAACATACCATTAACAGTGTCACCATAGCACTGTTGATGGCGACAATTCGACTGACTGACAGACAATGACTAACCTGAAGAGATTAAGAACGTGAAGATAATTATAACTCGACACTGGCAAAAATGGCTCGTATAAGTAGCTGATTGCCAATACATAAAAAGAAGAAGAAGAAGAAGCTATTTTTTGCGCTACATCGAGAATGGCGCGAAATTTCAAAAGTACTCTTTTTTTTCTTTCATTTATGTTATTGAATAATAGTAAATTATACATGACGAAGGAGGAACCAATCTTGACGCAGGAAGCACCACCATTGTATTTTTAAAAGGTGTGACGTCACCATTGCCGATGTCACTGTTGTTAGTTGCGTGGATTACTCATGGTACGGTTTTGATCTTCGAAATAAAACTCCACAAGTAACTGTTTAAATGTTGTATTCTCAACGAGTAGCGTAACTTTTTTTTTTTTTTTTTTGATAACACAGTGGTTGAAGAATGCATTTCCGCACTTACCCCCGCCTGTCGGAAAAACAGACGAGGAGTGTGGGACTCGCTAGCCACGGGGCTAGAATACTCACTAAACTCTTTCCACTGCGATCGCTGTTAGCCGAGAGGGCTTTGACAGCTTAACCGGACTATGGGTGAGCGCTGAGGGCTCTCAACCCGGTAAATGTATTGCGACAGTACGTCCGTATTTATAGGGCTCGGTGCACGTGCACGTGTTTACAATTTTTAGTATAGAAATTACAATGAGAGATATAATCACATGTTTGTTAATGTTAATTTAACATCAAAATAATCTTTAAGTAATCAATTGATGATTTATGAAGTAACTAAACTGTTCAATTAATTAGTCTAATTATTTATAGTAGGGGTGTATTGTTGTATTTGCGTCGATATATATAATAAATAATAAAAATATGAGGCGTGCACTTTTGGATTTTCCAAACTTTTTTACTATATCCTCTATACGTAACTGCTTACTAATGGAATATTCACACACCTTTTGGTTTTAGGAAAAGTTACTTGTTCAATAATGTCTATGAATTTAGAATTCAATACGCGTTTTTAAAGACAAAAAGACACTAAGTAAACAGATCAAAGCTTGAGAAATAATTATTAAATGAATACAAATCATTTATAGTGCCTATTTTTGCTACAATTCCGATCCGAAATCAGTAATATGTTAGCTATAAGTAACGAACGCTGATTTTCTGTTAGCACCGAAGCATTTTCTATAACAATCGATCGGTTATGCTTTATAAGAAATCCAAAATTAAATTTAGTCTAAAATATTAATCTATGTCATATACTGTAGATATTTATCTCATCTCATCTCAGCTCATATATGTCCCATTGTTGGGCTCCAGCGTCCTCCATAATGAGAGGGTAATTGACCTACTATACCACGCGTCCACGCTGGTCAGACGAGTTGGTATAGGGTTTTGTTTCGAGTTTTTCTTCTCTCGCATAGATGTTGTCTCGCTTAGTCGTCTCGTACTCACCCACAGGTAAGATGGTGGATATATATATATATATATATATATATATATATATATATATATATATATATATATATATATATATATATGTATATTTATATATAAAAATTAAAAGAGATACGTAAATCATTTTGGCAATTGATCGAGCATCGAAGTACATATATCTTTCAGTACTTTTTAGATGAAATTAAAGTAAGAACAAAAACTTTTCATCGTCTCGCACGAATGAAAATCTAAGAGAAATGAGGTCAAAATAGGTAGTCACAAATCATTCTGGATTGACTATAAGCTACATAGAAGAGAAAAACTTGAAGCCCATATTTCAGTAACAGTATTTAGACAAACTAGCTTGAATATACGTTGAGATAAAATAACGTAGAAATATCTAAACGTGCGAATTTTCGCGCCGCCCGCCGGCTGAAATTTGTTTGGTTAGTTAGAAGGTCTGTACCTACATACTTTACAGGAATGATCGATGTATATTGTTTAAAATATCAGTATCTTTGGGCAGACGATTAGTTAGGCCACTGTGTCCACGCCTGTAGCAGGTGGATAATTGATTGGGCAAACATTCACGGGAATTTATAAAACCGTTACGCAATGCATTTTTTAGGGTCGGCGCGGGTAGTCAGCGCTTTTCAGAAATTACACAGGGCGGTGGGTGGTGGTGCGAACGGTGTGCGGGATATGACGTTCGATTTAAAGGGTAGGTGCTAAGGGTGGGGTGGCCCCGGCTGGCTGCAGGGCGGCTGTTGACGGGCGCGCGGCGCATGCGTGCTGCTGTCGCAGGCGCCCGCCGCCGCCCGATTTCCGTGCCGATGACAGTTCGCCGGGACTTACTTCCTCGATATAGCGCGTCCGCGGTGCCGCTGCATCCAGGCCGAGCCGAGCCCCGAGCCTGGCGCTGCTACCGCGCACCAGCTACGCAACGACGACATCACGTCGATGGCACACTGAACACACTCATTCCACGTGAGTACATACAGTTGCATACATACGCCGAACAACATGACGCCAATTAGTGTTCTACTGTTTTGAAAATAGGTTACATGTTCGATTGATAGTTACGTTGGCACTTATGTTTATTCAATTTTAAATAGTTATTTCAATCAGAAGCATAGAGCATAAGAAATTCGTGATTATTTTTTTGCGGTACAGCTGATTCGGTGTTTGGATATTTGGTGAATCGTTTTTTTTTTCTATTGTCGTTGGTTTAATAATAAAGTAGAAGTTTGTTTAATTGGATTATTGCTGAAATGTAAGTGACATAATTTATATGTGAATATGTTTATTAGAATATTCATTAAATTCTGAGGTGAGTACATTTTTTTTTGTATTTTGGCCTAGATTGCTTGAATTTATTTGTTTATACAACTGCATTCATAAAAAAATGTTTCGTGACCTTTGTCTTAATGTATGTGCATATTTTTGTGCAGGCCTATATCACTTCCTGTTGTTTTTTTTTATTTCCATAGCTTTTATTGTGTCACTGGAATTCTGGAATATTTGCCATAAAATTTTGTTACTTATAATAATAAAGATTTATATAATTTACTTTTCAATTAGCTTTTTAAAGTAACTTAGACCGGGTTGCGGGTTTAATATATAAGGTGAAGGTCGATTAAACTCAATAATAATCGATTCATTAATGACGAAACATAAAATCGATTTATTCGAGTGACATTATATAAAATTTAACAATTCATACCGTTGTTTTTATAACCTAATAAAATAATGTTTGTTTTATAACCTAATAATATACTTATATACATATAACATGATGTATTTAGTTATAATATGATGTATTATTTGTAGATAAAACATTTTATATTTTCAAATGATTAAATATATTTTAAATTGATTTATTTTTATTTTTCTATTAATTAACCATGTCAAGCTGTAAACTGCCTAGTAATAGATGATTGTTAATTATTTACAGGTAAGTATTAGGCAATAGTTTTATTGTTTGGATCGGTTATCAACGGGCCCTTGGTTTATATGGTTGGCATCCTTGGGATTTATAACATAGGAATCTGTGTTCATAATTTTTAAACTAAGTTTATATAATACTTAATTTATATAATATGCACCTGCTATTATGCAAAAAGAACCATACTATTCAGAAAAAATTAAACTAAGATGTGTAAATAAATTAATTATTTATATATATATTTTTATTGCTTATGGTGGCAAATGAGCTAGCAGCACACCTGATTGTAAGTATTACTGCCGCCCATTGACCTTTGCAATACCAAGGGCAATAGCGTGGGCTGTTGTCTACCAATAAAATCTCCAAACCCACCCATTTGGGCTTCCGGCTCTCTCGCTCACCCACCGAAGCGCAATAGCACATTGCCTTTACACAGACGTCGATCTTCTGCGAGAGTGTGGTACTACCCCGGACGCACCGGCCCGCGGCTGTAGACAGAAACCTGTCAACAGCGTGGTCCTACCACTATTGATCTAAAGATATATCTTCACGACCATCACTTCAAGTTATATGCGCCCCACTTCTGGGCTCGAATTTCCTTCTAATCAGGAGGGAAATTGACCTACGTTGTTCAGACCGGTTGACAGAGGGTTTTGTTTAAAGTTATCCTTGTCTTGCACAAATGGTATATACATATATTTTTTAGCCGTCTTCTACGATACCCACGGGCAAGATAAGGGGACGTAAATTGTGTTTTTACTACCGTCACACACGGAAAAAAAAAATATACTTTTATTCTAATATTAATGGATTTTCAGACATTTGGAGCAATTCTACAACATATATATATATATATATATATATATATATATATATATATATATATATATATATATATATATATATATATATATATATATATATATAAATCACGCGTCACGTTGTTTGTCCGCGAGGGACTCCTAAAGTACTTAACCGATTTTAATAAAATATGCACAGCATGTGTAGTTTGATCCAACTTAAAAGATAGGATAGCTTCCATCTCAATTTATAGTCGAAATATTATTTTATTGCAAATTATTTGTCTATTATTTAACGGTCACAATTATCTGTTATCTCCAAACGGTTCTAACAGATGGCGATATCTGTTGACTGGATTGAGTAAGTATGCAATAAATGGCGCTATGTTAAACGTATAAACGATTCATATAAGATACAATTTATTAGCATAACCACCACGTGTTACTGAGGCTACCTTAGCCACAGCAACGCGTGGCCAGGTCTGCTAGTATATATATATATATACACGTCTTTTAATTTTGCGAGTTATAAGCAGCGTCCTGGTAATATTTTCTACCGGCAATTTCCTGTTTTCGCTGTTTAAACATTGTCTGAGAATTAAGAGAGACTTATAAGCAGGATTATAGATATTCGCGGTTAGTTTTACTAATTCACCGATAGATGTCAGGTTCCAAATTAAATCCATACGATAATCACTTATAGAAATTGTATGAACACTTCATATTCGAATGCGCAAATTTCATTAGATCTTATCAAAACTGGAAAAATAAAAAACAACTATTAAATGTCAAAACAAAAACAAGTTCTTTTAGTTGATTAGAGTTATTTATTTATATTATCTAAATATATCTATGCCTATTTAACGATAACTCTACGTACTACGTAAGTATCATAAGATTTCGTCATAAATTTGCACATTTTATTTAATACTTAAATAACAAGGCTATGGTTATTTAAAAGCAGCCTATTTACCAAATGAGATGCAAGAGTTTGACATTGAACGGTAGGTATAATGTATGTTTACGCATGCGCAAATATTTATCCAGATGTATATAAAGCACAAACATACTGGTGTAATAGAAGTTAATTTCGAACGTAGCCGCGTTCGAAAATTCCAATTTCGATTTTGTTAATTCCAATTTTGAATGTTTATTTTAATTGCTTATCGTTTCATGAGTTAAACTTGTTATTTTTTTTTCTATTGTTTTCTAGGTATTAGCAAATTTTAGAAACTTGTGTTATATTATTACTAATTGAAAAAAAAATAGTAAATTTTTAAAAATAGTAGGTATATTTAAAAGTCGAAAACAAATTATAATTTGAAAACATAATTTTATAAATTATAATGTGATATTACTTATACTTTTTAAATTATTGTTTGCATATGTTAATGATGCTCAATTTAAATTTATTTTTAAATACATTTAAATATATTATCAGATATACTTTTTAATATAAAGTGGCAGAGGCCCCACGTTTTACCGTAACTTATGTCATTTATTTAACAACTTACCTAATATCTGTTTTTTTATAGTTTGTTACTGTTTCAACACGAAATTTAATTTAAAAAAAAAATACTGACATTTGGGAGTTTCTAAGCATATTGCACGCCTCATCAGCGAAGCGTTGAGGTCTTGCTCTACTCTCGACTTATGAAAATCAAGCACTTTTCAAACCTAAAAATGATTGTATTTTTCTCACATTGCACTTATAGGATAATATTATTATACATATGTCAAGAAAAAACATTCGTCTAAACGTATTTGACATTTTTAAAAAGCAATTATTTTATTTAAAGTAAGAAAAAAGTAGATTAAAAAAAAATTTCGAGGACGTCCGCATGTTACCGTAAAGTATCTGGCATTCTGTCGACCGTAAAAATGAATGTATCGAAGTTTTTCTTTTATTAAAAGCTTCATAATCGCAACGCGCTGTTTCCTTTCGAAAATGGCTTGGTAATTCTTTGTCGTTTAATTGCAATTAATAAAAAACTAAACTGCTTAGTCATTAGTGTATGTATACTTTTTGAAAATTGGGTTCGTTATATTTTTTGTTCGTCCATTCGGACAAGCAAAGGAAATAAATCCCATTCAGCCTATACAGCTATGTTTAGCTCTACGTCGAGAATGGCACAAGATATCTAAAGTATTTTTTTTTCTTTCATTACGAGTATGTACAAGCTTTTATTTAGTTTCACCTGTCCCGTTGTCTATAATCAAATCTTGCAAGTTAAATTTGATCCCCTTTCCGGTTTCCGATTGAGCTGAAATTTTGCATGCATGTATAAATTAGATGACAATGCAATATTATTGTGACATAGAGCTGACCTGATGATGGATCTGGAAGCTGGCCATAGGAACTCCGTAATTAAACGACGCTACCCGATCGAAATTGTTATTATTTGATTCGTCTTGACGAGTACTTTGATACTATATGGAAACCAGGGTCTGATCATGGACCTGGAACTGTCCATAGGAACTCCGTAATTAAGCGTCGCAACCTCATCGAGTTTGGGCTCGTTTGATTCGTCTTGACGAGTACTTTGAGACTATATGATAACCAGGGTCTGACGATGGACCTGAAACCTGGCCATAAGAACTCTGTAATTAAACAGCGCAACCCCATCGAGTTTGGGCTTGCTTGATTCGTCTTGACGAGTACTTTGATACTATATGGTAACTAGGTTCTGATGATGGGCCTGCAAGCTGGCCATAGGAACTCCGTAATTAAGTGACGCAACCCCATCGAGTTTGGGCTCGTTTGATTCGTCTCGACGAGTACTTTGATACTACATGGAAACCAGTGTCTGATCATAGATCTGGAAGCTATCCATAGGCACTCCGTAATTAAGCGACGCAACCCCATCGAGTTTGGGCTCGTTTGATTCGTCTTGACGAGTACTTTGAGACTATATAGTAATCAGGGTCTGACAATGGACCTGGAACCTGGCCATAGGAACTCCGTAATTAAACAACGCAACCCCATCGAGTTTGGGCTCGCTTGATTCGTCTTGAGGAGTACTTTGATAATATATGGTAACTAGGTTCTGATGATGGACCTGGAAGCTGGCCATAGGAACTCCATAATTAAGCGACGCAACTCCATCGAGTTTGGGCTCGTTTGATTCGTCTTGACGAATACTTTGAGACTATATGGTAACCAGGGTCTGATGATGGACCTGGAACCTGGCCATAAGAACTTCGTAATTATACATCCATATCGCTAACGTTGCGCCTCAGAGAACCAGGGCGAACCCTGTTATACTGAAGCCCTTATCCCTCCACAATGCACCTCTGGGGTGATGAACCCTTTTTGTCCTATAATTGTAGGAACAACACGAATAATAAAAATACTAAAAAGTTAAAAATAAAATTAAAGAAAATATTTTTTTAAACAAGCTTTTATTATTTGGTAATATAATAAACTAAAAAGTTAAAAATAAATTAACTCTAATCAGACATATAACACTTTATAAGTTCATTGTAACCTTTAACGATATTTTTATTAATCTTCAACAACAAAATAATTCCATATCGTACATAATTATATATTTTATACACTAAAACTTTACACCATAATTATTAAATCTTCCCGTTTTTATCACAGTCCCAATTTTATAAATAAAAGTGTGTTGCATTTTTTAGCAAATAATAAACAGCTTGCTTTTAAAACAGGATTTTTTTCTTTAATTTTATTTTCTTTTCTGGCATTGACTAATAGTAAATGATAAATAATATAAAAATTATGAGGTGTGCACTTTTGGATTTTCCAAATTATTGAAATATAGCATTATTATATTATACGACTTCCTGAGCTAAAGTGTGTTATATATTCAATTATCGATTGTAGAGGAGGTGAAGTACTTGAATAAGTTATTTTATGCTATCGATAAAAATGCTATATTAATTAAATTACAATATATTTAATTGTTTAATTAGTTTAATTTTCTGAAAGAGATAACATTATATGAGAAGGAAGATCTCCTTCTTTCGCCCCATTTGATAGCGTTTCGTACTATTTATTCTAATAGGTAAATTTCCTTCCTTTTGTTGAGGAGGCCTGTATCATTAATATGACGTGGATGATCTACCTACACGTATTTTTTCTTTAGAAAAAATAGCTAGACTGCACTAATTGCATAAAGGTTTAGATATTGATCTGATCGTTGCGTATGAATCAAATCCCTGATGAGTTCGATTTCCACGCTGCATAACGCTATGCACTAATTATTGTTCCGAGTTTATATGTAATTTGTGTCTGTTAATTGTATGTTTTAAACGGAGAAGAACTTTAGGGCAATATAAGGACTATTTCTTAGTGCAGGATGCTACTTTAAAAGCAATAAAAAATAAAATTAATAAAAATATATGTACTATATTTGATTGACTGTACAGATGGCGTAAGTGGTTAAGACACCGACCTCTTGTGCCAGAGCCATGGGTTCGATTCCTACGCAAGACAATACTTTGCGATCGAAAAAGTGTTGTTCCGAGTGTGTGTGTAATTTATCTGCGTTAATTGCATGTTTGTAAGGTCCCCCGCACTACAAAGACTATTTCCTTAGTGTTGGCTGGCTCCTTATATAAAAAAAAGGTATGTACCTATGAAAATAATAATTAAATATATACATAATAGGTAGTCTTTATTTTATTAATTATAGCTAGAAAATAGTCTAGTTGTCGCCATTTGTTACCTTTCAATGATCCCATTAAAACTTTAGAGATATTTTAATGGCGTATTAAAATGTATTTTGTGTGTAAACTAGAAAATTGGTACGTCTAAATATTTTCATTTGTTAGTCTTTGAGAAGTACGTAGATATTAGAATGGATTTAATAGAAATGGAGCACTGGGCGTTGGGGGAGAATAGGGTGGCTGGCACGTGTAAGTCTGACTACGCGTAGGCTTCAAGTAGGGTTGAAACTAAAATGTTACAGGTATATTTACTCGAATTATAATTATTAACAACGAGTATTTAATTTATATTATTAACTATTAAATATTTTTTTATTTATAAATTTATATCTCGTACAAGCTAATCTAGGACTCTAAAAAAGATTTGAAAAATCTTTTTGTATTAAGTGGCCTCATAATTAAGAAAGTTAGATATACAATGCGAAAGTGGAAGGATGTAGGTACCGGGGGAAACTGAGACTAACTTACCTAAACCAGATTGGTCAAGTACTGAAGGAAGGTGGAGTCAATAGTCTCCGAAACCGGCGAGCGTGTATGAAGAGAATTATGAATGTTGAGGTGGAGAGTGAAGTATACAAGTATAGAGTTCTCTGGCACTCTGTTCTCTCTGCCTACCCTGCAAGGGATATGGCGTGATGATATGTATGTATGTAAAATATAAAATTTGAATAGTGGTAAAGGTCTGAAACTGTTGACAGTTTTCTGTCTACAGCCGCGGGTCTGTTCGTCCGGGATAGTACCACACTGTCGCAGAAAATAGACGTCTGAGTAGTTGCAATGTGCTGCTGTGGTTCGTTCAGTAAGAGAGAGTCGGAAGACCTACTTTCTGGTTGAGTTTGGGGTTTTCATTGGTTTAATTGTATTAATAACATTAAGGTCCATGGTTGGCAGTAGTAACACTTACGATCAGGAGTGTATTTGGGGTGAAGTAGCAAGAGTGTGATGCCCTTTGAACATACAATAGTTCAAATATAATGGACTGGACCATGGCTGGCCCAGATCCCACAACCGACTCCTGATCACGAGTTAACTACTTGAGAGGCCATCACTCCTCTCAACCAACTTGGAGGGAAGGGAAAGACAAAGCTCAGTAGTGAAACATATATGAGCTGAGGTGATGATATCCATACTAATATTATAAAGCGGAAGAGTTTGTTTGGTTGACCGCGCTAATCTCATAAACTACTGTTTCGAATTGAGTAATTATTTTGGTATATAATAGTAAATTTATCGAGGAAGACTATAGGCTATATTACATCACGCTGCAACCAATAGGGGCAGAGTAGTAATGAATATTACAAAAAGGGAATATATTTTATAATTTTCAGTCCTTTCGTTGCTTCTTCCACATATCCTCTCTCCCTTCCCCTCTCTTTTAAGTGACGTAGGCGAAGATGCGCAGGTCAGCTAGTTATTAGCACACACACAAGTGGCAGGCGTGATAGATCCACACAATTGACAGTTCTCTGCTTACAGCCGCGAGCTGGTCAGTCTATGACCGGCCGTCTGCCAGACGTCAACACTCCTTGGGAATGTAATTGTTGACCAAACGGCATTAGATGGAGTTGGCCCAGGTTGTTATAAAGCCCTTAGTTGTCTTTTACGACATCCACGAGTCAAGTAAGGGTTAGTAGTACTCGTAGCCGCTACCACACAGCTAAATATCGCTTGCCCGGAAGAATAGTGTCACAACTCTAAAAATTGTGGGGTGTTAATATTATAAGTTCACCCTATCAAATCTTCACCGTCATTCTTCAGGATATTATGCTGACGTTCATGCATTTGGAATGGCTGCTGAACCGAGCTGAAAAAAAGGAAACACTTATTTAGTCCCTCCTGAAAAATTTTGCATTTTTGAATTGTGTCACCATTCTTCTGGGCAAGCGATATATATTTATAGATTATGTAGGTAAATATAAAATTGCTTTGTGCATAATATCGTAACATTATCATTCTATCTTTATAGAATAGTATATCGTTATCTTATTTTTCATGACTATTCAAGATAAACGATGCAGGCATATAATCAATGTGCGTAGCTAATACTGATTAGATATATGTACGTGCAAGAATGTTGGTAAGTACCATAACATGGATTTTAGAAAATTACGACTTAGCTACCGAAAAAGTTATATAATAAATCAAAATAAAATAAAGCAACTTTTACAGATTTTATCGCGTTTGGTTTTACTTGCCGTCAAATATTATTTTTTAGCGTTCATGGTCACTACATGATTAAAGTTTCTCATGTCTAACTATACATCGTGAAAATAGTGTGTAATCTGTGGAGTTAGGCTGACCGACCGCATTCGTAACGACGACGTAAGAGAGCGAGTAGGTATGAAAGAGAGTATTGGTGTAAAGATGCGAAAGGGAATGCTCCGAAGGTTCGGACATGTGGAAAGAATGCCGAACGAACGTCTGGTTAAGAAGATATACAATGCGAAAGTGGAAGTATGTAGGTACCGAGGGAGACCGAGACTAACCTACCTAGACCAGATCGGTCATGTACTGAAGAAAGGTGGAGTCAAGAGTCTCCGAAACCGGCGAGCGTGTATGAAAAGAATTATGAATGTTGAGGAAGCGAGTGAAGTATGCAAAGATAGAGTTCTCTGGCACTCTGTTCTCTCTGCCTACTCTGCAAGGGATATGGCGTGATGATATGTATGTGAAAATAGAGAGCTAACAAAAAAAAAAAGTGTACCGGCAAAGTATTTATTTCAAAAATGTGGGCCAAATTTTATTAACTAACACTGTAGCGGGTAGATAAAAACCTCTGTAACAACAATGACTCGTTGAATGTAAGGCACCACAATCCTGCCGTGAAGCGAAAAAGTGTTCCTAACATCGGGCAAGTAAAAATCAAATACAAACGCGTTAAAATGCGTAGAAATAGGTTTCCTTTTCTGTCACATATATAAAACTCGTGTAAATATCTAAAATAATTATCATTATCATCATTGTCGCAGCTCATATATGTCCCACTGTTGAGCTCGAGCCTCCTCCAAAATGGAAGGGCAATTGACCTACTAGGTATACTAAGCTTGGCCACCGAAGTTAAAATCGAGTACCGGTGGTCCGCTCGCACGGCGAAGAGAGAAGGTTTTACGGTGGGTCTATGGGGTCACACGCCGCCTTTTCCGTCACCCCGGACCGATTTGGCGGGGCGAGACGCATCCATAGCCCACCAATAAAAAAAAAAAAAAAATAATAATAATAAAAATAAGGTATACTAAGCTTGTCGGGCGTATAGGGTTTTGTCTCGAGTTTTCCTTCTCTTGCATAGATTTTATATGCGTTTTATATCCCTTAGTCATCTCTTACGATCACCCAGGGTTAGGATAGGGGGTGGTGAATGGTATTCTTACTTCATCACCACACGGAAAGAAATAATTATATCACATAGAAATCATTTACTATGTATAAGCTTTATCATAATGTATAATTGTGTGTTATATATACATAATTATACATTATATTTGAAATTAATTTAATAATTTTCACAAGTATCCAACCATCGATCACATCGAAACATGGCTGTAAGCTGAGAAGATTGCGCAAGAAATTCAGCGGGCTCGATATTCTTTAAATTCTTTTTAAATAAAATTATATAAAATATGTTTAGTAAGCAGTAGCTCCAATTTGACTGTCGTTATATCGAAAGGTTGAAGCGTTTGTTGTTGAACATCAACGGCGAATACATCACTCTCCTTCGATTTGCAGACGATATTGTCTTTATGGCAGAATCTATGGAGGGCCTTGGTACCATGCCCAATGATCTCAGCAGGATATCCCAACTAGTAGGTTTAAGAATGAACATGGACAAGATAAAAGTCATGTCAAACGCGCATGTCATTCCAATACCAGTACTAGTTGGCAATGCGATTCTCGAAGTTGTGGATCATTTCGTTAACCTTGGACAAACAGTCCAGTTAGGTAGATCCGATTTCGAGAAAGAAGGCAGACGACGAATCAAAGCGTTCGAGAAACTTAAGAGGATATTCTCAGACAATATATCTCGATGTCTAAAAACACAATTTTATGACCGGCGTGTTACCAGTGATGACTTATGGCAACGTGGTCGTTAAATGTAGGCCTCATGACCAAGCGTAACGTCGCTCAGCGTGCTATGGAGCGGGTTACGCTCGGGATTTCGCTGCGAGATAGAATCCGAAATACGGCAATCCGCAGAAGAACAGGTGTAACCGACATATCAGGAAGAAATAGCACGCTGAAGTGGGAATGGGCACATCGCTCGACAAATTGCGGGTGGCACAAGACCACACTTTATAGCGAAATATGAGGAAGGCCCACACTCAGCAGTGGATAACAAAATGCTGAAAAATGATGAAGTATTAGCTCCAATGTAATGCCCTTACTAGGATATATTTCTTTTATTTTCTTCAAAATATAACATAAAAAAAATTATAGCTGTACCAGATCCCGTAAGTGACACGAGTTATCTAGAGCAGCTATGCAGCACTCCACTTCAACTATATTGGAGACCTAAACAGTGAGTATGAAGCATTTCTATCGTTAGTGCCAGTTTCAGACTTCCCTCATAATATACTACTCATCTAATATAAACTACCTGGCAAAAAATAGTGCATTTAAATATTGTATAGATAGTGTGCGAGAGAGACAACGCCGAAATTAACCGATTGACTCTTACTAATGATCGATGTGCATTGTAAAATATTAATTTCGGGTACACTACGCCTTTTAGAAAAATCTATTAGAAACAAAATCATAAAACTATCGTATGAAAAAAATAAAATCATAAATTAATTTATTTGAATTAAAACTTTTTTACGGATCCTATCGCGTTTGTATTTGGTTTTTAATTTCCTGATATTTCGAACACTTTACAGCGTTCATGGTCACGGGAGGACCGTACAATGTTCGAAACGTCGGGAAATAAAAAATCAAATAAAAATGCGATAGAGTCCGCAAAAATAGTTTTAATAGAAATGTGTAATACCCGCGTAAACATCAGAAGTCATTAAATTAATTTATGTCAATTTAGTTTGTTTAGATTTTTCTTTTTTACGTTAATTTTTTTATGTGTCGCTAAATCGCCAGACAGGAAACTCCAATGCGAGAATATTTAGATGCATCAACTTTTTTGCTTATATTCATGATGACGTCGACCAGGAAGTGGGTAGGAAATTGGTCATGGCAAGTTTTTTCTGAGCTCATTCATTGGAACTTTACAGCGTAATATTAGAACAATAATTGTAATTTACTGTATGCAATTTGTATTGTTGGTCATGTTTATTATGAAAGGCAGTTTGAACTGTGGGTTTTTGTTTTCTTTTGACAGGCTACGGTCTGATTTCAACTCTGGGTTGAAATCAGACCGTAGCCTGGGGTTCGGAATGACGGAATTCAGCGTAGGGGTCTTCTAATCTACTAGTAATTTTATTGACGCATTAGCTGACCCAATAGATGGGTCTATTAAAATCTAAAAAATAAAATTTAATTGATTGCAGCGCAAATTACTACTCTAATTTTCAATCTAAGTTCTAAACCGGATCGGATCGGATATAACCGTTCTAATTCGAGGAGTTCAGTCATACACATTTCATTCTCTCCTCTTTATACTTTTCTGTACATATATGTACAGAAAAGTATAAAGAGGAGAGAATGACGCAGATTAAATTGACGCAATCATAAAGCAATAAAATAAGGAGAGAATGACACAATCATAATTTGACATTGCATCTATACCTCTGTGTGCGTTCATGAATGAAAAATTTCAAGTGATCCTAAAATGGCCTAAAATGCTTAGTAGTTGAGATAATAAAGTAAAAATTAAATACTTTATGACCCTAAATTTCATTATAAGACTGAATAAAACATGGTGATAGTTTGCCTAGCTCGTTGTTGATAGCTACTTCAAGAGTTTATGGGTTTTATAAAAACCTTTTTTCTATTTGGTCCATTTGATCTCTCCTGTCATCAATCAATGTAAACCTCTGTTGAATCCTGGGGAACACAAACAAATATTTATCAAATTCGGTCCAGCCCTTTAGACAGACTTCAGTCACATACACACGTACAGAAGAATTATGAAATTATATATATATATTAAGATTATGATGTTTTAAAAATAAAATATATTAAAAAAAAGATTAGACTATATCGTTTATGTGTCCAAACTTATCGATAAAGTTGCCAATTCATTGTATATCCAAATAAAAAAAAAATAGTGCAAAAAATATATTTGTTTTGTTATTACTAAAGGAAAAATAATAACGAATGACGGCGCCTCGATCAAGTAAAAGGTGTTGATAAACAAACCTCAACTTTAGCTACCTAAAACTTTTTAATTAAAATCAATTTCACAGTACCAATTACAAGTTAGATAACAAAAATTATATTTTGTTTAGGCTTGTTATTTTTTTTAATATACGAGACGTTTATTCTTTTCTTTTTTTTTAACATCACAATATTCTAATGCAAATAGAAATGAAGTCAAAATCTTTGTGTCGTTCGGAATTTAGAAACATTTAGTTAAAGGATACAAATGATGCCCAGATTCAGAACAATTAATTGTGTAGCTCAAAATAAAAATATCCTGCGTAAAAATTGAAACCTGGACACTCAATATTTGAAGTCAAGTCGTATTGACGCTTAGACACTATATAATTACACATATAGCGCTAGACATAGACGCTTAAACGCATACAGCGGATATGTGCAATCGATATCTTCTAATAAGATGAAGAGGTATTAGTTCAACTTGTAAGATTCGGGAGATGTAACAAACTTTATCGTTTTTCAATTCACAATAACTACACACGGGAAGTACTTTGAGTTTCCGATCTCAAATGACAGTCGTTCCGTCCAAAAATATCTATGTAATAATTAGTTAGACTAGAAAGCTAACTTCGTATAATTAAAAACAAAAATGTAATATAAAGGCTAAATATCATTAAAAAGTAATAAGGGGTCGATGGCAATAATTTAGAAGATGAAAAATGATACGTTCCAAATGTCTCGTGGATCTTATGTATGATAAGAAAATGAAGTCTACGACAACTCAATAGACAATCGTTGACTCGTCTCTTATGAGTTAGGCGGGAATTTGTAGAGGGAAATGTATATTTGTCTATTGGGAAAATAGAATAATATATTTTAATTTACACCAGCTGTTACGAATTAAAAAAAATATGAAAATGGAATTCTTTGAAATCAGTCACAGCGCCACTTATCGCGCCCTAAAGCATTATTTTGGTAACCTAACACAATCTTCACATTATTACATTTCAAATTAATTTGGTTCAAAAGTATAAAGCGGACCCATACTACGATATCCTTTTTTCAATTTTCACCCCCTCTTACACCTTTTCACACTCTAGTTTTCACATAGTAGTTCATTAGAATGATTTTAAATCATTTTTTCTTGCAAACAAGAAAAAATATTTAGCTCGACTATCTGAAGCAAACCTAAGCACCTCCCCCCACTAAACCCTCTGGCCAATTCTCGTCATTCGAATTTTATGTCGATTTTGTAATTCAAACTTTTCTCAAGCGTGATTAGTCCATTCTCAATGGCTCTTTGAGAATGGACCAAGTCCGCTTGATAAAACATTGAATTCGTACTTTTAACTCAATTTTGTGATTTATATCATATGGCGAGAACTGCACTCTAGGCTACGTAGTATGGAAGCGTTTTCTTATTTAATATACCTATAATTGATGATTTCTGATATTTACAAAAATGTAGGTCAACATTTAATAACTAATACTGAAGCGGGTAGATATAAATCTCTGTAAGTCTGTAATAACTATGACTTGTTGGACGTGAGACACTTAAATCCTTCCATGAATAACCATGAACATTGTAAAATGTTCAATACGTAACGGATAATATTAAAATCAAATACAAAAGCGATAGAACTCGTAAAAATAATTTTATATCAAATACGCAAAATTGAAAGTGAGTCCTCTCAATACCTGTTAGGCTTGCTGCTATGGGCCACCGAAGATCGGGTACCGGTGACCCGCTCGCACGGCGAAGAGAGGAGTTTGCATGGTGGGTCTATGGGGTCACGCGCCGTCTCTTCCGTCGCCCCGGACCGATTTGGCGGGTCGCCTTTGTTATCCTTTTGTTATTGTATCTATCCACATAACACGTGTAGTATATTAAACCTACTCATGCTTGTTACGTGTACTGTACATTGTATCCTAGTACAAAGCCGCTATCATAACAGCTCGTGGCCTTGTCAACTAGCACTGATAAGCCAAATGTCGATTTAGTTGTTTTCGTCTATTGCACATTTTAGGCAATAGATACGTACTTCTAATGTTTTATGAGAGTGCGCGTGTTGCGATTACCGATGGATAACATTTAGTGAGGTCAAGGAAATATAAAGTGATCAATCTTTAAATGAGTAGCCATGTAGTGATATTAAAAGTTACAATCCATTCTTGTGATGACTGATTTAGAATATAATTTATCAACAAATCACCAAAATATATTAGTAGTGGTTGGACCAAGCTGTTGACAGTTTACTGTCTACAGCCGCGAGCCGGTCCGTCCGGGGTAGTACCACACTCTCTCAGAAGATCGACGTCTGAGCAATGGCAATGTGCTGATGTGCTTCGTTCGGTGAGCGAGAGAGCCGGAAGCCAAACTGGGTGGGTTTGGGATTTATATTGGTAGGCAGCGACCTAGCTATACCCTTGATATTGCAAAGGTCCATGGGCGGCAGCGACACTTACCATCAGGTGTGCTGCTTGCTCGTTTGCCACCAAAAGCTATAATAAAAAAAAAATCTCCAAAAAGCAACACCACCGTGAAAAGTGTAAGTGGCAGCACGTTTGGAACGGATTTCCAATAGGTGTGGGTTCGAATCCTACTTGTGACAATCATTTTTCGCTCGTAATCAGGTTTTAATAAATAATCAAGCATATTAAATGCTAAATTTCAGTAATTTGAATAACAGGGTTGTGTCATTTAATACAATTCTAACGGCAAAGTTTGTGTATTAAACCTGTACAATGTGTAAACAATGTTGGGTGGTTGACACACGTCTCCTTAAAGACGAAAATATAATACAATGCGAGAATTGAATGTCCTACAATAGTTCACGGTGGTGTAAGTGGCAGCACGATTGGAATGGATTTCCAATAGGTGTGGATCCGAATCCCACTTGTGACAATCATTTTTAGCTTGTTATCGGGTTTTATTCAAAAAGCATGGTTATAAATCTGTATCGTGTTGCTAGGCTGATCTGCGCTTGATTCGATTCGAGACCAAATTGGTAAATTAAGATCTTATATTAAAATAAAATTATAAATTTAAAAAAATATATTTTAGTTTCATATATATTGTTAATGAGTGTAATATAATACTATTATATATTATGTTTTAGCATTTGATGTAGATTTGAACTCTACTAAATATCTAGAGTTAAATGGGGCCGGCGAAAATCATGGCCTTACCTTCATAGACATCTGTCAGTCGGTATATCTGCACTCACTCCTTTTATAACCATATCCTCATCCACATAATCTATCCATCTCATTTTGCTCTCTTCTCTTCCACGATATACTAAGGCAATTTTCAATCATTTCTATCACTGGTGTCACGTTCAGAGTTCCTTTATCATCATTCTCCTACTCTTATCCCAATTACTTGGGGTCGATACAATATGTACTCTTCTTTCATAGTACATATTGTAAAAGTTATTGGCAATAGTTTTATGACCGGCCGCCTGCCAGACGTCAACCCTCCTTGGGAATGTAATTGTTGACCAAACGGCAACAGATGGAGTTGGCCCAGGTCGTTATAAGGCTCTTAGTCCTCTTTTACGACATCCATGAGTGAAGTAAAGGTTGGTAGTATTCGTAGCCGCTACCACACAGCTATCAGAATTCCTTTATATATAGTTTGTTTTAAATGTTAAATTGTAATATAATAATAAAATACTTAATAATTGTTATCATCATTCAAATTTTCACCGTTCACAACTGGTTACAAGTCTCAGTTATAGAATGCCGTACGGCGTTGTTAATCATTTAGCTTATTATAATATAGCCAAGTTTGACAAACGGGATGGCCTTCGTGGTAAGGTGAGAAAGCTATTGCCCATTCTCCTATGCAACAAATTTTTATGACTTCTAAGAGAAAATAAGTGATGAGATAGGCTTTATTCTTACCGCATCGCCACGCGGGAACATTTTTCCTATTTGTAATATTAACCAAAAGATCAAAATATATTTTATGAATGATACGACGATTAGACACAATATTGAAGACTGCAGTTAGTTTTAATGTCTTAATCGTAAAAAGGGTACAAAATCAACGACTAGAAGTTGTGTAGAAAATATAAATAATGAAATATATTTTTAAACGATATGCCTATCTGTGACATTTACTTGTCTACTTCATTTTAAAGAAACCTTTTTTGTTCTATTTTTGTTGTTCAAGTTAATCTTATATAAGGTCTGCACTATTTTTATCTTTAATATTTATTAACTATATATGTATATTAATTGAAAATATTCTCTCCACATGTCGTAACCATCAGAACGAATAAGGGATGAAAAGGTAAGATTTTTTATTAGTATATATAATTACGAACTTTTACTTCTTGCTGCGATCTTCATATCCTCTTGATTACGAAAGAAGAGCAGACATTGCAAGGGACCAACTGATCTGACGGGCATTCGTTTTCAATGCTTTACACTGCGGTAGCCACCTCTGTATTTTTTTGGCCACAGCATAAACAATAGAACAACGTTTTCCACGACTAATTTAGATGACAGCACGAAGCGACGACGAACCGCTACAATCCTCGTAGATATAAACGCTGTTCGATAATAATTATAAAGTTTTTTCTTCTTTAATTCATTTAGTTACTTTATTAACATTTTATATAAAAAAAATTAAGCTCTGGTATGATCACACCTCGCCCGATCCGTCTAGGGCGGCAGAGAGAGCAGCGTGTAACTAAATAAACTGAAGTGCACGTGCCTCCTTACCGCCTTGTGAGCGGACCACTGGTAGGTGCAGCTGCCCTTTTTTATTTTCTTTTTTCTTTTAAGGCACCTTTCTAGAGAAAAAACAGTAATTGATTTAAATTTCTAAATAAAAATCTTCAAATAATTATTATAAAAGTTTACCTCTAATTTTTGATTTTCATTCAATCAAACTATCGACGTTACACTATTGGATTTACGCCTCCTTGAGGGAGAACAAGGTTGGGGTACGATGTCAGAAACCTCCACGCGGTGTACCCTGGGTGCGGACGGCGGTCCCCAGTTCTTCTGTTGTACTGTCGTCCGTAGCGAATATCTGGCGCTTCGCTCCTAGCCTTCTATCCGTAGAAGGTGACCGGACGCGAATCCGCGACGGGCTCAGTCACTCATTCATTTGAGGGCTGGGCAGGCATGTGCCACCGCCACCGTCGTCAAATCGTAAACCTGATTCTTTGCTTGTCTTAGTTTCAGGAACGAGGGTCTTGGCTTAACCGCCCGGACCGCGAGGAAGACAACCTCTATAAAGAATTTCGAATGTACATTCGAATTCGGAAATCACCCATAATCTTAAGTTTTGGCGTGCGGCGAGAAGATGCATGGCAGATGGGTTGTTCTGTTCTTAGCACGCTCCAGCCAGGGTACCGGCTGCCCCCCTGGTTGGTAAATGTAGGCTTGCCCGGGTACAGGGATCTCTGCCCGGGTCGACGTCATAGTTTCTCCCACACTCGTGGGTTTTATAATGGAACTTTTTAAAAATAACAATACTTACGATGGGGATCATGGTGATTCCCACCTCAAGGCCCGGTCATGCCAACGCAAAACTGACCAAAACGACGCCTCGTCCTCGGGACTCGAGGCGTCCGCCGAGGGTCCGGCACAGCACATGGAGGCCCAAACAACACCGAAGCGGAGATCGCCCAGGAGGAGCCGGGGGAAGACCTCTAGCTTCAAACGGCGTTTGGAGGAGCGGCGAGCGCGCAGAAAGGCTGCCGCCGCGGAAGCGAGAAAGGACGGCGGTAGAGCCGAAACGGAGCCGTCGACGGACGAGGGCGACAGCGATGTCGCAGAGCCGTCCGGGGAAGATGGGGGTGGCGGTTCTACCGCCAAAATGGACGAGGGCGGTGACATTCCCGCAGGGCCGTCCGAGAAGGATAGCGGGCCGGCTGTTGAAGCCCCCGCCAGGTCGTCAGCGCGTCTTGTGGCAAAGAGCCCGGCGGCGACAGCGACAACGCTGACGACCAAGGAGAAGGCCCTCCCCTCGCAGGTGAGGAAGCGCCGCCTAAGTAAGGGTGGCAGCTCGGGTGCCGACTCGGAGGGGAGCGTGGCCAGCATGCCCCCACCTAAGGTGCCGGCTTCCCGAAGAGGGCGAGGGGCCTCGGAAGAAGAAAGGGCGGCGGCGGTCGCTGCCCGCGCCAACGGCGACCCTCCCGACCTGCGGGCCGAAAATGCCCGCCTTAATGGCGAGATGTCGGCCATACGGACCCGGAACCGGCAGTTGGGGGACATGCTGGCGGGGATGCGGCGGGCAAACCGCCAGTTATTGAAGGACGTGGCCGACCTAAAGGCGCAAATGGCGCTGCTCGCGCCGCCTGCGCCAGTTGCGCCACCGGCCAAGGCCGGCCACTCAGCGGCCGCTGCAGCGCCAAAGCCGCCTCGTGCTGCGGTGCCGACGACGCTGGGCACTGGCGTCACCGTGACACCCGTCCCCGCAGCGAGAAAGACGCCTGCCGCTGTGAAGCGCGCGTCGCCGGCTGACGCTGGCGCGGTCGCCGCGGCGAAACGGGTCCCCGTGGTGAGGATGACGCCTCTCGCTGCGGACCGCATGCCGCCGGCTGGCGTCCCTGCGGCGCCAAAGCCACCAGGCGCCGCGGAACGGGCCCCCGAAGAGGCCCAGCCGACCCCGATACTTGCGGTGGGAGGCTTACCGGACGAGGCCCTGCGCCAAATCATCGACGCAGTCGGAAAACTCGTCGATGCGCGCATGGCCGTTCTGGAGGCAAGGTTGCCTCCAGAACCACGTGTCCGGCCGCCTCTCGCCGCGGACAAGCGGCCGCATGTGGCATCAGCCCCCGCCCCGCTGCCTTGTCAGGGTGGCCGCGTGGGGGGCAGCTACGCCACGGCCGCGGCGGCGCCCAAGCCCAAGGGGCCCGCGCCAAAGCCAAGGAAGAGGACGGTACCGGCTCCTGCCGGACCGCAGTCATCGTCGGCAACAACACCGCCGGCGACGACCAGCGCGTCAACGACTGCGCCTTCCGCGCCTGTCGCGCCTGCTGCGCCCGAGGGTTGGCAGGTGGCCGAGCGCGACCGGAAGAGTCGCGGTCAGAGGAGGAGAGCGGAGGCCAAGCGCGCCGCTGAGGTCCCCGCTCCCGCTCCACAGGCAGGAGCCGGTAAGAAGAAGAGGCCGCGCAAGGGGCTCAAGTCGCCGAAGACAGCCGCAGTGGTGATCACTGTGCTGCCTGAGGCGGCTGAGAAGGGCCTCAGCTACGAGGCCGTCTTGAGGAAGGCCCGGCGGGAGCTAGACGTCTCCGATATTGGAGGCGTCGAAGCCAGGACCCGCAAGGGCCGGACAGGGGCTCGAATCCTCGAGTTCCCCGGGGCCGAGGGCTCCAAGACGGCCGACAGCGTAGCTGACAAGCTGCGAGGTTTGTTTGCCGAGGAGGGTGGCATCAGGATCGCCAGGCCCGTCAAGTGCGCCGAAATGCGCATCGCGGGTCTGGACGACTCCGTGACGGTGGAAGACATCCGGGAGGCTATTGCCTCGAGAACCGGGTGTCCCATAGACACCGTCCGGGTTGGTGTCATCCGCCCCGGTCCGGGCGGCGTAGGTGCCGCCTGGGCGCAGTGCCCGGTGGAGTCGGTCAGGCAACTGGCCGGCTCAGGCAGGCTCCTCGTGGGCTGGAGCTCGGCGCGGGTGACCGTGCTTGAGCACCGGCCTGCGAGGTGCTATAAGTGCATGGCGGTCGGACATACTCGACCGACGTGCACTAATTGCTTCGACTGCGGCGGACTGTGTTTCCGCTGCGGTCAAACCGGGCACGTGGCGGCATCTTGCGCCGCCCCGCCCCACTGCCCCGCGTGTGCGGCGGGCAATAAGCCCGCCAAGCACCGCATGGGCTCTGGGGCGTGCAAACCTCCAGCTTCGGCCCCAAAGGGGCGGGGCGGCCCTCCGACCACGGCCGCTCCCGCTCCTAGCGCGGTCCGATCGCCCGCCGGCGAGGGGGAGGTCATGGATACAGCCCGTTAATGGCTACACCATCCATGCACCACCTCTTGCAAGCCAACACCAACCACTCCGCCGGTGCGCAGGATTTACTCCTGCAATCCATGGCGGAGTGGTCGATTGGTGCAGCCGTAGTCGCGGAACCGTACTGCGTGCCTGATCGCCCCAATTGGGTGGTCAGCCGAAACGGAACTGCGGCAATCGTCGTCTCAACGCAGCGGCACTTCCCGTCCTTGTCTCTTTTGGATAGGGGCGAGGAATTTGTCGCGGCGGAGTGGGGAGGGGTCACGCTCTACAGCGTATACCTCTCCCCTACCAGGAGAATGGACGATTTCGGGGCCTCCCTCACCAACCTGGAGGCCTCGATACGGCGACTAGCACCGGGCCTCGTCCTGGTTCTGGGGGACTTCAACGCCAAATCCACGGCGTGGGGGTCCCCTATGATGGACGACCGCGGGCGGGCGGTCATCGAGTGGGCGGCTTCATTGGGCCTCTGTGTTCTTAACAGGGGCTCAGTGAACACGTGTGTGCGGCAGCAGGGCGGGTCGATAGTGGACTTGTCGTTCGCTAGCCCCGCTGTCGCACCACGGGTGAGGAACTGGAGTGTCCTGGAGGAGGCGGAGACCCTATCGGACCACCGGTACATCCGGATGGAGGTCTCCCCTCTCCGGGACCCCGGTAGGGGTCACAGGGCGGACGGAGCTCCCGCGTTTCCGCGGTGGGCTGTGGGTCGTCTTGACAGGGACCTACTGGCGGAGGCGGCCATCGTTCACACGTGGCTGTCCTCACCGCCCCCAGCGGACGGGGTGGACGCCGAGGCTGTCCGCATCCGCAGTGCGTTAACGCAGATCTGCGATGCGGCCATGCCCAGAGTGCGGCGGCGTCTACCTCCGAGGCAGGGGGTCTACTGGTGGTCCCCAAGATTGGCGGACCTTCGTGCGGCATGTATCAGAGCCCGAAGGTCCTACACCCGCAGCCGGCGGCGTCACCGCGACGCTGAGCGGGAGGGCCAGCTGTACGAGGCGTACCGCGATGCGCGGACGGCCTTTCGGCTGGCCATCCGAGCCGCCAAGGGTGCGAGTTGGCAGGAGATGCTGGACGGTCTCGACCGTGACCTCTGGGGTCGCCCGTATCGCGCGTCGCTGAATAAGCTTCGCGCGCAGGCCCCCCCCCTCACCGAGACCCTCCAGCCCGACTTCCTCTGTAGGGTGGTCGAGGAGCTGTTTCCACGGCAGTCGGAACACACGCCCCCGGTCATGGCCTCGCCAGAACAAGACCGGGAGGCTGACGACGAGAGTGTTCCGCCCGTGACGGAGACGGAAGTGGGAGCAGCTGTGGCGCGGATTCGTTCCGCGACCACGGCCCCCGGCCCGGACGGAATACCAGTCCGGGTGCTGACGTCGCTCCTCGAGCACCTCGAGCCTCGCCTCCGGCAGCTGTACAACGCCTGTTTGGCGTCTGGACGGTTCCCTGAGTGCTGGAAGGAGGGGAGGTTGGTTCTCCTGCCAAAGCCGGGACGGCCCCCGGATTCGCCGTCGGCCTACAGGCCCATCGTGCTCCTCGACGATGTGGGTAAGCTGCTGGAGCGCATCCTCGCTGCTCGCATCGTCCAGCACCTGGAGGAGGTGGGACCCGATCTGTCGGACGCTCAATTCGGTTTTAGAAGGGGGCGTTCGACCATCGGGGCCCTGCTACGACTGAGGCAGACGGCCGCGGAGGCTGTCACCGGCGGGGGAGTGCTGTTGGCGGTGTCGCTGGACATCGCCAACGCATTCAATAGTCTTCCATTCAGCTGCATCAGGGAGGCGCTCCGATTTCATGGGGTGCCCTTGTACCTGAGGCGGCTGGTGGCGGACTATTTGGAGGGGCGCAGTGTCCTCTGCGCGAGTCCCGCAGGGGACATTGTGCGGACGTCCATGTCGTGCGGCGTTCCACAGGGGTCGGTTCTGGGGCCGACTCTGTGGGACATCGGGTACGACTGGGCGTTGAGAGGGAGTCTCCCCCCCGGGCTGAGCGTGATATGCTACGCTGACGATACGCTCGTCACAGCCCGGGGCAGGACACTCGAAGAGGCGGCGAGCCTGGCCACTCTCGGCACCGAGGAGATGGTCGGGCGAATCGAGGCGCTGGGGCTCAGGGTGGCCCTAAATAAGACGGAGGCCCTATTGTTCCATGGGCCACGCGTAAGGCCGCCAATCGGCGTCTCGCTAGTCGTCAACTCCGTCCACATCAGCATCCAGGCCCATATGAAGTACTTGGGTCTGGTGCTCGACGGGCGATGGTGGTTCCGGGAGCATTTTCGCCGAATTGCTCCCCGGCTGGTCGGCGCGGCGTCCGCCCTTTCGCGGCTCATGCCGAACGTGGGCGGACCCAGCTTCGAGGGCCGACGGCTGTATGCGGGGGTGATCCGTTCTATGGCCATGTACGGCGCACCCGTGTGGGCGAGGGCTCTGAACGTCCAGCTCAGGGCTGTTCTGTGGAGACCCCAGAGAGTCATGGCGGTCAGAGCCATTCGCGGGTACCGCACGGTATCGACCGAGGCGGCATGCCTACTGGCCGGGACACCCCCGTGGGACCTAGAGGCGGAGATGCTCTCCGACCTCTACCGGCGGGTGACCTCACTGGGCGACGAAGGTGGCTCCCCATCGCTGAGCGAGATAGCCACCTGGCGCGAGGACGCCCGCCGAGACGTCATCGCCCGTTGGGCTACGCGGCTGGAGAGGCCTAGACACGGTGTCGTCACCGTCGAGGCTCTCCGGCCCGTATTGATGGAGTGGATGGAGCGGCGGCACGGAGTCCTCTCCTTTCGACTGGTGCAGGTGTTGTCGGGGCACGGATGCTTCGGCTTTTACCTGCACACGGTCGCGTGTAGGGAGTGGACTTCGTTCTGCCACCATTGCAGCAGTGACGAGGACACGGCGCAACACACGCTGGAGGCGTGTCCGGGCTTTGACCGGCAGCGCCGTGACCTCGTCGCTGTTATCGGTGCCGACCTGACGCTGCCGGCTGTCGCGAGAGCGATGGTCGACAGCGTCAGGAACTGGGACGCGGTCGCCGCCTTCTGCGAGGCTGTCATCTCGCAGAAGGAGGCGGCGGAACGAGTCCGGGAGGAATCCCGCGACCCGGGCCGCCGTCAGCGGCCGGGGCGGCGCAGGCGCGAATACCTGCGCCTGATGCCGCCCTAACCGAGGCCTCGGGTGATCGGACCGGGGAATTGTCCAGTCACCCGACGTGAGGCCACCGCGTGAGGGCGACGCCCCGACGGCGAAATCTGTCGGGGCGTCGACGAGAGGAACCCGCGAGGGTAAACCGCCGGGCGGGCCACCGAAGTTAAAATCGAGTACCGGTGGTCCGCTCGCACGGCGAAGAGAGAAGGTTTTACGGTGGGTCTATGGGGTCACGCGCCGCCTTTCCGTCACCCCGGACCGATTCAGCGGGGCGAGACGCACCCATAGCCCACCAATAAAAAAAAAAAAAAAAGGGAGAACAAGGTTGGCTAATGGATTGGCAATCACAGTTATTAGAATTATTAAAAGTTTCTCAGGAAAACGCACACGCACGCCATTAATGCTTCTTCCTCCTCTTAGAACTCTCATGGCAAAATAAGTACTGCATTTTAAGCCATATAGTAGGTCCAAATGCGTCCTAATCTGGAGCAGAATCGAGCTGATGGATGAATGGATTCTTAAGGGGTCACTATAAAGGGGTCACACTCCATGTACACAATTAGAGGAAAAAATATTATCATACCATGATTTCGTACAATTGATCTTAATGATAGTGTCACACTTGGTAGTGGTAGCACTTGGTAGTAACAGTTTTCTATCTATAGCCACAAGCCAGTCCGTCCGGGATAGTAAGAAACTCTCGCAAAAAATCGACGTCCGCGCAGTGATGATGTACTGTTGCGCTACGTTCGGTGAATCAAGACCGGGTGTACCATATTGCTTTTATGGCTTCAGCCTAGGGCCCTGTGGATGTAAGGAGCCCCCATCTAAGTCAAGTCAGTCAGAAATAGACGATAATGATTTAAAGAATTTACGAAAAGAAAGTACAGAAACTTGTTCTTTTTTTGTTGCTTATGGTGGTAAACGAGCAAGCAACACACCTGATGGTAAATGTCATTACTGCCTATGGACCTTTGCTATACCAAGGGAATAGCTAGGCCGCTGCCTACCATTACATAATGACCAGGTGTAATTCGATAGAGTTTGTCCAGGCCGATAAAGAAAGGGAGAGAGCCAGAAGCCCAATTGGGGTGGGTTTGGGAATTGATTTAGTAGACAGCGGCCTAGCTATACCCTTAGTATTGCGAAGGTCTATGGGCGGCGGTGACACTTACCATCAGGTGTGCTGTCTGCTCTTTTGCCTCCATAAGCGTAACCCACCCACGAACCTCGCCTACGTCGTTGGACCGGCCACTGGAGCAGCGTGAACTTGTCGTCAGTGGCCGGCCCGACGGAATACCCCCTGAGAGGTACCCTCCCCTTGGGCGAGGTCCCCAGCGATAATGCTTCTTTTACCCACTCAACAACTAAATTTTAATTAAAAGCTAGGGCAATCAATTCTTATCTTTGCTAATATTGTAAATGCGAAAGTAACTCTGTCTGTCTGTCGCTCTTTCACGTCAAAACTACTAAACTGATCTAAATGGAATTTGGTACACAGTTAGTCTAGAGCCTGATAAAGGACATAGACAACTTTTTAATGCAAAAAAAGGGTTGTAAAGGGGGATGAAAAGTTGTAAGGAATCATCGTCATTTTTAAAGCCAGAAAGCTTGAAACTATTGTAATCAATTGTTAATTTTTGTAATTATTGTATTTATTTATGTCTAATGACATACCTAAATAGATATGAAATTAAAAAAAAAATACCCTTAAGAGGTAAAATAAAAATAGGGGATGAAAAACTTTAGGAAAGTAACCTTTTACGCGGGCGAAGCCGCGGGCCGAAGCTAGTAGAATATAAAACATGAATGACTGATTGATGTTCCTTGACATATAACGGATATCATTTTATGTTTAAATTGTCCTAAGCTAAAACGGACATTTTTTTTTTTAAATAAATTTCAAGTCTTTATATATGTATATAAATTATCACTTCATTTAAAGTCATTGTCCGTCAATAATTCAAATCGTCGTCTTTAACAGTGCCATGGCCACACTTTAAATAGTATCTACTGGGAATTTTGGTTGAAAACGACGAAACATATGTAAAGCACTGTTATATCATATGCACTATACCCCAGCACTTCCTCTGCATTATATCTCTATCCTTATCTGTATCCCATATGTAGTGTACCTACCTATGCGAAATTTCTTTGATCAGTTGAGGAGTTAAGGTATGAAAGTGTAACAAAAAAGAAACTGACATTCATATTGCTTTTAGCAATATGAATGTCAGTTTCAATTTCAATCAATTAGGATTTTGATTAGAAAAGCATGAATAGACAGCTACGTATCTAGGTACGTATCTAACCTGGGTAAAAAAAAAACTGTTAAAATTCGCCATAATACGTACTTAGTAGTATTGACAGGTACGTACTTAGCTAACTCATACAACTAAAAAGTGTATATACATATGTATATTTAGCTACGTAACATATATTTAGGTTAATTAATAAAGCTTATAAATATAGGCAATTATATATATATATATATATATATATATATATATATATATATATATATATATATATATATATATATACCTAAATAAATCCTCAATTCAAAATCTCCTTGGTTGAAACTGTTTGTAAGTATTTAGAGCACGTGTAACATAAATATAACTACATTACAGGTTAATAAGATACATTATGCATTAAACATTGAAATAAATTTAAATACCTAACGGAAAAACAAAAAAATCTAGATATTATTATGCGGCGTCAATAGCCTCTGATCAAAATATCTAGCTACTTAGAATACCTAACGCGGCACTAGATAATGTACGCAGTGAGCAAACCTATTCTAAATTGACTCAGTGAGTTATCATGTAAAAAAATCACAAATGCGGCAGTGAGGCGTCGTGCCGTTTGCAGAATCGGCTGCATTGAGAGGGCCCCGAGGGGCGCCGCGCCGCTCTAGCCGTCTTTTTTCATTTTGCGTGCGTCTTTTTTTGGCAACGCGCGGTAACCTTGAATTTTTTCATAGCGAAGCGTTGCACGTACACGCGCAAGTTTCGGATAGTCATAGAGCGTCCCCCACTCGTCGCGTCCGAATTTTCTGCATTCGGCCGGCGTAAAGAGTTTTCGGCGGTCGCATTCGCGAGCGAGGCTCCCTACGGCTAGGAGCGAAGCGCATACCGACACACACGGCCTACAGACGGAGCGGTCGGCGCGAGCGCAAACGCGCTGCCATGCAATATGCGGAAGTGATCGCGACCACGACACCGCGGTGCTAAACTAAACGAGTGTAACTCAAGTGTAGTGAACGCACATTCAGTGATACAAACTATGATATTTGTGCATATCTCCACAGAGATCTAATGGTTTTCTAATAACGATACAAGGACTGTGGAATTCGCGATATGGAATCGAGGAAAGTATTGTTTTTTTTTAAGTTACGACTAGCATAGGTAAGCTGGTAAACATCTCATCTAGTCAATGAGAGTTTTGGGTGTGACCAGGAAGTTGTATTACGGTTTACTGAAAATATATAACTCGCGGAGCCTCATCTGGGTATCAATCTTGTCGATTCAAAATAGGTACATATCTAGCTACAAAGTCATTGATAAATACGTGTTGACATCCCGTAGAATATAATACATTTTAAGTGCGTGCGAGTAGGTACGGCAGTTTGCACCTTAAGTTGTTAATGCATGAGAATGATTTTGCGCAGTTTTATATCGTCCCCGAAGTTTTGCATACACGTGCTGCCGCTCGGGGCTATTGAACTTGATAATGAGACAACCGTGTAGATCTCCCACTTTTTGTTTAATGATTATTGCATCACTGATTCTCCGCGAGAACTTTAAAGACCGGTTTCTTATTATCTTTCCATAGCTGAAAGAATATTAACTAACACTTAGATTTTAAATGGAACGACATTTATCCTGATAATATCTTAGCTCTACGTTGAAATTACCAATTTCAAAGATTTATTTAAATCCAGTTGGTCAAAATTGATTTTTATATTAATATAATTAATTCATGCGTATAAATCGCGTTCAGAACTTGGCCCGGAACCGCTCGAAGAGGCGAAACTGGTCTCGCAAGACTCGCAACGCATTAACATTTGCATAGAAACTGTCAAAGTGGCCTCGTGTGACGACTGTCCATGGGCGAGCTATTAGCACCTAGTCACTGGCCGCGGTCAGCGTCAACCGAACGCCTTGTTGCGTTTGCGCTTCTCCAAACGTCTGTCTCTATGTCTATATAATTCACATCATAGATTTCCCATAATAGATTTTATCTCTTTTAATTTAAGCTGCTTTTCGTTTACAACATTAGATATTATGCGAGCGATTTGAATTTTCGGTTAGAGCCTCAATATACTACTCTTGTATCATTCCTGCATTTGAAATGAAGTACAACGAAAACAGGATTTTCGCATATTTATCTAGGTAACAAATTTTTGAAGACTTTCATCTTCGTTGCAGATGTTTGTCTGTCCAGTTATTGTGTAGGTATGTAAATTATTAAGTTTTAACTTATCTGTTTAGTTTTCTAGATTAAATGTTAATTAATACATAATTATCTTTTATGCAACACGTTTATATATTTTTTTTTTTGCTGTGTTACTACCTAATTACAAAAAAATATATATATGATTATTTATTCATTAATTAGCATTCAAAATAATTAGATGGTTAAATATCAAGTGTGGATAAATATCAACCTACGTGTTTTAAAAGTAAAAAACAATGTCGCATTGGTTATATTTTATATTAATAGTTTCATTAATTTCATGGTTAACTCTAGTTATTTCCGCTTGCCGATTATTTTATGCGCACCTACCTAAAAGCAGATTTTTTTGTGAAATGTCACGCGTATTTACATCTCAATTCTTAACTATTCAAACAAAATGTTTAGATGTTTTGTAGGTAACTAGGTAACTACATTACGATCTAGTTTACTAATTCATACTTTTATCATTGAAAATGTACTTAGGTATGTATGTAAATAGGACTTATGCATTTTGGAGACGGAGTAAGAATACAGTTCACCACCAAAATCTAAACCATGGATATCGTAAAACAACAATTCGTCTGACTAGCGTGGTACAGTAGGTCAACTTCCCTCCTATTGTGCAGAAGGCTCCAGCCGTGGGACGTATACCTACGAGCCGAAATTATTCAATGATTATGCTTTACATTTTTAAACACATAGCAACTTTTTTAGGTACAGTTTCAGTAGTAGGTATGTAATCATGAATTAATAGGTAATTAAATTCAGTTCTTTTTAATTGTTCAAAATGTTTAAACTATTGGGGCGATGACATCTTTAGATTAGTTATGTGCCTTTAGCTACAAAACCTATTTGGACTTTACCTACTACACTGTCCTTTCCTGCCATGAAAGACTAATGCCTCTTTTCAACCTAGACACTAAAATTTTAGGTAATCTATCATCATTCTCCTACTCTTATCCCAATTACTTGGGGTCGATACAACATGCACTCTTCTTTCATAGTAGGTACATATTGTAAAAATTATTGGCAATAGTTTTATGACCGGCCACCTGCCAAACGTCAACCCTCTTTGGGAATGTAATTGTTGAGCAAACGGCATCAGATGGAGTTGGCCCAGGTCGTTATAAAGTTCTTAGTCGTCTAAGCAAAGTAAGGGTTGGTAGTATTCGCAGTCGCTACCACACAGCTATATCTCACATAATATCACTAATTAATAGATGTTGTGTCATTCAACGTAATATTGATATTTAGAAAGACTTAGGTGTTATCTAATATTAAGGTATTGTTTGCAAAAATGAAAAAAAATATATATACATATATAATAAATCAGGTAAGGTATCTCTAGGTATCACAAAATAAAAAAAAAACTAGTTTTAAAATATATATAGGTATGCAGTAATAATAATTTGCTTATAACTTTTTTACTTCATTTTTACAATGTTAGTTCAGTGACCTGTAGTTATACAATTAGACCTGGACTAGACTACCTACGCGTAAGTTTTATAGTCGTTCAAAGCGTAGGCGTCAACGGTGTTAATTTTGTTGCATAATATTATTTTACTGATTAAGCACATTTTGCACAGTTCGATGCCGAACCAATACTTCACTTCGCGATATGCAAGGTCCAGTATCTTAGCACAGACAACTCGTTTCTTTTTCAATATTACAATTCATATAAATCCTATTGTTGGGCAAGAAACTCATCGAAAATGATAGAGCAATTGCTGTTCTATATCACACTGGCCAGATGAACTGGCATAGTTTTATTTGGAAGTTTATTCTTTGCATTAATATTGTCTGCTTGCCTATTTAGACGTTTCTTACGACATCCTTGCAAAAGGCATTGTTGACAAATTTCATTCTTAGTTCATATCAGCACACGGATACAGACTTTTCAGAGCCTACATAGATAATTCTTCTTTGAGAAACTCTTTTTTATTAAAAACGGAACTCAGTTGCGAATTAAGTAAGATTTAAAACAATTATAATTTCAGATAACTGCCAATAATAATAAAGGCTATCTATTGATTATATTATTTATCTGAACTTAATCGAATGTGAATGTGAATCTGGTGTCGACAGATCACGTCTTTGTCCTATAACATAAGTGGAAGAAGATCAGAACTTAATGGTTTTTCAGTAAATTACAATCAGCCGCCTACGTCAGTCGGATTTTTTAAAAACAACACCTGACACGTGAAATAATCTTTGTTTTAAGATTTCACAAACATATAATTTAACGTTCAGAAATTACATCCAGGCTCAGATTATCAATTTGTGGATCACATACTGTCCTGCATGGGAATCGAACCCTTAGCACTGGCGTGGTAGGTCGATATATAACCATTAAGCCATCTGTGCAGTCCAGGATTTGAGAGCCCTCAGCGCTCACCCACAGTCCGGGTAAAGTTGTCATAGCCATCTGAGGCTAACAACTAAGACACAAAAAAAAAAAACTGCAGTCCTTGGTAACGCCGTGGTTGATCACACACTGTGGAATTGGCATAGATCGATGTAATGCAGTCAACGTTTACGATATCCACAAGCAATTTAGGATTGGTAGTATTCGTAGATACGACGATTCTCTTTTTTTATATCAAGCTGAGCCAACTCCACCTGATGCCGTTTGGTCAACAATTACATATCCAAAGAGGGTTGAACGTCAAACAGATCATAAAACTACTACCAATAATTTTTGCAACTTGTACGATGGAAGAGGAGTACATATCGCGTCAACCCTAAGTAATTGGGATAAGAGTGGCATAATGATTAGTATACGTATATGCTATTACATACACATACATACATATCATCACGCCATATCCCTTGCAGGGTAGGCAGAGAGAATAGAGTTCACCGCGTGAGGGCGACGCCCCGATGGCGAAAGCTGTCGGGGCATCGACGAGAGAAGAACCCGCAAGGGTATACCGCCGGGCGGGCCACCGAAGACAAAGATCGGGTACCGGTGGCCCGCTCATACGGCAAAGAGAGGTGCTTGCAGGGTAGGTCCATGGGGTTGCGCGCCGCCTCTTTTGTCGCCTCGGATCGATTTGTCGGGGCGCGACCACATCCATGGTCCACCCTGCAAAGGAAAAAAAAAGGAAGAACAGAGTGCCAGAGAACTCTATCCTTGCATACTTCACTCGCTTCCTCAACATTCATAATTCTCTTCATACACGCTCGCTGGTTTCGGCGACTCTTGACTCCACCTTCCTTCAGTACGTGACCAATCTGGTCTAGGTAGGTGAGTCTCGCTCTCCCCCGGTACTTACAGCCTTTACACCTGTTCATAATGTATCTTTATCTACTACAAATTCTATTATTAGCTATCTTTTGTTATCGTTCTTTTAAATTAGCAATGCTTAGGTTTGCCGAGTTATCTAGGTGTATAGTTCCATATATAAACATGTGATTCACAAAATGCGATGCAGAATCGTCAGAAACGGCGATTAATAAGCGTATGTGCTGAGATCCTGTTTTTTATGCTTATCTTAACTTGTAATGATCAACTTCTATTAGGTACCTATGTAATTGTTTTTTACGCATTTCCGTGATCGCTAATCCGATTGCTAAGCGTAGCGATTATAATGATAACCTCAGCAATTGATCGCGATATGTCGCGTTCTATGAGGAGGCCTCCATCTAGCAGTGAATGACGAACGGTTGGATGATGTTAAGGCTTATCGCATTATACTCCTCTATAATAGAAAGAATATTCACTTGCTATCCCACGCTGGTCAGATGGGTTGGTGTAGGGTTCTGTTTCGAGTTTCCCTTCTTTTTTATAGATCTTGTTTGCATATTACATTCCTTAGTCATCTTTTACGACATCCACGAGCAAGAAAGGGGATGGTAAACTGTATTCTTACTCCGTCATCACACAGAAAAGGGTACAGGCAGATGTACTTTTCATACTAGCATGTTAACTGTTTTCGATAATTTGTCTTAAATTACAGATTATTTTAATGAAGGGGTGTACATTCGTAGCCTGCGTTTTGCTATCACTAGTCACTACTAGTTAAATCAGACCTCCATTCAATCAATCTTCGATCAATTATCGTACGGATAAATACTATCAATCTTTATATGACATAATGCTACACTTCTAGCTTGTTGCTGAGAATATGGTTAAACCCCAGCAATATCTTTTTCGCTTGACTTATGATTTAATCAAAGACCTCGCGATCACAATAGCATAGTTATGTCATTCGATAGATTAAATAGGAGTCTACTTCAAAAATGTTATTAAAATTTTCTAATAAATATGATATGTTATACCTAGCACTTATTATTCTAGCTAGCTTTAGTTTAGGCGCCCTCTATCAGCTGTTATGTGTGACCGAGTGGCATAGTATATTCAGCTTGTAGCACTTGCTATATTCAGGCTGTAGCACACCTACTGTTAAATAAAAAAAACATTACAAGACAATATTCGAGTTAATCTGTTCAAATACAGGGAAAAAAGTGTGTAACATCACGACAAAGGTGATAACTTTATCAAAACGAGGGTAATTCTTTGTTCTAGATATATAAATTAATAATATTCACGATATACCTATATAATTATTACTCTGATAATTTTACAAATATTTTGTTTGTCGACGATAGCCGACTTTACCCGAACAAGCGTTACACACTCGATCGTGACTGCTTAGTTTCATTCAATGCTCGCAAAATGTGAGCTGCATAAAGATTTAAAAATTTTAGTATGATTGTGGCTGCTCTCCGCCTTATCTATTGGCAGTGTGTATTCAGCCTAAACAATAATAGGCTTCTTAAAAAAAAAAAATCACACGTTACAATATTTGAGTTAATTTGTTCAAATATATAAAGAAATTAATATAGTAATTATACACGGATTGAGAGCACTCAGCGCTCACCTACAGTCCGGGTAAAGTTGTCATAGCCATCTGAGGCTAACAACTAAGAAACAAAAAAAAAAGTAATTATAGATTAGTTTATAATGAAACTGTACAAAGTGAACTTGGCAACAATTTTTTTTATTTAGCTAAGTACTCAAATGGTAGATATATAATATAATTATGAAGGTCACACTACGCGCAATGGCTAGCAACAGCCAATAGGAAGTGTTTTGTGCGAACGCGATTTGAAAACTAAATAATTTTATGTAAATTCATGTTTATTTTAAGGTTGTAATTTAACTTAATTGTTTTTATTTTGCTCATAATTTATTTATGACATTAATTTTATAATATTTTACTTTTATAACGCGTAATAAAAGAACATACGTTAGACTATATTAGAAGAGATAAGTACACAAAGCTATATGACTCATTACGTTTATTAACGCGAAAGTGGAAGAATTTAGGTACCGGGGGAGACCGAGACTCACCTACCTAGACCAGATCGGTCATGTACTGAAGAAAGGTGAAGTCAAGAGTCGCCGAAACCGGCGAGCGTGTATGAAGAGAATTATGAATGTTGAGGAAGCTAGTGAAGTATGCAAGGATAGAGTTCTCTGGCACTCTGTTCTCTCTGCCTACCCTGCAAGGGATATGGCGTGATGATATGTATGTACGTTTATTAACTTTAGGTACTATTTTAGGGCAATTAGGAAATATAGTCTATATGGGCACTTCGTAACAGAAAATCCTAATAATAGTGCACATCGCGAATATAAAATTAGAGACATTTTCTTGCGCGCCATAGAATGTCGCAGCAGTCTTTGCGTACAATATAATTTATAATAAGGGGACGTCCATTAATCACGTGAGGTTTGTAAGGGGAGGGAGGGGTTTGACAAAAATCACGAAGTCCTAAACCTTCATAGTCTTAAACCTCACCACGTATCATCAAGGGGGAGGGGGGTTAAAAATGCCAAAAAAAAATCACATGATTAATGGACGTCCCCTAACTAAAGAGATATTTGTTATATGTACGTGTAAATTATTATAGCTACAGATTTATTCTAAAAGAGTTAAGCAGAAATTCATAACATATTTTTTTTTTGTATTATATCTATTCACTAAATTTAAAACGCCATCTATCGTTATATCCGTGTGATGACAGAGTATGAATACAATTCACTACTCCCTATTTTACCTGTGGGTGATCGTAAGAAACGACTAAGGGATATAAAACGCATATAACATCTATGTAAGACAAGGAAAATTCGAAAAAAAAACCCTATATTAACACGCCTGAACAGCGTGGTAACCTACTCAGTTTCACTCTCCTTATGGAGGAGGATCGAGCACAACAAGGCATTTATGAGCTGAGATGATGATCGTGATAGAAGTTGCCGTTGAGGATTTTTGCTTTCGCCAGTTCAAATATTCTTACAACCTATATTCATGTATTTAAAAAAAAAGGCAAGAAAGCAACAAGTTCAACAAGTAACGCTTAACATGTGTTTATTAATATAAGGCTAAAATTTGTTCTACTTTTGTTTCTATAGGTATTATACCAACTTATACGATCTTAATCTTATACTTAGTATGTACAACTTCTACGCGGTATAAGGTCATTTAAATAAATTTGTCGAAGTACTTTGATAGCGAGAAAATTTGCATAACTAAAGGTTACGAACAAACACCAAATTAAATGCGGCAACTTCATTTTTAAGTTAATTTTTTTTTGACTAATACTATTAACAAGAGTGTCAATTATAGTTGTTAGTTTTTTTTTTTAAATATTTATTGATGAGCCGATCAGTGGGCTAGCTAGTATAGCAATTTTAAGTGACATTTCTTTACGACGAAAGACGTTGTGTTTATTTTGTTTTTGGAACAATCTATGGTGTGGTCTAATTTCGGCGTATGGACGGCGCGTTCTGGGCATTACCTCATGTGCACAGCAGCTCAGCTTTTATCGTCTTGAAGTTGAGCTACTGCTACAGGCTCTTGTATTTTTTTATTGCTTATGGTGGTAAACGAGCAAGCAGAACACTTGATGGTAAATGTTACTGCCGCCCATAGACCAAGGATAGCTAGACCGCTGCCTAACAATACAAACCCTAAACCCACCCAGTTGGGCTTCTGGTTCTCTCGCTCACCGAAAGAAGTGTTGCACATTGCCATTGCTCAGACGTTGATATTCTGCGAGAGTGTGGAACTACGCCGGACGTACCGGCCCGAGGACAGCCACAGGAGACAAAAAACAAAATGATAGGTCTTGGCATAATACATAAAAGCACAAGTGATCATACCATCGTAGTCATCGATATATATGTACTTCTATGATCTTAGTACTTAGATTAACAGTCACTCGCGTCTTACATACTTACTGTAATAACGCGACAAATACCTGCCATTTCGTTTAACCGACCCTTTCGAGCAAAATATGCATTATTAATTTATTTTAAATAGGGATGTTATGATATTGTGTCATAAAGAAGTTATAACCAAACCGACAAATATACAGTAGCAGTTAGGTACATAATTCGTAGCAATGTAGTTATTAAAAAAAACGGTCGTCATTTGTTCATGATATCCCGGACCCATATTTTAGTACGTGTAGGTTTCATTACACATTACTATAGCGTAATAGATACTTTGACGTTTCTCGGTTAGTACAGCGCATAATTATTTTCTTGAATCTTCTCTTACAGCAGATTTTTCAATGTTAACTAATCTGTAAGATAATTAGTCTTATTAGTTAGAGATTATAAATATGTCCCCATTTTGTAAGTATTCATTTCGATTAGAAAATAGCATTACTATAGTCATGCTAATTTCTAATCGAACTGAAAGAGCTGAAAACAAAATATATTTCTTTGAAATTCGAAATTACATATAACAGTACAGGTCTAAATACATACTATATACAAATGAAAGTGAAATATTAAATTATGGAAAGAAATGAGATGATCCACCGGTAGCGAATTTGAAAATTAAGCTGTTTGTGGATCGTAACTATGGATATGTAACTATGGTTACAAAGAACGACTTATATACGTTGCGCTGCCGTCAACACTGCTATCTACATCAGACCTGTTACCTCAAAGTATTATTAGTATAATATCTGCTTTTGGCTTGAGACAAATCTTACAACGTTTCGCTCGTTCCTACCAAAAGAAGAGCGAGTTCAAAATATTCTCAAAAATGCCTCATATAATTAATTTATGCTCTTAACTATTGTAAAATTGTCTCATAAGAAATAATACTCATGAAAATTCACGTGAAGACACTAGATTTCAACACATTCTTTACACGTTATTAGAACACATATTATTGTCTTTATTTATTTCATATTTTATACATATTTAAATAGATTATGCCAGCGATGACTTACGGCACTGAAACGTGGTCTCTAAATGTCGGCCTCATAACAAGGCTCAAAGTCGCTCAGCGTACTATGCTCGGTATTTCTCTACGTGATAAAATCCGAAATACGGAAATCCGTAGAAGAACGGGTGTAACCGACATAGCCCTAAGGATTAGCACGTTGAAGTGGCAATGGGCAGGCCACATCGCTCGACGAACCGACAACCGTTGGGGAAAAAAGGTTCTCGAGTGGCGACCACAAATCGGACGACGCAGCGTAGGACGACCCCCCACTCGGTGGACTGATGACCTCATCAAGGTCGCAGGAAACCGCTGGATGCAGGTGGCACAGGACCGTTATAGATGGCATTCTCGTGGGGAGGCCTATGTCCAACAGTGGACGTTTACAGGCTGATGGATGGAAATAGATTATTAAAGAGAAAGGGGTAAACCAACACGCACAAAAAGACTAAAAACACACAATCTATTTGAAAAAGTAAAGATAGTGCAGCACCGGCAGCGGGTATAGGGACCAAACTACCGGTGGTTAGGAATCTAGAGAGAGTAACTTCCTCACAATGCGTGTTCTGTAGAGGAAAACTGCCTTCTGCATCTGACCCTTGACTCAACTACCTAACGCGAGCCTTGGAAGATGTTGAACGATTCCTTCGAGATTATTATTTCTATTAGATCTATTTAATATATAATCACAATATTAGGGAGGCCCACGTCCAGCAATGGATAACAAAAGCCTTGAAAGATGATGAGGAAAATGATGAACATCATATAAAATTATTGAAAATAAAGAGAATCATTTACTAATTATTATAAAATAAACAATTATTATTATAGAAAAACGGTTAAATGGAATTAGAAACAATTTTGTATACACGTGATATCTTTGCAACGCTGATAACCTCGGGCCCTACGCACAATGATAACAATGATTAATTAGAACCAACACATTTTTATAGTGCGTTATATATCTTATACATATAATCTTATATTTATATTGTATTTTAGTTTTGATAATTATATAAAGTCCGGGTTGTATGATGAATTTGCTATTGTATTTGTTCTATGACGCTTAATTCTGACTGCTAGTAGAATGGTTTGATATTCTTACATTTAACCTGTGTCTGATATGCGTCCGTGTGGTGACGGAGTAAGAATACAATTCTCTACCACCTATATTACCCATGGGTGATTGTAAAAGACCACTAAGGGGTAAAATATTAATATAACATATATGCAAGAGAAGAAAAACTCGAAATAAAACCCTATACCAACACTTATAACCAGTGTGGTGTAGTAGGTCAATTTTTCTGGTCCTCCACACTAGGAAATAAAATTGACCTATCCACCACACTAGGAGAAAAAATGAACCTCCTGCTTCAAACCCAGTGGGACATATACGAACTGAAATGATTATGATGATGAATGATATGCGTCTTACTTGTAACCTGTCAGTTCTTGAATTTTCAAATCAAATCATTTATTTTGCATAAGCCCCATAGGGGCACTTACATATTGTCAATTTTACATTGTTTTTTTTAAATTAAATTTAATTAATCTACCACCGGATCGGAAAGCAGCCACATACTGAGAAGATCCGGCAAGAAACTCAGTGGGCTCGTCATTTTTTTTTATTATATTTTTTCATAAAAGAGTTTGGTTACATGTTTAATTTATGTTAGCTCCAGTGATATGCCCTTCGAGTAAAGATTCATTTTTAAAATTGTATATATAATACAAAATTTGAATCCATTGAATCCATCCAACTATTTAATCCAATCCAAATATTGTTGAGACGGCGCTATTTTTATCCGACTGCGCAACGCAAAGGAGTGGTATTGTGTTTAACAGTCTATGCATGTATGTATGTATGTTTGTATGTTCCTTTGAAGCACTATATAGACCAAACTACTGAACCGATTTTTATGATTCACACGTCAATCGATTCCTCTTAATCCGGCGGCATACCGGTGAAATTCCTTTAACTGAACAGCCGGGATCCATTATTCGACAGCAAATCTAATTTTTCAATGGAGTTTAGTTCGCTTTTTACGCAGTCGGGTTTTTTGATTTTTTTAATTAACAAATTAATTATTAAGATTTATATAAGAATCATCATTATCAGCTTTCTTCATATACATCCCACTTCTATCTTTAAATCTTCTCTACAAGGAGGGAAATTCACACTACGATGGTGGGAAGGGTTGGTATGGGGTTTTATTTAGAGCTTTTCTTTTCTATATTATTTGTATATGATATCTTTAGTTGTTAACGATACACAGGCAAAGGGAGTGGTGAATTGTAATCTTACCTCGTCACCACTCGAAGTGTACACTGGGGTAATCATGTATTTATCCTTGCCCATTAATAAATGAAATATCTAATTTAAAACAACTATGTTAAAACATTTAATCGGTACCAGATATTTTTTTATATATATATATATTTTAAACTGGTTCTTCTAATGATTAATGCGCGCTTCAAGTTTTATCGATGAATGGGCGAAACTTTAATATTGGTTATGTGTGTGATCGTACTATTTTTTTTATTCCAACGAGTGATATTAACGAGGTATCTTAAGGGGCAAGCATATTTAATCTATCTCTAATTTTTATGATCAATTTTACATTGCAATTTATTTTCATATTGTAATATTTGTTGAATGGCAATATGGCCTAAGAATATAATGTACTACCTGGGCCAGGCGCTTAGGTTTTCTTTTTTTTTTCTCTGCGTATAGTGACGGAATAAAAATTCACAGCTAGAATAGATACTAGTGGAGAAAATTCGAAATAAAACCTTATACCAATCCAAATCGTCAAATTCCCTCTTATTGTAGAAGCGGTTAGAGCTCAGTGGTGGAATTTAGGTATATGAGCTGAGATGATGAAATATTAAAATTACAATCAGTTGATTAATTACGGCGTTAAAACGTAACAGATAAACTCATATTTGTATTTACATTATACTAGCTTCCACCCGAGGCTTCACCCGCGTAAAAAGTAACATTTCCAAATTTTAACTATTATCCCATGGGAACATATTACCATGATAAAAAGTATACTATATGTTAATTCAGGAAATGTTATATCTATATGGAAATTTTCATCTAAATCTGATCAAACGTTTCAGCAGGATTGAGTAACAAACAGCCAAACACACTCACAAACTTTCACATTAATAACATTGGTAGGATTAGAAAGGATCTTGTATCCTAGTCAGAAAATTTTAACGAAAAGTCTAATAACAGGCTTTGGCAGGACTCAGGATTCGAAACCTTTGCGATTAGCTACGGTCGTCAACTCGTCTACCAATTGTAAGGATTATGGCATTAAACCCTTTAGGTACCGAAGTTGGATTCAGGATTCTATTTAAGCCCAACAATGAGCATCAATAAGCGAATGGAAGAATAGAGTGGACTTACAAGACGAATTGAAATATGTATATGTGAAATATATAATGTTAAAAGTTGTTATAGTATTTCAAATTTGATATGTTGAACATTTCACAGCTCCCCTAGGACCGTCCATAAACATTTTTCCAACTTAATTCATCAATGTCTGGGACAAACTGTGTAATTCGAAACAAGCATTACTATTCTACAACTTAGGCACGTACCACCAACGTTTTAAACTTGTTGTTTTTCTACTAAAAGAAAAGTCATTTCGAGATCAGTAAAAAATAGATATAAAGTATTTTTTTTTTATAAATTATCCTTTGTTTCTAGCATACGTAGTTTTACTTATAAAAGCTATGTTTATTGCTAGCTGACCTGAAGCTAATTCCGACTTCATATGATCGTTAATTAAGCTAAAGCGCTATATTTAAGATGCCAACCTACTTAGCTAAGTGTACATGTCCGATTTGTGAAATTCACAGATTGTCATACAGTCTGGATCGAATTTACATACAAACATACCATCACGCCATGTCCTTTGCAGGGTAGGTAGAGAGAACAGAGTGCCAGAGAACTCTATCCTTGCATACTTCACTCGCTTCCTCAACATTCATAATTCTCTTCATACACGCTCGCCGGTTTCGGTTTCCTCCAGTACGTGACCAATCTGGTGTAGATAAGTTAGTCTCGGTCTTCCCCGGTACCTACATCCTTCCACTTTTGCATTGTATATCTTCTTAATCAGACATTCGTTCGGTATTCTTTCCACATGTCCGAACCATCGGAGCATTACCTTTCGCATCTTTACACCAATACTCTCTTTCATACCTACTCGCTCTCTAAAAACATAGGTAAAATAATATTAATTTAAATATTATATTATAAATATGGATATTCTTTTAAAATATTAAATTAAATAAATAAATTATTTATGTTTAAATTATTTATTTTCTTTTATAATATATAATTTTCAATACATACATACATACATATCATCACGCCATATCCCTTGCAGGGTAGGCAGAGAGAACAGAGTGCCGGAGAACTCTATCCTTGCATACTTAACTCGCTTCCTCAACATTCATAATTCTCTTCATACACGCTCGCCGGTTTCGGAGACTCTCGACTCCACCTTCCTTCAGTACATGACCGATCTGGTCTAGGTAGGTGAGTTTCGGTCTCCCCCGGTACCTACATGCTTCCACTTTCGCATTGTATATCTTCTTAACCAGACGTTCGTCGGCATTCTTTCCACATGTCCGAACCATCGGAGCATTCCCTTTCGCATCTTTACACCAATACTGCCTTTCATACCTACTCGCTCTCTTACGTCGTCGTTACGAATGCGGTCGGTCAGCCTAACTTCACAGACCCGACTAGAAAACAAGTATGGTTCAACCAGATCATGTATCTGGACCCGATCAGGATAGAATGAGGCATGCCGGATCCGGCAAACCCGATCAGGACCAGGTCTGGTCCTGATCAGGATAGCCTGATGTGAAATAACATCAAGTATGGTAAGGCATACCGGATCAGGACCAGATCAGGACCAAATAAGGATAGCCTGATGTGAAATATCATTAAGTATGGTAAGGCATACCGGATCAGGACCAGATCAGGACCAAATAAGGATAGCCTGATGTGAAATATCATTAAGTATGGTAAGGCATACCGGATCAGGACCAGATCAGGACCAAATAAGGATAGCTTGATGTGAAATATCATTAAGTATGGTAAGGCATACCGCATCAGGACCAGGTCAGGACCAAATAAGGATAGCCTGATGTGTAATATCATCAAGTATGGTAAGGCATACCGGATCAGGACCCGATCAGGACAGAATGAGGCATGCCGGATCCGGCAAACCCTATCAGGACCATGTCTGGTCCTGATCAGGATAGCCTGATGTGAAATAACATCAAGTATGGTAAGGCATACCGGATCAGGACCAGATCAGGACCAAATAAGGATAGCCTGATGTGAAATATCATCAAGTATATAGTAAGGCTTGTAGTATATCAGAACCGGAAACAGTTTTCGTAACACAAAAAAAATATCAATCAAAATTCAAAAAAGTGACATGATTGTCATATTTATGCCACGGCGAAATTGTATTTGCATCAGAGGAGATTAATCTGAAATCTTTAATTAATCATATGTATTTAATAATAATAATAATGTTTAATCAATAATATAAAAATAATTTATATTTAAAGTAAAAAATCAAAAATAAATAATATATTTATATATAAATGTACCTAACATTTGAAAACATAGATAGATAGAAATATTATATTGTAACAACCATTCTAACATTTAATGTTTTGGGTCATAATAAATAGATGGCGTTAGTAAAATGACGTCATTATTTGAATCGCGGTGTTAAGATTCTCCGAAGCGTAATGACATGGCCTAATGTTAAATTAGTTGTTATCGAATCAGATTAAAACAGATCGATCAGGTCATGAATGAGAAATTCAAGCGACAGTTGCAGTCGTTAGCATCTGGTGGTTGCGTCATAATCGTAACGGCTCACTGGGACTCTCTATGATAAGAATATAGCCCTGCATTCGGTGTCTACGTCATATATTAATTTATATTTTTACCTATTGAACATGTTTTTAAGATATTCATGTTTTTTAAAAGGACCGGACTTGGCATACTCGTTTTGGATCAGGCAAGATATATAACGCAGATGATTGATTTGGTTCCGATCAGTAAAATTTCATCCGGACCCGATCAGGAATGCCTGATCTGGACCCGATCAGGAATGCCTGAACTGGACCCGATAAGGTTTTCCTGATCGGGTCCAGATATATTTTCTGCGTTACATACCTAATCTGGTCCAGATCGGGCATGCCCGGTCCGGTCCTGCTAAGGAAGACGAAAAAATTTCTAGTCGGGGATTTTCCGTAGAGATCGCATTTCGACCGCATTAATTTAATAATTTTCAATATACTACTTCAAATATATTTTCAAATAATTTGTTATGACAGCAATTACTGTCGTGTACTCACCATATAACTCTATGCGTTAACTAAATTTCGCCAACATTTATATGTTGGACATATTAAAGAATGTCTTTATAAATGTTTGTATTCCGTAAGTTTAAGTAGATTGTTTGTTTAGTAGATTTGGTCGAAAATAGTAAAGAATATCGATATATCCTCATAAACAATCATGTTCATAATACTATTCAAATATGATGTATTAATTTCTTGTATCATAACTTGATATGTACTAAAATGATAATTTTTCATGTTTACGCAAGTACACACATTTGAAATAAAACTAATTTTACGACGTAAAGTCACGCTGTCAAGTGTTCAAAATATCGGGAAATTAAAAATCAAATACAAACGCGATAGAATCCGTAAAAATAGTTCTATTTCAAATGTAATAAAATTATTATGTAAAACATATCTCTTCATTCAGTTCATCTTATGGTATTTTAATGCTAAATATTAAACCCACGTTTAAAACATGAATATCATGGTATATTTAAATGTCTATTAGGCAGCAACCCACTGATTTTCTAATAATGTACGGAATATTATTTTCATTTCCGAACGGCCTTGTCTAGGTTAGGCCCCGGAGGGTAGAGGAGGGATTGTGGAAGGGGGAGATTGCCAAGGACAACCTCCCGAGAACCTTTAGGGCGCGACGCTTACGTAACGCTAGCAACCAAGGCCGGCATGCGTTAGTACGCGTGCAGTAACTACCTACCTACTATACATCGGCGTCATGGTCAATATTTGGTTAATTTGGTCATGACTTTTGTTTCGTCAGTATATTAATTGCTTTGATTGATAATGTATTGTTAGCAAATTATAAATAGTATAAAGTAAATTAACTGGTCAACTTAATTGCAATTATTAAAATTAATACAGAAATTTCGAGTGCGATGTTCTTCACAGTCGTCTTTAAAGTACTTTTAAGTTTAAATTTCAATGTTGTATCAATATTAAATAAATATTTACTACATTTTAATCATTTTCTTTTATTTTCTCTGTATCTAACAGACAATTAAAAGAAAACAATTAGAATGCTAGGTCACAGAAGAGCCACAACAAAAGAAAATACAGAAATTTGTTATAAACTACATTGAGTTAAAAAGATGGAGAAATAATAATATGATGATAATTATCAAACGTTTCAAGTGCGACAGAAGAAGGAAACATTGCTTTTTTTTCTAGATAATGACATCAACGCTAACTTTCAGCTGTGTTCTCCTGACATATGAGTAGTATTAAAAAAAAAACGTAATCGTTGATAAAAGAAATTTTCATTTATCAAAATATAAATTAATGTTGTCTATTTAAACACTATTTTTACGTATACTATCGCGATTATATTTGATTGACGGGAGGACAGTCATCCCGTGACCATGAACGCTGTAGTATTCAAAACGACGGGAAATCAATAATCAAATACGAGTTCTAATGCGGCGTAATCCGTAAAAATAGTTTTATTTTAAATGAAATTAATAGTGATGTTCTTAATTATATTAAATTTAAAAAATGAAGATATTAATATATATTAATAATATAATAATATTAAAATTATATATAAAGAATAGTCGAACCTATTTTGAATATTTTTTATTACACAATTAAATTTAATAAAACGTGATTATGTTATATATGTATGTATTATGTTTATATTATAAAATATTATATTATGAAATATGATACGAAGCGAGATTTGAATGTCCTACAATAGTTCACGGTGGTGATAAGTGGCAGCACGATTGGGCCGGACTCCCAATAGGTACGGGTTCGAATCCCGCTTGTGACTTCACTTTTCGCTTCGTAATCGGGTTTTTACAAATAATTCAGCATATCAAATGTTAAATTTCAGTAATTTTAATAAAACGTTCAAAATTTACTTGAAATAAATAAGAATCTTAACATATCCAAAATTGTTTTTGTATATTGAAACACATTTAAAGTTATTATAATGTATAGTTAGATTCAAATATTTCATAATTATATAATAATGGTAAACATAACTCGAGTTTTAATACTTCATCATTATCATTCTCTTACTCTTATCCCAATTACTTGGGGTCGATACAAAATTTACTCTTCTTTCATAGTACATATTGTAAAAGTTATTGGCAATAGTTTTAAGACCGGCCGCCAGCCTGACGTCAATCCTCCTTGGGGATGTAAGGCATCAGATGAAGTTGGCCCAGGAATGTGCAGAAGCTCTTAGTAAGATAAGAGTGTGCAGAAGCTCTTAGTCGTCTTTTACGACATCCACGAGCAAAGTAAGGGTTGGTAGTATTCGTAGCCGCTACCACACAGTAACAACACTTTTAACACTTATGTATAAATTAAAATATTACCACGTCTATCATCTACATATATTAGACGTTATAAGAGAAAGAAATTAAAGTATTTTTATAGAACTTAACAATGAGAGAAATGGCAACGCAATTCGTCTCTTGCCATTTCTTTTCTTTCAAGTAATTTTTTTAAACATGCAATTATTATAAAACTGATAATTAATGTACGATATTAATTCTAAATTCGTAATTTGCTCTTCATTTCATTTCAGCTCACAGTATGTGTCACTGTTGAGCTCAGCCTCCTCCGTAATGTGAGGGAAATTAACTTACTATACCACGCTGGTCAGACGTATTGGTATAGGGTTTTGTTTCGAGTTTTCCTTCTTGCATAGGATGTTATATGCCTTTTGTATCCCTTAGTCGTCTCTTACGATCCCCGCCGATTACCCACGGGTAAGATAGGGGATATATATATATATATAATTATGTTCTACTTTTGGATTTCAAACGATACGGAAGGAAATTCACATATTAATCCACTCTGGCCAAATGAATTGGCGAGGTTTTTCCTTTTCTTGATGATATTTAAACGTTACAATCCACTTTTAGTTCCTCATAAAACCAAACTAAATATCTAAAAAGCCTTTAGTTCAGATACATTCTCATTGCTTGATATCGTCTTAAAATATTATATGAATTATTAATATTATAAATAATAATGTTAATATAAATAATAATAAATATTATAAATAATAATGTTTCAATCTAATTCTCCAAGTTATACACGGTCAGTTTTAATATAGGCCCATATAAAGGGAAATTATGCCATAATTATGATACTTTGTAGTTAACTCACGGTAGCAGGCAGTTGGATTTAAAAGGAGAACCCTACTACCCACTCCCCTAGTACTCCGTTCTGTTAGCCGGTTTTTACAGTTCCTTATGGCAAGTTAGGGTGGCCTATTGTATCAATCCATCGCCTCGCGGTGATTTAGCGTTATGAATTGATATTTTGTGATATTCACCATTTTCTGTGTGGTGACGGAATTAGAATACAATTCACCACCCTATCTTACCCGTGGGTGATCGAACGAGACGACTAAGGGATATAAATCGCATATAACATCTATGTAAGAGAAGGAAAACTCGAAACCCTATATCAACACGCCTGACCGTGGTGTAGTAGGTCAATTTCCCTCCCACTGCGGAGGAGGCTCGAGCCCAACAGTGGGACATGAGTACTCGCCAAAAGTACAGAATTCATTTTATAAATGAGATGAGATGAAGACATACATTATTGAAAATTGTATTTAGTTTTACTTTGTCTTTACCGTAAAATGATAACTTCGTCGACTGCCGAGCGTGAATTTGCTAAAAGAGGGCTGCTGTCCACTCAGCTGGTTTTTATGACTCCAAAGTGAGAGTAAGGAATTAAAATTTGGTATTTTTAACTCGTCCCCACAAGGAAAGTATAACAATGTTTAGTGATATTTATTTAATGAAAATTTTCTGTAGCAAAGACGTTGTAGAAGCAGGCTCTACTACGTCGTTCTATGATCAATCTCTTAACCAATTATCACTAGTTATGCGTAAAAAATATTTTATCTGTTATTATTAACACCTTGAAACCTGTTTGTGTATCATTTTACTATACTGTATAGATAAATACTTACTAAGAAATATTGTTGCTAAGGTTACTAGTACACACGATATTGCAAACGAGTTTAATTTTTATATATATGCAAGTAACTGCTTACTTTCAGGGAAGTTTATTCTTCCCGTGATCATGAACGCTGAAGTGTTCGAAGCAGAAAGTAAAAATCAAATAAAACCGCTATAAAATCCATTAAATAAGTTTAATTTAACATTTAATACTCGTGTACGGACCAGAAATTATCATGAGATTTCACAATAGTAATTTCCTTCTTGTTATGGAGGAGGCTCAGGCCTCTTGAGATCAGTCTCAAATGTAAGAAGTATGTGAGTTAAGAGAGAATTTTCTAAGGATTACGCTGTTGGTGTCGGCGCGTTCGGGGTAGAAGAAACACTCTTGCAGAAAATCGCCGTCTATGTAATTTGCTACGTGAGTCAGTGAATTGTAGACCCAAAACAATCCTATTTTACGATAGGTAGTGCTCTTAATATTGCAAAGCTGTTTGAGCAATAGACCGTCAAGTTCAGTCACCAAAAGCAATATAAATATTAGGAAATTCTTGCAAAAAATACTAGCAAATTCTGGCGATTCCCACGGGAACAGTTCGAATATAGTCTATGTCACTCGCTGATAATGTAGCTTTCCATTGGTGATGTGTAGAATGGTTTAGGTGTTGAAGCGAAGCAAACTAAACAATATACTGGTATGTATAATGTCAAGGTTTATTGTATGCTTTAGGTGTTAATAATATACTATAAACTGTGACGTAAGTTGTTGTACACTAATATTGTGAATATAAAAAAAAATGTATCTTTTTCTTTACAAAATATAAAACAAATTCGCTACTACCCCATTTATGCTTAATTTCTTAAAAATATGCATCTCGCTCGGTTTCCTAACTGAGCTATTTTTATTCTCGACGGCAGTGACTAAAACCTTCACATTCTAATTATACTTTTTTTCATTGTCAGATAACACTGATAAAATGAAATTTTCTATAAATGAAACCTACCTAGATATAATTGCTTTTCGAAGATTCTGAATACATAGAAATATATTAATATTCTGAATATATAGACTTGCTCGATTAAAACCAGATAGATCATCATCATTCTCCTACTCTTAACCCAATTACTTGGAGTCGATACAATATGTACTCTTCTTAGTACATATTGTAAAAGTTATTGGCAATAGTATTATGACCGGCCGTCTGCCAGACATCAATCTTCCTTGGGAATGTAATTGTTGACCAAACGGCTTCATTGGAGTTGGTCTATTGTCAAAATATATAGAACTATTGTCAAAATAATTCGCCATATATTTATGGGTTATATTACGTCAATCCCACGTAGGAAATTGGTATAATAGTATATAATGATGACACGTCTGCTTATCGCATAAAGAAATGTGTATGATACTATAAATACATTAAATATATAATATTTATAACCCAAATATATTTTGTTTTAATTTGTATTGTATTGCTCAGGTGTTTACTAGTTGTATTATAGCTGAAATTCAGATTGTTCACCTGGCCTTGCATGATTACCGTTTGACGTCATCCGTATACGACGTAGTAAATGTGTATTTAAATTAACTGCTTGTCAACGGTTCAATAATTTGATCGTTTTAAATTTGTTCTCCATAAAACTTAAAAACATTTTGTTATGTTATTGTCTTTGAAAATCGGAGGCATTAACCCTGGAAAGATAGTCTGCGTAAAATTTACGCATGCGTGAACGAATAATTGCTGTTTCTTTTTAATTAGCGCGAATACATACATAGCTGTCCATTTAGGACATCTCATTCGTCGCTGGGAGCTGCCACGTGGCATACGTGTCAATAAGGTAAGTGCCATCGATTTTGAAATATAGCGATCGCGTGAGTCAAAATTACGCATCTTTAACGTGACTTTTACGATTTTGACTTATATGACAGTTTTATTGTGTTTCGTATCTTTTAGTACTTAATATCATAACTAATATTATAATTTTAATTTTATAGATATTGAAGCAAATATATTCAGGCAAAGTGACGACGAGCTTCCGTGGGAGGACACTGACGATGAAGTAGCGGACCATGAAAGTGAAAATGATGTGTAGAGCGACACAGAAGAAAGTTTTCTAAACGAGGTACAAGAAGAACAGCCGACGCCAAGTAGAAGTGAAATCTTAGAAGGGCAAAGCAGTACTGAACAACCAGGCTCCACATCGGCCTCTCATTGATATGTACCAAAGCTGTTTGTAACTTATTTTTATATAACTTTATGTTCATAAATTATAGGATAAGCTAACTGTTGATTTTCTATTAAAAAGAGACTAAATATTAGAATAAAGAATAAGTTTTCATTTGAAAGAGTAAGTGTTATAAAATTTCATTGATTTAAAGAGAAAGTTTAAACTTTTGTTTTTTTTTAATATAAATAAATAAATATAAAAAAAATATATCTGCAGTATTAATTATTCTAATATATGTGTATATATAATAACATACAATTCATTGAAATAAACAATTTGACGAATGACTATCTTTTCCGTACTACAAAATATGACTATCTTTCTAGAGTTAAGAAGTTTTTAATAAATTTCTTCTTTTTATGTATTGACATTCAGTTACTTATACGATTCTTTGTTACCAGTGTTGAGTTATAATTTTCTTTACGTCTTTAGACTTCAGGATAATCAATGACTATCCATCAGTAAGTCAAATCGTCCCTATCAACAGTGCTATGGCCACACTGCTAACGGTATCCGTCAATAATGTGGTGGTAACTGTCAATTGCTCTTTAAAAACGAAACATTTTGTGTTAATTTATAACAATTATACTACCATAAAGAATTATTGCTAAAAAAAAAAACTATGTGTGTTTATTTCCATATATTTAACTACATACAAATTTTGAAGCCATAGTTATCCAGTTGTATCAGCACAAAAAGTTAAACACTGATATATTACCAATACAATGCAATCTTTTGTATGTATACAATATTTGCAAGTTTACATAATTATAGGTCGCTGTATTAAATTTATTACTCATAAGAATAAGCCACTTGAAACAATAATACATTTTAAAATGCAATTACGCTTGCGTGGATAATGTAATCTAGGTATTTGATGTTTATTATTTTATTTAACACCATTCCAAAAAAGATTGACGTTAGATAAGCTGCCGGTCATTAAATTATCACCAAACTTTGCAATATGTAACGATAGAAGACTTCCAAGTAATTAGGATTAGAGCAGAGGAGCAGGTTTTTTTGATTGCATATGGTGGTAAACGAGCAAGTAGCATATAATAGTAACTGTCGCCTATGGACCTTTGTTATCGGGTGACTGGATCGGGGAATTAGTCCGTCACTCGCCGAGAGGCCGACCGCGTGAGGAAAGACCGACATCCTACCCGAGGGGGGGACGTCGGTCGAGGAGAGGGTACTCGGGGGTATTCCGTCGGGCCAACCACTGACGTCAAGTCACTCTGCTGCGGTGGTTGGCCCAACGACGAAGGCGACGTTACGGGTGGGTTACGGGTGTGCGTGCTTACGCCCCTCTGTCACCCCGGACGGAGTGGTGCGAGGAGTGTGCCGACCGTAACCCGCCCCTAGAAAAAAAAATGGACCTCTGTTATACCAGTTGCCCACCAATCAAAACTCACTTAAGTTGGGGCTTCCGGCTCCCTCGGTCATTAAACGAAACGCAACAATGCCACTGCTGAGAAGCCGATTTTATGTGAGAGTATAGCACTGCCCAGGACGGACTGGCTCGAGATTGAGATCCACGACAGTTGTAAACGATAATTGACATAAGTTCCATACATTTATTGTCGCATGAGCCGCGCGCGACAGTCGTAGGCGATCAATCGCGCGCGGCCGCGATTCACTAACCTTCAGGGTTTGATAGTGTTCGTAGACTATCACAATTCATTATATATTGTATGTAAATAAATAACAATTCTTTTACGAAGTAATTACTATTAAATTATCATGTAAGCACTAAAAATTTCGTTGCACATTAAATTATGTTTTTTCTTCGCGATGCTTCTATAATGCGTAATTTAACCTGTGTGAGACAGACTCGAAACTGGTATTCCATCTGGTTTTAGACGTATTCGGGTCAAGGATTAATTCTTTTATGAAAAAGGGACAGAGGCCCGCTCCTTGCATTATTATGGTTGTACCCTACACGGAACTGCGAGAACAGGAATGAACATTATTATTAATCCCTCAAACATGCAGGGAATTTATTTTATCACCGTTTATTATGAATTAAATATAAGTAGGTGTATGAAATGTAAAAGTAATGGTTTATATAACTTAATTTGTTTTATTATTGTAAAACTACCAAACAAATTAAGCACTTATGCATTACATATTCATAATGGCCATAGGCATTATTCATTGTGGCCGCTCTCGAGATTAATAATAATTATGTTTATAACTGCAGTTTCTGTATTTTGCGGGCGTAAAATTTCCTATTATTCATCCTGTGGTTATACAAGTTTAGTCTATCTCTCTATTATTTCACGCTATAGCGCATTTTTTTATAGTCTATGAACTTGTGGTTTGGTGACGAATAAAGAATATTGTATTTTTTGTCTGAACACTTTTTTACAAAATTTAAATTAAACTTTGAATTTTACCTTTATATTAATTAATTTCGTGTTTTTAGGAACTAAGAAAAAAAAAATCTTAGTTTCGAATAATAAACGATCAGAGTAAATACCTATACCGAGCATCTAGTTAAACTTACATGCTCTGGAGAGTTTGTTCAGGAAAACCTACAGATTTAATAAGATACTTATAAGTTTTGAATGCACGATTTCACATTCGGCAATTAAACTAATTAACCACTAAACCAAAATGTAATAATAAAAATATAATTATTATCGTAATATAAAGTATGAATTCGTTGTAGGCCTTGATTATCTTCTCGCTCATAGAACGAGAGGGCAACAAACTATAACTGAAGCATAAGGCGAAAAGCTGTTTGATTTCTATACATATAAATACTAAGCAAAAACTTTGGTAGCAATTTAATAATATATCGCAGAAGGAGCAAAGCGAAAAGAAATACGTAACCTAAAAATATGTTAAAACATATTCCAAATACATTAATGTCCTTAGTCAACACAAAAAAAAAAAAAAACAAATAGCTCCCGTGACCATGAATGCTGTAAAGTATTCGAAACCTCGGGAAATTTAAAATCAAATACAAATGCAATAAAATGTGTAAAAATAGTTTTATTTCAAATGTGTAATACATGCGTAAACATCAAAGCTGTTTAGGTATTTTTTGTCACAAGTTGCTCGTTGTCTTCACTAAAAATGAGTTTTCGATGTAACTATTTAATAGTCAAAAACATTGACACGAAATCATGTTCAAATAATACATTTTCTACACTGAAATTATGCAACTGAACGAAAGTGACCGTTCGTTAAAAGGCAATATCACTGAACAAGTTTAAAAAGTACGTAATATTTAATAGCTTTCGGTACTTTTAATGACTTATATTTGATTAATGACAAGATAATTTCCTCTGTTTTATTATAGTGTTTGGTAACATTGGCCAGTTTTATATGAGAGATGTAAATTATGGTTGTAAATCGTTTACGATAATATGTTTTAGGAAAATCTTAAGACTAATTGCTATACGTGTCTTCATTCGTTGTATCGACTAGAAGTAAAATTAATAGTTTATTTTAGTATAAATTATATTTGACATTTTTTTTTCTACTATCTGTGTGGTAGCGGCCTAAGGAGGGTTGACGTCTGGCAGACGGCCGGTCATAAAACTATTGCGAATAACTTCCACAATAGGTCCTATGAAAGAAGAGTACTTACATATTGTATCGACCCCAAGTAATTGGGATAAGAGTAGGAGAATGATGTTTTTTTTTAAATTCTATTTTATATATATGTGTGGTGGCAAACGAGCAAGCAGAACAGCTGCTGGTAAGTGGTACTAACTCTCATGGAGTTTTGAAATACCAACGGTACAGCGAGGCCGTTGACTTCCAACCCAAATCCACCCAGTGCCCACCCACCAGCAGTGGGATATATACATACTGAGATGATAATGATAGCAGTAGCAAAGTAGTCACTGAATGATTAAAATATAATAATTTGTTTTGAACAGTCATTCACATGGATTAGTAGGTACTAATCCATATGAATGACGTAGATACGTATATCTACGTTTTTCTATTCGTATTTCATATGGTTCTTCATTAGCTCGTTATTGGCGAATTAAGAAAAAACATGTTTTGATTAAGTTTTTGTAGCTAAAACAATTTATTAATTATTATCACTCGTACGCGATTTGTATGGCGTGAAATCCTGCTAGATTCTACGCTTAACATATTCGCTATGATATTTGATTTAACTAGTTAAAAAATATCTTGTGTTAATCCTAATTCTATCTATCATCAGCTCACATATTTCTCAGCATAAGCTCCTTCAAATTAGGATGGGAATTGGTCTTATACCTCGTTAAATAGGTTTGTTATACATTTATATTTCTAGTTTTTCTTTTATTAAATAGATGTTATATGCATATTATATTCCATCCCGTCTTTCACAAAATCCACGGGTAAGATAAAGGATGTTGAATTTTATTCTTACGCCCTCTTCACACGATAAGCCACATCATATCATCATATAAATATGATATTAGTATACCTTTTTTATTTATATTTTATTGCCAACATATGGCAAACGAGCAAGCAGCACGTTTGATGATAAGTTTTGCTGGCGCTCATGTACCTTAGCAATACCAGCGGTACATATAGGCCGCTGCCTATCAACCGAAATCCAACTGGAAATTTGGAGTGCCAGCTTTCTCATTCACCGAATGAAGTACAACAGGATATTGCCAATGCTCAGATGTCGAGTACGTACGGGCTCGCGGCTGTAGATAGAAAACTATCAACAGTGTCCTCGTGCTACTACTATGCCATCTATATTTTCAGAATCCGTGGTACTACTGAGAATTTTTGGACCAACTCTTGACTAGCAAGTAAATACATTACTTCGCGAGTAGCATTGAAATTTGAATATCTATGACAACGATACCGGAATTGATAACAAAAAGGGGAATATAAGTCATGAAAATAGGCCACATTAATTGAATGTTATAATCTTCAAATGGTTGATATTCTTCATACGTTGTTCAAAAATACTAATTATCACCTTTTTTTTTTAGTGTCAAAGAAAGGCAATATTGTTATAAATGTTTTTTCCTTTCTTTCCTTTGTGGATTGAGATTAATACGTGTCACTACATATATTTTCTTGTAGAAATCGTAAGAATCAGCTGAAAAAGAAAGGAGATTGTGCATTTATAACAACTGCAGATATAGGTATCAACCTATTTGAAGTGTGTTATATTAGGCAATTTCCCTCCTATTGTGGACGAGGCTTGAGATTCGCATTCGTACTTGCATGAGTTGAGATGATGACGGCGATGATGATATGGTATAACCAATAGGTGATATAGGCTAGCTTTGTATTAAGTGATTAGTTTAGATTTGTTTACGCAAGTCACACTAATGCTGTGCTTAACAAACTTTGCTATTAAAAGGCCTGCCATTAAGAAGTTTATATTTTTTTTGCGTTACGTAACCCATTTCTATAATTTAAAATAAAACTATAGTTATGGATTCTATCGCGTTTGTATTTGATTTTGAATTACCCGACGTTTCGAATAGCTTACAGGGTTCACGGTCACGGGAGGACTCTCACTTTACACCGTTCATGATCAAACGCTTGAGAATTTGCTCTTCGGAATTGTTTCAAATACGAATGCGACAGAATTCGTAAAAAATATTTCAATTATGTAATTACTTGCGTAAACATCAGACATAACCATTTTTTGCAATTTTAACCCTCTACCTGTTTCGGTGACTACCCTCGGTATATAGCTGACACCCAATTTTGTTTCAGCGTAGTCATTTTGAAGACTCTGTGCAAAGAAACAGGTCACGTAGTATGGTTACGTTGCCTAATTATTGTCCTGCGAGAGTTGCTCTTTCATTGTATGCGAATCGGTATTGCCAGCGTGGTGTAGAAGGACAATTACCCTTCTCTTATTGATTGCATAGATGGCGTGGTCTCAGTAGCAGCTTACTGTGTTGAGTTTGAGGTTCGATACCTACGCTGGACATTCTGTTATGTGATATACAAATAATTATTCTGAGTCTGGGTGTAGTTGTGTTCATTAATTATATTTCTGCGAAGTTCTTTTCGACATAAGTAATTATTCCTTAACAAGAAGTGTTGCCTTAAAAAATGTAGAGGATGTTTTGGTGATGGCGGTAATATATGAGGATGAACATGATCATCGTCTCATATCATATTCGTACCATTGCTGGGCTCGAGCCTCTATAATGGGAGGAAAATTGACCTATTATATCACGCTGGTCATTTTGGGTCCTATTCTAAGTTTTCCTTCTATTGTATTGATGTTATCTGGAGTCGAGTTTATGAGGTTGCTGCTTAAACTACTATGCCATCAGCGAGCGAACTTCAAAACTGCTATGACGACACTAGTATCTACAAGCTAAAGACAACTTTAGTACATATGTTCCCATAGTACCGTTATATAAGAGAAAGGTTCGGCTTTCCAGTGCAGTAAGTGAAAGGCAACGATATTTCATAATGCACGCACTGGTTCGTGCACGGCGCGTGCGCATATGCATGCATGCTTATCAGCGTTGAGATGAGATCGGAATCTTTTTAATAACTAAGCACCCAACTATACATTTTGAGTGATATTATAATCTGTTGTTCATGTTATTAATTGTGGGCCGTAAAATGACGTCATTTACCATGAAGTGTGAATTTAAGTTCACGCTCACTGGACTGTCCTTCCGTGTCCTTTAATGCTGAAAAGTGTTCGAAATAATTAGAAAGATTTTTATTACAAATCTGTAAAATTTGTTTTATTTCACATGTGTAATATTGAAAATAATCATGACGTCACTATCAATATTATCTTTTTTTTTTGGGGACAGACTTTGGACCAGTCACGCCTCGCCAAAATCACCTGGTGTGGTGGATAGGCTGGCATTCAGCTCCATAATTTGCTGTACACGTACTTCTCTGTCGTCATTCTGGTGGGCCATCCTTATCGAGTTCTTCTTCAACGGTATCGTTAATTTCTATTTCTATTCAGGATCCAGGCGATATGTATTTCCATACAATTCAGATGTCATCTCTGTGTTCATGCATTTCTATGCATATCATTCATCAGCTTATTGATATACAATGTTACATATAGACTTCTCCAAGAGAAATTCTTTGTTTTAAAGAGATCCTGCATTATTATTCTCCTGCTCTAATCTCAATTATTTGGGATCTACGTAATATGTACTTGTAAATATTACAAAAGTTATTGGCATTTTTTTTTGTGTTTGTCCAAACTCTTGAGGTCTGGACCGCGACGCCCCTAACATAATCAGGGATTGAACGTGTTCTCGTTTGAATGTTTGTTTTTTAAGTTTTTTACGCTGATTATTTGTTATTCTGAAATTAATTGCCTTATTGTTTATTTATTAAGTTGCGCTGTTAGATTTTTCGTTTATATATTATATTTCTAATTGTTGTCATTTGTTGTATCTATTTTTAATTTCCCTGCATTTCTCCATTTCCGTGGCATTCCGTGCCATTTATTGCTGATTAAGCATTTTATCCACTAGTTGTGTGTGTTTTGGTGTTTGTGTATATGTTTTTGTATATACATAATGTGTGTGTGCGTTTATGCTTATGTGTTATTGTTTATGCTGTATGTCTATAGTAAATGTGCTATGCTCATGATAGCTTTCATTTCATTACTTTTGTGTTGTGTATGTATCTATTGTGTGTGTTGTGTATGTATATATATGCTCGTTAAAAAAAGTTATTGGCATTAGTTTTATGACCGGTAGCCTGTCTGACGTCAACCCAACTTGAGAATGTAATTGTTGACAAAGCACCATCAGGTGAAGTTAGGCCAGAAAGCTCTTAATCGTCTTTTACGACATCCACGATCGAAGTAAGGTTTGGTAGTATTTGTAGCCGCTACTACACAGCATGAATGAATCGAAAACAATATCCTGCTCAAAGGAAATAAACCTTGTATTGCGGATGATTTTACAAGCATATAATTAACGTATACAAATTATACCCAGACTCGGAACAACAATTTGTGGGTCTCACAAAAGAATGCCGAACGAACGTCTGGTTAAGAAGATATACAATGCGAAAGTGGAAGGATGTAGGTACCGCGGGAGACCAAGACTCACCTACCTAGACCAGATTGGTCACGTACTGAAGGATGGTGGAGTCAAGAGTCTCCGAAACCGGCGAGCGTTTATGAAGGGAATTATGAATGTTGAGGAAGCGAGTGAAGTATGCAAGGATAGAGTTCTCTGGCACTCTGTTCTCTCTGCCTACCCTGCAAGGGATATGGCGTGACGATATGTATGTATGTATGTACAAAGTTATCTACGATGTAGGAATCGGACTTGCGACATTAAGACACGGTAACTACTACGCCATATCTGCAGTAAATGTATAATAACGGAAGGAAAACCTTGAAACTAAAATCTATACCCAATACTTCATAGCGCTCTATTCCCGTTAGTTTTTTCCTTAATTGTATCCGTATCATATAATGGATGCTGCTTAATAAGGAAGCATTTGTAATATAGAATTAGTTTTCACAGTGTCAAACCTTTTATCCTCGTATGGTTAAGTATTCGTTAGTTTTATTCCGCTTTATTATCTCTTTCTCACCTAAAATGGGGTAAATATGGAGTGAAACAGATATATTGTTCCACCCCTTAATTATGTATTATATTCTTCAGCAGTCCTTTTCTTTTAGTACGATACTTTTTTGTCCGATCCAGGATTTATACTCAGGATCCCACGATCGCATTATTTATGCCATTCGACTGAGGGTTAAATAAAGGGTACTATAATAACAGGATTGTGTCATATAGTTTTTTTTTTTTTAATATTATACACCACCCTGCTCTAAGGAAATAATCCAATACAATTGCGGGGGACTTTACAAACATATAATTAAAGCAGAAAAATTATACCGAAACTCGGTATTGAACTGTGTAGGAATCGAATCCACGGTACTGGACGGCAGTTCGGTATCTTAACCAACATGCCATCATCGTGTGATGGAAGAATAAAAAGTTCCTATGTGTTTGTGTTTTAATGCGACGACAAATAAAATCTTTGGTACTGAAGGAAAACTCGATGTTAAATAACCACTCAATTGGTATTCCCTGGGTTATTATAGTTCCCAGTTATATTTTTAAACAGTCACACAACCACTAATATTAAATACATCTGAGTTAAAAATAAAACAAAACTTTAATTTGTATGTTCTCTAAATATAATTTGCATTAAAATACATTTTTTATTTATAGCTTATGATGGCAAACGAGCAAGCAGCACACCTGATCGCAAGTGTCACTGCCGTCCATAGACCTTTGCAATACCAAGGATATAGTCAAGGCCGCTGCCTACCAATAGAATCCCCAAACCCACCCAGTTGAGCTTCCGGCTCTCTCGCTGACCGAACGAAGCGCAATAGCACATAGCCATTACTCAGACGTCGATCTTCTGCGAGAGTGTGGTACTACCCCGGACGGACCAGTTCGCAGTTGTAGACAGAAAACTGTCAACAGCGTGGTCCTACCATTATTAATACACATTTGAGTATCGAGTGTCATAATAACATTATTGGCCAATGATTTTTGAAGCTAGGTATAATTAAATCTGTGGAATAAAATCTGTGTTATAAATATATGTATAAATTATATACATACATACATACATACATATCATCACGCCATATCCCTTGCAGGGTAGGCAGAGAGAACAGAGTGCCAGAGAACTCTATCTCTGCATACTTCACTCGCTTCCTCAACATTCATAATTCTCTTCATACACGCTCGCCGGTTTCGGAGACTCTTGACTCCACCTTCCTTCAGTACATGACCGATCTGGTCTAGGTAGGTTAGTCTCGGTCTCCCTCGGTACCTACATACTTCCACTTTCGCATTGTATATCTTCTTAACCAGACGTTCGTTCGGCATTCTTTCCACATGTCCGAACCATCGGAGCATTCCCTTTCGCATCTTTACACCAATACTCTCTTTCATACCTACTCGCTCTCTTACGTCGTCATATAAACTATATATGCATAGTATAATTATTATTATATAAGTTCATGTGTATTTATGTATAATTTAGAATTTTATTTAGTTCATATACTTTTTATATAATAAAGACAGATGTGTGGGGTGACAAGACTAGAGAAGATAATGAGCATATTAGGGGAAGTCTGAAAGTAACACCAGTGGTAGAGGAGATTAGGAGCGCAAGATTGTCTTGGCACGGGATACGGAGGGATGAAATACATTTGCAGCGAGATTGTATTGGTATGGACATGTGATGAGGAGGGACGAAAAACATGTGACAAGAACGGTTATCAATATGTTTGTGAATAGACGTAAGAATCGTGGGCAAAAAAGATATGGATGCTTTGTGTGAATGAGGATATGTGTATGAAAGATGTGAGTGCAGAAGATTATAGAAGGCAAGAACATGTGCTGAATCCATTGAGCGCGTGAGATGAGGGCAGTCAAATGTGCCTTACTTCTTATATAATCGTACAATATAACTTAAATAATACATGATTTTAAGATTGTATTTCATCTTAATTAATATTATATATGTAAAAATTAAACTGATTGTTTTACTTTCACGCTCTAACTACTCTATCAATCATCAGTGAATTTTGTGTAAATATTTTCGGAGGCAAAAAAGGCTATGGGATTCATTTCTTCCAGAAAACCATTACTGGAGGATAGAAAAAAAAATTAGCGGTTCCTTGATTATATGTATTCGGGCTGTTAATATGAATGGATTGTATCCGTACTGTATTAAATTGGAGTACCTACAAAAAATTAAAAAGAGGCCATGTGCCGTCATCCTGGAAGAAAATCTAATATTCCAAGAAAATTTTTAGCATTTTTCTATTCTTTTTTCACTTCTTTGCACATAATTTTGTACTTAACTTTAAACTTTTAATAAGATTTCACTAATATTACGAATATTATATTATATAGAAATTACTACATCTGTAACCTGACTGAAAAAATGTTACAGCCTTTAGAGCTTCTGCAGTACTTGCCTCTGAGCGAAATTTCCAACACAAATTTATATAGCAGGTATCAGGTGGTATATAAATAATCAAATAATAATAATTATGAAGAACAAAACAAAGTTTTGCCCGCAATTTAAGGTTATCATTAACTCGAACGTATTTTTAGCACAATCGAATGAGTTCCCATGGGGCCTATATCTATAAAGTTCACACAAGAGATGCCATGGCTAATAGCCAACTGTATTTATTTATATGAGCTGAATAATCTCTGTTATAACTGTAATATTAAAACGAGAGCAATTAATTAAGCAATTTAAAAGATGAAACCAAAATTGGTTCAAATGAAACATTAAATTTTATTCCTGTTCAGTTAATTGGCGTTCCACTGTTGTTCCTTATACGTCATCAACCACTAAAATGATATTAGTTTAATATATCGTGCTGGCCAGAGGATTGGCATAGGGTTTTTACACTAACACATACCAGTCCCAGTGCGGTTAAGGAATACATTTCCATAACCGAACAAGTGGGGTTTTATACAAGTGGGCGGTGATAAAACTTAGATTGAGTCTTACGCAGTTCCAGGCGGGTAGGCGTTTATAAAATTTAGCCCGAGTCCTATGCAGTGTGTTTTGTTCTTCTTCCATTTTTTGTTAGAGAAGGAACAGGAGTATCTTTTATACCGGTAGTACCTAGGAAAAGTCGGGCATTAATAACTGCATGCAGAAAACTGCCAGCAGCATAACTCTACAATTAGAGAAAAGAATGTTCTCGCTTGTTAAGTCGTGGACATTTATAATAGTCTGTAAGCTGAGGATACCAAGACAATATCATAAAAGTATTTTTCCAGGACTTCTTGAGAATAAAACCTCGGAATCATTTATGGAGACGATTGTGCATCATATCTTTCATGTGCAAATGTGTATTGGGATGAGTCAAATACATACGAATGGCTATGACAGAATAAGGGCTTGTTATATAGGATAAAGAAACTGTAAATTGAGTTTTGACTTGGGAGTCGAAGTATATTTATAACTTCTACAATAAGTAAGTTAATTTTAAACGTAGTATAAAATTTGTGAATGAAGAAATTCATAGCTGTTAATTCACACACGTACGCGTTTCCGAAGCATTGCGCGTACGCATTGCAGCGCGCGTCATACAACTTTCTATTTTGACGCGACCGAGCCTACGATTTTGAGACGGAAAAACGTTGCATTAGAAAGTTTTTTTTTTGTTTGCAATGCAAAGCGGTTTAGGCTCTGCATGCCGACTATTTTGCTAATCATACCGTAGAGAGCATTTAAAAATTCAAAACAGCTGGGCTAGTTTTTAAAGTAACTAAATGTACTTAAAAATAAAGAATATTTTATTTGTAATGGCAACGATTTAAAATTGCAGTTTTAAAAAGTAGAACGTCGATAAAAAATAATTTCATAGTCTTGATGGTTCTATATATGCATGTATAATATTAATGGTATTTTTCATTTGATTGTATTTAAAAATTGCACAGATAATAATAATTTTATTTTTCTGCCACTGTTCATCTCTCAATATGGGTTTGATGGTAGATGACAGTTTAAAATTTCATAGATTTAAGATGAACCAGTCCATTAAACACCCACTCCCATATTCAGATATTAGCTACCATCATCACACAATAGTTTTACACTTATCACTAGCAGTCCATGTATGTTATGTGCAGACTTGGAATGTCATCGGTCGATGTCCCATCCCAATATTTCGATTAAATTTCTCCAAAGGCCTCTGCGTGTTGGATCCATATCCCCATGTAAGCCTCCCAAAGGACCGGGCATCTTCCCTATGGAATATACGTGAATTTAAATAATAATAATAATATTTCACTATAATAATTTTATTATAATTTTGTTAATATCCTAATACATTACTTTATCGTAAATAATCAGAATAAAATTAGACTATATTCATGTGTTTTTTTTTAATACAAGGTAAGTTTATGCACGAGGTGCGTTTACTACATTTAAAGATTTTTAAACAGAATACTTTTAGGTTATACGCCGACTGATCATCTAAAATCTAGTTATAAATCGTCATGACTAATTTAATAAATCATTTTCTGTTAACACACGCATAGTTATTGTAGAATTTTGAACTGGAAATTAAAAAAAAAGTCCATGAAAATCGATATAATTATAAAAGAACACCACTACATCATCATCATCATCTCAGCTCATCTATGTCCCACTGTTGGGCTCGACCCTCCTCTATAATGGAAGGGAAATTGACTTACTACATCACGCTGGTCAGACCTGTTGGTATAGGGTTTTGTTTCGAGTTTTCCTTCTCTTGCATTGATGTTATATGCGTTTTATATCACTTAGTCGTCTCATACGATCACCCACAGGTAAGATATGGGGTGGTGAATTGTATTCTTACTCCGTCACCAAACGGAAAACATAATTTTTTGAAACTGAATACTAGTACCATAGTATCAGTAATTGTATGCTTAACCATTAATACTGATAGTAAGTAGAATATCTTGTTCAGTCTATGTACATCCTATCGTTGGACCATACCATTTCATTATAACAGCGAAATTAAAACGTCAAGCAGATTCATATAGTTTTATTTCTAGTTTACCTGCTCTAATAACAACGTATAATAGGCAGCTGTATCACCAAGAAATATATAACTATTTTTTCACTGTAATGAATTAATAGATAATAATCAATGTAGAAATGGTACTGTATGGATGTATGTACTGTATGGATCAGCATATTGGGCGACAAAATAGCGACGGATGAGAGACGACTGCACGTAGCGGAGATGGGAATGTTGAGATGGATGTGTGGTGTGACAAGAATGGTTAAAATAAGGAATGAACATATAAGAGGAAGTTTGAAAGTTGCGCCAGTGACGGAAAAATTAAGGAGTGAAAGATTGACATCATGGTATGGACATGTGATGAGACGGGATGAAAGTAATGTTGTGAGGAAAGCTTTAAACATGAATGTTGAAGGCTTAAGGGGTAAGGGAAGACCGAAGAAAAGATGGATGAACTGCGTGAAACATGACATGGATAGACAAGGAGTGACCACAGAGATGACGTCTGATAGAGTTGTATGGAAGGAGAAGACATATTGCGTCGACCCCAAATAAATTGGGATAAGAGCAGCTTGATGATGATGAATCAATGTACAAATGGCAGATTGGTCTAAATGCTTAACTCCCGTGCCCTAGTATTATGGGTTTAATCCTAAATCAATTTTTCTGGAAGAAAGAGATGAGAAGAGAGAGGATAAGTAACGGATGCACAATCCGTTACTTATCATCATCATTCTGCTACTCTTATCCCAATTACTTGGGGTCGATACAATATATACTCTTCTTTCATAGTACATATTGTAAAAGTTATTGGCAATAGTTTTATGAGCGGCCGCCTGCCACACGTTAACCCTCTTTTGGAATGTAATTGTTGACCAAACAGCATCAGATGTGTGCCCAGGTCGTTATAAGTCTCTTAGTCGTCTTTTACGACATCCACGAGCAAAGTAAGGGTTGGTAGTATTCGTAGCCGCTACCACACAGCTACTTATTTCATACGAATTTATTCCTTAGTGCATTGTGTACTTAATGAAGCCGTTGAAAACAAAAAACTGTAATGATTAAATAAAATATTATAACGTTTAATTTCCGTTTGTTTAAATATCTTTATGCGTATTTAACTTGCACTAAATGACTGCATTTCTACCGTGTGAGAATTTAGAAAACCCGTTCTCGTACTGCGTTCAATTTCGACACTGGTTGCGCAATCGTCAAACGTATGGGGGAATTATAAGGGCTAGGAACATACAATAGAAACCGTGGTTGTAAAATTCTAATAACATTACTATTGTGATTAGCTATATTATTTAGATGTTTAACTAAATTCTAGCTGCAAATTACCTTTTTCTAAATATGATCCATATAAAAATTAAAAATTTCAAATCAAAATTAATAGGTTGAATAAAATAATAAATTTACATAATTTAGCTAGTATAATAAATTTACGTAATATAACTGTGTGGTAGCGGCTACGAATTCCACCAACCCTTACTTTGCTCGTGGATGTCGTAAAAGACGACTAAGAGCCTTATAACGTCCTGGGCCAACTCCATCTGATGCCTTTTGGTCAACAATTACATTCTCAAGGAAGGTTGACGTCTGGCAGGCGGCCGGTCAGAAAACTATTGCCAATAATTTTAAACAGGTATGTGCTATGAAAGAAGAGTACATATTGTATCGACCCCAAGTAATTGGGATAAGAGTAGGAGAATGATGACATAATTTTATTTATTTTTAATTAATAATAAATTATCTATTATTATAAATGAGTCATTTTTGTTTTTTGGTTGTATGCTCTTTTGAATGCTTTAATCTCTTTAGGTGGATTGGGAATAAACTTATTTGGTGAGACTCTTAACATATTTTTACGATTTTCACGGGCAGCTAAAGGAGAAAGACAATTGTATTCTTATATTTAAATTGAAGAGTTTTGATATGAATACCTCCAAATACCACACGTCGTATCACGAATGTCTTTGAAAGCAGTTTTGAAAATAAGTACCCTCGAAATTTTCAAACTACTTTGCTTTTGAATATCGTTATCTCTATATGAGTTATAGCTGTTAGATGGCTGGCTGCTCTGAACAACTTTCAAGTACATATTCTTTGTCTAGAATTTAACTGTGTTTGAAAAAACTTGCTTAACAATTCACTTGAAATATTATTTCATTATTTTTTAATTTTAATTTCTTTTTCTCAAAAATTAGTAGGGTATTCTATGTATGCATTTAATGTAATGCGATTTTTTACATAATTGTCATGAAAGATAATTCGTGATAGGGTCGAGTACACACACTCATATTTTTGTCGCGCTACAGTAGCAAGTAAAACGCGAGTTGCTAATATTAGTCTTGTATTTATTACCATGTTATTTATTTATGTGAAAATAAAGTTCAAAATTTAATTTTCCGAGTTTAACTACTTAAAGACGAGATCCAAAACGGGGGAGGAAGGAATTATATCGCGAAGAATCAAGTCGCTCCCATATACGTACTAGATGAACTAGATATTCTGATATTCCACCAAAGTCAAGAAATTCGTTTTAGTGGTCTACTCAATAGATGGTCAGAGGAAATATAGCCAATTATGTCGCTTTTCCGTTGCTTTGGATTCCTTGAATGGCATAGTTAAACAAACAGATCATGATCATCAACATCCAATATTTAGATATATATGTACATCGAAAGTCAACGTTAATTTGCTTTATTAATCAGAACCTTACTCCATCTTAATTAAGTAAAACGTTGAATAAGAATAACGTATTTTACATAAAGAAAATCCAAATTCATTTGGAATACGTTAAAACTCAGAAACGCATGTCACAAACACCGGTACTCTTGTGATGCAAGGTGTATAAGTTTCATTATTTATATGGCGTTTGGGATATCCGGATGCCGTTTTGGGTGACTATTACTCATTATTATTTATGTATTTAGCTATATTATTTCCTTATGTATGAATTATAAATCATATAAGTACTTCAAGAATGGAGGTAAAATTAGTCATAATTACGACATTTATGTTAGAAAAATAGTATACAATATTTTTAAAAGTCCGTTTCATATCAATGAGGGAATAAAAATACAAGATTAAAATCGACTGAAAGATTATTAGGAATACGGCCAGCAATTAACAACGCTAACTGTGCTTGCCATTCCACTACCTCAAAGACTGTTTTAGAACTCTGTAAGATGGGGAATGTAGTAACGTAGACACCTTATCTTCATTCAAACTAAATCTATGCATAGTATATTAATGCAATATGCTGGGAATTAGGAATATATAGAATGCGACGATGATTTCGACGCAGTATGTAGAAGTACATATTCCATAGAAAAGTTTTGGCAAGAGTATTAACAGGCCGCTTGCTTGAAGTCAAACCTCCTTGGGAATGTAATCGTTGACTAGACGGCATCAAATTAAATTCACCCAGGTTAATTTAAAAACCCTTAGTCGTCTTTTTCCCACATACCCTTACATTGCTTGTAATACCTACAAGTAAAGTAAGGGTGGCACGGGACCGTTATGAATGGCATTCTTGTAGGAAGGCCTATGTCCAACTGTGGACGTTTACGGGCTGAAAAGGAAAGTAAGGGTTGGTTGTATTCGTAGCCCACAGTATACAGAGCCAGTGACTTATATACTATGCCAATATTATTGTTATTTGTATCTCCTTTTTATTCACGGGATCTTCCGTAGGGAAGATGCCCGGTCCTTTGGGAGGCTTACATGGGGCTATGGATCCAACACGCAGAGGCCTTTGGAGAAATTTAATTTAAATATTGGGATGGAACACCTACCGATGACATTCCACGTCTGTACATGACATTCTCGTGGAATGCCAGCAGTAAGTGTAAAACTATTGTGTGTTGATGGTATCTATTATTATTATTATATATTAATATTATATATTCAACATGATGTTTCTTGAATTACATACAAATTTTGATCGTTCCAATAATATATCTAGTTCTTATAATAAATAATTTGTCAAGTAATATGAAAACAGTTAATCTCTTTTTATAATAATTTCTAATGATTAAAGTATTATGCGCTCGTGTGTGCTTAGCGTTAGTTACGAATGCATCTACTGTCGTCTAACAATGACCTACAAAAGCAAAGCTGGGCGTTGTACGAGGAAGTTATAGTACAAGTACTGTAATTGTATTCTTTCTAGCGTCCCGTGACTGTACAATAGTAATGGGATTGTAGATTAATAAGTTATTAGACAGATAAATATCAAATTTATAATTATAATTGTCTAATTTCCCATGGTTGTTTTATTTGTTTGATGTCTGTTCCCCATGTGGTTATGGAGTTTGATTAAATTCAGCACCTCTGTCTTTTCCATAGGTAGATGGATTTTTAGGTGTGCTTGCGAAGTTTACTATGGATAATAAAAGGCTTCAGGTTGTTTTCATAATTATAATATTTTTTAAATTTCTATTACTAAATAATAGCAACAGAAATATCTTACCAAGTCTCCGTCTGTCTTTTAGCAAAATTCACATCTAGAATCCTATTAATTATGCAGTTAAATTTTTTTGTGTGTATTTTAATTGTCAGTAAATAAATAATAATAATTATAGAAAATAATGGATTCATTATAAGAAACATTTTTAATTTACTTCTATAACATTCAAAAATACATAGATTTTCTTTACGAAAAAACATTAAAAAAATACAAAGTGTTAAATTTTGTACGAACGTACGGCATTTTTCGTAAGTGATTCTGGTTTGCAAGTCAGCCATTTTGTTTTATATATTTTTTTTTTCTCATCATTTATCTAAATGGCTATGGAAACAGCAAGGAAATTTGCATGCTTGAGAAATTTTGTAGGCGGTTTGAAGTTTACAAATTCACACCAATTAAACTCAGTAGAATTTTGAATATTAGTGAATTAATAACTTTTTCTAAATCCTGTCTGTATTGCCATAGAATAAGAATATAATGCATGACCACTCTGTACGTTCTCGTTGGTAGAAGACAACTAAGAGAACGTCTCTTAGTAGAAGAAGATAATTTCACTGTAAGAAAATCATCCGAAAATTAAACCTTATAGCAGACGATTCGACTAGCGTTCTAATTTAGGCTATTTTTATCACCGCTAGAAAAGAGACTTCCTTCTTGATGAAAGGTTAAGAATACATTGTCATCCCTTAATAACCCTTTGAAGTCGTAAAAATCGACTGATTCATCATCATGGGAACAGGCAGCAGCACTTTCTTGTGAAATTCGTAGCACCAATTGCGATTGCTAGATCACCTGCCATTATGGCATTATCCCAACATTGTAGGTGCCTGTCTATAACAGTGACATCGATGGATTAATGGATGTATTTGACGCGTAATATAGGCTTGGATTAATGAAACGATCTAAATCTTAAGTGCGATCTTGGGTGAATGGATAAGGCGTTGAACTATTATATTTTAGCGTCTCATCTGTCTACTTGTGGTTGTATTTGGGATTGAGATCGATTCAATACTACGAGAACGTATATATTTTGGAGTCTTGTTTGCTTGAGATCGTACTCAAAACTAAGATTGGTTTTATTAATACCGACCATATTCTCATGCTCTTAGATAATTTGTGAGTAATCCTTCTATAAAACTAATCACAATTAGAATATTGAGGTATTCGTTATCTATGATGTATCTTTTTAATACAATAATATACTTCCGTATAGTTATAGCGTTTATATTCGTAGGGCGAAGGGCTTTGGGAACTTGATGCAATCATTACTAAAGCGTTCGATGCAGGCCTTTGTTTAAGCACCGTTAGCGGACCCGGGCTTTCGCGCAGAAGTATATAGTAACATTTATTACCACTGTTTTAGTTAACAAAATTAATGAGCCAACATTGCTTCTGAGGATAGACATAATTATTATGTAAATGATTCAAATGAAAGAACACGGAAATACTAACGGGGATTAGATATACTTAAAATATATTTAATTAGAATTAAATATCTTATAAACCTGATTCTTTGCTTCAGTAACACAAAATGCTGATGCAATCATGATTTTAGATTCGAATGCCGCGTAATAAATATTAAGATTAAGATATATTAAGATTAAGATTACCTCGAATTTCGAGGATTTTCTAACTTAATTGTAAGTTTACCTAACTGTTAACCTAATGACCAATTGGGTCGTCCCTTTTTTTCCAATAGTAGAACGTCCAACAGTTGACGTCGCTAGGCTATTTGGATAACTTCCAATTGGAGGCAATAAGCTCCAAATTACCAATTTTATCCAGTTAACGGCAATAAAAGCTGTATTTTGTTATGTGGTAATATTCTAACGTTAAAATAGGAAGTCTTTAACCATTCAAATTCATCCTTCTTAAATAAAAATATGAGACCAAATTTTAATTTAGATTAAACAAGATAAAAAAAAAACATATAATTAGTTTTAAATTATTAATATTTTTTAGAATATGCAACATGCAATAGTATCTAATTAACAAATTAATTATTTCCTTTTCTGTTACTGCAACAAAGTTTGTTTATTTTTATTAATTGCATGCATGCGTGTTTTATTTCCACGAGTTAAACTTGTTTAATTTGTTTATTTTTGTTCATATTATTCTTGTAATTGTTCAGTTATAACTGATTCATTTGTAATGTTGATTAATCACATAAAATATACTGTTTTTTATTTATTATCTCTTTATAAGAGTGAACGTTTTAATAGAAAATCGGCAATGCAATATATGAATTATATATAAAAGTAACTTGCATATCGAGAGGAGGTTGTATTACATTTTGATCGTAGCCAAGATATTTATCTACGACTATCATTATTTATAACAGAACTTTCGTGTCCAATCATTATTATATGCTGCTATTATACGAGTTCAATTACTGTATAGTTATATAGTACGCTTGCAGAGAGACCGCTGCGTCGGTTTGCGCAACTCAGTGCAACCGCTCCCCTCACCTCACATCCCCCCAACTAGTACGCCTGCGCGTGTACTGCATGCCGGAACCAGGTCGCAGCCGAAATTCCACATAAACCAGCTAAAACAGACCTTCAGCCCGTCCCGCGTTCGTCGAGAACTCACACAGAAAACACGGACGTTAATAGAGTCATTGTGGATCAATGTTAGCTGGCTAGAATACGTGCACGCATGCAAATATACAGTTAGGCTGTAACGGAGTTGATGGGAACCGAATCAATAACGTATTGACTGTTGGTGCAGTGTGCGTACCTTTGTATGGTACCTGTTCCAGTTTCATAAGTCGAAGAGATTTAGTGGCGGTGCCGGTCCGGAGTCTGCTGAATATCAATTTGCACTCCATCATGGTCCGTGCTGTTTTTCGGAAAGCAAGGTAACGATTACCGTACAATTAAATCATTGTATATGAATATAGAGTTCGTGTTTTGTTGATTTACACTTCGATAAAATGTATTATAGTTTATTTCGAATTTGATGTACTCGTAAATAGATTTGACATTGTTTTGTTATTATGTTTTTTGTTGTTGTAAAAAATATTAGAATGTATCTAAGAAGTGATAATTAAGTCACGAAAGTTTTTTTGTGAATGATGCATTTGTATACATTTCGTGTATCGTGAATTTGATTTAAATTCTAAATAGAAATATTTCTTTGTTTTGAGTAAAATAAATATTGTAGTTTACTACATTCATTCATTCTTTTTATACGTATTATTATTATAATTTTATCAATTATACTTGTTATTTATTAATTTATTCTAGTTTTGTTTCGCGGCATAGCTCTCGTGGAAGATTTACGTCCCAAAGGAAGGGCCCACTTTGACGGAATATTAAATAAAAATTTTCAACAAATAGACAGGTCAGTGAGCGACCTATCTATTTGTCGAATTTTACTGAAATATGTTGAGATGTTTACAATATGAAACTGAATATGCACACTGACAAACTTTGAATTAACGTAAAATAGATAAAATATGTAGTTTTTGTTTTTATTATTTTTACTTTTTAATTCCAGAAGAGGTAAGCAGGAGTATTGACAGCTCACATTTAGCTTAGTATTTTTTGTTCATCAAAACTACGATTTTGTCAAGATTTTATCTCAAAGATATCTTATAAAACTTTTTGTGTTTTAATAAATTTGAACATAATAACCTCACAATTCGCAGTCTTACCTATATGCCACTAGATCAACGAGACAGTTTATAATAAAATAAAACCGTAAATAACCCAGTCTTACTTTGACCTTTAATGCAAAATTACTGAACACATTTTGATGAAATTTAATGCGAGAACACTTGAAACCTGAGTTAAGATACTGCTTACTGAAACAGGGAGGGTTGATTTATGTAAATGAAATATTAAATAAAAGGAAAATACATAATTTGCATTTAAATACCAGTAGTTTCTTTTTATATAAGTGGACGTCCATTAATCACGTGATCTTTTTTTAGCATTTTTTAAGCCCTCCTCTCCCTTTGTGATACGTGGTGAGGTTTAAGACTATGAAGGTTTAGGACTTCGAGATTTTTGTAAAACCCCTCACCCCCCTTTCAAACCTCACGTGATTAATGGACGGCCCCTAATATGAGGAAAATAATTCTATATAAACTTTGGTACTGGCCTTGAATTTGTACTAAACATGTGGGTCACGATATAATAACTAATGCTGTAGCGGGTAGTTATAAATCTCTGTAATAACGATGACTTGTTAGACGTGATACACTTTAGTCTTCCCGTGAACGGTGAAAAGTTTTCAAAACGTCGGGCAATAAATTAAGCGATAGAATCCGTAGAAATCGTTTTATTTCAAATATGTAGGTAATACTTGTAAACACAAGAAATCATTATGACATTCGCTTTAAGAGATAGCTGCTTAGACCACTGCGCCAGCTGTGCAGTCAAATTGACAGTGGTTTTAACAATTACGTTATATTCATGACTAATTAGCAGTCTTGTTTTAAATAAAATTGTGGGGCACGCATATTTAGTTACATTCTTTTTTTTACTTACAAAGTAAACAATTGTATAAAGAGTTTATATTAAATTGCTCATTAGATTTGTATAATGATAGTACAATGCCGCTATGTTTTACTATCCTTACTAATATGCGAGATTATAAATGCTAACTAACTCTGACTGTCTGTCGCTCTTTCACGCCAAAACTACTGAACCGATCTAAATGAAATTGGTACACAGATAGTCTAGAGCCTGATAAAGGACATAGGCTACTTTTTAATGCAAAAACGCTTGTAAAGGGGGATGAAAAGTTGTAAGGAAGTATTTTTAAAGCCAGAAAATAAAAATAGGGGATGAATAAGTTTAGGAAAGTAACCTTTTACGCGGGCGCAGCAGCGGGCAGAAGCTAGTTTTAAATAATTCAGAAACAACGTAATCAGAATCATCTTCTCATATACGTCGCAGTGCTGGGCTCGAGCCTCCTCCATAGAAGACCTACTCAGGAAACAAAATTGATCTAGTGTATTATGCTGGTCAGACAAATTGGTATAGGATTTTATTACGAATTTTCCGTCTCTTGCATAAATTTAGCATTAGTCATCTTCTAAGACACTTATGGCTGTGGCCGGCCCAATGGCGATGGGGAGGGAATACGAATTATGGGGCCACGCGCTGCCCTTCTGTTGCCACGGACGGAACGGACGGCGTGTGTTCAAACCATAGCCTACCAAAAAAAAAATACATTCACGGGTAAGATAGTGCCTTTGCGTAGTTGTATTCTTACTTCGTAGCCACACGAAAAACACCGTAATATCCCGTTGAAACTCGGATTATTCGGAGACCGATTATCAACTGATATGTAAAATTAAATAATAATAAAAGCTGTTCGTCATTCTCCTACTCTTATCCCAATTACTTGAGGTCAATACAATATGTACTCTTCTTTCATAGGTACATATTGTAAAAGTTATTGGCAATAGTTTTATGACCAGCCGTCCGCCAGACGTCAACCCTCCTTGGGAATGTAATTGTTGACCAAACGGCATCAGATGGAGTTGGTGCAGGTCGTTAATAATAAAAGCTATTGTTATATATAATATTGATTTCATTTAAAGTACCATTTGTTTAATTTTTTTATTTGTCCTATTGTCTTTTACATTCCTCGTATATAATTAATATTGTCACATTAATACAATTGAGATAAAAAAATAAATGTTTTTTAAAAGTTTTATTTTACTAATTAATAGTTTTATATACCTACATCATCATCTCAGCTCATATATGTCCCACTGCTGGGCCCGAGTTTTCTTCACACTAGGAGAGAAATTGACCACTTCACCACGCTGGTCAGACGTATTAGTAATGGTTTCATTTCGAGTTTTCCTTCTCTTGCATAGATGTTATAAGCATATTTTATCCCTTAGTCGTCTTTTACGATTATCCATGGGTAAGATAGGGGGTCCTGCTCCGTACACCACATGGAAAGTTTTATATTCAACTCTTTAATATTGTGTCTGCCCTTGCGGCGTTCACCGGTTTTCTGTCTATCATAAATGGGTTCACTTGTTTCGGGATAGCGGTAATCTTGCAAAATAAACGTCTGGGCAGTATCGTTTAGTTCCGTAAGCAGGAGAACCGAATCCAACTTTAGGTAGGCAGCGACAGGTAGACCTCTGCAATATAAAATACATAGTCAATATGTATTTTATATTGCAGAGGTCAAGAATTAGTTACCCCTTACCAACAGATGGCCTTCTGGCTCGTTTGTTACCAATGTTATATATAAAAAAAAACGGATAAGGTTAGATTTGATTAGATTAACAGGACAAGCTGAAGCTAATTAGTAGATTTTATCAATGTTATCCAATGCAATTTCTTTTTCTGTTGTCGTGATGTTAACCAACTAATATATAGTCATTCTTCTCTAAAACCGGAAGGCCAGTTTGCTAGCTCATATGTATCTAAAATTACAATTTAGATTTGATATTTAATTTTAAATAACGTTTTGATTGAACTGGGGGTAATTTTATTCCAAAACCAGCCACGTTTTGATAAATTAGGGAATTTAAAACACAAAAGCAAACTCATGAATCTGTATATTTATACAGACACCACACCACCCTAAATAAAACATCTAAAAAAAATTAAGGGTAAAGGCGTATCTTATCAGTTAAAGAAATTCAAGAAAGCAAATTTATAAAACTATCAATAAATAAACTGAAATGCTGTTGTCAAGTACTTAAAGCATTTACAGAAATAGGTTAGCAGGTCAATCAATATTAATGGAAGTGTATGCACCTGCTGAAGTACATGTAATAAATATTAAACTAATGGAATTGGGAGCTTTTGTAATATCATTAACTTTTGTTCATAATTACCTTACACCGAAGATATTGTTCATATTTGGGAACAATTCTAGGAGCAAATGTGTACTCAAATTTCTCTTCATTATAATTTAAGCTTACGGTTATATTATCAATGAGCGTTACTTTATCAAATGTAGTTTTAAATGTTCTTTCAGTGACATCATCATTCTCCTACTCTTATCCCAGTCACTCGGGGTCGATACAATAGTCGCGGAATTGTTGACCAAACTGCATCAGATCGAATTAGCCCAGGTCGTTATAAGGCTCTTAGTCGTCTTTTAGGACACCCACGAGCAAAGTAAGGTTGGTAGTATTCGTACGACACAAGCATTATTTTTCAATGACATCTTTTATGGTAGTGTCAAAATTTTTTTCAAAATCTAGCTCTTCAGGTTAATCCATTCAGTTGACACTTTGATGCGCCTATCTACCGCAGTTATAACTGTATAAGTCACTGTTCGGTGCTACTATTTCTTTTATCAAATATTTAAAACGTGTTAACTTTCCTTTAAAATTACCTTTTTATTACTATCTTTATTACATCTATCTTTTGCGTTAATGATAATGGCCCAATTGCCCTAAATATCGTTAACTGGATGTCATTATTTATTTGAAATGCATATTTCTTTAACATTGCTGTATCTGGTTTGCAAACAAATTTGTGATAGTTAATGAAACTTAATTATTTTACCGATAGATGTTATATCCATCGGTCATGTGTTGCTTTTGTTAAATTTCTTGCACGTGAGTCGCATTGGTCCTTTGTATTATTTAAATTTAAAGAGGGGTAGTCGTATATGAATAATCTCCCTTCTAGCATTGCCGCAACAATATACTATTTGATAACAATAATCAAATGATGTACTCATACCTACTTACTATTTAGACATCTTTTTACGCGAATATTTTATGATATACTTATTTCGTGTTAAGTCTATATAAAGTTTCGTATTGTTATTATTATCGCCCTTACTGTTCCTCTGGGAGCATTTTCAGCCTTAAATTCAGGAAATCTAGTTTCTTGCGTATCAATATTTTTTGTGGTATTTAGTCATCAGTATAGGCATAGAGATGATACACATCTTAATAAATAGCTGCTTGGTAATACTAAGTAGTGCCTGATTTGGGGTGATTTACTTTTATTGTGATTTTATTTGTTCGTGTACTAGATAAAGAATTATTAACTAAACTTGATTAATTTCTTTGTTTGACAATATGATCGGCGATATATGCCACTATTAAGGCAACGTTTCTTCTAAACTGAAAACGAAATTTAAATACTTTGTTATATAGCACGTTGATCACACTGGTTAGATTAGTGTTTTATTTCGAGTTTTTCTTCTTTCGCATTTCTCAATTTCATTGTTTTGAAATTGTTATTCACCATCTCATCAAATTTTGTGATTATTATCCCACTTCTATTTTACTTGTTATGGTTTTTATTCTTAGTTATTATCATTGATCCATTAACTTCTATGAGTCATATGTAGATATGTTTTATGCGCTTCATATTAAAAATGTTTAAGTAACATTTTCCGTGTGGTGACGGAGTAAGAATACAATTCACCACCTCCTATCTTACCCGTGGGTGATCGTAATAGACGACTAAGGGATATAAAATGCATATAACATCTATGCAAGAGAAGGAAAACTCGAAATAAAACCAACACGTCTGACCAGCTTGGTATAGTGGGTTAATTTCTCTCCCATTACGGAGGAGGCCCGAGCCCAACAGTGGAACATATATGGGCTGCGATGATGATGATGAAGTAACATTTAACATTTTAACATCATATTAACAATAATAAATAAGTTTGCACTAGGTACTATTGGTCTTATCAATTGCATTTGACTGTATTAATTTGGGCTGAGAGAAAAATCTTAATGTATATTTAGCCTCATATAAAAACATTAATGTATTGTACCTACTTTGACTTGTAAGCATCATTTAACGTTTCGTTCTCTTCCAACATTACTAGGAGTCTAATCGTGGGAATCCAGGGTATTACGTATTCACCCGGGCGCTTGGCATCGATCATGCATCGGTTGTTCACCCCGCGACCTTCAAGCTTATACCCGGCCTCTAACAATGAAATTATGAACAACCCTTTATAATAATTATTCCAATTTAAATGTTCGAACTTCGCGGAACAGAAATTTATGAAAATATACATATGTTTAGTTTTTGGTATTGTGTTTAGTTTTGTATAGTTAAAATAACATGAGTTTAGTCAAGTACTAACTAAAATCAAGACGTAAACTTCTATGCAAATGAACTATGTTATAATTACCATTTCATACCCTTCGCAATTTATATGATTTTATTGGCAGAGTGTTTGTACGTGTCTACATTGGAAGTAAAAAAGAACATATTGTGTCATCATTCATCATCATTATCACTGCAGCCCATAAATGTCCCACTGTTGGGCTCAGGCCTCCTCCTTAATGGGAGGGAAATTATCCTACTATACCGCGCTGGTCAGACGTGTTGATTATGTTTCGAGCTTTCCTTCTCTCGCATAGATGTTATATGGGTTTTATATACCTTAGTCGTCTCGTACGATCACCCACGGGTAAGATATGGGGTGGTGAATAGTATTCTTACCCCGTCACCACACGGAAAATACATATTGTGTATTAATATAATATTTTATAAAAGACACAGCATTCATTATTAATTTTAAACCCACATTTCTATACAGTATTAATTGCCAATAGAAATAAGGATAATAAATCTAGTGTAATAGTTTTAATACTCACCAGATTAGGTGTTTCTATTACTTTTTTTTTTGGAAAAGTCGCGAACTTTTACCCTTCATATTTCTCTCATAATAATCTCTTATATGATTAACTATAGGCCAAAAACGTTTTCCTAATAAAAAGGCAAATTCTTTTGCTATGAGTTGATTAGAGATTGTTGTTTATTTGGGTGTAAATAAACGCACGTAAAACACAATCTATCAGTACGCTACTGATCGCGTAAATAAATTAGCTATAATTAAATACACGATCCAAATTCAATAAGCCAAGCCGTCTAGATTTTATGACTAAATTTTCTAAGATGATTTTATATAATGGCGTCTACGTAATAAATTTATATTATAATTGTTGGGCTTAGGTTTCTACTCTGATAAATACAAATATTGTTTACATATTTTATATGATCACGAGTATCCAATTCGGGTTGAGAGCCCTCAGCGCTCACCTACAGTCCGAATAAAGTTGTCATAGCCATCTAAGGCTAATAACTAAGCCACACACAAAAAAAACGAGTATCCAATTAAATTTATATATATACAACAAGTCTTTTAATTGGAGAATGAACAGACTGTCCTTTTTTTTGAAAGGGTAAATATCCATATAAAGGGTTTCTTCGTATAATAAAAAAAAAACAATACATATAATATGTTATGATACACGTGGCTTTGATAAGTGTGGATAGCTCATTATACACATACAATTATTTATGTCATGTGCCGAATGTAGTGTCTTGTGTCTTACACATTTTCTTTATAAAATTTCTCAAAGGTCTTTTTTGTTATTATAAAATATCTGCCCGTAATAATTACATAATATTGTATCAATTTTAATATATGATACGCCATTTTGAATAATATTCTATTGACGAAAAGTACCTAAGCTAATATTTTTAAATTTAATTTTAATAAAATCAATCTCTTGGTAAGAACCCATGTTTATCAAAGTGTATAAACTTGCCATTGTTAGGTTACAGTTATGTATGTAATAAATTCTCTATTAATGGTGCGAAGTATTTGCACCATTAATCTAGTAGTTTAATATTTACTTTATAAAATTAATTAATTTCTAATTGAGAAGTTATAATTCCTCTGCTTTGTTGGTTTAACGCGACAAGTACGTGAATGCCTTTTTGTTGTCGGGGCGTTAGTGCGGAATGGTACCCGAAAGAGTAACCCGCTGAGCCGGCTACGAATGTCAAGGAATCGGTATCAGTGATAGGCCCATTGGCGATGGGAAGGGCACATGATGACGTATGGGGCAACATGCCGGCCTGTCGTCTACCCAGACGGCATGGACGGGATGTGTCCAGACCACAGCTTGCCGAAAAAAAAGTTAAGAATCTTTGGAACAAATTATGTTATTAGGTTATTTTTGTAATCGTTTCAAATATATACACTGAATATTAATTGAGTTTAATTTTTTTAATTCCTACGCAGCTGTATAAAGGCATAAGCACTGTCACAACGCATTTTTCCCCGTACTAAGAAATAAATTCCTGTGCCCCGAGGAACTTCAGGGTCATAAAAGTTACGGACACAAATTACACTCAGACTCAAAATAATGAGTTTGCGATCAAATTTCGACATAAAAAATTGAACAAGTAAACAAAAATACTGACGTCATTATTCTATTACAGGGCAGGTATACGAGGCGGCCCGGGTATGGACTCCCAGCAGCAGCAATACTGTCTAAAATGGAACAGCTTCGGTTCAAACCTGGCCACTTCTTTCGCAAACCTGTGGAACTCGGAGAGTCTCGCCGACGTCACTCTATATTGCGAAGGTATGTGCACTACTCATTGTAATCACTAAATAGCGTGACACCATAAATGACAAAGCATTTGGCTAGGGCTTGAAAAGTAGATATATTTAGGGATATAGCCCTTTTTCAGTACACCATTTTTTTATTATTGTTATTAGTGATAGACCACAAAATTTCATTTAAGAAAATATATACAAATTTTAAAATAAGTTAGCCTCTCCGTATGCCTAATAACTGGGTTCAGAATACAATGTTTTAGCGCTCTTTATTTGCCCGCGGGAGTCGTAAAAGTAACACAACACAATGATGCCATTGAAGATTGGTTCAACGTAGACGTAGCACTTAAAATTAGAGCGGTTAATTTTACGCTATTCACATAGCTGGGCTCTTTTTATCTTACTATCGAAATACACCGCGCAATTTAATATTATATCTCTAGATGATATAGTAATAAAAAGAAAACTAGGCTAGTGTTGACTCGCGATAGCCGCTAGCTACAAATATGAGTCAATAGGTGAGGCTGTCGCGTAGTTTTGTCTTACATCTTAATTCAATAGGACTTCTTTGCTGTTGACATTCGAAACTTGAACGTCAAAATAGTTAAACGCATGTATTAAAAAACGTTTCTTTGCAATCTATTAAATTATTATTTATTTTGACGTTTCAATAACTATTCAACGTGATATGTAATTAGTTATACGCACGTATTACGGATATGATAGTTTTTGATATCTTTTCATTGATATATTGTTTGACACGTGTAAGATAATGCTTTTACGGCAATAGGTATAGAATTTATATCAAAATAGTTTACTTTGAAGTGATTTTGGTAAATTCTGTCCTTTTACTTATTTATATATCATTTTTTGATAAAGATTTTAATAGAGTATAATTGCACGTTATATAAATAAATATTTAAAAAAGTCATCATCATCATCATCATCACAGCCTATAAACGTCCCACTGTTGGGCTCGGGCCTCCTCCGTAATGGGAGGGAAATTAACCTATTATACCGCGCTGGTCAGACGTATTGGTATAGGGTTTTGTTTCGAGTTTTACTTCTCTCGCATAGATGTTATATGCGTTTTATATCACTTAGTCGTTTCGTACGATCACCCACGGGTAAGATATGGGGTGGTGAATAGTATTCTTACTCCGTCACCACACGAAATTTACAAAAGTAGGATACAATATTTTTTTTTTGTAAATCTTCTTAGCTATAGAGAATGATCGTGAGATGATTCTTCGCCACAGTACTGTTCTCCATCTTTATTGAGAATATACCCGTTTAATACCACGCGGTGGGATTAAATATTACTAAAACTAAAACTATGATTAACAATTTCTTACGCGCTACGCGTATCGCGTTGCTACAAAGTCGAGTAATTATATGGAGCACTCGCGCGTAGTTTTGTATTACCTGCTATTACTGAAGGACGTGTTTACTGTAGACAAACTTAAGCTTCAAAGCAGTTAATTTCATTCACTAAGAAGCGATGCTTTGCAATCCATAACAATTAATATCTTATCTATTATTTATTTTGACGTTTCAATAATATTTCACAATTTTATATACGTAGGTATTAAGTAATAATAGTTTTTGATATCTTTGCATTAGTCTAGTCAGTCAGCGCGTGTAAGATAATGCTTCAATAGCAGTAGGTATATAGAGCTTATATCAAAATAGTTTACGTGTGAAGTGATTTTGATAAATGGTGTCCATTTGTTACAATTTAATCTTGTGATAATTAATCAGATATACACTATCGTAATTGCATATCCCAACTATAAATAACAAAAAATGATAAACAATGTTGCTATTTTGTTTAGTATATAACCTACCTACTTACATGCTGGTTGTTATTTCATTCTTTGCGATATAGCTTTTCGCTTACTCTCTCTTGAATTGCCAAGGTGGCGCTATTGAAAATTGATTCAGCTGACATAGTACGTATTATCAAAGGGTTTGATACTTCGTGACACAGCTGCTTCTCACTATCGTTCTCTATCGTACGGTTTTAATGTAATTTGCCAAGGTGGCGTCATTGAAAATTTGATCATCGGACATATAATGTAGAATCAAAGCGTTTGATTCTTCCTAATATAGCTGTTTCTCGCCATCTTTCAAGAGAATTACTATTTAAGAGAACTATTAGTCAAGAGAATACAGTCGTGGAATTTGTTATCATGCGAATTATTTGATAACGAAAGTGAAACTAGTTCAATGATTGACAATTACTCGCGCTCTACGCGTGTTGCATAGCTACAAACACGAGTCATTATCATACTCTAAAAACCATTATCATCAATGATCCTCAAATTTTAGGAAACTCCTAAGGTAATATAAACAACACATACCACCATTCCCCTATTCCAATTACTTGGGGTCGATTCAGTATGTATTCTTCTTTCATAGTACATATTGTAAAAGTTATTGGCAATAGTTTTATGACCGGGCGCCTGCCAGATGTCAAACCTCCTTTTTTTTTTTTTATTTTTTTATTGGTGGGCTATGGCTGCGTCTCGCCCCGTCAAATCGGTCCGGGATGACGGAGAAGGCGGCGCGTGACCCCATAGACCCACCGTAAAATCCTCTCTCTTCGCCGTGCGAGCGGACCACCGTTACCCGATCTTTGTCTTCGGTGGTCAGATGTCAAACCTCCTGGGGAATGTAATTATTGACCAAACGGCATCAGATGGAGTTGGCCCAGGTCGTTATAAGGCTCTTAGTTGTCTTTTACGACAAAGTAAAGGTTGGTAGTATCTTAACCGCTACCACACAGCGACATAAGCAAGACATAAACACATACCATTTAAGTTAATTAAATTGTTTAGATGTTAATTGAACGTCAATTATTTAATTATTTGATAATTAAAAATAAAATTTTAGGTAGGTAACACATGAGGTGATTAATTTTACATAATATTCATGTAATGTGCCAGGCACTATAGCCTTAAATGTATAACGTAAAAATTAGAAATTGTTCGTTAATGCAGTCATAAGACTTCTTTACCGTTGACATTCTCATAAACTTCAAAATAGTTGATCGTGTCTATTAAGTATTGTGGCCTTGCAATCATTGCTATTATAATATTATTTATTTTGACGTTTCAGTAATATTTGACCATGATGCGTAGGTATTACGGATATAGAAGTTTGTGTTATCTTTGCATTAGTATAATGTCTGTTAGCACGTGTAAGATAATGCTTCAACGGCAGCAGGTATTTGTATCAAAATACAATAAAATAAAAATATACGTGTAAAGTGATTTTGATAAATTGTATAATTTTACTGTAACTTTATCATGTGAACATTGTAATAATTTAAGGAATTGCACAACCCAGTAAAGAAAAAAAAAAAAATCTGAAATGAATTGTGATTGCTGTTATGTCTATGCAGTTTTTTGAAGTGAAAACTTCTTTAGGCGCGTTGAGCGCTTTTGGAGGGGAAAAACTTATAGGTTCGCGTCACCGACATGCTTATGCTAATAGTATATCTATAGCTATGTGAAAACTTCTTTAGGCGCGTTGAGCGTTTTTGGAGGGGAAAAACTTATAGGTTCGCGTGACCGACATGCTAATGCTAATAGTATATCTATAGCTATGTGAAAACTTCTTTAGGCGCGTTGAGCGTTTTTGGAGGAGAAAAACTTATAGGTTCGCGTCACCGACATGCTAATGCTAATAGTATATCTATATGAAAACTTCTTTAGGCGCGTTGAGCGTTTTTGGAGGAGAAAAACTTATAGGTTCGCGTCACCGACATGCTAATGCTAATAGTATATCTATATGAAAACTTCTTTAGGCGCGTTGAGCGTTTTTGGAGGGGAAAAACTTATAGGTTCGCGTGACCGACATGCTAATGCTAATAGTATATCTATAGCTATGTGAAAACTTCTTTAGGCGCGTTGAGCGTTTTTGGAGGAGAAAAACTTATAGGTTCGCGTCACCGACATGCTAATGCTAATAGTATATCTATAGCTATGAGTAGTCAGACTGGCGCACGCGCAGTGGCCTGTGTACACGTATACACTAATACGTTAAATATCTCTGACTGTATCATGTGCGCGTTGGACGTTTGGATGGGTATAATTTCATGAGTTCACGTCACAAACATGATATAATAGCAGTACATTTATATTCGTAAGTGGACCGTGTTGTACAAGTAAGGTTAAATTGGCAACGTGGAAAGTTCAGCGTTTTTATTTAAGTGGTTTTATAGTTTGAATGTTATTGTAATCGTTTAATTAAAGGATTACTGTTCAATATAAAAGTGAGTATTGAACATTTTAATGTTTTTATATAGATAAATGAATAATGAAAATAAAGAATTTATTTTCAAATATTTTCAATATTCATATCAATATTTGCATTTAAAAGTATGGCATTATTTATTTTTAATTGTATTTTTAATATTTAACCTTTATGTCATGAAATGAGTATCATTGTGGTTTTTTTATTGTTCCATGTGTCTATAGGATAGATTTTAGAGAGTAAACAGATTTAAAAAATATATAACGTCGTATTTTTGTTAAAAAAATATTATTATTTTTGTCAACAACTTACGAAAAAAAAAACTATACTGTTGACTCGTTAATTTTCACAGCTCACGTCAACCAACTGAAAATGTACTTTGAAATCTTTAAATTTAACATCATATTTACAGAAAAGATGTAATAACAGAAAAAATGTTATAATCTATGTTTTGGTCGCAGTTATTTTATGTAATCATTAGCAGAGGCGGAAATATTTTGTTTCAATGTGATGAAACATAAACATCGAAGGACATAATATTTTTTTTATTTTTGCTAATAGATGAAATAGGTTTTTTGACTGAAAATGGTAAAGGTAAACAGAGTAGGTATAAAGTAATAAGTTTATGGTATATCTATTCTATATTCAAATATTACTTACCATTCAGTTGGATGTTAGTGTACATTTTACAGTATCCTAACATAACCTAAACATATTTTATACATAGTAATTTTTTTGATTTAGTAATTAAGGTAAACCTATTACTTCACACATTCTATACTTCGGTGCCTACCGAACCTGCTATTGATAATTATAAATTATCAATAGCACTTTATGCCCTATGCAGAATTTGAGTGTTTTCTTTTCCATTCCGTACCCAGAAGTGGGATGTTTATGGACTGAAAAAAATACTCACAGCCAGAATCAGACCGTGATCGATTATTACACGCTTCTGCTAATCGACACATTAGGATGTTTAATATTTACAATGTGTAATTGAATACCGACATGGTCGAATATGCCGGTCTATTTTACGCAATGGCATCATTTTTCTACCCTTATTCCAATTTACATAGTTGGCGTAGTAGGTTTTATCCTTCTAACACAGGTGGAAGAAATATTAAACAAGCTGTACAGGGTTTTGACTCGCAGATGTAGTTGTGTTTCCCAGGATTACATATATTTTCACTCCACTGGTGTTCTTTTAGCCAATTTTTATAATTTCTACGTGCAGTAAACGTTGGCAGCCTACACGGGTATACATGAAAACAAAATTATTTCTATAGAACTATTACATGCACCATAAAAATTCTTGGTATTTCATCTAATAATAAAAAAAGCAGTGACGCATTCACGAAATTAACAGCTAGAAATTCTTCAAGCTTGAGTCAATTTAAGTATTTCTTCCTACACTCTCGAAACAGCCTTTTCCCTAATCGATTTGATGGTTAGGTGACTTATTAATTATCGCTCGTAAACTTTTAATAGTCGTTATAAATCAGTGTCTTGTCAAATTTATTAAACTAGCACTAATTTATGTTTAGTATGAACTCATAAAAAGTTTTGATAATTCTAATAATAGTTTAGTGTGAGGACATTTTCACACTCAAAATATTTTTATATTCTCGGCCTTGACATTTAATTAATTTCTATATAAGAGGCTAGATTGTATTTGCTTCTCTAACGTAGAATTTCTTAAAAAAGTTAATCATGTTTTCTGATATTTACGCTCGTATTATATATTTGAAATAAAACTATTTTACGGATTATATCACGTTTGTATTTGATTTTTAATTTTCCAACGTTTCGAACACTTTGCAGCGTCTATGATCACGGGAGGATTCAGGGCCGTTCATAAATTACGTAAGGGATTTTGAAGAATGATTTGGCTCCATCCCCCCTACAGTAAGACATCATAAGATTGCAACTACTCCCCCCTGCCCTTTAATAAGATTTTTTTGTAAGAAAAGGCCCTATTGATTAAATATAACTTCGTTTATTCTGAAAATCATTAACTCACTGCAATAACATTAATCTTATTAATCCCTCACAGTTTTGACCAAAGTTAGTAATTTTCAATTTAATATCTTACGTAATATCAGGTTCACTACCCCCTCCTTTCCTATAGAAGTTATAATATTCAGTCAACGCGAAAACGCCTTACATAATTTATGAATGGCCCCTGATTGAAATTTTACTCATTGATTTGTACCGCTTAGTTGCAAGTTTCACACGAAAATAAGACTTGTTTTATCTTTATTATTGGTCATATAATAATTGGCCACAAATTACAGCTACAATCAGAACATGAATTTGTAAATAGTAACTAACATAGTCCTGGGATTCGAATCAGGCAGGGCGTGGTATTCGAACAACTGGAATGGTAGGTTCGTATCTTAACCATTACGTCCATTTATGCAGTATAAAAGTAATTTTTTATTTGGGAAAATAAACGATAATACATTATATTTTAGCTTAATATGTAATCTTATATGTAATACAAATAAACGTAATAACAACAACATTTTCAACTTATTAATTATTAGATAGAAGTTTGCTGAAAAACGTACAAGGTGCAAATATATAATCAATATTTTAGTTTTCTTATTGGTATTTCATTAATTAGCAATGAGATTGACTATAGTTATGTGTATATGGTAATTAGTTATTACTGCTTCTGTTTCAGTTAATAGTTAGTGTAACAATCATCTGTTTTTTAAATTCATTCTTACAATTATATATACCACCATTTAATTTAAATTCATTCTTACAATTTTTTTGCATTAAAAATATCTATATCTCCAAAAAGTATGATCGATAGAATAAAAATGTATGATCTATACTTTAGTATTATTAGAATAATAATACATGATTATGTGTGTGTTAGAATATGTCATCACGTCTTCCTTTATCGTTGCTATCTAAAGTATCGGTTGTCTGTAAGATGATAACATCCCTGAAGAGAATATTACATCACTTTACCCACCTCATAGAAGAACGGTTTTGGGTGCTATTTCTCCGTAATAATATTTCTCTGTATGCATTTCATCTCACAGAGGAAAGGTTTTGGGTCCCATTTCTTCGTATTTGTGATATGATGATGGAGAGCACTTTAACTCACTTTTTTTGTGTGTGTTTTTAGCTGTTAACCGCAGATGGCTTTGACAGCTTTACGCGGACTATAACTATAACTCACATTTTCTAGTGAAATATTAAGTTTATAACTTTCTTTCTGATGGTTCTTTTAAATGTTTTATACTACCTTCTTTATTGTTTGTTGGTAAACTAGCTAAGCAGCGCACATGATGCTGATTTGCAATACCAACGCTTCAAATAAGCCGTCGCCTATTAACCCGAATTCACCCAAAAAGTTGGGCTTCAGGCTCTAATACGGACGGACCGACTTGCTGCAGTAGATAAAATACTGTCAACAGTTTGGCTCTACCACTACTATAATCTATGAAGTACATACATACATATCATTACGTCATATCCCTTGCAGGGTAGGCAGAGAGAACAGAGTGCCAGAGAACTCTATCTTTGCATACTTCACTCGCTTTCTCAACATTCATAATTCTCTTCATACACGCTCGCCGGTTTCGGAGACTCTTGACTCCGCCTTCCTTCACGTACGTGACTAATCTGGTCTAGGTAGGTTAGTCTCGGTCTCCCTCGGTACTTACATCCTTCCAATTTCGCATTGTATATCTTCTTAACCAGACGTTCGTTCGGCATTCGGAGATGAAAATAATTATTAGAAATTCAACAAATAAATGGTGCAATAGTCTTCAAATGAACTTAAGTTTCGTAATATATTAAATATTATTATCACAATTAATCATATAAATACATATTAAATATTATCATACGTATGCATGTCTGCGAAAAATTTTTTGGTAACAGATAAACAGGTCGTTGACACCGAGACTATAAATTGCCACTATAATATTTTTTTGGCAATGTTTGAGATATACATTATCAGTTTTTTTTGTCGCTATCGTCGGATGCATGTTGATTATATGTTGTTGAATTTGCAATATTCGAAGGTTATTTGTTAAGAGGTAGTTTATTGTTTTTTTTTTAAATTTTTATATTTTATATATTGGCTGTTTTAACTCTGAATTAATCAGTGTACTTCTTATGCATTATAATAAGAGAAATGCCATGTTTTATGCACAATTATTTTTTTATTTAACTCGCGGACGTGGGTGTGGGTTACAAAACTTAGTTTTGAAAATAGTCATACATATCGTTAATTAATGTCTTACTAATTTTTCTGTTTCAATAAACTAAAATAAAATTAATCGTTCTAGGTTTCTATTAAAGTTTTGTAATAATGATAAAAAAAAATCATTACAAAAATAAATGCTTTCATTCATTCGAACGTAGTCCATTGTTGGATGTGAGCCTCCCTCATAAACTCATATGAGAGGATAGTACCTAATTGCCACTCTTTAAGGTGGCTCAGCGATCGCGGTGTTGTGTTATACGTTTCCTAGGAAAGAGCTACTGCCCACTTGCCTTGTGAACACTTACGGGCAAATAAGGGATGGTGATAATTGCATTTTCCGTTCGCCACATGGTAGAAGAAAATAAATGCTTATAATCGTATATCAAATAATGTAGTTGAATACAATATAATACTTTTGCTCAAACTAGGCTAAAACTTGAATTATCATAAAATGTTCTGCCGATAGACATATACTACGAGTATTCTAATCTAATAAAAAGAAAAGAAATTTATAGGTAACATGCTGTTGACATGATAAATATGCCAGCCACAGTAATACTCGCAAAAAATCGACGTCTCAGTAATAACGATCTGCTACTGCGCTTCGGTGAGCGACAAATCAAGAGGTTCGAATCCTCTTCCTTCCTTTTGCATTACCCCCAATCCTTTCTTTGTTAATGTAGACTACCAGTTGGCCAAGCAACTGGTATTACTAAATTCCATCCATTAGGGGGCCCATTCATAAATTATGTAAGTAGTATTTTGTTGACTGAATATTTCAACTTCTTACTATGGGCAGGGTAGAGGGGGTAGTAAACCTGACATTACGTAAGTTATTAAATTAAAATTACTAATTTTGGTCAAAACTATGATATATTATTAATAAGATTAATGCTATTGCAGTGAGTTAATGATACTTGTAGTAAGAAGATTGTAATAAAAGATATTTTCAGAATAAACGGAGTTATATTTGATTAATAGGGCCTTTTTTTTTTGCAAAAAATCTTATTAAGGGGCAGGGGGGAGTAGCTGCAATCTTATGGTATCTTACGGTAGGAGGGAGGAGGCCTAATCATTCTTCAAAATCCCTTACGTAATTTATAAACGGCCCCTAGCGTGCTTGCCGCCAGATCGGTTAGTTTCAAATAAAAACTAGCGGACTGACAAAATAGTAAAAGTAGCAGGTAGGCGTTATATTCTTATAAGAACGTCTACGTGCAGCATTGGAATGTTGATGGCCTGATGGTTTATCATTAATTTATTTTTTATTCAATCAAATCGTATCGCACTACAGGGCGTGGCCTTTTCCGCAAAGTTGGAAGGTGAATGACCTACATTGTAGTCACGCTATAACTATATATTCGGTTTAATTTTAGTCTTTAGTTTCCTTCTAGTTTCGTTATTTTTAGTCCATTTATATAAATCATTGCCTCTATTGCAGTTATAATTTTGGTTAGTTAAAGTTTTTTTACTAAAACTAACTTTAAGACTCACAAACAAATAGAAAGGATTTTTGAAATAACTGAATATATAAGTTACAGTCAGGCTGTAAATTTATTGTATATAACTCTTATAACTAAACTTCTTATAACTCTTCCATCGCCGATCAACGCCGTACCAACTTCGTTAATTTCTGGATACGATTTATCACGTAGGACTAAGAAGACTTTCTTATATCCGAATAGTACTCAATCTTATCCCTAATTACTTCCTTTCTTGAGGTATATGGTATTGATTATCCGTGGAAAAATGGTGGGTCTCTATTTCTTTTATCATCATCATTATTCAACCTTTTACCGCTCGCTGCTGGACGCCTTACGCCTCCCCATACTGTTACTCGTAATTGAGGATATTGCCGTAATGACTACGCTGGACACCTAGGTTGGCGATCGCAGTGAGGTGTTATAAATTTTTCAGAAGAAAGTTACGGCCAGCTTGGCTGGATTTTATGATTGCCACAGGTGAGTGGAGTCGCGACAATTGTGTTCTTATCCCGTCATCACAAGCGGTTCTCTTCTTTTACTTCATTAATTAAATAATAATGCGTGGCCGCCATTGTCGACTAATTGAATGAAATAATAAAATCCATATTAATGCAGGCGAACCAGCGAGCAAAGCTTATACAATTGAAATGCATTTATTTTTGCGTTAAAAGCTACGCGGCCTTAAATCTTACACGTGGCGTTCTGTTATCCCCGAGGTCTTGGGTTATCAAAATGGTAGGCAGATTTTTTCCACAATGTACTACAAATGCATTTTGTTTTTATCTTTATAGATATGAAAAGAAAAATACGCTCATATCGGCTATCGTAATTAGTTTTACGTATTCTGTACATAAATAACAAAATTATCGATATGGTGACGGAATAAGAATAAAATGTGGCATCAACATGCACATTAAGAATACAATGTTTCAATTTACCCGTAAAATTACCCGTAGCATTTTAACAAAATAGTAAAACCCTATGCGTTTATAAATGGTCAATTATCCTCCCTGTGTAGAAGGTCTGAATTTAAATAAATATATACAGTAGACGTTTAAGGAAAATAAATTGTAAAAAAAAAAATTGTAATAATAACTAGGTACCTATCATAACAACTGTTATAATAACATTCAAACTATTTTAGACTTTGTTTTTATATATATATATGGACTGTTTACATATATATATATATATATATATATATATATATATATATATATATATATATATATATATATATATATATATATATATATATATATATATATATATATATATATGTAAACAGTCCAAAGGTTTTTTTATAATTTTAAGAATGAGTAACCCTACTAGTCCTACTTGTAATGATAGGCTAGAAAAAAAATCAATTTGGATGGAAAATAATTTTTTTTTCATCACGCGAGGTCGTTGAACTCTTGAACATATGATCGTCAGTTTTGAATAGATTGCGTCTTTTCTCATGTGAGTATAGTTACGTATTTTTTATCGAGTTATCGTTACATGGCACTGTCCTAATACGATGGAATGTGACAAAAACTTAAAAATATTTGTGAAAAAAAAAATTTTTTTCATCCTGATCGATTTTTTTTCTAGCCTATCATTACAAGTAGGACTAGTAGGGTCACCTGTCTTTGTTTTCGGGAGCGGTCCACTTCCAACCTATATATATATATATATATATATATATATATATATAGCGCACATGGTGGTGTTATGTATGAAAATCTTACTTATAACGCCAATAAATGGTTTTTCTCAACACCATTTAGAATTTTAATTTTCCTAGTATGATACTATTATAGCATATAGAAACATATAGCTGTTCTTAGTAATCGATTGAGGAAACTTATTTATATTTTTAAAGACTTGAGAAGCATACCAAATACTACATTGCTGATTCAAATTTATAAATCTTTAGCAGAGTGTGTGATTACTTATTGCATATGTTCTTGGGGTTCGTCAGCAAAAACGTATATGCTGGAGCTCGAAAGGGCCCAACGAGCCGTGCTCAAAGTAGTACTTTATTTACCTTTTCGGCACCCAACAAAAGCAGTCTATGAAAAAGCCGATGTCCTATCTGTGCGCAAGCTGTTTGTGTATCAATGCATACGCAGATATCACAAAATTACTGTACCGCACTCCACATCATCGAGTAGGAGTAGGAGGGTAGATAAATGCCCTGTCCCTAAAGTGAGAAGTAGATTTGCTCAGCAACACTATAGTAACGTTGCACCTAGATTGTATAACAAATTAAATTTAAAATATTATAGTAAAAACTTATCTAATTATCAAATTAAAGATAAAATTAAACTTTGGCTTAAGACATTAGACTATAATGAAACTGAAAAGCTTTTAGAAATTATAGAATAGGATCAAAACTGAAATAAATATCGACACACACACTTGCATGCACACATTCACACTCTCTAACACACACATGCACGCATAGACACTTACGCATACAACCATATGCAAACACACATATATGCACGCACGCACACACGTACGCATGCACATGCATACACACACATTCACGCACGCACAAGACCACCTCACGCACACTATACACAAGTACGAAAGCTCACGCGCAAAATATATGCACACATACAATAGTATCTATATATTAATAAGTGTAAGTTGTAAATATTATTTTGATAATTTATTATGAACTCATGGAATGAAACTGGTTCCTAACATACAGCTCACGCTAGTTTGGGAGTCAGAGATTGTAAAAATTTGTTAAAAAGTTAATGGCATAATAAACATTTTTATTATTATTATTATTATTATTACAAAATCATCATCATTCTCCTGCTCTTATCCCAATTACTTGGGGTCGATACAATATGTACTCTTCTTTCATAGTATATATTGTAAAAGTTATTGGCAATAGTTTTATGAACGGCCGCCTGACAGACATCAACCCTCCTTGGGAATGTAATTGTTGACCAAACGGCATCAGATGGATTTGGCCCAGGTTATTATAAGTCTCTTAGTCGTCTTCTAAGACATCCACGAGCAAAGTAAGGGTTGGTAGTATTCGTAATCACTATCACACAGCTTATAGTATTAGAAAATGCAACCTATAAAATTTATCTACATATAACAGGGACTTGTCTGAGACTTATTAGGGATGTGATCGTGCTATATGGTCATAAGGAAATCTCATACGTGTCATGGACGTCATAGTGATGTCGTAATACCGCAGCTTTATTTATTTGTATCACTCATTTTTGTAAAAGATAATTAAATGGACAAAAAGTGTGATTCCATTGTCCATGTTTAATAATGAAATGTGTAGCAAAATCTGTATACTTGCATATGGCGTTGGACCAGGCATTGCTGCAGCTATTACCGACGCCAGTATTTAACACTCTCCCTCATTTAATTTTTTTTTTGGCGGCTAGTTATGGAATGGTCGTGCCCCGCTAAATCCGTCCGGGGCGACAGAAGAAGCGGCGTACGACCCCATAAACCCGCCCTACGCTACCTCTTTACCTCTCCACGCCGTGCGAGCGGGCTACCGGAACACGGTATTTGCCTTCAGTGGCCCGCCAGGCGGTTTACCCTCACGGGTATCCTCTCGAGTCAAAAATAATAATAACACTCTCCCTCCCCTAAAAGCAATTTCCAAAACGCCAAGACTAGGAGGTCTTATATAGTTACAATTTTAACATGAAGTATGTCTTTAAATATTTTTCGTAAGTTATGCTCCAAAATTTGTGGGCGAGTCAACTCATAAGTTGGCTACACTGGGAGTTCGAACGCGTGAATGATATTTTTGACGCACCCAACGGAATACGGACTGTCCACGTTCCGAATACGGCCTTGTGAAGTACGGACAGACCATTATACTTTTAAGAGTCCTACGAGACCGTTATCTCTAGAAGATATTAAGCGAAAGTTTCTTTACGAAAGTACTACGAAAATATATATTTTTTGGATGAGATGATTATGAGAATAAAAGTTTTTATTGATATTAGTTTTAACTTCAAGTCTTCGAACAGTAGAAAATTGTTATCTGTTTTATAAAATGTTATCGTTTAGTAATTTATAAGACCATTTCTTAGGAATTAAATAAAAAATGCAATTTTAATATTTAGGTTTTTAGGTCTTCGCTAACTGGTATCTGTAGATAGTATTTGCCAACTGTATTTCGTATTTGCCAACTGTATTACGTATTTGCCAACTGGTTTTATTTCTTCTAGACAATAATCAACTCCATAATAAGTATACTATTAATCAGCTATACCGATCTGTAAACGGGTAAGTATAGGATCATGTTACCAGATTTTCTTTTCTGCTAGTGATGTTTCTGCATAGAAATGACAATTCAAATAATCTACTTAGAAATGAATATTCAAATAATCTGCATAGAAATGAAAATTCAAATAATCTGCTTAGAAATGAAAATTCAAATAATCTGCTTAGAAATGAATATTCAAATAATCTGCATAGAAATGAAAATTCAAATAATCTGCATAGAAATGAAAATTCAAATAATCTGCTTAGAAATGAAAATTTAAACAACCTGCATAGAAATGAAAATTCAAATAATATGCATAGAAATGAAAATTCATATAATCTGCTTAGAAATGAAAATTCAAATAACCTGCTTAGAAATGAAAATTCGAATAATCTGAATAGAAATGAAAATTCAAACAATCTGTTTAGAAATGAAAATTCAAGTAAGGCCAAATATGACATGTATTGATCGATCGATTTTAATGTATAAATATAAGTCTCTCTCTCGTCCATTAAGAACCGTTAAGCACTGTTGACTATTATTAAATAAATATGATGAGTGTTTCGAAAATGTATATATATATATATATATATATATATATATATATATATAAAACAATTCAGAAAATCTCTAATAAATTACTCCATACTTTTATACGAACGTTTCTTTAAATACTTCATCATTTGCGTGTGTGATTAATATTATATTTTATATTATGTTAATTAAACCAATACAATATTTCGTATACATTTTTACTTAAAAATAACTCGAAAATAATTTGAAATAGGAGTAATAGTTACAATAGGAGAAAAATGTAAATCCATCTGAAACGCAGAGATCACTAATATCTTAGCTAGTATCTATCTAATAAAAACTATATAACTTATTCTACCGGGAAGAGACAATTAAATGTGCCATCCCGACAAATAAACACAGTTTCTAGTTACGTAAAACGCTCAGTCGTTTTCCCTCAGGGGTGCATACATAATGACGATTCATACGAAGACTTAAACATCACAGAAACAACCCTTTATATCGGTTCAAAGTGTTACAGAATTAAATTTGACGTATCTATTTAGTTTTGAAGATAAAGTATTATACGATAAGCTTATATCCATAATATTATATCAAAATAAAAATAAATTATATGAAAGAAAAACAGAAAATACTTTTTAATAAGAAACCGAAATTAAAAGACAAAATTGTTTTTAAGTGGCAAAATTTCGCATAGCAAAAAACTTTTTATTATAAAAAACGTTGAGTATTTCATTCAATTTTCTACTGTACAGAATATTTATTATTAACTTATTACAATAACTAGTATTTTTTTAATATTACTACTAAATATGATTGCCGTTTTTGTACAACAGTTGGCGTTGATAAACTAATGATGACTCCCTCCGAATATTATCAAAGCGTGGCGACTATAGAATTATCTCTTTTGAGTAACTCCAATAGCAGACTTCAATAGATTGATTAATTTATGAAATATATTTTACAGCCTTCAAACAAACACGGCATTGCATTCATGAACTATTTTAAATTAATAATCATAAATTGTGCCAAGTCCGCACTGTCAGTAGTCTTCGGTATATTAGTCTAAGACGTGATACATTGTATTAACACTGACATTTGAGTAAATCTTGTCACCTTCACTAATCTGTGCATACAAGGGATTATAGAATTACGTAATTATAGAGGGTTGAATGTTAAGGACATTTCAAACTCATATTATTTGGTTATTGAAATATAATGAAATTTTTATGTTAATAATAATTAATATAAATTTATTGATTTTATTGAAAAGCCTCTATATATGTATTTACGTGTTATATATCTAATTGATAACATCATTGTGCTGACTCAATATGACTGATTATATTGATAAATTCCATACGTAATATGGTCCAATAACAATGTTTCTTTTAAATTCAGTTTCCTCATTTTTTTTTAATAACAAAAACTCTGAAAACAAATTACAAAAATTTAAAAGCACACAACAATATACACCATAATATACATATAAGTGATTAAGGCGAAGGAAATGAGGTGCTTTACGTTATATATTTATACAACAAGTAAATAATGCTTAAAAGCAAAAACAGTATATGTAGCAGTATTTCTTCGAAAACATTAACATAAAAATTCAATTAGATTCAAACAACCTAATATTATCAGTAATAGTTTGAAACGTCAGTTATATTCAACCCTCTATAATTATATAAATCGTTATATAGCCCGTGCATGCACAGCTTAGGGAAGGTGACTAAATTTATTCAAATGTCAGTGTTAGTATAACATGTCACGTCTTAAGTGGTGGTACTAAAAATGCTGACAGTGCGAACTTGGTACAATTTGGCAAAAAAAATTTTTAGTCCACCAATTTTGAAGGTCGTATTATTATTTATTTAAAAATAATTCTTTATAGTGTATATAGTTGTATAATTATATAATATGGTAACCGAATTGTTAAGTATCATTAAATAGCTACTACATAAAAAATAAACGCAAATAATTATTATGAGAAGCTTAATTGTTTTAAAACCTATTTGTCTTATGTACCTATTTGATTAAATTAATGGATATATTATGCAATCACATTTTTTAAGCATATTACAAATCTCCCAGCGAGTATTACGTCATTTCGGGAGCCCTAATAAAAAGAACAAACTCGTTTGAATATCTCAAAAGAAAGTTGCAAAAAGTTGTAATTTTAATAAACCATAATTGTTTTTGAATAAAAAGAAATCACAATTCTGAAGTCAAATGAAAATTCCCTACGCTTAACAATAAGATTGATTACAAGTTTAACAATATCTCCACAATTGTACCATAAAACATTTAGGAGTTAAATGCCTCGAGAAAAATACATTGTGGAAAGAGTTTGGAGTTTATGAAAATTTGTTGTTGCATACTTTTAACATAACTCCAATGCCATTATGATGAACTTGAAACCTGTGTATACATAAAAGTAAATAAAAGTAATCGTTTTATATAAAAGAGTTACATAGGTACCGCAGTTGTTTTTAGAGCAGTACTTACTTTTTTTTTTAAATAATATGACAATGTCAATTAGCATTGGAGCTTAGCTATTATTTGGCATTATAATAATTTATCTTTAACTTAATCATTGATCAACAAATAAACTGTATTTTTTTAAATTTCAATTGATTTCAAATAGTTAAATAGAAAAAAAGATGGTTTGTAGTACTATGTATGATGTGTCCTACATTTAAAAGCTTCTATAAGAAGTATCTGCTATCAAATTGATGGAAAACGATAAGCAACTAATTAGAAGAAATTTAAATAAAATGTTATGAATTTGTCAAATCAGCAGTCTAGTTATTTATGGCTATCGTATTACTTAAATGGTTGGCAATTTATCACTTCCCGAAATTCGTTTGTGAAGGTAGGTTAGTACTAAAAATAGTTACCAACATTTTTACATTTACCAACGAAATAATAACTTTATAATTATATTTTCTGGGAATTAATACAAACATTATTTTTTACATAAATTATAGGTATACAGGTGTATCTAATATTTTTTTACTTAAATTTTTTAGGTGTTTTATACTCTATTACTATTTTGGACTATTTTAGACTTGTGGCTTCTGCATTTATGCTTTTATTATGTAATTTTGTACTCTAATTGTATTTAAATCCAAATTTAAAAAAAAACATACCCTTTATATCTGCTAAACTTTAATGTAACGTATGTAACGTTAAGGGTCAAAATGAACTAAAGATGTGAAATCTAGGCCGCTAGCAATCCTTGTACTAATATTACAGCGGCAACTTCGGTTCTAAGTTTTCGAGGTCGCAATTTACAAGAGCTAGACGATGGAGAAGGGTGGGTGGTGGTTAGCAAATCCTCCCTGCCTCGTGTGAATAGGGAGGTGAGTAAGTTTGCACTCATCGGCCTGCCGAAAATCTGAGACTTAGAGTTTTAAGACTTTCTTTAAAAGTTAAAATACGTTAGTGGTTTTTAGTTTTGGACTGTTGGTTAATTATTATTATTGGAATTAGATAACAGGTTCCCTTTATAAAATTAGTTATTAAGGCAAATGGTAAAAATGTCAACCTCAACGATGAATAAGAATTTTATAGACGTCTCGCTAAGTAGATAGCTAGTCCACTTTTCGATTATGCGTTTCTACTGTTGCGTGCAAGTCATATTAAGAGGGTAGTTGTTCTATCATACTCCGGGCTCAGCATTATATTTTATTTTGAATTTCCATCTTCTAAAGTTATTTGCTTATGTTTAAGTATTTCATCATAGCCGTCAGATAGAATGAACTGATGATAGGTACATTGTATTTTTAGTCCCTCATCAGACAAATATTTATAAAAACTTGATTGCGAGCGAAAATGATTGTCACTTATGGGTTTCCGTTCCAATCGTGCTACCACTTATACCAACGTAAACTGTTTGTGTGACATTCAATTTTCGCATCGTATTATGTTTTCGTCTTTAAGGAGACGTGCGCCATCTACACAAGATTGTTTGCACATTGTACAGACTTAATGTGTGACAATCATTTTCTGCTCGTTATCAAGTTTTTTATAAATAATTAAGCATATCAAATGCTAAATTTCAGTAATTAAGCAAATATTTTGCATTTATCCATCCATCCATAAGCTAATGCTATATTACTGTTGGATATTGATATTCCTAATAGATATTTATTTGACTGCACAGATGGCGTAGTGCTTAAGATACCTACCTCGCATGCCAGTGCTGTGCGCTCCATTCTTACGCAGGACAATATTTTGTGCGATCCACAAAGTATTGCTCTCTCTTTTGTCTACGTTAATTGCATTTTTGTAAAGTCCCCCGCAATACAAGGATTACTGCTCCAGTTGCAGGGTGGTTGGTGTCTTTACAAAAAAAAAAATACTGATTTCATAGTCGCTTAAATTTCTGAGAAAATTACTGATATCTAAGGATTTTCTGAGAAAATTATTAGGTAAGAAGATGATGTCTACATATTGTAATCTTGACACGTAATCATACGGCAAATACGCGTTCATAATTTTTCATTTCACTAAAATTAAATGAGAAAATAAAAAAAAAATATATATATTCAAGTCATTTGGCACAGCTGCGGGAAATTAACAGCTACACACATCATTTTGATATCATAAAAACCTTGATACGAACCGGTTTTATTTTTTACTAACTTAGTTATTCAGCAGGTGAATACGAAATGTTATTAATAAAATTCTCCTTAACTTTAAGAGCCTATTTATTTCAATCGACTGCTTAGAAACGAAACTTTTATTTGTTCTTTCTTGCTTTACAGTATATGTCCCTCGGCTCGAATCTTATCTACATTGAGAAGGAAATTGATCTATAATAACATGCAGGCTAAACGGTTTTTAAATTCTGATTTATTCGTGTTTTTACTTTACATGCTAGAAACCCATGCTTTTTACCCGACTATGAAGTATGAAATGAGCAGGAAAAATCGTGATATTAAAGAATCTGTTATTCGCCTGCTATTATACCTATTTATGTGCCAGTATCAGCTGTGTGGTAGCTGCTTCGAATATTACCAACCCTTACTTTGCTCGTGGATATTGTAAAAGACTGAGAGAACGACTGAGAGCCTTGTAACGACCTGGGCCTACTCCATCTGATGCCGTTTGGTCAACAATTACATTCCCAAGGAGGGTTGACGTCTGGCCGGCGGCTGGTCATAAAACTATTGCCAATAACTTCTACAATATACACTCTGAAATAAGAGTACACATTGTATCGACCCCAGGTAATTGGGATAAGAGTAGGAGAATGATGATGATGATGTGCCAGTATTACATATGAGTCGTATATAATCAAAACCGGTAATCTATCAAATTTATTTAATTCATTCAAAGTTCATATTGCTGATTTGATTCTATACGAATATTTTTTTTAATAGGTACACGTGTAAAGATAAGCAACGGACGTTATGTTTTAAGTCTTAAGTTTAATAACATTAGAAAAGTTACTGTTATCGATAGCTGAAATTCACTCACGAGAGTCGGCATTCTAGTCGGCTTTTACGACACCCATCAGCTATGTTACCGTTGCTAGTGTTTATGTTCACGTGCGTGCAATATTTCAAAAGAAATATATCTACTAAATTATATATATCTACATAGAATTGTAAGCGCATGAAAATCTCAGAAATGGATTTAGCCTGGATTTTTCTGCCATTTACTTTTCAAGTTGAAGGGGATGAATCTCGTTTTCTGCATGGTCGGCCCGAGGCTTCGTTACAGAGTTTATACGGAGACGTTGTGACGTCACGCCCGGAAATATTTGCAAACTCCATTTTGTTAGACACTAAATAAAGAATAGGATAGCGTTTGTTTATTATTGATTATGTAATATTATAATAAATTTAACTTTTTAAACTTATAGTTATCCGTGTGGTGACGGAGTAAGAATACAATTCACCACCCCCTATCTAAGATACCACGGATAACCGTGGGTGATCGTAAGAGACGACTAAGGGATATAAAACGTATTTAACATCTATACAAGAGAAGGCAAACTCTAAACAAAACCCTATACAAACATGTCTGACCAGCGTAGTATAGTAGGTCAATTTCCCTCTTATTACGTAGGAGGCTCGAGTCCAACTGTGGCACGTATATGAGCTGAGATCATGATGAGATGATGAAACTTATAGTTACTTATTTCCAGTGTGGTAGCGGTTACGAATACTACCAACCCCTACTTTGCTCGTAGATGTTGTAAAAGACCACTTAGAGCTATATGTTGACTAGGACTAACTCTACCTGATGCGGTTCAGTCAATAATTATATACCCAAGGAGGGTTGACGTATGTATGTACGAGTACTAATTGCGTCGACTCTAAATAATTAAAAAAAGAGCAGGAGAATGATGCAGGTTCTTTTTTTTTATTTTTTTTTCTTTTTTTTTTTAGAGGACACCACCCTGCACTAAGGAAATAAACCTTGTATTGCGGGGGACTTTACAAACATGGAATTAACGCAGATAAATTACGCCCAGACTCAGAACAACACTTTGTGGATCGCTCAAAGTAATGTCCTGTGTGGGAATCGAACCCACGGAACTGGCACGGAAGGTCGGTATGTTAACCACTACGCCATCTGTGCAGTCAAGTCAGGTTACTTATGGTAACCTTTATATTAATAAAGGGTTGCGTTATTGCGATGCAGCGATATCTTTTCTTATAGGTGTTGTAAGAGATGAATAAGAGATATAAACAGAATCACCGCAAGAGTAGGGCATTGCGGTATAAAACCCCATTTGACTAGTAGATTCGTTATCACTTTTAGTTATTATATTTATTAGTAATGTTTCTGCCCGTTTCTTATAGTTCCCTCGGCTTTGTTTTTATACGATTCCCACGGGACGACAAATTACGTATTATAGTTGGTTGATTATTGAATGGACAATTTAGAAGTCTGTCTTTCCATTTAACTCTTCAACTTTCTTATATATTTCGTTTCACTCACAGAGTTCGTACAAAGATAATTCTTTCAAACTTCAGTCGACCCAAAATGCCTTCCGATTTTAACAGTCGAATTCACTGCGTTTTCAAACTATGCGGAACGCATCGACTCGGCCCGTTTTCCTTATCGACCGAGTCGGTATATGTGTCGCGAGGCAACCAACCTCCCCACCAGACGCCACCCAATACTCCCACCCCTCCTGCTGTCTCTGTATTTCAGCTACGAACACAGAAACAGAAACTACAGTGTCAGTTTTCCAATTGGACAAGTTTCCAATACTTCCTAATTGGGATGTTTATCGCTTGTAAGTTTTCGTTTAGAAATTGATAAAATCGTTAAAATGTTTCAACAAATAAGTAGCTTGGTGTACTTGTAATGTTTTATTTGGAAGATGATTAGTCACCGTCATCATCTCAGTTCATAAACGATGCACAACTGGGCTCGAGCCTCCACTACAATGGGAAATTTTTTTTTAGAAGACACTACCTTGCTAAGGACACAATCAAAATTACGGGGGACTTTACAAACATGCAATTAACGCTTGGAATTAAATTAACCTACTATACATGCCAATTAAAAATATTGCTATAGAGTGTTATTTCGCCTACAATGATTTTAGCTGCTCGAATTCTTTAGTGACCCTCTACTTGCAGGAAAGGAAGGAATTGTGACATATTTTATTCTTACTTCATCACTACAAGGAATTGAAAGAAGCGAAAATTATTATCAGCGTTTTAATAAGTGATATTCTATATAATAATTTATTTTATATGTATAGATGTATTTATTTAAAAAAGACAACACTGTACTAATCCTTGTATTGCGAGGGACTTTACAAACACAAAACCGTAAAAAGTGGCAAATAATAATAAAATAAAAGAAAGTAATGTACCATACCTTTATAATAGAATAAAACGTATATAATAATTTCTTTTAAGGTTATAGAAACGAAATACATGGGATGCACCCCATCAATTATTATAGTTGAAATTTCTAATAGGTTAATCGAGTTTTTGTTAATTTTGTTTTCGATTTTACAAAATGTTGTCGTGGAAAAATCTAACTTAATCTTAATAATATTCGAACTTCATTGTCTTCGGTTAGTGGGTGAATGCCGTCACAGGTATATTCATTTTTATGACATTGTCACAGAGCGCTGCCTCCCTAAGCAAACACTGTTTCTTTGTGTCGAGAATCGGGTCATTTCTGCGATTTTATGTTACTTTCTTATGGCTTCACTCGTGGTGTAAATGATACTTGCATTAATGAAGTTTATATGGTAAAATGTTTTGAGTTAAATCTTTCATATTTCTGTAACTCAACACTTTAGTTTTTATGACTAAAACACTTCTTAAAGTACTTAGATTTTTTTTGACAATTATTTCTTCGTATGAATTTAATATTTTTATTGCATATGTTAGTGTCTATTCGAACTTCATTGTCTTTGGTTAGTGGGTGAATGCCGTCACAGGTATATTCATTTTTATGACATTGTCACAGAGCGCTGCCTCCCTAAGCAAACGTACGTGTCTGGATCGGACTCGGTATTAACATTAACGGCGAATACATCACTCACCTTCGATTTGCAGACGATATCGTCGTTATGGCAGAATCCATGGAGGACCTTGGCACTATGCTCAACGATCTCAGCAGGGTATCCCAACTGGTGGGGTTACGAAAGAACATGGACAAGACGAAAGTCATGACAAATACCCATGTAATTCCTGTACCGGTCCTAGTTGGCAATGCGATTCTCGAAATTGTTGATCATTATGTTTACCTTGGACAAACAGTCCAGTTAGGTAGATCCAATTTCGAGAAAGAGGTCAGCCGACGAATCCAACTCGGCTGGGCAGCGTTCGGGAAACTTAGGAGGATCTTCTCGTCCAACATACCTCAGTGTCTGAAAACACAGGTCTACGACCAGTGTGTGTTACCAGTGATGACTTACGGCACGGAAACGTGGTCCCTAAATGTAGTCCTCATAACTAAGCTCAAAGTCGCTCAGCGTGCTATGGAGCGAGCTATGCTCGGGATTTCTCTGCGTGATAGAATCCGTAATACGGAAATCCGCAGAAGAACGGGTGTAACCGACATAGCACGAAGAATTAGCACGCTGAAGTGGCAATGGGCAGGCCACATCGCTCGAAGAACCGATAACCGCTGGGTAAAAAAGGTTCTAGAGTGGCGACCACGTACCGGACAACGCAGTGTAGGACGCCCCCCCACTGGGTGGACAGACGACCTGGTGAAAGCTGCTGGGCGTCGATGGATGCAGACGGCACAGGACCGCACTCTGTGGCGTACCATGAGGGAGGCCTACGTCCAGCAGTGGACGGCGAGGAGCTGAAATGATGTTAGTGTCGAAGGGATTAAGAATTTTGTAACTATATAACTTGGAAGAACAGCGCCCAAAAGCAGAAGAAGCCAAAAGCCCAAGAACGAATTGAGCTGCAAAGAATAACGAAGAATAAGAAACATGTTTGAATTAAAACATGAAAACTCATTTGGCGAACGAAAAATTATTACCACACATCTACTTCAAGCTTCATCTATTAGAAATTCGCTCCAATCAAGCCAGCATGAATAGATACGTTTAAAAACTAATATACAAATAAAAACCTCCATTAGATGTGAATTAAAATCGCGTAAGAGGCTGTTCATGAATTACGCAAGGGATTTTGAAGAATGATTTGGCCATATCGTAAGATATAAGATTGCAACTACTCCCCCCTGCCCCTTAATAAGATTTTTTGTAAGAAAAGTCCCTATTGATTAAATATAACTCCGTTTATTCTGAAAATATATTTTATTACAATCATCTTACTACAAGTAGGTGTCATTAACTCACTGCAATAACATTAATCTTATTTATCTATCATAGTTTTGACCAAAATTAGAAATTTTCAATTGAATATCTTACGTAATGTCAGGTTCACTACCCACTCCCTGCCTATAGTAAGAAGTTATAATATTCAGTCAACACCCCCGCACCCCTAAACGCCTTACATATTTTATGAATGGCCCCTAAGCGTGTGGTAATATTTTTTCTGTCTACAAATACGTTTTTATAACCTAGGATATCAATATTAGAATATGTCCAACATTTTCAATTGAAGATGTCACCTGTTCTTTTATTGTGTATAAATAATGCTTATTTTGTCATCATTATCTATTTATCTATATAGAATAACAAAGCAGATTGCTTTTAGCTAAATTTTATGATCGACCGCCTGACTAGTATTCTGTTGGGAATAAATGTTGGTACATGTTTATTTCATAGATAATGCATATAACTATTATTATCATAGCTGCCTGATAAAATAGATAATAAATATTTTCGATAATAGCTCCTTGTAGCTACGCAGACGTAATAATAATATTACGTGATAAAAATAGCACTAAATACTATGTTCAGAAAGTGATATTTGATATTATCTTACTTTAAGTAGTACAAACATTATAAGTAGATATAATTGTGATATTTATTTATTACATACATACACATACATATCATCACGCCATATCCCTTGCAGGGTAGGCAGAGAGAACAGAGTGCCAGAGAACTCTATCTCTGCATACTTCACTCGCTTCCTCAACATTCATAATTCTCTTCATACACGCTCGCCGGTTTCGGAGACTCTTGACTCCACCTTCCTTTAGTACATGACCGATCTGGTCTAGGTAGGTTAGTCTCGGTCTCCTTCGGTACCTACATCCTTCCACTTTCGCATTGTATATCTTCTTAACCAGGCGTTCGTTCGGCATTCTTTCCACATGTCCGAACCATCGGAGCATTCCCTTTCGCATCTTTACACCAATACTCTCTTTCATACCTACTCGCTCTCTTACGTCGTCGTTACGAATGCGGTCGGTCAGCCTAACTCCACAGATTTTCCGCAGAGATCGCATTTCGACCGCATTAATTTTACTATCATACTCTTTTCTGCATACCCAACTCTCGCTTCCATACAGTAATGTTGGGACAAGCACTGCGTTATGTATTGCTACACGTGCCTTCTGGCTGAGGTGGTGGCTGCCGAAAAGTTGCCCCAACGCTCCGTTCACTCTATTTCCCGCATTCACTCTTCGCTCTATATCAGTGGTGTACCTTCCATCTCGGCTAAATCCACATCCAAGATATACAAATTCATCCACTTGCTCTAGTACATCATTACCTATTGTTACTCTTACATCTGTATTTATTATTGTATTATTATTTTAAAATATAGTAATACTAGCTTCAGCCCGTGGCTTTAAAGAAATGTTTTTCGGGATGATATATTATCTCTAAAATACGATAATGTAATCACAGTTAGATCTAAAACGACCCCAACGCCATCTAGTTAAAAAAATAAATCTTTATTAAAATTATAATAAAATTTGACTATTATTCCATGGTAACACATTACCGAGATTATAGATCGTTTTATGTTTAAGGATGTGCCATTTATTTATAAAATTCTGAACTAAAGTTTTGTTAAAATAACAATAAAGTTTCCAACAAATCCAGGAAACGGTCTATCTGTGTGCTAATTTGCATTCAAATCTGTTTAACGGTTTACTCGTGATTGAGTAACAAACGTCCAAACATATTAACAAATTTTCACATTTATAAGTAGGAAGTAAGAAATAAGTAGGATTCCACGTATGGTTACAGGTTGAGTATATGATGTCATTTGCCGTGGGAATGGACAATAGTACTCCACACACTAGTCCTTGGGGAAACTTAATATCGATCATTCACTGAAAGTCAAGTTGTTTTCTTTTAGGCATTATACCATCTTGCTTACCATTATATCCTTTAGACGTCTTTTACTATAGGTACCCACAAGCAAAAGAGGGGTGAATTGTATTGAAAATTTACCTTTGACGGAATATGTATGTGATAATATAACAAAAACCTATACTAATAAATAGAGAACCGTTTTTTTTTGCTCGGTTATACTGCGAAAACTACTAAACCGATCAGAATAATGCTTACACCATAAGATGCAGCAAGTTTCGGAGAAAGTTTTAATATATGATATGTTGGTGATTACTTGTACGGAAAGGAGGGGCGGACAGCTAGTAATATCAATAAATAAAAGCAACCCTTTTTTACAAGTTCTTTGTTTCACAATTCCATTCTGTTTTATGCTTATGCAATACTACGTAGTAATGACGTCACTTAACCACCGACCGTGGTATGCCTCTTGTCCTGTTTTTAATATTATAAATAATTATAGCCGTAATTGGATGTATGTAATTATGGATTTACCACGCGAATTTTACATACAATAAATATGCCTTTTTACCCGACTGCGCAACGCAAAGGAGTGGTATTGTGTTTAACAGTCTATGTACATGTTTGTATGTTCCTTTGAAGCACTATACAGACCAAACGCCTGGGCCGATTTTTATGATTCGCACGTCAATCGATTCCTCTTAATCCGGCGAGTGTCTAAAGATATGACGTTAATGAAAATTCAATATGGCGACTACTGGACGCCATATTGTGAAAATTAAAAATAATAAAGTCAACCAACTATATTGAGTGGGGTATCGTTGAATAGGTATTTAAAAATCATTATTAGTTTTCACTCAACATTTTTCGATTTCACTGGCCGTTTAGGATCTATATCGATTTAAAGTTTCGTAACAATCTTTCTCACATATAGGTTTTTTAGACAGTAGAAATTTACGATGAAAAGATGAAAAATTCATATAACTGGATGTGGATGGACATATAACTGAAGTATCTAGTAGGTATATTGTCCAATATACCATAGATAGTCCTACCTAAAGTATCTAATGTCTTACGCGGTCGCCCATCTCCAATTTCTAACGATTTAGTACTCAACTTCAGTCGAAAGACTGTATATAGTTCGGTACTTACTTACTTATTAATAAATAAGATAACTATAGCTACCTAGGTATTCATAACTAAAAAGGATAAAATAAAAAAAAAATAATTAAAAAAATCAAAAACCCAACTGCGTAAAAAGTAACCAAAACTACGTACATAATAAAAAAACTAAAAAGAAAAAAACAAGTACTTAGATGTCCGGTGGTCTAGGATTCCATAATATATTGTTGAATAAATACTATTGGAGAAAATAAAATATATTTTAATAATAGAACATGACAAATGAACAGGCGGGATCCACTGAAAAAATTAGATTTGCTGTCGATCCCGACTGTTCAGTGAGCTGATGAGCTGTCCAAAATGAGAATGGGAAGGAAAGTGGCGTACCTACTGTTGTATGCCGGACAAAGATGCCTTTTTTTTTTTGTGGACGTCGCACCCCGCCAAATCGGTCCGGGGTGACGGAAGAGGCGGCGCGCAACCCCATTGACCCACCCTGCAAGCACCTCTTCTTCGCCGTGCGAGCGGGCCACCGGTACCCGATCTTTGTCATCGGTGCGGACAAAGATACCTTGGCACACGTTTTTGCTTCGAGTTATTCGTCTGTCGCAAATATTTTATTCGTCTGTTGTTTTTTTTTAGTATATATAGGAAAGAATGTTGTAGGAAAGAATGTTGTATATATTATTCTTTATTTAAACCACACCATCTGATCATTTTTGAATTAAATATTAACATTCAATAATTATATCAAAATTAATTATACCGAAGAATAATAAACAAATTGAATGAATATTAATGATTTTTGAAAATAATTTATATATGTATAATATTATATAACTATTTTATTTGTATTTTTCGTTTTTAAAATAATCCGCTGCTTATTTTTTTATTGATATCTACGTGTTTGTTAGAAGTTGTTTTTGTCTCATCAAAATATATGCACATAAATTATTTTCATTGCAATTAGTACGCTAGAAATATTTGTTTTTTTTTTAAACACGACTGTTCTAGAATGTTGCCATACTAAGTTAACAAAGGGTGGCCATTAATTACTCTTCAAGAAATCAGCATAGGTACTCGTGATTTTATTTGTATTGTTTAGGTAAGATTCACATAGCATACTACACTAATTAAGTTTTGTTACAATCCGATCTTTTTTTTTTCTAATTTATTAAAATAATTTAAAAATATGTCTTTGATTAAAATACGATACGCATTTAGAAAAAAAAAACAACATAAAAACTAACGACGCATAACTTGCGCAGCAGTTATTGTGAAAAAAAGTAAAACTTTATATCACGCAGGTTTGGTCGAAAAATCAAGGTGTTGCTGCGGTCGGCCAAACATCATTGGTAGGAGGGTGGGAGCCCCCTCGATACCGCAGCGGGTGCCACCCTCACAGTCTATACTCGAGTGCATTATACACGTAAACCTCCCTCTCCCTGAAATTCTCCTCTATAGTTGTGCATATTTAGTGTAGGCCTAATTTCTACCCCTGCCCGGGTGTGCAGGGATGTGTCTATTGATTTGCTAGGGATGCGACAGAAGGGTTAAATTTACCTTTGCCAAATTGTTCAGTCATGATGATTGAGCAGTTTCAGTAATCAAAGCAATCGATCGCGTGCAACAGGGGACGCGGTCCTGTTTCATTTTCCGTTCAAACGAGACAATTTCCGTTACTTTGAGTGTGGCAAATAATGTTATTGACAATCTGTATTTCTGATTACAATATTTCTTTGCCCCTATATTATTACGTGCAGTGACGTAATATGAAAGCGAAGATCACCACTCCTTATTTAACGATAAGTAATCCTAAAATACTATATAGGAACGCGACCAAATAATATATTTGTAACAGAAGAAAATTCGAAATGAAACCTTATATTAACCCGCCTAAGAGGCGTGGTATAGTAGGCCATTTTTTTTTCTTATTATAGTGGAGGCTTGAGCCCAGCAGCGGGACATTTGAGCTGATATGATGACGATGACACTAATATTACTCATCATCATCACAGCCCCTAAATGTCCCACTGTTGGGCTCGGGCCTCCTCCGTAATGGGAGAGAAATTAACCTACTATACCGCGCTGGTCCGGCGTGTTGGTATAGGGTTTTGTTTCGAGTTTTCTTTCTCTTGCATAGATATTATATGTGTTTTATATCCCTTAGTCGTCTCGTACGATCACCCACGGGTGAGATAGGGGGTGGTGAATTGTATTCTTACTCCGTCACTACACGGAAATACTAATACTACTATTAATGTATTATTATTCAATTAAAGTGCTAAATATTAATATTTCTTTTCAATTAAACCAAGATAATTTTTATGTTGTTCGCAACGCTGTTTATTGCGGTTTATGGCAGTTTATATTCATAAGATTCTAACCAATATCCTTGTCAGTGTTGTATCATAATACCAAAAATGTTATACACGGTATCTATAGAATGTTAATGATTTCCGAAATGATAAAAAAAAGATGTCAGCTTGATGTTAATAATACTTGCAATTTGACTCGTCTGTTATTTTTACAAAGCTTGTTTAATATCAACTAAATCATTATTTAAACCACATATGAATGGCGTATTGGTATTAATGGCGATCGTGCTATTAATTTCGTATTCTATTCTCATATACAGTAGATATTTATTGAATTGACAATCATTTATTGGTATTCATCAATTAAAAGTGATGATAAAGAACGTATTCCCGTTATAATACTAGGTGAAATTTTAACAAAAAGTTTATCATCAGATAAAAAATAGTGGAAATCAAGGACCAGTTTATTTAACAGAAACAAGTTGCAGGAATTCATATATCAGTTTATCAGAGTTGTCTGTAATCCCTGAGTTGGTTTTTACGGCTCCCGCATAATAAGGGGTAGTATTCCCAAGGAGGTTTGACGTCAAGCAGGCGGCCGATCATAAAATTATTGCTGATAACTATTTGCAAAATGTATGGATGAAAGAAGAGTCTGGCGTCGACCCCAAGTAATTGAGATAAGATCAGGATAATTATGACATTAAAAAGGATACTGACGCATTAATTTCTTAAGTCATCACCAAAGAGCCTGTGGCTAGGAATGCGGTAAAACTTTTAAAAAAATAAATAACAAAATACCTATAATGTAATTTTTTTGCTAAGTCTTTTTCTCTAGTACACATTGTTTCATAGTCAAATGATAGATATGACAAATTTCCGAAGAAAGAAGAATATTCAATTCTTATTAAATATACTGATTATTTCAAACCAAATATTCGGCTCAATGCTGTGAATAAGGAACTTAAATTATTATTTTTTATTTGGTGTTTTACTAAATATAATTATTAAATTCGTTCAATTATCAATTGGATTATAGTAAAAAAAAGTGTCATTGCAATTATAATTCTAGTTTAGATTTCAAGTTGGAATTGTAAATGCAGTAATCATTAGTACTCAACACACGTATAGAAACCGAACGTCCGAAGCGGTTCACCTAGTTTCCAACCCCTACTCCCTGCAAGATTGATTTTCTCTCACGCATTTCGCTTGCACTTTCGTTAGGGGTGAGTGGTGTCGTCTCGCTCTAGCTAGGCTGTGTTGCCTCCCATGTCGACCTTGAATTCGGGTGGCAACCACCCGGCGGGTGGGATGCGTTGTCATGTATATTCGACACTCGGTAACTATGTGTGCGTGTAGGCGGGGTGTAGAATGGGGTTAGTCGTGCCACCCTGATGTCGTTTTCACTTGCATCCGGGCTTTGAAGCTTATTTCTATGGAAGGGGAACTCAATTTTCAATTTGATTTCGCATTTGCTCCGTATTTTCGGTTTTCGCTTTCGGTTGTCGAGGAAATCGCAGTTGTTTGTGTTATTGAGGCATTTTCCCATCATGATTTTTAATACGGGCTTGTTTATTATTAAATTTAATTTTTTGGATTACTATTTTAAATTTTGTGGTATTTGTTTATTCATCAGCTTACGTCTAATATAGGATACAAGTCTAAGTGCCACAATGGCCGCGCTTTGTAGCCGAGTTAGCATTGGTATAAGCTCCTCACGTGTGCCTTTAATCAGATTTAAGGGGGTATTCTGGTGTAGACGCCTAAATTTTAGGTATTTTTCAAACGGATGTTAAAAACAAATGAAAAACATCTTTATTATCCATTGTTTGTTATAATTTTTATTGTCAATTGAAGAATATAAAAAAACATTAAAAATAAAAAATAATAAAAAAATCTTCAAATTACAGGCCGGTGGAGTGGGGGCTACAAAAAAAAATGGTGCTCCCTGGTTGACATGATTCCAACCCTTGTAGTGATCTAAAACAAAAAAATTAAAAAAATTCCCCATCAGTAAAGATGTCGCTATCGGATTGACCTTTGCCAAAGAAAAAAAACAAAAGTTAATAAAATGGCGTCAACCTAAAAAAAAAAAAAATTTTTTACCCTCTTTTTTTGATCTTTTCGATTTTTTTAAAAATACTTCAAGTAGAAATTTTTCAAAATCCAAGGCAGGAGCGATAGAGAGATGTATAACAAAAGTTTTCTAACAATTTCAAAGGAATCGGTAAAGTAGAACTTGAGATATCATGACAACCACCTCAAAAAAAGTAGTTTTGAGAAAAACGCGTTTGAAGTTTGAGAAACAATTTCGATAGAATAAGTCAGATAATAATATTTAATACTCACTTTGGATTAATCGGCGATCCGCTTAAGGTTATATTTTTGAAGGTCTAAACTTTGAAAAAATGCAAAAATAAAAATCGATTTTTTCAAAATTCTACACCAGAATACCCCCTTAAGTATTCTGTGGATAAAATAAGGAGTGATTATACGTTGTATTCTTAAATATATTAAGAATATGTTCTTTTGAATTTTTGTTCTATACTTGTAATTTTTTTTTAATAAACTTGCAACTTAGACTAAAATTACATAGCTAAATGTAGATTTGGTCGATCTATGCCTATTTAATCTTACAGAGACAAAAAATAACTTGCATATATAAATAAGAATGCATTGTGTTTATAATAGGCAATAAAGATTCACATCACGTTTACATCATCGAGACACAACTAATAGCCTCAATAAATCTCATTGTGAAACTACGAAATGTCAAATTAATACACACACGATGCGCATGTGTTTATATTTTAGTTATGGCCGAGTTTATTTTAAAATGTTGCATGGAAAATTAACGATAAAATAAAATTGAAATTCATTATCATCTTGTACGTTCTCAGTTCCTATACATCCCATTGTTAGATTCCAGCCTCCTCCATAATAGGAAGGAAACTAATCTAGGCCTGGGCCTGCCAGGCCCAGGCCTAGGGCGGCCGCTTTTTATTATTATCGGTAGAGAGCTATTCTTTTCCCATCTATTATTAATTGATGATAAGAGATAGCTACTATTCGTGTTGTAATACAAACTATGTTACTATTTACGGAGATAGACCTTGTAAAAGCCCTTATCAGACTCGCAGAGATAAATTTAATCAATTTTACGAGAATGAAGCGGCTTCTCAAAAATTTGATACATTCTGTATTAAGAAAACATTGAAAACAATATGTAAGTACCTTGAAGGAGATAATACATTAAAAAAATAAGTATACATACATACATATCATCACGCCATATTCCTTGCAGGGTAGGCAGAGAGAACAGAGTGCCAGAGAACTCTATCCGTGCATACTTCACTCGCTTCCTCAACATTCATAATTCTCTTCATACACGCTCGCCGTAAGTTAAAAATAAGTATAATGTAGTTATATACATACATATCATCACGCCATATCCCTTGCAGGGTAGGCAGAGGGAACAGAGTGCCAGATAACTCTGTCCTTGCATACTTCACTCGTTTCCTCAACATTCATTCACAAAAATAAGTATAATGTAGTTATATATTATTGTAAAGACAGGTTGATCATAGTTTATTAGTGGTAGGACCACGCAGTTGACAGTTTTCTGTCTACATCCGCGGACCGATCCGTCTGGGGTGGATACCACTGTCGCAGAAGATCGACGTCTGACTAATGGCAATATGTGCTATTGCGTTTCGTTCGGTGACTGAGAGAGCCGGAAGCCCAACTGGGTGGGTTTGGGGTTTGTATTGGTAGGTAGTGACCTAGCTATAGCCTTGGTATTGCAAAGGTTCATGGGCGACAGATAACACTTACCACCAGATGTACTGCTTGCTCGTTTGCCACCAAAAGCAATAAAAAAAAGTAAATAGTCCCAATGCTGGATTTGATAATACACAAAATAAAACAAATGATTTATATATTTAGTTATACAATAGAGTAATATTATGCCGATATTTCCCTCTCTTGCATAAATGTCTTGCATTATTGTCGTATTTTGTGGTACTCACAGGTCAGGTAAGAAGAATTGTATTCTAACACCGTCATCACCGGGTCAAAGTCGTACATGAGTTTACTGGTACATCTTAGAATTCACAATCACGAGTTGGTAATTGTAATGATTTTTATAAAGAGCAGATTTTTGCGTCTCCGCTTTTTTGACCGTAAAAATTTAGTAAACCCAGTCCTTTGATTTGTGTGTAGACTATTTTTTTTTCGTCTTTTTAAAGGAGACGTGTGCCATCTACCCGTCAGCGTTCCATCATTTTTCCTTTTGTTTTTATAAATAATCACGCATGTTAAATGCTAAATCTCAGTAATTTGTTTGTAGCAGTCGAAATATCGTAGTGCAGATAGTTGGGAAGTTACATCATTGGGGATAGCATATAAACCTCCGTGAAAAAATACATATAAATACCAATTTTCATAATGATCGATGAAATAGTTTCTGAGTTTAGCGATGTTATATATACAAATCCTCTATCTATCCTCTTTTATAGATGTAGATTATTAAATTTTACCACTCAGTGTAAATATGAATTTTAAATTAAAAAAAAAATGATCTCGATATTCATACAAATTCTATTTCCTATTAAATCTGTATAAAAAAAAATATCAGTAATATTGTAAATAAAAGTTTGAAGATAGATAGTAATGTAAGTAGGTAGATTTTTTAGGTACTTTTGGACTTATGAAATAGGAGCGGAGAGTTACTAAGTGATTACGATACATACATATCATCACGCCATATCCCTCGCAGAGTAGGCAGAGAGAACAGAGTGCCAGAGAACTCTATCTCTGCATACTTCACTCGCTTCCTCAACATTCATAATTCTCTTCATACACGCTCGCCGGTTTCGGAGACTCTTGACTCCACCAGAAGACAATACAATACGATCAGAAGACAATACAATATAATCAATAAGATTAATCTTAAGATTTATTAAGTGAATGGTTGTAAATGTTTGAAACGAACGATTTTTACCGTTGATATATAATCTGCCTTCCATATACTCGTCTATGATATGTATGATCATACAAGTATGATTAGAAGAATGCACACTAACAATTACCGTATTTATGTGCGATGATCTTTGCCGATAAATAGATTACAAAGAACTGAAAATGCTTAGAATTTACGTAATTCGAATTTTTACAGTTACATTTTCTTTTTAATTTTATTAGGGACATAAATAGTTAAATGTTACAGTGTAACAATAAAACTCATATTAAATAATTTTAGTTACATGTAAGCTACACAAATGTCCACATATTTGCATAAAAGTTAAAGAAGTTACAAACATACATACATAAGAAATTACATACACTAGTATTCACAAATAACATACCATTAACCTTTTTATTATAACATAATATATGAAAATACCCTATACTAACACGCCTGACCCGCGTGGTATAGTAGGTCAATTTCCCTTTCATTATGGAGGAGGCTTGAGCCCAACAGTGGGACATATATGAGTTGAGATGATGATGATGTGATAATATCTATATCTGAGTGTGAAAAAATATAAATTTTCCGTGTGGTGACGGAGTAAGAATACAATTCACCACCGTATCTTACCCGTGGGTGATTATAAAAGACGACTAAGGTATAAAATCTACATATAACATCTCAAGAAAAGGAAAATTCGAAATTTAACCCTATACCAACACGCCTGACCAGCGTGGTGTAGTGGGTCAATTTCCCTCCTAATGTAGAGAGGCTCGAGGACATATATGAGCTGAAATGGCGATGATGATAATTACCTAATATATAAGTGTTGAAAACGATATACCGATATCAAAAAATAAAATTAAAACACGATAGGCGCCACAAAAAAATCCATATTATTTCATTCGCAACGCTGTTGCTAAATTATTCTTTAGAATACAAATATAGTTTACTATTCTAGTTTTAAATTCAACGATTATCATAACGGAGTTCACACGAGTGACACAAAACATTCATGTTTTTATACGATTTATCGATTCCTGAATAAAAATTCAAACAATCGGGTCAGTTCTATTTCATAAAGAATAGTATACATTAGCTTATTCGTATGCCTATTCAATCAATATAGCTGACAAACGTATTTATCATTGAATTTTTAAAGGTGTATACACACTTAGCGAGATATCTTTATAATCTATTCAATACTGACCTATATAAGAGGCGTCTGGTCGATGCAATGTCGTAGTACCACGGGGCCCTCAAATATAAAGAGTATGTTTCGTTATCCAAAATGAGGACAGCGCATAAAACTAGTTGTAATAAATTGAAATGAATTCCAACATAATTATTGTCTAAGAATTTGAATAGCGCATAGAAAAAATGGCGTATTTAATTCTATTGTAGATTTTTACTATGACTTTTCTTTAATCATTTTAATAATTCTTTTTGTGTATTATAATACTGAAGTTCTTTGTTGTTACTCATTGTGCAAGCACTGAAGAGCTGAGAATATCATGTGTTCCCATCTTTCTTCAAGTAATATGTTAAGGAAATAAGAAGATAACGTAAGAATAATGTAAGAGAAATCTGGTACACTATATTAACCTAGTCAGCTTAGTTTTGGAGCCCCCCACTGTAATGGCTCAGGCCTGGTGGCTAATAGTGGGATGTAAATGAGTTAGAAGAAGTTTATGTGGGTTCCCATTAAATTTATATCCCATTAAACGTTTTTCGTTAGAACATGAGTACAGAGAAGTAGTAGAAGTGTTTAGAGTACGCAAATATGCCGAGATTATTTTAGATTTTGGCGAATTTGTTGGTACTTTTGATTTACTCTACTCTTAAAGGTTTGTAAATATAAAACGCAATGTTTTATAATTATAAACCTTTCTAAATAATAGGTTATTAAATAGCCTATTAGTTATAGGCTATTAAATAGCCTATTATTATTTTATTTACTTACATACATACATATCATCACGCCATATCCCTTGCAGGGTAGGCAGAGAGAACAGAGTGCCAGAGAACTCTATCTCTGCATACTTCACTCGCTTCCTCAACATTCATAATTCTCTTCATACACGCTCGCCGGTTTCGGAGACTCTTGACTCCACCTTCCTTCAGTATATGACCGATCTGGTCTAGGTAGGTTAGTCTCGGTCTCCCTCGGTACCTACATCCTTCCACTTTCGCATTGTATATCTTCTTAACCAGACGTTCGTTCGGCATTTACTTAAATAGCTAATAATTAAATTAATACATTTTATTGCAAAGATGACTATAAGTATTAGACTATTAGTTTAAATAAAGTAATGAAATTTTGCAATTTCTTATCAACAACTACAGTTGGTTATGACTATGACCTATAAGGGTCAGCCTGTGAAAATACGAATTCTAATAGCACTGTGCTATTCAGATCCATTGAATCACTGCGAATTAAATTGATATTTATACAGGTATTGCATATTGTCTTAAATATGCTGTGATTAGATTCCTACCTAGACCAGATCGGTCAGGTACTGAAGGAAGGTGGAGTCAAGAGTCTCCGAAACCGGCGAGCGTGTATGAAGAGAATTATGAATGTTGAGGAAGCGAGTGAAGTATGCAGAAATAGAGTTCTCTGGCACTCTGTTCTCTCTGCCTACCCTGCAAGGGATATGGCGTGATGATATGTATGTATGTATGTGTATTAGATTCCTTGTTACTTGAGAAGCTTTCTTTTCTAATTCATTAACGGTGCGTTGAGAGATGTGAATTATCTACCTATGCGTTCATTTTATTTAATAAACAAATTACTTAGTTACATTTTTTAACTTAATATAAATTATTTATATGTTTGCGAACAAATGTGACTATAGAAATATACTTTGTGCTTGCAGACAAAATAAATAAACGTTATCGGTTATATTTTAGAAAGAATAGATTACGTCCTTACACTACTGGTTAAATGGTGATAAATTCTATAACACATCTAAGTGCCACCCGAATACACATACAAATTATCATAACTAAACCGTACCGAAAATAAGGCCGGCTGCACACATGCAAGATAAGCGTTAACTGGGTCTTGTAATGGGGCCAATGTCAGCGTTGATGTTGCAAGATGCGCCGTCGACCAATGTCGTTGCCTTATTTCCTCGTTAGAGGCGCTAGTTCTGTTGTTTATGTGCAGTAATTGCATCGTACAATATTAATATATGTCTTGGAAGTGATTTCTTTTGTATTTTTTAAATACAACACAATGTAATCAACTGATAGATGGCGTGGTGTTTAAGATACCGACTTATCGTTATGGGTTCGATCCCCACGCAGAAGGATACTTTCTGTGATACATAAATTGTTGTTCCGAGTCTTGGTGTAATTGGTATCTGTTAATTATATGTTTGTTAGGTCCACCGAAATACAAGGATTATTTCCTAAGTGCAGGATGTTGTTTTTAAAATATATATAAAAAAAATAAAGCACTCAGAGTACCAAGGCTGTTATGAACAAACGGACATATCAGTCTTTAAATCTTATTGCGAGACATTATGGCGTGATAACAATAGTCCAGTATCATTTGTCGCATTCTATAGAAGGTGATCAAAACATTGGAACATATAATTGATGTAAATAACTAGAAAAATTAAAAATAAATACAGAAAAAAAAAATGCCAAATTTCCGTAGCCGGGTCCGCTGTATGCAGGGTAGATGTGAAAACCAATTTTCTATTTAAGGGGGCGAACTCGCAAGTCTTGTTCACGCCACATTGCTGTCACTCTGGATCGCTGAACAAACAATAACAACAAAAATATGATTAGAAATTATCATTATCTTTATAATCTTTATAAAAACGTCATTTGGATCTAGGCACGTACTTTTTAATGCTGTGTCATAGATATTTTTTTCTAATTATCTACATCTATTAAAATTAGCAACAGCATAATAACTAATCCTATCAATATTTATCATAGAGCTTGCAGTGATAATATTATTTTTATAAACATATATAGCTATGTAGTTATATAATGTATATACGGAAACATGTGTATATTACATATGTCCTATACAATTTATGTAAATTAACGAATCATGTATTTAATTAAATACCACTTAACCTTGGATGAATTTTGTACGGGTTTATAGGGTAAAGAAGTTCAAATTTTATTAGTATGATTAATTTTTATATATATTTTTTTAATTTGTCCACTGGTATAAACTAACTGCGAATAAGGTCAATTGATTTGAGTGTTGGAATCCTGGGTCTGGGAAAACGGGTTATTATTTTAATACCATTTAATATTAGATTAACTTTGTACGGTTTTATAGAGTATATTTAACTGTTATTAGTATGATTAATTCGTGTGATTTTTTTTTAATACACTGGTATAATATATAATTGCGAATAAGGTCAATTGATTTCAGACTTGGAATCATGGGTCTGGAATATTGGGTTATTGTTTTAATTTAAAGAATTTCTCATTAGTAAACATGATGATATTTTTTCATCTTCTTTGATAATTAAGAGATGTAAATAGAAATCACTATAATAGAAGGAACAAGTGAAATAAAACCCTCATAATTATTTGTACGAATAACGTTATATAAATAGTAGCACAGTTTTTTCCTCCTATTGTGCCTTCCTTAGAAACAATTTGTAACTATTTCACAATATAATGAAATAGTGGATATACATATAATATTTATCTATTTCTTCAATATAGTTTTCTGTAAGTACTTTTATATGTTAAAACTTGTATTAATACTTATCGTCCGTGTGTATGATTATTTTTATTAGATACTATTACAAAGCTGAGAGAATTGCTGTGTTGGTAGCGGATACGAATACTACCAACCCTTGCTTTGCTCGTGGGTGTCATAAAAGACGACTAAGAGCCTTATAACGACCTGACCCTATCTGATGCCGTTTGGTCAACAATTACATTCCCAAGGAGGGTTGACGTCTGGCAGGCGGCCGGTCATAAAACTATTGCCAATAACTTTTACAATATGTACTATGAAAGAAGAGTACATATTGTATCGACCCCAAATAGTTGGGATAAAAGTTGGAGAATAATGATAAATGATGATATTACAAAGCTGAGAGATGGATACCAGTTAGAATTTAAAAAATGTTATTTTATTGGATAGTCTATTTTATAGTAAAAGCTTATAACCTTAATGTTTCCACAAATAGAAGCAAAGCAGTATTTATACAAGTCAATAAAATAGGTAAAATATAGTCGTAATGGTTATTGTGTTCATAGCAACTCATGGGATAACAATAATCGTGACAGATGATGTTAATATTATTACTAACAACGAAGTTGTTGGAGCAAAATAATAGCGGTAAATAAGTACTTAAACCATGCCAAGTGAAGCTCACATCTAATAAATTTAAATGAAATAACAATAATTCTGAGGACCATGAACATTTTACTATCTTGTAATCATTTATGTTATAATGTATCAGAAACGCCATGACAGTAAATATAAAACTAAATAAAAAAAACTGAGTAAAATTAGTTTTATTTCATATTTAATAGTCGTGGAAATAAATAAAATTAGTAAAAAAAAGAATTACATCTTTTAATTTCTTTAGAAAAATACTATTATCGGAGAGGGACAGTGTTTCGGTGACAGGTTAAGAGTACAAAGTACTTCACTTGAAGAATGGGTAACATCACTATACTTCTAAACTTATAATGTTATACCAATAATATCAAATGCGGTCTTTTGATGGGTACATGAAAGCATGTGTTGTCCATGTAATATATTCAATATCTTTGTGTTTTTATGTGTTATATTAAATAATTTTGATAGTGTTTTATATAATATGATGCGGAGGAACTGCTGTAGCTTTTACAATTATTTTTCGTTTGTCACTTAAACTTCAAAAAGTTACCACTAATAGAGTGTCCATAGTACTTGTTGAAGGCGATTTGACTTAGGTACTGACGTATAATAACATATTTGAAGAAACTAAAGATTTGAAGAAACTAATAATTTTGTGAAGAAAATTGTAACTCGACACTGGCAATAATGGGCTTGTATTAGTAGCTGATTGCAATTTATACAAAAATAAGGAAGAAGTACCAGAATAGTAACGGCGATCGTAAATCCAAGTAAGAACCGGCTATAAGACAGGATTATTTCCAGCAGAGAATGCTGATTAGAATAGAAACAATATGAAGAAAATATACTTATACATATTCTAAATTCTCTGGTCTTCGATTTACTTAACTATATTTTTAAAATCCCTATAGAAACATAGTTTAAAAAAATCAATGAAGTCATCGACAAAAGTCAATATATTTAAACAAAAAAAAAAAATGTGTATCGCACATTTTGTCCTTTCAAATTAATCAGTCACCTTGTTGTTAAGAATATATTTACTTCATTACGTTATTTTATTTCTCTGTATGTATAATAGACTAAACGAATTCTATTGTTACAAAAATTAACAAAATAGATCGAAGAACGAGGAAGTAGTTGAAATAAACCCGTGGGCGGGGTTTGTAGGAGCGAAACGGTCGTGCAGCACCGTGCCTCAATATTAGGACGTCTACATAGCTGCGATTAGTTTTTGTGTGAAAAAAAAATTGACATTAGATCAATTTGCTCGAATTCTAGTAGTATATAATAGAACTGCTTGTTGATCCACGGGTGTTGTATACGAGGATTAAAGGACGAAGCAGATAACAGAATAAAATTAAGAAAACACGAAATAAAAGTTTATGTAAAATAATCATCAGGTTTACTGTTTATGTGAAACTAGGCTATTTATAAAAATTTATTAACAAGCGCTTATTATCACACGTAGAATATGAACCCACGTGTATTAAAATAGATTTTATTGTTCAATGTTTGATGTTATAAAGTCCCATACGTGGTAATGATCTTGCGATAAGATTTTATGAAACTATGCTAAAATGTGCTCTCCGTGTGGTGACGGAGTAAGAATACAATTCACCACCTGTACATCGCCCTATTTTACGTGTGGGTGATCGTAAAAGACGACTAAGTATATAAACGCATATAACATCTATGCAAGAGAAAGAAAACTCGAAACAAACTCTATACCTGCAATACCAACATGTCTTGACTAATATGGTATAGTATGTCAATGTCCCTCCCATTATGGAGGAGGCTCGAGCCCAACAGTGGGACGTATATGAGGTGAGATGACGATGATGCTAAAATGTGTGGTCATTATTAAAAAAGTGTGTTATCAATGATGGACTGTAAACGATCTGTAAAGAAAGATAGATAAACATGTTTTCTTAATCTATGCTAATGAATAAAATTCATCTTTTTTACGTGTGTTTAGTTGTTAGGCGTAGATGGCTTTGAAAACTTTACGCGGACAATGGGTGAGCGCTGATGGCTCTCAACCCGAAAATAAAATTCAAGTGTGACGAGAAATTCAAATCTTTGAACAATTTTTATTCAAATTGGATAATAAATGCTATTCGTAATGATTTCTGATGTTTACGCGATTATTCTAAATTTGAAATAAATAAATAAAGTAATCGTCAAAAATGGATCCTTGTTCTTGTGTACAGATATACATATGCTTATCTACTAGGTAGGTGTGACTTTCACTAAATCTGCTAGGTATAGCGGGAGGCTTCAACTGTTTATTTATTATCATCTAATAAAGCATGGTACCAGATAATGTAAGCGATTGTATAGTCTTGAATAGTGTAAGTTGTTTTGATGTAAGAGATAATATATGTAAGTGATTTTCTGATGAAATATTCAAGTACCTAATAATCAAATTTGGCAGATTTTGCCACTTTACCACGAGGTTGACTATTTTAAGCACTCGAATTTTATATAAAATGTATTATTCAAATTACTTAGAAATATAGTTTTATCTTAAAATTGTAATTTATCGAATTAAAAATTAAGTACTATTCTTTATTTTAGAATCACTAGAATTTACTTAAACTATTGTGATAAATAAGAGAAAGAAAACTCGAAACATAACCCTATACCAATACGTCTGACCAGCGAGGTGTAGTAGGTCAATTTCCCTCCCATTATGGAGGAGGCTTAAAATATTTCACCACTCTTTTACATACCTTTAGGGCCCCATTGACAGTTACCCTCTTTTTTTTTTTTTTTTTGGGTGGGCTATGGCCTGGTCACACGTCGCCCGCACCGTCCGGGGCGACGGAAGGGGAGCGCGTGGCCCCATAACCCACCTTATTCCCTCCCCATCGCCATTGGGCCGGCCACTGGTACCGCTTCCTTGCCTTCCGTGGCCAGCCCGGCGGGTTACCCTTTCGGGTACCATCCCACGTCGACGCCCCAGCTAACTGCCGGAGCGTCGCCCTCACGCGGTCAGCCTCTCTGCGGGTGAAGGACTATTCCCCGGTCCAGTCACCCGCGGCCTCGGCTAGGGTGGCATTAGGCGCAGATACTCGCGCCTACGCAGCCCCAGGCGCCGGCGGTGGAGCGTCTCACCGAAGAGGATTTCCTCTCGGAGTCGTCCCGCCGCCTCCTTCCGCGAGAGAACTGTCTCGCAGAAGGCGGCGACTGCGTCCCAGTTCCTGACGCTGTCGAGCATCGCCTTAGCGATGGTCGGCAGCGCCAGGTCGGCACCGATGATCGCGACGAGTTCACGGCGCTGCTCTGCCCAGGCCACACAGACCTCGAGTGTGTGCTGCGCCGTGTCCTCGTCGCAATCGCAGTGGTGGCAGGACGGTGTCCTCTCACTCCTCACGACCGTGTGCAGGTACTTGCCGAAGCAACCATGCCCCGTCAAGACCTGCACCAGTCGGAAGGAAAGGACCCCGTGCTGTCGACCCAACCACTCCATCAGCACCGGCCGGAAGGCCTCGATGGTCCGAACACCGAACCGAGGCCTTTCCAGCTGGATTGCCCAACGGGCAATAACGTCACGGCGGGCGTCGCCCCGCCAGGCGGCCATCTCACTAAGCGAGACGGTGCCGCCCCCTGCCCGCGTCACTGACACCCGCCGGTACAGTCCGGCGAGCATCTCCGCCTCCAAGTCCCACGGGGGTGTTCCGGCCAACAGGCATGCTGCCTCCGTCGCCACCGTGCGGTACCCGCGTATGGCCCTGACCGCCATGGCCCGCTGTGGCCGCCACAGCAGAGCCCTAAGTCGGACGGTCAGGGACCCCGCCCACACGGGTGCGCCGTACAGGGCCATCGACCGAACCACCCCCGCGTACAGCAGTCGGCACGTAGCGCTGGGTCCGCCCACATTCGGCATAAGCCAGGATAGGGCGGACGCCGCGTATACATTCCATCGCATTAGGACAGTGCCATGTAACGATAATTCCATAAAAAATACGTTACTTTACTCAGATGAGAAAAGACGCAATCTATTCAAAACTCACGATCATATGTTTAAGAGTTCAAGGACCGCGCGTGATGAAAAAAAAAATTTGTTTTCATGCGTATCGATTTTTTTTCTAGCCTATCATTACAAGTAGGACTAGTAGGGTTACCTGTCTTTATTTTCAGGAGTGGTCCACTTCCACCCTGTATTTTACAAATTAGCACGTGACGTAGAAATAGTCGAAAAATGCGGCAATGGCTTCAACACATGGCTTCGGTGATCTGCTCAAAAGAAGGTGCTCACGATAGATTAAGGCTCTTTGGAGGCTGATTTTTATTATTTTAAATGTCTGTAGATAGATAGTATAAAATCTTTTTTATGATTTTTAAATATTGAGAATTATACACATATTATTTAATTTTGAAGACAACTATCTTAATGATTAATTAAATCACTACCAGTGCATGGAGTGACTAGCAGTGAAGTGCACTGAAGTGCAGTAGAGTGACTATGTAATTAATATATCATCAATAATCATAATTGTTCGATATACTATATGAAAATAGTTAGAATTTACTAATATTTAATTTATTGGCATATCTTTTAAAGTTGTAATGAAAGAAAATTTTGAAAAATTTAGGTTTTAACCGTCAGGCCATCTATAGCTATTGTTGAACATAGGCTTCCCCTTACCATAGGTAATAATACCGCGAACACCACGCTCGGTAGACAGACTGGCTTTCACAGTCCAAACTACGATCGCAGTTAGTGTTATAAATTTCCAAAATCAGTGCTGCTATCCATTCATATTGGGATCCCTCAGCCAGTTTTTGTGACTCCCACTGGAGAAAGAAGCAGTGATTGTATTCCTAATGCGCCACCATATTGCTTTTACAGCTTTATTATAATATAAAAGCCGTGCAAGGAATCGCATAACTTTATGTGTGCAGACGGCCTTCCACAGCGCATACGATCGCGGGTCCAAGGCTAACCGTATTTTGTTCCGCGCTTCGTGAGTAGTGACGTAATAGATGTAAGTACTTCGACTATCTATACTGTGACTAGGGTTGCCAAGCGAACAATAGAAAAAAATCTTTATTATGTTATTGTGTTATTTGACACGTGTGTGATTTGGATATACTTTGGAATAATTATGGAGATGAAAAATATATTCATTTGAATAGTAAAATAATATATTTATAGTTGTAATATATATTAGTAGTCACACTGGTTAATATATTATTTTCTCAGAATTATATATTAAAAAAAAATATATTATATCCAAATATGTAATTATATTTATAATAAGAAAAACGGCAACCCTATATATACTCAGTAGATATGCGTCGCGTGGCCTATATCGGCACATTATAAAAAGATTGTTGCGTATTATATAATCGTTCATTAGATCTATAGTTATTTTTTTTTTGCTTTTAATTACAAAAAGTTCGGCCGCCTCCTTTAGTTTGGGATGACTTTCAGTAATAGAAAGAATTTTTGCAGGTTTTGAGTTAGTGAAAACCCTACAGTACCTACTGTGTTATCAGTATGAAATTAGAAACAATACGCACATACACACACACACGCACACACACACACGCACACACACACACGCACACACACACACGCACACACACGCACATACATACACACACACACGCACACACACACGCACACACACACGCACACACACACGCACACACACACGCACACACACACGCACACACACACATACACATTGTTTCAAAAAGTTTGTCCATCTTCCTGCTTAACCTCAATAACTGTTCCTGGATTTTATCACGGATAACCTTTTGACTCGTCTAACGAGCCACACTTCTAATCACCTACATTCATCATTAACTTCATAATAAATATACGTAAAAAAATTTAGATAGCACACTAGGAACTAAAATATTTGAGTACATTGCATTGAAAAATAGGAAAATTAAAAATTATTAATGAAATATTTTAGGTTTTAAATATTAAAAAAAGGTCATATCGTAAAATATAAAATAAGGGGAGTTAATTACTAACTCCTTGTGAATTTTTCTGACAACAATTCGTTTATTTAATTTTACTACAAAAATATTTTTGCTTAGAAGTTAGGTACATACCTACAAGAATTAATTAACTTAACCTTGAACATAATAATCATTTAAACAAAAATACAATAATTAAGCCTACTTTCAGCAAAGGTATAATATATTAATTATAAAAAAAAAACTACAAAAAAATTGTTAATTGCCACCAAATTATCAATTTTTGTTAGTACAGTATATCAACGCCATCTAGTATGATAGAAGAATATTTTTTTTATATATTATTTGCAATATACTTGTTTGTTTAGGTAACGCAAAGGGTTTTGTTTTTTATCTATTCTGATAGTAATAGATAATATCTATCATGTTCTAGGAAGTGATATCGATTATTCTAGTAGCATTACTATTGTCAATAAAGTTAAATTTCGAAAATATAGTTTTTACTTTATATGAATAAGCGCTCGACAATTCTTCCTAATATCATCATTCTCCTACTCTTATCCCAATTACTTGGGCTCTATACAATATGTACTCTTATTTCATATTATAAAGGTTATTGGCAATAGTTTTATGACCGGCTGCCTGCCAGACGTCAACCCTCCTTGGTAATGCAATTGTTGACCAAACGGCATTAGATGGAGTTGGCCTAGGTCGTTATAAGGCTCTTAGTCGTCTTTTACGACATCCACGAGCAAAGCACGGGTTGGTAGTATTCGTAGCCGCTACCACACAGCAAATCGTTCCTAATAGTAAGCGGCTAATTAAAATTAAAACGACGTAGTGGCTAAGAGAAATCGCTCTTGCCTTAAAATCATTTATACTGTAATTGAATAGGTAATAGTGGGTATACTGGAAATGCTGCTAGCTTTTTTTATTTCGTTTTACTACCGTAATTCTTATGTGCTAGATATATATATATATATATATACACTACCGTCCAAAAGTTTGGGAGCACACCTGTTTTCAAACAAAACAAATAAATGCCGACTAATAGCGGTAAAAATTAGCAATAATCTTAAGTTTTACAACCTTTTACGACTGTCTACACAAACACAAAAGGATTATTATCCTACATTCATCAAGTTTTATGGAATTCCTTAATATTGACGAAACACGTGTTTTATGACTTAATCCGTCGGCTACTTTATCCTATGCAATGGTGTAGTTTTATTGATAATGTTTGCTGGTTTTAACTTTTTTAGACCTTATTCAGTCGCACTTGAGCATTGGCACGTGAAAGTTGTGATATTAACATTGTCTGTATTCGAAAGATATCGGCTACTACTTTGACCGTATTTTTTCTTCTGAAAATGGCAAAACGCAAGCAAATCACGCTTGAACAGCGAAGCGCTATTTGCACTCTACGCGAGGAAGGATACAGTGAACGTCAAATCGCAGAAAGGCTCGGAATTTCTTGTAAAGGTGTCCACTATACCCTTGCTAGAAAACAAGAAACGGGGAAAAATGAAGATAGAAAGAGATCTGGTAGGCCCAAATCCACAACAAATCAAGAGGACAACTTCATTAGAGTTCTTTCTAAACGGAATCGACGCTTAACTGCACCACAGATCACTGCAGCTCTGAATGATACGCGAGAAACACCCATTTCAACAACTACTGTTAAAAGACGCTTACTGTCTGCGGGATTAAGAGGATGTGTTGCTGCTAAAAAACCCAAACTAACAAATCGACATAAGAAAAATAGACTAGAATGGGCAAAAGCGCATAAAAACTGGACTATAAAACAATGGGAAAATGTCCTTTGGAGTGACGAATCAAAATTTCAGATTTTCGGATCCAATAGACGTGTCTTTGTACGCCGGTCAAAAGAAGAGAGGGCTTCAGAGGCATGTACAGTGCCTACCATCAAACATGGTGGTGGTAATGTCATGGTTTGGGGGTGTTTTGGCAACAGTAAACCCGGCAATCTTGTGAGGATAACCGGAAAATTAAACAAGGAAGGCTATTTAAAAATTCTCCAAGATTCTGCCATACCCAGTGGACTAAGTCTCATTGGTTCTGGATTCATTTTTCAACAGGATAATGATCCTAAGCATTCGTCTAAATTGTGCCAGAACTTTTTAAACAAGAAAAAAGCTGAAAACATTTTAAACATCATGCAATGGCCATCTCAATCCCCTGATCTTTCTCCCATTGAACTTGTTTGGGATGAACTTGACAGGAGGGTGAAAAGTCGTTGTCCTACGAGCTCAGAACATTTGTGGCAGCTATTAGAGAACGAATGGAACAAATTAGATAAAGATTATTTTAAAAAATTGATTAATAGAATGCCCAGAATATGTGAGAAGATTATAAAGGAGAAAGGTGGACACTTTGATGAAGCTAAAATTTAATCTAATTTACCATTGTATATTATTTTTTTATTTTGTTTAAGTTAGTTTCTGTTTGTTCTTTATTTTTTTATCAATACATTTAAATTTAAATGACTTAGTTTGGTTTTATTCGATTTTACCTTGCTGCTTCCAAACTTTTGGACGGTAGTGTATATATATATATTTAAGGCAAGGATAGACAGAATACTTTTGATGTTCGTTTGAAAATCCGATGTTCATCGGATTGGATTTTACAGAATACTGATAGAGTAGATTAGAAATAATTCTTATAGTCTTAGACGCCTACTGAGAACTTCCTTCCAAATCCAATGCAGGTAAACATTCCATGTAATCAATATTTTGTACTTCTCATTTTTACAATAATTTTTAATCAAATGAGAGTCCTTTTACGTAAAATTTAATATCGAGAATGTAATAGTCAGAGTATTTTTATTTAATAGACACTATTTGTAACTAGGTTGTTATTAAGCTTTAGCTTAAATTTTTGCGTAATTAAAAAAATTTTTGCACACAAAAATCAATTTTTCTTCCACGCTAAAGATGTAAGTCGAACCGTTCCCGTATACCCGCTTCGTAGAATAACTCCGGGGCCAGTTACCTTGATTTTTGTTATTGTTTATTGCATTGAGTACGCCGAATACAAACTTTTATATATTCAAACATAAAAATAGACTAAAGGGTCAGCAGTATTAGCCATGCTCTGTAATACAATATTTGCATTAACCACGCTTGCGGTTTTCGGATGCCGATGGATTTGTGAGTAGTTATTTCAAGGTTTCAAGATACACGAGTTATTTATATAATATTGTATTGAGTTTTCGCACATTTTTTATAATATGTAATGAATGAAACATTCTGTATAGGACCTGTAAGTCTCATTTACAGCTGCTAATTATTGTCTTGAATGATATTCTAGATAAGACTGGCTAGTATTAGTACTATAGTATCTGTGGTAAGACAAGTATTAAAGATTATACAGACATACTATGTCTTGATTAATGCATTCAAATTTTTGTGTGGTGACGGAGTAAGAATACAATTCACCACCCCCTATCTTACCCGTGGGTGATCATATGAGACGACTAAGGGATATAAAACGCATATAACCTCTATGCGAGAGAAGGTAAACTCGAAACAAAATCCTATGCCAACACGTTTGACCAGCGTGGTATAGTAGGTCAATTTCCTTCCCACTATGGAGGAAGCTCTAGCCCAACATTGGGACATATATGAGCTGAAATTAAATGATGAATGCATTCAAATTGAATATCGGACGAATCAGGAGCTGTAGACAGAAAACTAAAAGATCATTGTCAACAAATGTATCCTCTTGTGCCTTCATGTATTCTCTTTCATTTTCAGGTCGTCAATTCAAAGCTCACAAGGTGATCTTGGCTGCTTGTAGTAAACATTTCCAAGAGCTATTCGACTCAGCACCACCGAGTCATGCGGGCGCTTGTTACGTCATCCTGGAGGCCACCACCGCTGACAATATGCAGGCCCTTCTTGAGTTCATGTACAAGGGGGAGGTTCACGTTAGCCAGGACGCTCTATCAAGCTTCCTAAAGAGCGGAGAGAATCTGCAGGTAACATTACATATCTTTAAGTACGTAATAGTTTTATAAAATTTAACACCGTGTGATAACAGATTTTGAATATATTTAGTCTATTTATCATTAACCGCAGTTGTCACAAGAAGTCTGTTTATATTTTTTTAATTAATTTGCCGCATTTAGGAATAAACATTAGTGTCGTTAGAGACTTTACACAGACAATTAATTTACGAAATAAAATTATAATTGGAATAATTATTTTTAAATTACATTGCGTGGTGAGTGAAGCTTCACTACGTAGCTTTTTTTTTATGTAATTGCCCGAGCCACGAAGATTCTGACATGATCAGGGATGACAATGAGACGCAGGGAATTTTTTATTATATTTTTTTTATTATATTACTACGTAGCTTGAGTGGTTGCTACTTAAACTAGTACACTATTTCTGTAGACAAATTAAAGAACGCAAGCAGCGTCACTGGAAGACAAGGTAAATTCTAAATAAATAACTATTGGAACCATGTTTTTTATTTTTTTGCGGTGGCCTATGGATGCCTCTTGCCCCGCCAAATCTGTCTGGGGTGACGGAAGAGGCTGGAGGATTAATCCATCGGAGTTAACTGTTAGACATATATCTTTGAAAGAGCGAATAATTCCACTATCACCGCGCTTAGCAAGGCTTTTGAAAGTCCCTTAACTGGTATACAATTCCCATAGTAAAGTTAGGGGGTAACATATAGTACTGTTGTGTCGCTGTCACCGTATGAGAAATTTATTAGTTTGGGAATTACTACTTGATTGGCGTATTTTAGTTCACACCTATTATTTTTGAGCCGGCTTTGCTTCGGCCTCAACCTTCCCTACCGGCAGAAGCAATGGAAGCCCTGTCATCGTATATCTGCTCGCCGCCTATCGAGAGGATCTCCGGGACTAATTCTTAGACATCGTTAGCTTCAGGCCCTTTCGGGAGAGAGGTTACCCTTTCGCGTACTGTTCTCGTCCTATGGTTTTATGGCTTTTTGCCTTCGACTGGGAGTGTCCGACTATTCCCCGATCTTATGGACGACTATTCACGAATATTTGTGTGCCCTTTTCTTTATTATTTGAAGTTATACATCTTTTGACGCGTTAGGGAAAAATGATTAGAGTAAATTTTTACGGTGCGCGCGCACACCGTCACGAAAACCGATACCCTGAAATTAGCTATAGTCAACATTTTAGTTTTTTGTGATATTTAAATAAACTTTATTTAACTAGATAATGCGTTATAATAAAACATTCAATGTATTAAATATCTTTTTTCTGAACAACAGGCAACAGTAAATGTATCTATTGAAATTAGGATTATTATAATTGAAATTTATTAAACGTGAGGTTCCACTATTATTGTAATTACAATGTAAATCGCGATTCACATATGTATTTAAATACGTCAGTGTTTTTCAACGCTAACACAATTTATACAGGTGTTCACAAAACAATACTATGAATATCTAAAAATGTTCTAATTTGCCTGGTTCCAGGTCAAAGGCCTGTCGATGGAAATGTCGCAGGATGCATGGGTGAAGCAACAAACCCAGCAAAATGCCGGCGACCGTCATCAGGCTCGCATCAAGACCAGTCCAGTTTCAGGTTCAGGGAATTGTGAGGTTCAAGAATCAGCACCTCTGCAATCGCATACGTCAGCAACTTTCGCACCGATAATGCCTCAATATGGCATGTCTATGCATGGTAGCGGCGGTATGGGGCGTTATGCTACACCAGCTCATATGCCCATACATGCGACACCACACCGCAGGCCTGCGCCGCCGAAACCGTCTCCGTCTCAGAGCCCACATTCTAGGAATTACAGGTGATACAAATGTATAAATAAATTAATATCCAAAATAGTTTCGTGTACAATTTTCAGGCTCGGTCGTTTGTGGTAATGGTAACTGCTATAGTAGTTGTGAAGAATGGCCGTATTTACTCAAGGATACTTATTAGGCTTCTTTTTATTTGGGATTAAGAGCTTTTAAGCTCAAGGCCCTGCAAACTATGATTAAGATCGGTGTGTGGTGATCTTAATCATAGTTTGCCTTATAGTGGCTTTCGTTTTTTACTAGCTTATAAATAAAAATAACAGTTTTCAGAGAGATATCTTCGTAAAAGGTTTGTTCAAGCTCGGTATTTCTTTTTTTTTAATATATATATATATATTATAGTATTAAAAATAATTGATGAAATAATCAAAAACTAAAAAAAGGGCAAACTAAAGATAGAACTGGAGCTGTCTAGATTCAGCGACTGCTCGATTTACTAACTGAGCTATAACGACAATGGCTAAATTTATCTACATACTGTAATTATATTTTTTCATTAACTTCGTATCGTCGTACTTCAATTTTCATCTGGCCTATTTATTGTGTATCCGACTAAATATTGTTTTACCACGCCATCTATCGGAAACGTTTCAACATTGTACCAATTTGCTACTCTTAACTTCCATCAAGAATTGTACAAACTAAATGACGACCGAATATTCTAAATAATCGATTGCGTTTTGTTGAATTAGACATGATAGGCTTTTTCTAAAGCGAATTTGTGACACTTAATGCATCTATTGGCATTCTATTCCAACTGCTTTAATATTTAAACTACCGTGGGATTAATTTCTACGTGTAGTATTCTCAAATTCGAATAAAGCTTGACTGAGCTAAATTACGACCATTCATCTCATCTCAGCTGTTCAAGCCCACAGTGGGAAAGAAATTGACCTATCATACCGTGCTGGTTAGATGTGTCCGTACAGGGTTTTATTCTCAGTATTCCTTCTCTTATTTATTACTGTTAATATATTTAATTATTTCCAGACAAAGCTCTTCATCGTCTCATTGCGGAAGCGTAGTCGACGAACCTGACACCCGTTCCTCACCAGGAGTTGGCACTGGCGGCCGATACGAAGACAATCCATCTGAATGCACCTCAACACTTGGCAACCCTATTAAGAACAACGGATATGAACGAAGCGCATCGGCTAATGACGAAATTATTGAACGTGTATCTAATGACCAAGGAGCTGAAGGTGAGAATAAAGAAACTGCCCTGTAGATGTTTGTAATCGTGATTGTAGAATAGAAGCTTCAGAATGTAAATGGTAGATTTGTTATTTAACTTTTTCTTTATCTTTTTTTTTAACAGCCCCTATACGTTGAGAAAGTATATTTTATATACAAGGGACTATTTTGGTCCACTTTATCATGCGATCTAGATGGCTTGGTTTATAGATTTTTTTTTATAATGATGATAGCGTTGAACTATAAAGCGGTCTTTGGTCTGAAAAGGGTTGGTGATATTGAACCCTTAGTCCAATACTATATTGGTATCCTCAATATTTATAAACATATCAGATTCCTTTGTTTCGCTGACATTAAAAGTTTTTAGATCAAAACGTTAGTGAAAAAAGCTTGCCAGTCAAATTCGTTATAAAGTTAATATGTTATTTTCTTCTGTGACTTCTAGGCCTTATAATATAGAAAAAGATTTCAGAAGTAAACGATTATTTCTTATTTTCTTGGTTCTATTGATATTAATAAGTTATCTCAAAGTAATCTAGACTAACATGTAGAGTTCGTAAAGATAGGGCGTGTAGAAGCTTGACTCTACATGAGATTTAATAACTTTTTGACAGTGCGTGCCTCGTCTTGGCAATATTTTATTTGAAAATGAAGGAATAGTACTTTTTTAAACGCCTTCTTACATTATTCTGTTATTTAGATTTGTTGTTTAGTACATTTTTAAATTTATGTAATTTTAATATCAAATAATTGCCAGCCTCTTGCTCGAGGCCTTTATGCATTACCCGCAATTTTTATACATTATTTTTACTAATTTTAAGACTGATTATTTAAAAAAAATATTATTAATTATGCGTTACTGGCAATTTTATATATAATGTGTCTTATTATTTAGAAAAAAAAACCTAATGCATTGAATATTACTCGCAATTTTATACATTATTTTTATTGATTTTATGACGTCTAAATATTTAAAAAAATATAATCAATAGGAACTATGGCAAAATATCGTAATTCTCTCAACTTACCACCATTAACGTCATTCTTTATTTTTCAGTTTTTATTGCAATTTTTTTTGTTTTTAGTTTATTCTTTTTTGATATATTCCATATATCCATTTTTTTTAATACAATTATGTATGTGGCAGTAAATACTGCCACATACATATTTATGTATGACTAACATTTTTGGTCCCGGAACATACATACATAAACTTATTAGATCTTTATGTAGCTATGTTAGACATTTGCTGTTAAAATATCAAATGAATTTAGGAGTTTCAGTTTTAAACAAATATCCCTGTAATATAATGTATTACATAACGACAAGAATGTAGCGCCTGTCTCCCGCATTGTCTAGGAGAGTTGTACAATAATTCCACCTATATATCATATAATGATTAATTATACAACTTATAATGGTACGACTTATGTGTATCAAAGTATTGTCCAATGTATTTTACTTCCTTACATAGGTTTTTTTTAAGTCGATAGAGCATAAAATAAATTTAAAACAAAAATACCTAACAATTGTGTGGGATCTGAATTAACTCTAGCAAACTGTTTTAACTTCAAATAATAAAGACGGAAGGATGAAAGGATGACGATGGAAGGATGTAGGTACCGAGGGAGACCGAGACTAACCTACCTAGACCAGATCGGTCAGGTACTGAAGGAAGGTGGAGTCAAGAGTCTCCGAAACCGGCGAGCGTGTATGAAGAGAATTATGAATGTTGAGGAAGCGAGTGAAGTATGCAGAGATAGAGTTCTCTGGCACTCTGTTCTCTCTGCCTACCCTGCAAGGGATATGGCGTGATGATATGTATGTAATGTATGTATGTATGTATAATAAAGACATAATATGTTGCCATCTGTTTTAATCCTAATATTCTGCTATTTTTATATATACTTTCATTTGGTAATCCTAGCATGTAAAGTGCTTATTAACCATTTTTTTATAAGAAATCACCTTGCACTAAGAATACATTTTTATATCGCGACTGAACAGAAAAATAATTTTATAATGAATACAACTTACATTACTTTAAATTCTGTAAGGTGGTCCACAATAAATGATTTAGACAAATGACTTGTGGACCCCCTTAAAGAATTGTCCAACACGAAAATCAAATCCACGATATTCAGCTTGTGAAGTCCCCGCTAAGACGACTACGTCAACTGTGCATTTATTATTAGAAAAATATAAAAATTGTGACCACGCATATTCTTCATAGGCTGAATACGATGTTTTCTTGTGCAAAAATCTGAGTATTGTACTGTAAGGCCCAAGCTAAAGCATGTTCAATAGATACATATATTCTATTAAATACAAAAAAGGTGGGTGCGCCGCATTCTTTTGTTTTTTCAGGTTATTATGTAGTTACTTGTGATCATTGAAATATTATAATAATTTTATTATTGTAGACCATAAACCCCCCCATTTATAACGTTCCATATGATGGCAAGTTAAGAAAATAAAGTAACACCATCCCTTACATTCCAATAGGAGTCGTGAAAAGAGACAAAATAAACACGTGCAATTTTTTTTTCATATAGTGGCGATAAAGTCTTCTAGGGGTAATGGATCATGACTCTGTGGGACATCGGGTACGACTGGGCGTTGAGAGGGAGTCTCCCCCCCGGGCTGAGCGTGATATGCTACGCTGACGATACGCTCGTCACAGCCCGGGGCAGGACACTCGAAGAGGCGGCGAGCCTGGCCACTCTCGGCACCGAGGAGATGGTCGGGCGAATCGAGGCGCTGGGGCTCAGGGTGGCCCTAAATAAGACGGAGGCCCTATTGTTTCATGGGCCACGCGTAAGGCCGCCAATCGGCGTCTCGCTAGTCGTCAACTCCGTCCACATCAGCATCCAGGCCCATATGAAGTACTTGGGTCTGGTGCTCGACGGGCGATGGTGGTTCCGGGAGCATTTTCGCCGAATTGCTCCCCGGCTGGTCGGCGCGGCGTCCGCCCTTTCGCGGCTCATGCCGAACGTGGGCGGACCCAGCTTCGAGGGCCGACGGCTGTATGCGGGGGTGATCCGTTCTATGGCCATGTACGGCGCACCCGTGTGGGCGAGGGCTCTGAACGTCCAGCTCAGGGCTGTTCTGTGGAGACCCCAGAGAGTCATGGCGGTCAGAGCCATTCGCGGGTACCGCACGGTATCGACCGAGGCGGCATGCCTACTGGCCGGGACACCCCCGTGGGACCTAGAGGCGGAGATGCTCTCCGACCTCTACCGGCGGGTGACCTCACTGCGCGACGAAGGTGGCTCCCCATCGCTGAGCGAGATAGCCACCTGGCGCGAGGACGCCCGCCGAGACGTCATCGCCCGTTGGGCTACGCGGCTGGAGAGGCCTAGACACGGTGTCGTCACCGTCGAGGCTCTCCGGCCCGTATTGATGGAGTGGATGGAGCGGCGGCACGGAGTCCTCTCCTTTCGACTGGTGCAGGTGTTGTCGGGGCACGGATGCTTCGGCTTTTACCTGCACACGGTCGCGTGTAGGGAGTGGACTTCGTTCTGCCACCATTGCAGCAGTGACGAGGACACGACGCAACACACGCTGGAGGCGTGTCCGGGCTTTGACCGGCAGCGCCGTGACCTCGTCGCTGTTATCGGTGCCGACCTGACGCTGCCGGCTGTCGCGAGAGCGATGGTCGACAGCGTCAGGAACTGGGACGCGGTCGCCGCCTTCTGCGAGGCTGTCATCTCGCAGAAGGAGGCGGCGGAACGAGTCCGGGAGGAATCCCGCGACCCGGGCCGCCGTCAGCGGCCGGGGCGGCGCAGGCGCGAATACCTGCGCCTGATGCCGCCCTAACCGAGGCCTCGGGTGATCGGACCGGGGAATTGTCCGGTCACCCGACGTGAGGCCACCGCGTGAGGGCGACGCCCCGACGGCGAAATCTGTCGGGGCGTCGACGAGAGGAACCCGCGAGGGTAAACCGCCGGGCGGGCCACCGAAGTTAAAATCGAGTACCGGTGGTCCGCTCGCACGGCGAGGAGGGAGGGTTTTACGGTGGGTCTGTGGGGTCACGCGCCGCCTTTCCGTCACCCCGAACCGATTCGGCGGGGCGAGACGCACCCATAGCCCACCAATAAAAAAAAAAAAAAAAAAGGGGTAATGGATCATGTGTACAACTAGGTGCTAAGTATCTGGTTGTACACATGATCCAGGAGATTTTGGTGGTAGTGTTATACTAAAACACCGTAGGTAATGATGTCAAATCACGCATCTCATGTTCAAGTGTAATAATCATGGTAAAATCACTTTATCGCGTTTGCTTGGGATGCTGTCAAATAACAGCTAGATGGCATATCTGAGCAAAGCTGACAAATGTAATATTGCACGCTTATAATTCCACGAGCACAGTTATTATATCCATATATTCTTATATTATATATTACATTCTTATATTATTAAGTATATATACCATATATTCTTATTTTATTATATTTATCCGTGTGGTGACGGAGTAAGAATACAATTCACCACCCTATCTATCCCGTGGGTGATCATAAGAGACGACCAAGGGATATACAAGGCATATAACATCTATGCCAAAGACCAAGGAAAACTCGAAACTAAACCCTATACCAATACGTCTGACCAGCGCGGTAGGTTATTTTCCTTCCTATTACAGAGGAGGCCCGAGTCCAACAGTGGGACATATGGGCTGTGATGATGGTAATGATGATGATGATGATTCTTATATATTTATTATACTATATTATCATAATCATCTCAGTTTATTTTATCGTCCTCTACTGATTACGAATCTACTCTGTAAAGATGAATGATCTGATTAATAGTATCACGTCTGGTAATTTACAATAATGTTTAATGAATCTATTAATTCATATACCTTTTACCAAATATTTCTTTCACGTAAGAGTCATGAAACCCAACAGAGTAATCACTAGAATGCGTACCATGGGTAACAGCGTTCTGTCTAGAAGCTGAAAATAGCAACTGCGCTCGCCAATCCGTTTGGCAAGCGTAACAGTTATGGTTTTATCTTACCTAGGGTAGGCTATTGTTCAATACTGAACGTTAATAAGCTGATGGATAGACCCAAAGAATTACTTGGTTTAATGAACTTGTCATAAGCTTACAACTTAATCGCTTTTTTTTGTTGTATTGAATTCATATTTTCCTAATCCGGAAAATTCTTTTTTTTTTATTAAATTGGATTTACAGAATAGAATAAGCGAAATATGAATTTCAAAGAGTTCATTCGAGTATAAAGTCTTATTTTTCAGCTTGTATACGTCCTACAATTACCCACATGACCCCCATAATGAGAGGGAAATATACTCAAAATACCACGCTGTTAAACCGGTATGGTATAAGTAGAAGTATATTTCGAGATTATTTCTTTTGCAATGTTATTATTTGATTAAAGGTTATAAGCAAAGAGATACCGTAATATACTATATAGACAAAGCAAGGGTTGATAAACCACAGAAAGGCTTGATATTCATCATCATCATCACAGCCCAAAAATGTCCCACTATTGGGCTTGGGCCTCCTCCGCAATGGGAGGGAAATTAACCTACTATACTGCGCTGGTCAGACGTGTGGGTATAGGGTTTTGTTTCGAGATTTCCTTCTCTTGCATAGATATTATATGCGTTTTAAATCTCTTAGTCGTCTCGTACGATCACCCACGGGTAAGATATGGGGTGGTGAATAGTATTCTTACTCCGTCACCACACGGAAAAGTCTTGATATTATAAACAAGAAAATAAAATAAGCAGTTCATTCATATATTTTTTTCTTTATTTTTCATTTAGTCCATATATGTCTCATTGCTGTGCTTGGACCAGCTCCATAGTGGAAAGAAATTGACCTATTTTGTAACATTGGTGGGATAGATTAGCATAAGATATTATTGCGAGTTTCCTTCTCTTGCACACATTATCTACATATTACATCCCTCAATAGTCCTTTACGAAACCCAAGTTAAAAAAAAATGGGTCGTGAATTGTATTATCCATTATCACAGAAGGAAGTTTAATCATATAATTATATCATATAATATATAATTATTTATGAAATAAAGTCTTATCAATTCCCTATAATAAATTGAACATAGTGATTCACGTTTTTCCAGATCTAAGGATAAAAAGCGAGAATGATTACCAGCCGCCTGGGTACAACAATTCGCCGCCACCGGCCACGTCTTTGCCAAACGCGAATTACCACGATAAACCAATGGAGACCTCGCCGGTGCCGCCGAAACCTAGCCCTGACGTTTGGCCCCCTAAGCTCATCACCAGCAAATCTGGTGGCATCGCTACTGCTGACGGTGAGAATATTTCTTCTACTTTTTGCTTCTTTCTTCAATCTATTATTTATATGTTTTATTATTGGGCATGACTCTCTCCTATAGTGGGCGATAATTGTGCTTACTTAAATATTTATGCCTGGATGGTGATGGATGATAATATGTGCAGAGGTTTTTTTGAGTTCTTTAAACAAACTAAACGAGCACTACCGCCATCTGTGTTATCTACCCATCAGTCTACGGAGGCCCATTGTTGGACATAAGCCTCAAACTCAAACTGCCAACAGCCTCAAAAAAAAAAAGAAAACTCAAATTGGGAATATCATAAACGCCACGCGGGAAGACCAACTATCTATTTATTATAAATGAAAATTGTTTTGACTATAATTCTATTAATTTTATTGTTTATTTCCTACAGCTAATAGCTGTTTATTTCCTTTGTAATAAATAATAATGAATAAATATAAATATTTATCCGTGTGGTGACGGGCTTGGAATGATTTTCTCCTCTTCTTTTTCCTTTTGGAATCGTATAAATCGGCTAAAAGGATCATCGGGAATGGACAGCAAAGCAACACTTTTCTCGAAAATTACCAAGCTTGATATAGCATTATCTTCTAGGGTCTCCAACAGTGTACGTCAATAGAATGAATGGATGAATAGAGAATAATTTAAAATTATTTTACAGGTAAAAAGCTGAAATGTCCATATTGCGAGAGACTGTACGGATACGAGACAAACCTGCGCGCGCATATTCGACAGCGGCACCAGGGCATCCGAGTGCCGTGCCCGCATTGCACGCGTACATTCACGCGTAATAACACCGTTCGCCGCCATATTGCGCGCGAACATCGCCATCAGGTCACACCGCACCTCCCCCAAGGCCCCATCCACAACCACACGCAGTAAGAGCCCACACCCTCAATTTTTTTCTCTATCATTTCAACCGAACTACCTCTGCTCCTTTGACCGGCCGGGCGACTGTCTCATCTACCTCTGAACGCATCACGACGACGGCTAACGATTGGATTAATGAGACGGTTTAATTCTAAAACGGTCACCCGTGCCGGTCTGTGTTTAACACAAACAATAAATATACCTCGTTGATGCATATTATGTAATCAATATCTACCTCAGAATTTGATCTTAAGATTTTTTAAGGTTTTGAAATTTTGCGATAATTGTTACTTAATTTAAATATTCATGCGTGACTATGAATGGTTGCTCAGTACTCGTCTCTATCTGGTACAATGTTTGTAAAATATCGTACCTATTACTGCACACCCGTTATTTTAATGTACCTTGTATTATTTTTGCATACTAGTAATATATGTCCACTTGACTGTGAAATGAAAGTTACCTTTTTAATAGACGATTTATTTTCTGCTCTCGTTCGAGTTTATGAAATAGCTTATATTAAAATACCTGAGCTAGGGAATCTTAGAAATGATGTTGAGACTGATGGTCATAGGCTAAGTGTATGTAAATATTAGGAGAATGTTGTAATTGCCTTGGCCTAGGTTGAAACACTTTATATTTTGGCAAACTGTGGCAAGAACTAACTCTGTTTTATAAATGTATGTTTTTTTTTTATTATTATTGAATACTGACAATAGACTATATATATTATGTTTTAGTTACGCATTCAACTTATCTGTGATACAATAGAAACGGGCTATTTTTTTTTAATATTTGAATATTTTTTTCACAATTGCCACACTGTCATTAAAACATACAGAGGAAAAAAAAATGTGCGAGAATATACGATAAACGTTAAATTTCAACCGGATTTTTACTGTACAGTGAATGAATGACGGTTTTAATTTTGTACCAAGTACAATTTTGCCCTAGATACATAAGTAGTTAGGTAAAAAAAAAAAAATCGTGTTATTAAAAATTGCATGTAAAGGATCGATGCATGAATGTGTAAAAACATAACAACCATCACTGTCGTTCGTAACAGGCTCGCCTGGACGGATGTTACTATTGAGACCAATAATTATATGTTTCAATGGGATGGTGTCGATTTTAACATTCCGTTATATAAAGATTATTTTGTCGTAGTGCATTTATATGAAGGCCACTTACTACTTCTATATTCCTAGTCATTTCAAGTGCAACCAGTTGAGATTTAAAAACAAAAAGAAAAGTAATTATTTAAAATAATTGATGTAGGGATGTGTGTTGATGCCATTGTATTATATTTTATTGAGTTGGCATTGACAACATTCATGTGTTATACTTGATATGTGCATACAGCTGCAATACACGGTTTTAGTTACATAAAACAGATGGTACAGTGCCAAATATCCTCAATTATAAGTTCATATTGTATTATTATTTATTATTTTTTTTTTGTTAAGTGTGAATGTAGCGACTGTGTGTTATATTCCTGATATTTAGGAATAAGTTGCATTCATATTTATGATTATATTTATATTTTAGGATACACGTCTTATTAAATATATTTATGACGATAATAATTTACAAAGGCTCAGTGACTTTTATAAAATAATTAGTTTCTGTTGTTTGTACCATTTTTGTAAGACAACGTTTTAGTTCTCTTTGAAATGGGTTTTTAATATTTTTTTTTTTTTTTTTTGTTAATGATTGTAGTATCTGTTGTTCTATTCAAATATTATTATCAAGCATATTTAATTAATATAAATATTTCATCTCTAACAAAAAATTTTAAAATATATTTAATAAATATGTCCCTTCAGTATACGTAAATATTCTGCTTTGACGTAATATATGAATAGAATGAAATTGAACAGTATCAATATACCGAATAGAAGCTAATTTTTAACAATACATTTGTCTGATATTTTTTTTTAAATTTGAACAGACGGCTATTTTAAACTTTACATCTACTTAAATCTATATTTTATCGAAAATCTCTTTCTAAACTATTCATAAATTTTTACAAATTATATTAATATTTAGAGTAAATCTGTATTGATTTCATATATAAATAATTCAGAGATGGATAATGGAAGGTTAGTTGAAGTGGCAAGAGTTCACAGGCATTAATTTCGGATACAATTTTGTAAATGTTCTGTTTCTTATGAATGAACGACATAATATTGTGTTGTTTCTCAGAAACTATTGAGGATATCGCTTCGTTTTTTTTATGGAATAAATGTTGCCACTATCACAAAAGAAAAAGTTTGAGGGTGCATTGAGTATCTCCTGAAACAAAATGGCTGATTTTGGGCATTATTATTGCACAGAAAACAAAATTATTTTTATTTCATACGCGTCTGTGACCTCTCGTGGAATTGGTAGGGTGGTATTTTAATCGATTAGTTTAGGCTGTTTTGTTTTGGATTCTACGTAATTATATTGAAGTGTCATTATGTTCATTCGGACAACACTGAACTTAGTAATACCGAGATGGGAATAAAGCTTAGCAAAATTTAAGGCAAACCCATTATTATATTTTTACGTTTACCGAATACTTTATTAATAATAATATAATGCTTTTTCTACACGATGGTCATTTGGTGGCCTATTAACATCGTCGAATTGAGCGAGTGATAAACGCGAATCATATATTCTATTGTACATCGTGTAAAAGAGACATTATGTTTAAAACATATTAAATTTACTATTGGCATTCTTTTGGTAAGTGTTTAATTGTTAAGAAAATGTTTTTTTTTTGCTATTTCAATGGCAAAATTGTTAACATTTATGTTTTAATAGATTCGATGAGAAAAATATTGTTCTATTTTTTATCTTTTCGTTTCATTTTTTCTCTTATGAATTCAAAATTCATAATTGTGATTTCTTTTTGACATTTAATGTTTTTTGTGATACGTAAAAGAGAATTGCATTAATGCATCACGTGTTTTAGCTTTTTTTTATTGGTTTAAGTATAATGATGGATTTTGAATATGTCTATGGAGGGTTGCAAATATTATCGGTGGGTACAAGGATCGATATTTTGAAATCAATTAATGGATTTGCATATTTCTAAATTTCATAAGGTACAAATATTAGATTACATTTATATATCAATTTAGATTCTGTATAATTTTTCACAATAATTATAATTTAGAAAAATAAAAATTATTTCAAGTGATTAATGTACAAATTTCAATGTGCAAACGGAATAATGGATAATACATCTAAATTTAAGTTGTCGCATTGTTAAAGCTAATTAGTGGGCAAATTACTAGTGGTCCCTAATAGTTGTAATATTATATTTGTAAAAAAATAATAATTCACATTTAGTCGGTGTGTTGCAACCCCTTACCCCTTAGACTGGGCCGATCTCCCAAATATTTGTGGCTGTAATTCTGATTAGAAGCTAAATGATCTGGCAAAGGCATATCATGTAGATTTCTTTAAACAATGAACAAATTGTGGTCAGTGTTTTTGAGAAATCTTCATGGTATCAATAATAAGATTAGATCCAACAATGCGCCATAAAAAAAGCTACCAGCGAACTATGGTTACCATTTTAAAACTATTATATTTACATTTATTAAAACCTTATTTGTTTGCTGGCTTGCTATATTGCTGGATCAAAATTGCATTTAAGTTAATCACATCGATTGGTTCCGATTTGAGTTTCGTTTTAAGTTTTTTATTGTATAAGTATTACTTTTAATTCTTTTTTTTTTATTGTGTACATAAATCGCGAGATGTCGTGATGGTAAAGCCAAAGATTGTTACGGGTATGGTGACCCTCTGCCGTCACGTGGACTATGTGATGACACTACATTCGAGCTTCTTTTTGCGAAAATAACCTATAGGTGTAAGTTATAATTGCTGAAACAATTAAGTAATTTGAATGTAATATCCCACATAGTCTACTTAGTTTAATGTACGTTTATCTACCTCGAGGATTGTAACTTAGATTGTAAGTTAAACTTTTAAGTAGATTTTTATATGAATGATAAAATATAAAATCCTTAGTGTTTAAGAATAATGAGAAAATTAAAAAAAAAAATAATAAAATTAAAGTACAAATATGCTACCTCAGGATTCAATATAGTCATTTCTTTCTTTTTTTTCTTCTTCTTCTCAAAATATATAATTTTCATACAGTCGTATTCTGGTATACTTACAATTATTAATATAAAATATATAACAGATATTTTTTCTCTAAATGCTTATTAATTATTGCTGATTTGGAAATGTGAAAATTAATTAATTAAAAAATATTAAATTATTGGACGGAATTCATTTGGAAAGCTTACAGTTAAGACTGTATATCGCGTTTATTTGAATCTCTGCCAGGTAGTCCATAGTTTCAACTCAGTGTGTTATGCTCAAAAGAGGATTATCGACGTCTATATTTTGACGACTCTGGGTTGACGTGTTAAGTGTTAATTAGGCTAGTTATAATAATCTCATTGGTGTACCTATTTTGTAAGCACAACTGTAAGCGGGGGATCGGCTATTAGTCACATCAACGTAATCTAATTGTACCTTCCTGCACTCTCCGGAGTATAAATTTTTATTCGTAATTTTTATTATTATTAATTTTTCCCAGTTACTTTTTTTTTGTGTTTCATAGATGTTACTATGTTTTAAGAAGATGAAAGTGAAAAAAAAAACGGAGAAATTATTGTTTGTTAGGTTTCTGCGAATTAAAAAAAATGTAACAAAATTTATTATTTTTTGTTTTTATTTTTGTTTGCGTTCCTTTTTATTATTTTCATGCTTCATTATCCCTATATTATTTTTGGTTTAACTTCGACAAGTTACACCCGTCCATCGTGTTTAATGTTTATTGTAATAAATTTAAGTACATTACTTAAGGAATTGACAGTTAAGTACCTAAATAATCATTAAAAAAAAAATAGTTGCACTTAACTGAACAGGAAATATTTAAGTAAATAATGGATGTTTTATATTTTAAGAGTGCACTAATGAAATGATCGCGATACTCATTCGAGATCTCTACGAATTTGATAATGAAAAAAAAAATGTTTTATCACGTTTAGGTAAATGATATTTAAGCTATAAAGTTATGCTCACTCCCTCACTTAATTATATTCACATAAATTTGGACTGAACATGAAGTTGGTTGATAACATCGCGGATATATGAAATGAAATAATGTGTTTGATCATTAATTATATTAAATATACATCACTTTTCATAATAATTACTGGGCTCTAAATATATTATCATCATTCTGCCGTGATTTCGATGTTTCTATGTGGATGAAGTATTATTATAGTCAAATGATGACGAAATATTAAAAAAAAAAACATTATTTCATTAAGATATTTACATGTTTAAACTTTTCATCTCGTTAGGTTCCGTTGAGGTAAGTCTCGGTGTCATGTTAAGATATGTTCTTGGTGTCATCTTTGTGTAAGTACGAGATTAACTCTTATTAAAAAAAAATATGCAGATAAATTTATAAATATATAAAAAAAAAAACGCAACGAGCACTATGTTTTTAACAAGTATAGTACAAATTTCTGAAGTCTTAAAGAGTTACTGCCAGTACAAATTAACTATCGGAGAAAAAAAAATAATAAAAAAAAATATAATTATGGTATCCGTTTTTTTATGTAAATGTTGCCAAAATTGTATTTTTTCGGGGCATCAGTAAAATAATTTTAGTGTAAGTTATTTCGTGGATAGTACAAAGTTAAACTGTAAACTATTGAATGTGCAGCGGCCCGCAAATGTTTGGATGGGTGGTTGCGTTTGATTTAATGTGTATTTTTATTGTGGTTCAGTTGCGTATAAGTTGTTTGTAAGCAAGGGTATACAATAAGGCCAACATCTAAGTAAGTGGTCAAAATAGAACGATAGATAACGGTGACTTATCGATTGTAAACCAGGATGGTTGTAAAACTAAGTAGGATTTTGTACGTAGCGATGTAATGCTTAATGAAAAAAAAAATGGTCGTCGGTCGGTGGTCTATGTCTGTAAAGGAAAAGTGATTGTCTGTGATTTTTTTAAGCGACTTTTTTATATATATGGAAGAATATATAAATTCTTTAACAGTAAGAATAGCACTACTTGTGATTTTTACATTAGAAATTTATTAGTTGACTTCTTTTTTTGTACTATATTAATAGGGTAATGTAGCGATTGGTGTAATGGGGAATGGCGGGTTGATTGTACATAATGTATAAATAAATCTATTGGATTACGACGCTAAAGTTCCCATAGTAGGGGTAGAAGATACGTGTAATGTTGACTACATCGGGAGTTGCGACACAAAAGAGCCAAGTATATATTATGATACAATGAATCTCTACTGGGAATATATGCGTCTGCGTCATCGGGTAAAGTTTGGCAAATGGTTAGACCACATGCTTGTTTATTTTAAGAGCCACGCGTTTCAAATTTGCCGCCAACAAGGCCATACGAATTATTTAAATACAATTTTGATATACGCGTGGTTCTTTTCGGTATTAGTGAATATTAATTTGTGCGTTAATGTGGTTGGTAACACTTACCGAGTCTAGCGAATTTTTTAGTGTGGTAACATTGCCGTGTTTTGTTATTTATATGGTAAACGTAGTAGTTGACTGTTATGTTTGCTTTAAATAATTTGTATTTGATTCGGCTGAAGAATTCGCCCATTTGGTTATTCATAACCATGTTGCAAATTTTACAGTAATATAAACAATATTTTGAGGGATTAGTTTGATATGAATTCAAAAAAACAATACAAAATTTCAATGCGTTTCCATTAAAACGTGTAGGTATTTGTGGATAGATTTATAATTTTGCAATTCATTTATCAGTGTATATTTTCAAAAGAAAATAGAAACATAGTCAATTGCTAAAGGGTAATTCTTCAGCTGTCACGTTTTGTGTGTAGATATTCTTGCCGTCGGCTACATGTGTGTGTAATTATTATTAATACTACATTACAATATTCACGTTAAAAATATTTAGCTTCAGGGTTTTCCTATGCTATTAACATACGCAAATTCTTAAAAGGAATAGAAGATTTTAATCGAATAAATGAATATTAATAATATCATAATAATAATAATTGAGATTTACTTCTGAAATTGAATACAGAGTTTGCACCTGCATCAATTAAAATAACAAAAAAAAAAAAACAATTTTACTCCCGCTAATATCGCGTATCATTGCACACAGCTGGTAAGCAACGTAAAAGTTTAATTGGTCTTCTTTTTGAGAAATACAATAACTTCAAAAAGTAACGTAGAATTAAAAGAAAGGTGATTATAACTGACAACATGACTATCAACAAATCAAAAGTGTTTTATTAAATGCTGGCAACATTGCGAAGTGTAGTTACTTATCTAGATAATAACCAGTGGGATATATATATACCATATATATACCATTGAAGAGATGGCAGAATGTGAGCGATGATCATTATCTGCAGACTAAGAATATGTGTATTAATTGGGCCTAACTTGAGTAAGTAAGATTTTACTAATTATATTTTTATTCATCTTGGAAGCCTTGCCCTTCTGTCGAAGCTACCATTATATGGAATCCGCGAGGGACTCTGTAATTGGATCACCAGCTTTCTGGATGGCCGGAGCATAAAAGTAGCCGTCGACGGCTCTTGTTCCGAGACCATGACCATTAATGCTCGTGTACCACAGAGCTCGGTGCTCTCCCGACGTTGTTTATTCTGCATATCATCGACATGCTCTCTATGGAGAGTATACGTTGCTATGTGGATGACAGCACGGGTGACGAGCGATACACCAAGCATCAGAATGTCCCTCGGAGTGTGCGACAGGAAAGACGGGCTCAACATCTGTCTGAAGTCAAGCGATCTCTGAGGCGGGCCTCGGAATGGGGTGAACGGAACTTTGTCTAGTTCAATCCCACCAAGACACAAGTTTACGCGTTCACTGCAAAGAAGTTTATCATAGCGTCTCAGTTTCAAGGAGTAACTCTCCAAATTGCCGAGAGTATTGGAATTCCCAGCGTCGAACTGTCCAACAAAGTCCAGTTTGGGAGTCATTTGGAGGACAAAGCCAAATTGGCTAGCAAAAAGCTAGGCTGCTGAGCAGAGCTAGGCGGTACTTCACGCCGAGACAAACTCTCGTGTTATACAAAGCACAAGTTCGTCCTCACATGGAGTGCTGCTCTCATCTCTAGGCAGGCGCGCCTAAATATCAGCTAGACCTTGACTTGACTCCCTACAAAGGCATGCTGTCTGAATCGTCGATGATCCCAATCTTACGAACAGATTGGAGTCGCTGAAGCAGAGGAGAGACTTTGGGTCACTCTGTGTACTCCATCGGCTCTTTCACGGGGAGTGCTCTGAAGAACTGTTTGACTTGGTACCATTGTCGCCGTTTTACCATCGTACTACTCAACACCGTAGCAGGGTTTATCCATTTCACCTGGAAACGATACGGTCCAGCAATCATTTCTCCCACGTACGTACAAGATCTGGAATGAATTACCTGCTGCTGTGTTTCCCGAGCGCTATGACATGTCCTTCTTCAAACGAGGTTTAGAACGAGTTCGGCAGCAGCCTATCTGTGCCCCTGGTGTTACTTAGGTCTATTTGCAGCAGTATCATTTACCATCAGATGTGCTGCTTGCTCGTTTGTCACACCACCGCCAATAAAAAAAATTGGCTTGTAAGTATAGTAAATAATGTTTTGGGCATCGAAATAAATGTGACAAAATTAATAAATATATTTGAGTAATTATTAAATCAATGACGAATAATAGAGAAGTCGATATGTACTTATATAATTTTGTGCAATTAACTTGTGGATAGAAGTCAATTCTAGATAAGAAAATATTCTGTGTTGACTATAAATATACGTCTGTAATTATGAATGTACTTCATGGTGTCAAATAGAATCCATTTCTCTTAATTAAACGGGTTTCATTTGACATTTATTTCAACTTTTGACGGGAATTTGAAAACGTCATGTGGTGCTCTTGTATTATATTCGATATCTTTGATAGATATAGATAATTTTGATGGCATTTTATGTAATATGAAGCGGCGGAACTACTGGGATGTAGTGAATATCATATAAAAGTGCTTTACAGCGTTTTCGTTTTCCATCAAAATTCCCACAAGATACCATTAACAGTGTGGCCATTGCACTGTTAATGGCAACAATTTGACTTAGACAATGACTAACTTGAAAGACTAAAAACTTGAAAATATTTATAACTTGACACTGGCACCAATAGCTCGTATATGTAGCTGATTGCCAATATATAAGAAGAAGAAGACATTTATTTCTTATATATAAAGTATAAACATTCTTGAAGCTTCAATTGAATAATTACGCGTTTAAAATCTGTAACATTAATTTTTCCTTCATATTATTTCAAATGTTCATGGAAAAGGAGGGCTATATTATTATAAAATAAAGACATACACATGTTTTCGACGGCGAAGAAACGTATTCCATGAATGTAAATATGTCTACTGGGGGAAATACTTAAACCAAATAACATTCATGAATTGATACAATTTATTCAATTATCACTATTTCCCCCGGTGGCCTGTGTGTGCGAAGCGGGCTATAGGATTCTAATACAGGTATTATAATTGTCCATTTGTGCACTAATTATAAATTTGCGTAATTATATAATTATATAAAATGAAATAAACAGATCCCACGACATAATATCCTACTTACAATCTGACATAGGTCTAGATATTATATTGATGAAAAATTTGTTCCATTGTGGAATTCTTAAATTAATAAAAAAATGTTGCTAAAATTATTTTCTGTGTTTTTTTTTAATTTTATTTTATATTAAGAACCTAGTTTCGTTTAATTAGAATATATCTAATAATATAATTACTTTGCAGTATGGAATAATATTAAGCCGTGTGGCGATGTAATAGGAATACCTTTCTCGCCTCCCCTTACTTACACGTGGAAGGTGTCAAAATCGGCAAAGTCTCATCAGGAGAGTGAGCAGCAGCTTTATACTGGAAAACAACTAACACCTCACCACGAACGCCAAACTACCCTCCAGGGCTCTCTCTCTTCTTCTCATCTCTTCTTCATTTGTGGCGGAGTCTACGTTCAACAGTTGAAGGCAAAAAGCTGATTGATAAAGAATAAAGCATTGTCTCTTGCCAGTGTATCACTGAGGCGAATTTTACGATAAATTTACCACAAAAAAAATCTCTGTGGTGACAGAGTAAGAATACAAATTACCACCTTGTATCTTACCCGTGGGTTATGCCTAAGAGACTAGTAAGGATATAAAACGCATATAATAACTATGCAAGAGAAGGAAAACTAAACAAAACCCTATCAGGTCTGACTAGCGTGGTATAATGGATCAATATCCTATTATAGAGGTAGCTCGAGCTCAATAGTGGATGAATACTTGATAATAAAAATATAATAACAAAAAGGCCTATTAACATTTAATATTATATTGGTGTGTATCATTTTATTGCTAGAATGATATATATTCTCATAGAATTACCAAAGGAGTACGAGGCATTGAATAAATAAAGAGAAATGTTCTGCCTACATATTGTATTATCAAACGACGCACGCTTTTAACCACTGGACTACCCAATAAAAGCGTTATAAGCTACTTAATTGCCCTCCCATTATGGAGGAGCCCAAAAGTGGGACATATACGAGCTAAGATGATAATTACTTAAAATTTTAGTCGTGGAATTATGAAATTTTTCTTTATTATTCTTTTATTTTCAAATGCATAGACAAGCTATATCATATCCGACTTTTGTATGATCCTTTGAGTAAGTTAGGTTCATAGATACTTTATTCTCATAAGAACACGTTTATGATTTGCTAAAACATATAAACATTCTACATATAACAATTTATAGAAGTTAACGGATATACATAAACTTTGGCATTAATACGTCGTTATTTGCCATGTGCGTCGACAGATGGCGGTGAACAGTTCTGCTAAGTTGCACAAACTAGGAAAAATCGCAAGAAATATTTAATGAATATTAAAAAGATATTTTAAGCCTATCTATTCTCGGGTTAAAAGCCATCAGCACGCAGGCGTCCCTACAATAGAAGATAATTTCATCATCATCATCTCAGCTCATATACATCCCACAGCTGGGCTCTAGCCTCTTTCACAATAGGAGCGAATTTGATCTATTACATCAGGCTCGTCAGATGGGTTCGTAACGAGTTTTATTTCGAATTTTCTTTCTCTTAAATATATGTTCTACAACACCCACGGACAAGATAAGTGATATTTTTACTCCATAACCATACAGAAAATAATTGAATTGAAGTAATCTATTCTGTTCCTATATTTCCTCTTATCGTTCCTATTCATCCCGCAAGAGCCTTTTTCATTATACTTAGTAGGAAAATTGGTTTACTATACCTTGTTAATCAAACGGATTGGTAGAGGGTTTCATTTCAAGGTTTCATTCCCTTGTGGATATCGTCTGCTTTCGTCCTTAGTCGTCCTTTACGATTGTTGTAGGAAAAGAAACCGTGATGATATTATAACGTTTCAAAAATAGAAAGGTAATTATAGTTTTTGAAATTATTATTAAAAGCAAAATATGAGCAGCTTTTGATCAAAATTGCATAATGATACCTTTTTTATTATCTGGCCACACTCGGGCTTACACGTCCATGAGCCCCATAATTTCCCGTATTATTCTCAGCCAATTGAACGACCTACTACAACCGGTGCCATAATTTCATATCACCATATTAGTCTGACCATTACGGTGATTTCAGGGGGAAATAATATATAAAAATAATTAATATATATCCATTATAACATTAAAACATGAATAAGTTGAACCACATATTTTTTAATATAATCAATGAATTATATTAACGAAGTAAAAGAAATGAACTATATTACTTCGATAATAAACTTGTAGGCTGTCAATTGGCTTCAAGGATTTAATACGAAAATAAATCTAAGTATTGACGATGCGGAAGGCAATGAATTTAATACTCGGGAAGTATGAACACGCGGAACATTTAATTGGTATCAAATGTGACAATTATGCTATTCGAGAAATATCTTTAGATACTTATATAGAAACTCCACAGAGTTTCCGTGTAGTAACCACCCGCTATCTTACCTGTGGGTGATCGTAAGAGACGACTTAGGGATGTAAAACGCATTTAACATCTATGCACAACCGAACCCTCCGCAATAAACAGTGGGTCACAACAGTCATGAATAGAGGACTCATTAAATAATGCATATTTTTTTATAGAAAGAATATATACTTATTTTCAGAATATGCACACTTCCGTGTGGTGACGGAGTAAAAATACAATTCACCACCCCTTATCTTACTCGTGGGTGATAGTAAGAAAATTCTAAGGGATATAAAACGTATATTTTTTTTTTCCGCAAGGTGGACCATGGATGTGGTCGTGCCCCGACAAAACGTCCGGGGCGACAGAAGAGGCGGCACGCAACACCATGGACCCACCCTGCAAACTCCTCTCTTCACCGTGCGAGCGGGCCACCGGTACCCGATCTTTGACTTCGGTGGCCCGCCCGGCGGTATACCCTCGCGGGTTCCTCTCTTGTCGATGCCCCGATCTTTCGCCGTCAGGGCGTCGTCCTCCCGCGGTGGCCTCACGTCGGGTGACCGGACAATTCCCCGGTCCGATCACCCAAAGCCTCGGTTAGGGCGGCATCAGGCACAGATACTCGCGCCTGCGCCGCCCCGGCCGCTGGCAGCGGCCCGGGTCCCGGGAATCCACCCGGACCCGTTCCGCGGCATCCTTCTGCGAGATGACAGGCTCGCAGAAGGCGGCGACCGCCTCCCAATTCCTGATGCTGTCGACCATCGCTTTCGCGACAGCCGGCAGCGTCAGGTCTGCACCGATGACAGCGACGAGGTCACAGCGTTGCCGGGCCCAGGTCACGCAGACCTCCAGCGTGTGTTGCGCCGTGTCCTCGTCACTGCCGCACTGGTGGCAGGACGGAGTCAACTCTCTCCTTGCGATCTTGTGCAGGTATTTGCCGAAGCACCCGTGCCCTGACAACACCTGCACCAACCGGAAAGAGAGGACTCCGTGCCGCCGCTCCATCCACTCCATCAATACGGGCCGGAGAGCCTCTACGGTAAGAACACCGTGCCTAGGCCTCTCCAGCCGCGTAGCCCAGCGAGCGATGACGTCTCGGCGGGCGCCCTCGCGCCAGGTGGCTATCTCGCTAAGCGATGGGGAGCCACCTGCGTCGCGCACTGAGGTCATCCGCCGGTATAGGTCGGAGAGCAATATAAAACGTATATAACATCTATGCAAGAGAAGGAAAACTCGAAACAAAACCCTATACCAACACGTTTGACCAGCGTTGTATAGTCAATTTCCCTCCCATTATGGAGGAGGCTCGAGCCCAAGATTGGAACATATATGAGCTGAGATGATGATTTATACAGAAACTCCACAGATAGCGTAGTGGTTAAGATACTAATCTAAGTCTCATGAGTTTGATTCTTACGCAGAACAATACTTTTTACGATTTAAAAATTACTTTACTGAGTTTAGGTGTTATTTGTGTCAGTTAATTGTATATTTCTTAAATCCTTCGCAATACAAGGATTATGAGGCTAGGTGTGATTTGTGGTCAATAACTATATATTTTTAAAATTCCCCGCAATTCAAGGATTATTTCCTTAGAGCAGGATGTTTGTCCAATAAAAAAAAATAGGTTCATAACTCGTTAGTGTAATAATTTTGAATTTTATTATTAAGAAATGGTCCATTTATATGTAAATATTGGCTATTTTCGCAGTTTTGCTCGTTTTAGAGAAAAATTTGTCATTTAATCATCCCACATTTTGCCGGAATAAAAATCTCTTTCTGTATTAAATTTTTCATCCAGATCCGTTTATTCAAATCATTCGCAATTATAATAGTATAGAAATGTATACGTGTTACAGTTTTCTGCAATCATAGAGCTGTAGATATTTAAAGGTAAAAAAAATATTATGATTTTTGGAGTTTATAGCAGACAAAGAAAGAACCAAAAAACGAAGTAACTACATAGAAATTATTCATAAATATAAAACCTAATTATATTGAGATTTTAAAGCAGTCTTTTGTCCTATGGCAGAAGTTTTCTTCGTGCATATATACTACTAAAAGAGAATATCATTTTAGCTCATATAATGTTGCACTATTGGGCTCCTCTTTCATAATGAAAGGTAAATTGACCTACTATACCCCGCTGGTCAGCCGTGTTGGTATAGGGTTTTGTTCCGAGTTTCCCTTCTCTTGCATAGATCTTCTATGCGTTTTATATCCCTTAGTCGTTTCTTACGATCACCCACGAGTAAGATAAGGGGTAGTGAATTGTATTTTTACGCCGTTACCACACGATAGTGTAGGTACATATCATATCAGAAAATAAGTAAATATTCTTTCTATAAAAAAATATGCATTATTTAATGACTTCTCTATTCTTCACTGTTGTGACTCACAGTTTATTGCGGAGAGTCCGGTTATAACCGGACCTCAGGAGAACCATACGGAACAGATTTTACAAGTTGATCGACTTCCCGTAAAATATGGCGTAGGACTAAACTAATCTAAATTTTGCCAAAGCCCATCAAAATTTGACGATAACGTTACCGTAGCCATTAGAAACAAATCAAGTTTGTGAAGGCCAAAACCAACTTCGCATATTTTAGGCAGATATATTGTATATAAGCTCGCTTCAATGTATGAGAAGCATCATTCGATCAGTGAATTTCTTCAGGATCAGCAATGGCAGCCAAGGTAGGTTATCAAATAATTTAATTTGTATATATTGCTAAAATATTATGAAGACTCGTGCATTAATTCAATTATATAAATACCTTTATACGCAGAAGTGTGACACTCTTACACACTCATATTATGGTATATGGAGTAATGGAAATAAGTTCTTAATAGGGGGAGAGCTAATTACTGTGTACAGCTCCTCTACCTCTGTGTTGCTTGATAGTTTCGTGGTGGAAAATTATAACAATTGACTAGAGTCATAATTCCAATATGTGACTTTTTATTGCTTATGGTGGCAAACGAACTAGCAGCACACCTGATGGTAAGTGTTATTGTCGTTCATGAACCTTTGCAATACCTGGGTTATACTTAGACCGCTGCCTACCAACCAAAACCCACTTTAAAAAATTGGCTTCCGGCTCTCTCGCTCATCGAACGAACGCAACACCACATTGCCACTGCTCAAACCTCGATTTTCTGTGAGAGTGTAGATCTATCTATATCTATCCCGGACGAGTTGGCCCGCGTTTGTAGAAAGAAATCTGTCAGGAGTGAGGCTCTAACACTAATGTGATGTATATTTAAAAGTTATGTATCAAGGCTTTCATTTCTTCACAGCACAGTCAATGCTTCCTTATACAATGAGACCAAAAATATAGTTTTGAAATATTATTTATTGCAAATATACATATAAAACCCAAATTATTTTTTTTACAGTTCGTAGTTCTCGCCGCCCTGGTGGCTTTGGCTCACAGCTCTGTGGTGCCAGTGGCGCGAGTAGACGCTGACTACAACAGCTTCGCGTACGATGTCGCAGACCCCAACACTGGTGACTACAAGAGTCAGGTGGAGACACGCGTCGGCGGCAACGTCGTGGGACAGTACTCGCTGCTCGATTCTGACGGCACCAGGCGTACTGTTGACTACGCCGCCGATGACGTCAACGGCTTCAACGCTGTCGTCCGCAAAGACGCAGCTGTGATTGCCACTCCCGTAGCACCCATCGTAGCCTCTACACCTGTTGTTGGCTCTGAATCTATTGTGGTTGATGCTCGCGCAGCTGTTCCTACCGTCTACGCTGGTCAAGCGGTGCCTTCCGTCTATTCTTCTTATCCTTCCATCATCAACCCATACTCTTCCATCGTCAACCCATACTCTTCCATCATCAACCCATACTCTTCGGTCATCGCTCCCTCTGTATACTCCGGTCCGATCGCTTACTACAAATAAATACGACCACGTATTGTGAATATTCCATTTGTAAATACGTATTTTTACAGTAATTTTACTTAATAAAAAGTGAAACTACCAATTTTGTACTTTTATTTAATATGTTAACATATTGCACGCCTCATAAGCGAAGCGTTGAGGTCTTGCTCTACTCTTGATATATGAAAATCAAGCATTTTCAAACTTAAAAATGATTCTATTTTTCTCACATTGCACTTATAGGATAATGTTATCATACATATGTCAAGAAAAAACATTCGTTTAAACGTATTTGATATTTTTAAAACGCAATTATTTTGTTTAAAGTAAGAAAATAGTTGATTAAAAACAATATTCGAAGACGTTGGATAAAATATTCTGTATCTGGCAGGATCACGATCGTAAAAATGAATGTATCAAAATATTTCTTTTTTTAAAAGCTTCATAATCGCAACGCGCTGTTTCCTTTCGAAAATGGCTTGGTAATTTTTTGTCGTTTAATTGCAATTAATAAAAAACTAAACTGCTTAGTCATTAGTGTATGTATACCTTATGAAAATTGGGTTCGTTTACATTTTTTTGTCCGTCTATTCGGACAGGCAAAGGAAATAAATCCCATTCAGCCTATACAGCTATGTTAGCTCTACGTTGAAAATGGCACGAAATTTCAAAAGTATTTTTTTTATTTCATTACAAGCATTTATTTAGTTTCACCTGTCCCATTGTCTGTAATCAAATCTAGCAAGTTACATTTATTCCACTTCCCGGTTTCCAGTTGAGCTGAAATTTTGCATGCATGTATAAATCGGATGATAATGCAATATTATTGTGACATAGAGCTGATCTGATGATGGACCTGGAAGCTGGCCCTAGGAACTCCGTAATTAAACGACGCAAACCCTTTGAGTTTAGGCTCATTTGATTCGTCTTGACAAGTACTATAATACTATAAGGTAATCAAGGTCTGACAATGGACTTGGAAGCGGGCCATAGGAACTCCGTAATTAAACGACGCAACCCCATCGAGTTTGGGCTCATTTGATTCGTCTTGACGATTAAATTAATACTATATGGTAATCAAGGTCTGACGATGGACCTGGAAGCGGGCCATAGGAGCTCCGTAATTAAACGACGCAACCCCATCGAGTTTGGGCTCGTTTGATTCGTCTTGACGAATACTTTGATACTATATGCTAACCAGGGTCCGACGATGGACCTGGAAGCTGGCCATAGGAACTTCGTAATTAAACGACGCAACCCCATCGAGTTTGGACTCGTTTGATTCGTGTTGACGAGTACTTTGATACTATATGGTAACCAGAGTCTGACGATGGACGATAGCAAGAGGAAAAAGAAGGTGCTAAATGTTCTTAACTATACGATCAAAATGTAACACGCTTTTATTTATAAAATTGGGATTGTGATAGAAACGGGAAGATTTAATAATCATGTTGTAAAGTTTTAGTGTTAAAATATATAATTATGTACGATATGGAATTATTTTGTAGTAGACGAAGTAGCTTAATTATCGTTAAAGGTTACAATGAACTTATAAAGTGTCAGTTTAGGGGGGCATAGTCCGGAGCGTGCTCGTTCGCGTCCCCTGCCAGTCTAATTAGACTGCTAATACGGCTCGAAATGCGTACCGCAATGCGGGTTAGGGCGTCCCCCGGAGGCGACGCGTACCGACCCGCCCCCGTCGGTACGAACATCGGCAGTTGCGGCGATGGGGGCCGCCACCCATCACGCCTTGCCCAGTTAGGCGAGTCGGGGAGAGCGGAGTGCCGGGTGGGCACGTGGAATGTAAGAGGTTGTGTGGAAGGTAAGTTGCACGAGCTGATATCCGTCATGGCGGACAAACAGCTAGACGTGCTCTGTGTAACAGAGACCAAGCGAAGGGGCAGCGACGCCTGCGATCTTCCTGGTGGCGGTGGTCTGGTGTACCACAGAGCGATCGAGCCAGCATGGGGGTAGGAGTGCTGTTGTCCTCTCGCTTGGCCTCAGGTGTGAAGGATTACGGAATGTATGATCCCAGACTTCTCTGGGTCCGTATAAAACTAGGTGTCACCAAGGTATTCATGGTTGTAGCATATGCTCCCGTAGAATCCTCGGTGGCATCAGACCTAGAGAAGTTTTGGGACAATGTTAGGGAAGTTCTGGATATGGCAGAAACCAGTGAACGCGTGATTGTATGCGGAGATTTGAACGGATGGGTGGGGACCAAGCGTCCCGACTATGAGGACGTACTTGGTCCATTTGGTGATAAGAGAGTGAACGACGCAGGTAGGCTCATAGCGGATGTATGCATGGAGAGAAACCTTATTGTGTCAAACACATTTTTCCAACATAAGGACATCCATATGTATACATGGAGAAGGAATGAACAGAAAAGCATAATAGATTTATTTTGGTAGACAGTCGCCTCCGAAGCAAAATATTGGAGCGGACGCAAGAGCCTACAGGGGCCCCACAGTCGACACGGACCACTATCTCGTTATTGCGAGATTTAGTGGTCTGTTCAGAAAGTGGAGGCACTGGCGAGAGCGTGTCCACTTCGGAGGGCTTGAAAGAATAAAGGTTGAAAGGTTGCAAGAAGAGTGTGTAAGAGAAAAGTATGCAGAGGGTGTCCGAGAACGGCTGACGATGGCAAGCCAGCCGCAATCGGACATTGAAGAATGCTGGAGAGTATTGAAAGAGAGTATGGTAGATACAGCGAAAGAAGTATGTGGAAGTTCAAAGAAGCATAGAAAAACAAATGGTGATGCATGGTGGGATGCGGAAGTGGCAGCTTCCGTAGAGCAAAAGAAGAAAGCGTGGCTGGACTATGTCTCTTCTTTGAATCTGAATGACAGTATGACTGAACAGAAGAAAGAAATATATCGGCAATGTAAGAATGACACCAAGGCCTTAGTGAAAGAGAAACGTGATAGAGCAAGTATGAGTGCAGAAGATAGGCTGACTAAAAACTTCGAGGGTAACACCAAACTCTTTTGGAGGGAGGTGAAGAAGTCTCGGGGTGGTTGGTCAGCCTTCAGAATGAATAAAATAAGGTCTAAAGGTGGAGACATTCTTACACAAACACAAGACGTGTTAAGCCGATGGAGTGAATATTTTGGCGATATGTATGCGGATGCTACGGTTGGCGCCGGTGTTGGATGTGGTTTAGTAGATCAACATTCGACAACGGCGTCCTCCGATGGCATCAGTATGGATGAAGTTGAATGGGCGATAAGAAGTTTGAAAAATGGTAAGGCAGCGGGCATTGATATGGTGTCTGCCGAGATGATCAAGCTTGGTGGCTCTTGTGTCTGGGAGGCGTTCCTGTTGCTCCTTAATTTATGTTGGAGCTCGGGAATGGTTCCCAGGGACTGGAATAGCGCAGTCATCGTGCCTTTGTTTAAAAACAAGGGTTCACGTTATGACTGCGCAAATTACAGAGCCATAAGCTTGACCAGTTTGGCAGCAAAAGTGTATGGAAAAGTTATTGAAAGGAGAATGAGGATGGTGTCCGATGGTTTACTGTGTGAGACACAAGGAGGTTTCAGGAGTGGAAGGGGATGCATGGATCAAGTGTTCTCTCTGCGCAACATTGTGGAGAAGCATCTGGCTCTAGGTCAGAGGGTTTTCTGCAGTTTTGTGGATCTGGAGAGAGCATTTGACACGGTTGTACGAAAGGAACTTTGGGACAGTTTACCGGAGTATGGTATTAACGGTAAACTGCTACAGGCTGTGCAGTCCAGTTACATGGGCTGTAGAGCCTGTGTGCGGCTGGATGATGGAATGTCGCCTTGGTTTGACGTCAATATCGGCGTTAAGCAGGGGTGCGTTCTGTCAGCCAGGCTGTTTATCATATATCTGGATAAATGTCTCCAAAGGTTGAACGATATGAATGTGGGAGTCCAGATGGGCGACTCAGTGGTCACTGCTCTGCTTTATGCAGATGATGCAGTCCTGCTGGCACAGTCAGCGATTGACCTGCAGACCCTAGTCGACACAATGACAGAAGATTGTAAGAAAAGGGGTCTACGCGTGAATGTGAGCAAAACCAAAATAATGGTCTTTGAAAGAGATAAAACCAGAACAGATGCAAGAGTAACAATAGGTAATGATGTACTAGAGCAAGTGGATGAATTTGTATATCTTGGATGTGGATTTAGCCGAGATGGAAGGTACATCACTGATATAGAGCGAAAAGTGAATGCGGGAAATAGAGTGAACGGAGCGTTGGGACAACTTCTCGGCAGCCACCACCTCAGCCAGAAGGCACGTGTAGCAATACATAACGCAGTGCTTGTCCCAACATTACAGTATGGAAGCGAGAGTTGGGTATGCAGAAAAGAGTATGATAGTAAAATTAATGCGGTCGAAATGCGATCTCTGCGGAAAATCTGTGGAGTTAGGCTGACCGACCGCATTCGTAACGACGACGTAAGAGAGCGAGTAGGTATGAAAGAGAGTATTGGTGTAAAGATGCGAAAGGGAATGCTCCGATGGTTCGGACATGTGGAAAGAATGCCGAACGAACGCCTGGTTAAGAAGATATACAATGCGAAAGTGGAAGGATGTAGGTACCGAGGGAGACCGAGACTAACCTACCTAGACCAGATCGGTCATGTACTGAAGGAAGGTGGAGTCAAGAGTCTCCGAAATCGGCGAGCGTGTATGAAGAGAATTATGAATGTTGAGGAAGCGAGTGAAGTATGCAGAGATAGAGTTCTCTGGCACTCTGTTCTCTCTGCCTACCCTGCAAGGGATATGGCGTGATGATATGTATGTATGTATAAAGTGTTATATTCCTTATAAGAATGAATTTATTTTTAACTTTTTAGTTTATTTTATTAGAAAATAATAAAAGCTTGATTTTTAAAAAGGCTTTTTTTCTTTAATTTTATTTTCCTTTCTGGCATTGACTAATAGTAAATGATAAATAATATAAAAATTATGAGGCGTGCACTTTTGGATTTGCCAAATTATTTTCCACTTTTATTGATTATTTATTGATTATGTTATTGTTAAAAAAGTTCTGATAGATGCCGTATTTTTTTTTATTGCTTATGGTGGCAAACGAGCAAGCAGCACACCTGATGGTAAGTGTCACTGCCGCCCATGGAGCTCTGCAATACCAAGAGTATAGCTTAGGCCGCTGCCTATCAATAAAATCCCCAAATCCATCCAGGGGCTTCCGGCTCTCTCCCTCACCCAACGAAGCGCAATAGCACGTTGCCATTATTCAGACGTCGATCTTCTGCGAGAGTGTGGTACTACCCCGGACGGACCCGCCCGCGGCTGTAGACAGAAAACTGTCAATAGCGTGGTCCTACTACTTTAACATAAATAAGTATAAAACGTCTCCCGGAAAGACGGTAACGCGAACTATTTATTATACTTAAAACCCGATTTTTCGCTTCGTAATCGGGTTTTATAAATAACTAGCTTCTGCCCGTGGCTTCGCCCGCGTAAAAGGTTACTTTCCTAAAGTTTCTGATCCCCTATTTTTATTTTTGACTGTCGGTAATACAGTGCAACGGTATTACAATACTCAGGGTTGGAACTTCATTACTGGACTGCTAGATGGCGTTGAAGAAGCTAGATTTTGAGATTTTTTAACAAACAATTTTTTTATTTTTCATATATTTTTTTTTATTTTTTTTTAATAAAAAGTATCCTATGTTACTTTTAATACCTCCAAGAATATGTGTACTATGTTTCATGATGATCGGTTGAGTAGTTTTAGCGTGAAAGCGTAACAAACAAACTTACATTCACATTTATATATTAGTAGGGATTAAGCATATTAAATGCTAAATTTCAGTAATTTATTTATTATATTTTAACAATTATAGATTAAGTCATTATTCTCCTACTCTTATCCCGATTACTTGGGATCGATACAATATGCACTCTTCTTTCTCAGTACATATAGAGGTTATTGGCAATAGTTTTATGACCGGCCGCCTGCCAGACGTCAACCCTCCTTGAGAATGTAATTGTTGACCAAACGGCATCAGATGCAGTTGGCCCAGGTCGTTATAAGGCTCTTAGTCGTCTTTTACGACATCCACGAGTAAAGTAAGGGGTAGTATTCGTATCCACTATTACACAGCATAATTATAGATTAATTATTACTAATAATAAGGAGTCTTGGTTACTTGAATAAATGAGGATTATTATTATTACTTTATTATATCTGATGTTTACGCAAATATTACACATTTCCCGTCGGGCTGGCCACAGTTGTCAAGGAAGCGGTACCAGTGGCCGGCCCAATGGCGATGGGTACGGAATACGGTGGGTTATGGTGCCACGCGCCGCCCTTCCGTCGCCCTGGAAAGAATGATCAGTGTGTCCAAGAAAAAAAAGTGTGTGTGTCGGCTCTGACGCACGACTGGAGTTTACTTCTTAAGTACCATTATCAAAACAGGCGCAAAAAAAGCCCATTTGACTAAACATAATATATATATTTTTATTTACATTTATTAAAACTGTTTAGTGAAGTATTATCTCACGTCAGAAAGTGAAAGGTGCGCAGAATAGGTTGCGCACCAAAAACGTAACGAGGTCATTCGATCACTAGATTTTACTCCTCAAATTTTTCTCATACCGGGCGCCTTATATGAAAATCGATTCTTAAGGAGTAAACTTCAAAAATATTACACATTTGAAATTAAAACTTTTTTTATGGCTTTTATCGCGTTTGTATTTGATTTTTAATTTCTGTACGTTTCGAACACTTTACAGCGCTCGTGGTCATAGTGCTCCCATGACAACAACCTCCAGTACAAAAGCAATAAAGTCCTTACAAATAGTTTTATTACAAATGCGAGTTATAATTTGATTACCAAAGTTGTAGCGAGTATGAAGTTACCGATTTGGCACAGATATTTGAATAAAATTATACCGGTTTCAGATACGGTTAACGATATGAAATTATTTCAGATTATCCGATAGTTTCAGATAACATCAATTACGGATATTGGGTTTTTAGATAATTTTAAAAGGGAATTGCTTAGCGTGGTTATTGTCGTATTATTTTAGCAGCCTACGTCTGACGGTCGGACGATCTAGGACTTTCTATCGGTTCAGCTGGTTGAAAGAAAACCTCTCGCAACGTACCTCATACAAACCCTGAGCCTATACGACATTATTCGAAACTTTTATATCATATTCTGTTCCGGTTGCGAAAACATTTTCATGTCAGTTATCCGATAATTACCGTTATGAAATGCCATGATATGCCTAATAATTATTGTAAATCCCTATTATCATATGTACCCTACCCACATTCGTCTAATTGTTATGTGGCGGTTAAACGGATTTCCAATACATATGATTTCATGTCCTAGTAATTTTTTGCTTGCAAATAAGATTTTTATAAATAGTCCAGCATGTCGAATGTTATAAACTCGGTAATTTAGACTATTGCTGTGCTCACTGCCTACCGTGAAGAAAGTGATCGTAATGTTTACAGGTAATATTATTAATTCAATTCCTGAGTTGGATACTAATATTAAATAAAGACATTAAAATTGGGTAAAATAATTAATTTCTTAGTGCGAAGTATTTTGCTGTGTTTAATAAATGCTACATATGATTCGTTTTAGACAGAGCGCTCTCCAATGAGCTGTGAGGATATATACTACCTGATTACTACTATGTGTATCATACAGTCTCTGTGTATTTATTGAGTATAAATATACTCAATAAATACACAGAGACATATAATATACAGAGTGGAAGTGGACCGCTCCCGAAAACAAAGACAGGTGACACTACTAGTCCTATTTGTAATGATAGGCTAGAAAAAAAATCGATTCGGATGAAAAAAAAAAAATTTTCACAACGCATTTTAAGTTTTTTTCACATTCCGTCGTATTAGGACAGTACCATGTAACGATAATTGCATAAACACTACGTAACTTTACTCAGATGAGAAAAGACACAATCTATTCAAAACTCACGATCATATGTTCAAGAGTTCAACGACCTCGCGTGGTGAAAAAAAAAAATTTTCATCAGAATCGATTTTTTTTCTAGCCTATCATTACAAGTAGGACTAGTAGGGTTACCTGTCTTAATAGTGGTAGGACCACGCTGTTGACAGTTCTCTGTGTGCAGCCGCGGGCCACTGCGTCGGGGGTAGTACCACACTCTCGCAGAAGATCGACGTTTGAGCAATGGCAATATGCTGTTGCGTTCGGTGGGTGAGAGAGCCGGAAGCCCAACTGGGTGGGTTTGGGGTTTATATTGGTAGGCAACGGCCTAGCTATACTCCTGGTATTGCAAAGGTCCATGGGTGGCAGTAACACTTACCATCAGGTGTGCTGCTTGCTCGTTTGTAAATACACAGAGACTGTATGATATACACAGTAGTAGTCCGGTATATATCATCACAGCATTGGAGAGCGCTCTGTTTAAAACGAATCATATGTCGCATTTATCAAACCCAGCAAAATACTTCGCACTAAGGATTTAATTATTATACCCGATTCTAATGTCTTTATTTAATATTAGTATCTTTTTTTTCCGCAGGGTGGACCATGTATGTGGTCGCGCCTCGACAAATCCATCCGGGGCAACAAAAGAGGCGGCGCGCATCCCCATGGACCCACCCTGCAAACACCTCTTTTCGCCGTGCGAGCGGGCCACCGGTACCCGATCTTTGTCTTCGGTGGCCCGCCCGGCGGTTTACCCTTACGGGTTCCTCTCGTGTCGACGCCCCGACAGCTTTCGCCGTCGGGGCGTCGCCCTCACGCGGTGGCTTCACGTCGGGTGACCGGACAACGTACTATCTTAGACCTTAAAGTTATTTAAGCAGTCAAATTAAAACTTGTATTTTTAATGTGTAGAGAGAACCAGCAAACTATTTCTTACTTTTTTTTTCCATCTAAAACTAATCTGCTGCACTTAGTTACTTAGTCACGCAGGAACGACGGAACTGATTTGGATGAACAATGAATAGTTTTTACCAGACACAGATTTTACTTTGAAATAGCTTATAAGGTACCTGCGGGCGTAGTAAATTTACTTCCAGAAATATGTAGGGTTCCCGTGGGATATATGCGATTCACAAAATTTTACTCTGAAATAGTTTATTATAGTATAAGGTATCTGCACGAATCGTATTTTGTCCGAAAATATGTGGGGTTCCCGCTATATGGTTCACAATGTACGATGGTAGTTGATCAGTTACTAAATGGAATCCTACCGCTGATTCTAGCCCTTAATCGGTTTTTATGTTTACAGAACCCTTTAGTTTTCTGTGTAGTCATATATTCTACTGCGCAGATGGCGCAGTGGTTAAGATATATACCATATCAAGTGCGATTCACAAATTGTTACTTTAAGTCTGTATGATGTAATCTTTGCACGCCTCATAAGTGACGCGTTAAGATGATGCTCTACTCTCGATATATGAAAATCAAGGACTTTTCAAAACTAAAATTTACTGTATTTTTTCACATTGCACTTATAGGATATCATACATATGTCAAGAAAAAACATTCGTTTATACGTATTTGATATTTTAAAAAGCAATTATTTTGTTTCAAATAAGAAAAAACTTGATTAAAAAAAAATCGAGGACGTCCGGATGTTTACGTATGGATCTGGCACTTATACGACCGTAAAAATTAATGTATCGAAGTTTTTCTTTTATTAAAAGCTTCATAAACGCAACGCGCTGTTTTCTTTCGAAAATGGCTTGGTAATTCTTTGTCGTTTAATTGCAATTAATAAAAAAAACCGGTTAGTCTTTAGTGTATGTGCACCTTATAAAAATTGGGTTCGTTTACATTTTTTGTTCGTCTATTTGGACAGGCAAAGGAAGCAAATCCCATACAGCCATGGGTTCGTTTACAATGCTAGCTATATAGCTATGTTTAGCACTACGTCGAGAATGGCACAAAATTTCAAAAGTATTTTTTATCTTTCATTTTCAATATGGCATTGACTAATAGTAAATGATAAATAATATAAAAATTATGAGGCGGGCAATTTTGGATTTGCTAAATTATTTGTAAATTCGCCCGCAATACTTTTTTTTTATTAGTTAGATTAATTGTTTAGCGCAAAGTGTAACCTTATTAAAAACAAGAATGTTGTATTCATAACTTGCTAACATATAAGTAAAATTGCTATTGTCAAAAAATGGTGAAGCATTAATTAGTATAAATTACGTGTCTTAATATTTGGCACTCTTTCAGTTTAGGTCTCAGTGCTGGTTATGAAACTCCTCTTTAAAGGGAGAAAAAATAGTCAGTTATTCGCCAAATTAGTAGACAGTTATAAATATTTTTTTTTTAATTATAAATATACCTATCCCATCTTACATTATTCCTGGGCGGAGGCGGGTACGAATACTACTTTACTTTATAGCTCATAGTATCATAAAAATCGACTAAGAACTTTATAGGGGCTTGCCATAAATATATTTTTTCTCAAACTCTCAAGCTTGGAAATTTGAGCATTATTTTGACAACCTTCTCCGAGGTAAATGGAAATTGCTGTACGGACTACTAAATTCATATCTATCGTGTATTTTAAAAATGGAGCGATTTGTTACTTCAAAAAATGGCCACCAAGGAAACGACTTATCAGAGTTTTATTTAAATTTCGAACTGGCTTAAAAAAGGAACCTGTTTGATGATGAAAAAAAAAACAAATGAAAGGTTCAATTGATTTTTTTAGCACGTGAAAAATGTAGTTCGTTGTTCGTCATTTTTACAGTTCTATTTAATAATACTTAGTATTAATTACCGCGCATTATTTGAGAAAAGTACTATACAAGCCTTGACCACAACTAAGAATTGATGGACTTACGTATGTGTGCTTCGGCATCGCCTCGCCCCACATTTACACGTTTGTCCATCGAAATCTCTTTTGCTGGCCACTGCAGTAATGTACTATTATGCAACTAATAAAACACATCTAATTATAATTTCACTTTTTACTCAAAAATATGTTATTTACAATATGATATCATCAACGGTGATATAGGAACAGTTCATGATTAGTGATAGTAAGGTAAAGGAGCGGAGTATAAGGAGGGAGCGACGACCGAAGAGTACACAGATGGAGCAGCTATGGAGTAAACAGAGGGCACGGCGTGAGTTGCGTAGAGACTAGGAGCGGCAATAGTGCGGGCAGCAATGACGGCTGGGGAAGCGGCAACTACGGCGGGGGCAGTGATCACGGGGGCGGCGACTACAGCTGCGTCTTTGCGGACGACAGCGTTGAAGCCGTTAACGTCATCGGCGGCGTAGTCAACAGTACGTTTGGTGCCGTCAGCGTCGAGGAGCGAGTACTGTCCCACAACGTTGCCACCGACGCGTGTCTCTACCTGACTCTTGTAGTCACCGGTATTGGGGTCAGCTACGTCATACGCGAAGCTATTGTAGTCAGCGTCTACTCGCACCACTGGCACAACTGAACTGTGAGCCAAAGCCACCAGGGCGGCGAGAACTACGAACTGTAAAACAAGTTAATGTTAGCTCCGGATAATTTCAACTTTAGAGAAGATTAGTGTGAGCGCTCATTCTATGTTTGCAAATTTAAATACAAGTACGAAGTTTCAAAAAATATAAATTCAAATGTGGACTGGTTGTGAAGAAGATATTTTAATATCCAACAATGTAACTCTAACATTAAAAGTTAATAACCCAGACAAAGAATAAATCCTTTTGTCACGGAGGACTTTACAAACATGATGAGAATGCGGTCTCCACTTGTAGAATTGGGTGAAAAACTCAACATATTATTCAGTAATATTATTTATAGCGATTAAATGCACACAGCTGAGTGCTGAAATAATAGCAAAGACTCAAAATTAATGACGTTGAAGTGAATCCCCGCTTAGGACGGTTCTTTGTGCAAAAAAAAAGATGTTGTTCTGAGTCTCTAAGTTATCTGTACATTAATTGTATGTTAGTAAATTTATCGCGATCCAAATAATTAAAACTTAATTTGAGATGTGGTCTTTTAACCCTACTTCCCTACTAATATATAAATGTGAATGTAAGTTTGTTTGTTACGCTTTCACGCTAAAACTACTCAACCGATCATCATGAAACATTGTACACATATTCTTGTAGGTATTAAAAGTAACATAGGATACTTTTTATTAAAAAAAAATCAAAATTTTTATATGAAAAATAAAAAAATTGTTTGTCAAAAAATCTCAAAATCTAGCTTCTTCAACGCCATCTAGCCAACCAACCCTGAATATTGTAATACCGTTGCACTGTATTATCGACGGTCAAAAATAAAAATAGGGGATCAAAAACTTTTGGAAAGTAACCTTTTACGCGGGCGAAGCCACGGGCAGAAGCTAGTTACAAATAAAAGTAACCAATTAAAGACTAAACAAATAAAACTGAAATAAAAGGATGATAAATAAAATATTATAACAAACCTTGGCTACCATTGTTGATCCTTTGAGTATCACTCGTTGAATGTATATCATTCATGCATTGAGGTTCACTTTTATATGTATCGTCCTACCGGTTACAACTTACAATAAGCGGTCACTTGTCGAACTTGAAACGTAGTCCGAATTTTGTCACCTGACGCAGTAGAAATTGCGTTCCGGAAATATTTTTTTTGTTGCAATTTTATTATATTATCGATGATATTATACTATTTATTTGTTAAGGTCATCATTTCGTAGTGAATAATAAATTCTTATCTTGCAGGGGATTTTACAAATGTACAATTAGTTATAACCATCACTATAGTATACATATGACATAGTGACCGATCACGTCAGTGTCGGGGTTCGTTTCCTACGTAGAATAATAATTTGGGGGATTCAAAAATTATTGTGCTAAGTCTGAGTTTAATTTGTGTTCATTGAATATTTGTAAAGTTCTTCGTAATTTAAGGATTATTTCTTTAGAGCAGTCTTGTCTAAAAAAATATCAAATTAAAAACCATAATTATTATATCAGCTCTTTATGTCTCACTCCTAGGCTCTAGCCTCCTAATTAAAGTTGTGTAGCTCCTGAGCGAGTGATATAAAAGAGCTATATCACTCACATAGACACAATCTATCACTCGCTCACTTTACCGCCGAATATATCAGTAGCTCACTAGTTCATCGCTCACCTCGCATCGCAAAATGTTTCACTCTCACAAAGTAACGAAAAATGAGCGAGATAGGTGCGCTGTGCGACGAGAATGATAATTCACACTGTTTTCGTATCGATATAATTAAGTTGTCAAAAGAGAATACACTCTATTTCTTTAGAAATAAAGTTTAAGATTAATATTACATACATACATACATATCATCACAATTATAATTATGCATTATTAGAAAATAGATTTGTATTTGTTTTATTATAAGTAATGCTTTTTTGATATTATGATACTAGAGCGATAGTATTTTGAATTTTTTTTTATGGGTAAGGTAATTAGTTGCTCCCGAGGTATCTCGGAAATATGTGACAGGGTGTTGAATAAAACTTACTTTTATAGACTTAACTGTAAATAGTCTAAATTGTGCGCGTTACTGTTTATGTAGGACTTATTTTCTCTAGTAATAGAAATCTAAATAGAATTCTCTGTATGCTTAAGTATTTTTGTAGAACGTTAATATACATTAAAAATTAAGTTTTACTATCGACTGTGTGAGTAATTGAAACAAAAAGCGAAGCCCATCATGGGAAAAATGAGTGATAGATTTGTATGAGTGATAGATTCGTATGAGTGATAGATTCGTTTGAACGATATATTTAAAGTGAGCGAATTTTGAAAGTGAGCTAGAGGACTGATTTAAAAAAGTGATTGACTACTGAGCTAAATGAGTGATATGTATCTTTACAGTGAAAAGATATATATCACTCTTTTCAGCGTAGTGATACATATTGCGCATGACTACTCCTAATACAATATGGGGGAAATTGGACTACCATACGAAACTGCTCAGACGGTTTGGTATTTAGTTTGATTTCGAGTTTTCCTTCTCTAGCATTATGTTTTCTTCATATTATGTCGCTTAGCTGTATATTACGACAACCTTGAGCAAGAAAGGGAGTTGTGTATTGTATTCATAAAAATGTTTAAGGACGGTATAAAAATGACTGATGACTCTTGGCATACGAGATCGTTGCTTAGACTACTGCAACAAATGTGAAATAATATTGAAGTAGAACTGAAGAACAAAATGTTAAACATACATACATAGATACATATCATCACGCCATTGCAGGGTGGGCAGAGAGAACAGAATGCCAGAGAACTCTATCCATGCATACTTCACTCGCTTCCTCAACATTCATAAATCTCTTCATACACGCTCGCCAGTTTCGAAGACTCTTGACTCCACCTTCCTTCAGTACGTAATCAATCTGGTCTAGGTAGGTGAGTTTCGGGCTCCCCCGGTACCTACATCCTTCCACTTTCGCATTGTATATCTTCTTAACCAGACGTTCGTTCGGCATTCTTTCCACATGTCCGAACCATCGGAGTATTCCCTTTCGCATCTTTACACCAGTACTCTCTTTCATACCTACTCGCTCTCTTATGTCGTCGTTACGAATGCGATCGATCAGCCTAACTCCACAGATTTTCCGTAGAGATCGGATTTCGACCGCATTAATTTTACTTTCATGCTCTTTTCTGCATACGCAACTCTCGCTTCCATATAGTAATATTAGGACAAGCACTGCGTTAAAAATGTTCCTAAATATAATTTTGAATTTTATACTTTGCTGTGCTACGAAGTAGACATCAAATATAAAGGCTATTTTTTTACGACAAATTGTAGCAAGTATCCATTCATCAATCAGCGTACTGACGTTCACTGTCAGGTATAAAGCCTTCTCAATTAAAAAAATAATAATATCGGTATGTGATATACAACTATTACTATATAGTAATAGTTTGATATATAACTATTTTTACAGATTCTATCGCGTTTGTATTTCATTTTTAATTTTCCTACCATTTCACAGCGTTCATGGTCACGGGAAGAGGAGAGAGATATAGATAGATTGCACAACTTATGGCATATAATAAATATATGTTAAATAAATATATAATCAACTAGCGGACCCGGCCACGCGTTGCTGTGGCTAAGGTAGCCTCAGTAACATGTGGTGGTTATATTAATAAATTGTATATAAATACCCGATACGAAACGAAAAATGATGTCACAAGCGGGGTTCGAACCCGCACCTATTGGGAATCCGGCCCAACCGTGCTGCCACTTACACCATCGTGAACTATTTTAGGACATGCAAATTTCGAATCATATTATATCTTACGTCTTCAAGGTGACGTATGCCATCTATCGGACAATGTTTACACATTGTATAGACTTAATACTTCAAACTTTACAGTTAGAATTGTATTAAACGATGACACAACCTTGTTATTCAAATTACTGAAATTTTTAGCATTTAATATGCTTAATTATTTATAAATACCCGATACGAAACGAAAAATGATGTCACAAGCGGGGTTCGAACCCGCACCTATTGGGAATCCGGCCCAACCGTGCTGCCACTTACACCATCGTGAACTATTTTAGGACATGCAAATTTCGAATCATATTATATCTTACGTCTTCAAGGTGACGTATGCCATCTATCGGACAATGTTTACACATTGTATAGACTTAATACTTCAAACTTTACAGTTAGAATTGTATTAAACGATGACACAACCTTGTTATTCAAATTACTGAAATTTTTAGCATTTAATATGCTTAATTATTTATAAATACCCGATACGAAACGAAAAATGATGTCACAAGCGGGGTTCGAACCCGCACCTATTGGGAATCCGGCCCAACCGTGCTGCCACTTACACCATCGTGAACTATTTTAGGACATGCAAATTTCGAATCATATTATATCTTACGTCTTCAAGGTGACGTATGCCATCTATCGGACAATGTTTACACATTGTATAGACTTAATACTTCAAACTTTACAGTTAGAATTGTATTAAACGATGACACAACCTTGTTATTCAAATTACTGAAATTTTTAGCATTTAATATGCTTAATTATTTATAAATACCCGATACGAAACGAAAAATGATGTCACAAGCGGGGTTCGAACCCGCACCTATTGGGAATCCGGCCCAACCGTGCTGCCACTTACACCATCGTGAACTATTTTAGGACATGCAAATTTCGAATCATATTATATCTTACGTCTTCAAGGTGACGTATGCCATCTATCGGACAATGTTTACACATCATCATCATCATCATCATCATCGTTTAATACAATTCTAACTGTAAAGTTTGAAGTATTAAGTCTATACAATGTGTAAACATTGTCCGATAGATGGCATACGTCACCTTGAAGACGTAAGATATAATATGATTCGAAATTTGCATGTCCTAAAATAGTTCACGATGGTGTAAGTGGCAGCACGGTTGGGCCGGATTCCCAATAGGTGCGGGTTCGAACCCCGCTTGTGACATCATTTTTCGTTTCGTATCGGGTATTTATAAATAATTAAGCATATTAAATGCTAAAAATTTCAGTAATTTGATTAATAAATTGTAGTTTATATGAAACGTTTGTACGTTTAACATAACGACATCTATTAAATACTTACTCAATCCAGTCAACAGATACCGCCATCTGTTAGAATCGTTTGGATATAACAGATAACTGTGACTGTCAAATAATAAACAAATAATCTGCAGTAAAATAATATTGAGACTATAAATTGAGATGAAAGCTATTCTATCTTTTAAGTTGGATCAAACTACACATGCTGTGTAAATTTGATTAAAATCGGTTAAGTACATTAGGAGTCCATCGCGGACAAACAACGTGACGCGTAATTTATATATATTAAGAAAGAAGAAGAAGCTATATAACGAATTTATCGACTTTATTATTTCTTTCTTTCTTTATTAAAAAACACCACCCTGCACTAAGGATATAATTCTTGTATTGCGGGGAACTTTACAAACATGCAATTAACGCAAACAAATTGCACCCAGGCTCAGAACAATCATGAATCGCACAGAGTATTGTCCTGCATGAGAAACCCATGGCACTGGTATAGAAGGTCAATGCCTTAACCATTACGCCATCTGTGCAATTTAAATCTAACTTCTACTTTCAAATATTTGTAATTATAACTTTTACCATATGTATGTATCAACTACAAAGGGGAGGGCACTGACATCGGTAATGCGGGCTTATCTCATAGTACAGAATTCGGAGACTTCACAAACTTTATATAGCAGTTAAGAGTTTATAAAGCTATTATTATTATATATGTAAATGCCATTGTAAATAATTGGAACATTAAAAAAAATATGTAAACATAATAAAAGTCAGATTTTTAAAATATTGTATATATAATAATATAAGAGAAGGAAATCTCGAAACAAAACCCTATACCAACACGTTTTACCAGTGTGGTATATATAGTAAATCAATTTTCCTTCCATCATGGAGGAGGCTCGAGTCCAACAGTGTAATAATAGCTAAATAGAACTGAATAAGAATACAACTCACTACCCCCTATCTCACCCAGGGGTGTGTGGAAAAGATGATCAGGGGATATAAAATACGTATAGCATTTATGCAGCGTAGAGAAATCTCGAAATAAAAGCTCGAAATATATCAACACTTCGGATCAGCGTGTTCAATCTCTCTTCTATTGTAGATGAGGTTTGATTCTAGTAGTGGAACGTAGATATATAAACTGTGATGAGAATATTGTAAAAATTTGATTTTGATATTTTTTTACCTTCGACCCTTCACTGCTGAATGTAGGCCTCACCCATCACGTTTGTAATTACTACTTTTAGCTCGCGCGTTGATGATTATGTTGTGGTGTTACAAGTTTCCCAAGATAGAGCTGGTGCCTTTACTTTTTTTTTATTGTTTATGGTGGCAAACGAGCAAACAGCATACCTGCTGGTAAGTGTTACTGCCGCATATGGACCTTCGCTATACCAAGAGTATAGCTAGGCCGCTTCCTGCCAATATAAATCCCAAACCCATCCAGTTGGGCTGCCGGCTCTCTCGCTTAACCGAATGAAGCGCAGAAACACATTGCCATTACTCAGACATCGACTGCGAGAGTGTGGTATTACCTTGGACGGACCGGACCGCGGCTGTAGACAAAGAACTGTTAACAGCGTGGGTCTGCCACTACAGACTTTTTCTGGGGAGATCTTATTTTTACGACTAACTTGAGCATGAGTAACACGGATGGTGACAATTATATTACTGCCGCCAAACGGGGCATTAATAGTTTTTTAAACGTTATTAATAATTAAAAATTATTCACCAAAAAGGTTTTTATAATTTAATAGTGAATAAATTAATATGTATAAGGCGTTTCTGCCATACCTACTGTAGCAATCTTAAGGCTCATTTATAGACCCCGTTAAACTTTTCCGTATCCGTGATGCAATATAAGCTGACTAGTCAATTTTGTTTTCTTGCCTTCTAAGCAGACTTCTAAGTTGACTCATGTGAAAGAGATTGTAGCCTTTTTTGCTCTCCTAGGTAAGCATCTAAAAGGGCAAAAAAGGCTACAATCTCTTTAACATGGACAGCTCTCAAACTTTTTAATCTTAATTATTTTATAATCTAGTATTTATAAAGTAATAGCTTATCCATGTGATGACGGAGTAAGAATACAATTCACCACCCCCTATCTTACCCGTGGGTGATCGTAAGTGACGACTAAAGGATATAAAACTATGCAAGAGAAGGCAAATTCAAAACAAAACCCTATACCAACACGTCTGACCAGCGTGGTATAGTAGGTTAATTTTCTTCCCATAACGGAGGAGGCCCGAGCCCAACAATGCGACATATATGGGCTGTGATGATGATGAAAGTAATAGCTAGTACTTCTAAAATTGCAGCTCTGGCTGCTGACATACAGGCTTTAGCCTAGTTCGGGCACTAATGTTAAGATAATTTTTAAGTTTGTAGACTTATGAAGGCAAGATGGATTATACCAAAACCGTGAAAACTATACAGATTATCTGAAAGTTAGATCTACAATTGGTAAGCGATAATGGGTGACCCAAAACCTTGTTTTGAAAGAACACTGTATTTATAAAAATATTGAAAAAAAGGAAAAGTTTATCTATGTTTATTCACGAAACCAGAATGACAATAACTTTTTTACATTCTTAATGAACTTTAATAGACATTTTTGCCACTAATGTTGAAATTTTCCTTCATATACCAGCTTTTTATAACAGCCAGTGCATATTTTACGGTTACTTCTTTTCCCTGCCAATTTTGGCAAATCAATAAGCAAATGTCTCGAAATTGAACTGGTAGTTTATTTTTGTTCACATATCCGTGGCACCATATTGAGGTCACATAGGAAAATCAAGGAAAATGGAAAAACATTATGAGGAAAAGTCATATTTCTGATAAAGTCATTATATAGAACTGTAATTATCTATCAATTTCTTTGGACTTGTCGGGTCGTCCGACAATTTTGTATGGGGACTTTTAACGTATTAAGGCATTTTTAACTAATGCACACAATATAAACAAAAATTCAATGCAATATTGATTTAGCCATATTATATTCAAATATGTATGAATATCATCATTCTCCTACTCTTATCCAAATTGCTTGGGGTCGATACAATATGTACTCTTCTTTCATAGAAAGAAAGAAAGAAAGTATTTATTTTATGCCACATAGGAGAGACGTTAGGAACACAGAGAAAAACAAAAATAAACCTTACAATAAATGAAAACACATAAAATCTATAAACTAAATAAAGAGAACATAATAATAAATACATCTAGTGAACGTCTCAGCTGCGGCAGAAAAAAGGATAATTGCTCAGCATTTGTTGTGATGTCAATGTAACACCACAACGCTGATTTTCAGCAATGTCCTTTTTATTTTATTTTCCATAGCACCTATTGTAAAAGTTATTGGCAATAGTTTTATGACCGACCGCTTGCCTGACATCAACCCTCCTTAGGAATGTACTTGTTGACCAAACGGCATCAGATGGAGTTAACCCAGGTCGTTATAAGGCTCTTAGTCGTCTTTTACGACATCCACGAGCAAAGTAAGGGTTGGTAGTATTTGTAGGCACTACCACACAGCAATACCACACAAATATGTATGAATATATCATACATATTTAGATATTAAACTCAAAACAGTAAATTGAGGCATACTTCCTCATTCTAATCACTTTGAAATAAAGCTATTTTATGGCAAGAGAGGGTAAACTCGAAATAAAATCCAATACCAACCAGTTTAACTAGCTTGATATAGTAGGTCAATTTTCCTCCCATTGTAGAGGAGGCTCAAGCACACCAATGGAACTTATATGAGTTGAGATAGTGATAATAATGATGTACGGCTTTTATCGCGTTTGTATTTGATTTTCAATGTCCCGACATTGCAATACTTTTTAATGTTCACGGGAAAACAAAGAAGTACGGTCCTCGCGATAAAATCCGTAAAAATAGTTTCATTTCTGTAATATTCACGTAAATATTAGTAATTAATAATTACTATTACTTTAATTTTATATTTCTCTCTTAAGAAGAAATTGTAGATAATTATCGATACTAATCATAGTAATATAGTATCAATACTAGGGTCAGACTTACTAATAACATAGTCGGATAGTAAAAGCTAATTACTTTTCTATCTTGCTTTCCAAGATAATGGAAAAGTAATAACTACTGTTATACCTTGAGGGTCAATAGTTACTCGTAATTTTTGGTCGATAGTATATCTTAATCACTTTGATATTTTCGGTATTCATTTTACTTTGGATGGATAGAAAGCTTACTACGGCTTTAGCTTGAACATGGCAAATGAATTCGGCAAAGTTGCTCATTAATTCTATCTAAATTGACTCTGTGATGTAACAATAACATGAGGGAACATAACTTTAGGTACTTCCAGACCCATTTTTTACCAATTTTACCCCCTCTGTGACCATCGGTAGTATACGCCACGATCCTCTCGTTTTCAAGGTTACGGTTTTGGAATCCTTTTTCTTAAGTCTAGTAAGCTTGAATATGAATTAATTTCTAATCGACTTCGTGGCAAAGACCTAGATTTGATCACTCTTGTAACCAAGCGTGGTATTTACAAAGACGCCCAGGTCACGTAATTTGGGTACGTTCCTAAGTAGAGGTGTCACTCCTATATTCTGTTTATACATACCTTTTCCCTCTATAAGGCATTATTTAATTTTGATTCTTCAGAGATAATTTGAAATAGATAATCAAGAACGCTATACCTAACTCCAGAACCCTTTCCATAATTTACCATAGTCGATGGTGATGAGGATAAAAAAAAAATTAGGCTGTGAAGGATTCTGTAAATGAATCGCGCGTTTTCTTTAATAAGTAAATAAAATTAACGCAGGCGGGTGCTCTTTTAAAATCGCTGTGTTGTCCCAACGCTATTCATCTATTTTATAAGTAGTTTATGATCTCTATTCATACTGCACTGCGATATCTCCGTATTAACAGCATCTTGCTCATGGGGCTCATAATGTAATATTGATTCGCCGGCTATCTTATTCACCGAATGAATTGCATTAGCGAATTATTACTCTTCAGACGTCTATTTTCTGTGTGTCTGGTGTAATGTCGTAATAAACCGGATGAGTTCGGCCCATTTGTGGCTGCAGGCAAAAAATTGTCAGCAGTGTAACCCTATAACAAACACGGTGACCCGTTCCTTAATATAGTCTAAATGAAAAGATGATACATACATACATATCATCACGCCAAATCCCTTGCAGGGTAGGCAGAGAGAACAGAGTGCCAGAGATCTCTATCCTTGCATACTTCACTCGCTTCCTCAACATTCATAATTCTCTTCATACACGCTCGCCGGTTTCGGCGACTCTTGACTCCTATCTTTCTTCAGTACGTGACTAATCTGGTCTAGGTAGGAAAAGATGATGAAATAAAGAATTAACAATAATAACTTTTAATCTCTTTTAAGAACTAGCAACTAGTTTCACTAAAGTGTATTCTATAAATAATAACGTCATCATCATCATCGTCCTCCTTGTATCCTAATTACTTGGGCTTATCATCGTCTTGTTTGTATCCCAATTACGTGAGTTTTGATTCAATAGTTTTATGACGTCACCTCTACTTGGGAATGTAATAGTTGATCAAATGGATTAGATGAAGTTAGTCAAAGTCAATGTAAAGCTATTATTCATTTTGTACGACACCCACGAGCAATGTGAGGTTTGGTAGTATTCGTAGTCATACATCAATAATAAAACGAAAATAAATTATATTAAGAAGTCGTTTACTTTTAATACAAAGACATATGTATACTTCAGACAATATTTACATTAGATAATATGAAAACTTAATTGTGATCTAAATCTAGCATTCGACTTTACCAGTATGTGACAGGGGAAGAGTAGGAAGCATAGGTAAGGGGAGAACCGTAATAACCAGGGGCGTAGGAGCGGGCGATAATGGGACCGCCAACTGTACGGGTGGCGACTAATCCAGAACCAGCGAGAACACCGTGTCCGGCGAGTACTGTAGGGGCGCTGTAGACCACAGGGGAGTTTAAGGTACGTGCAGCGATCACGGGAGCGCCAGCAGCGTAAACCGTGGGGGCAGCATATGTACGGGCAGCGATAACAGAGGGAGCGGCAGATACTAGAGCTGGAGCGGCAATAGTGCGGGCATCAACTACAGCTGGGGAAGCAGCAACTACGGCGGGGGCAGCGACTACAGCAGCGTCTTTGCGAACGACAGCGTTGAATCCATTGACATCATCAGCAGCGTAGTCAACAGTACGCCTGGTACCGTCAGCATCGAGCAGCGAGTACTGTCCTACGACGTTACCGCCGACGCGTGTCTCCACTTGACTCTTGTAGTCACCAGTGTTGGGGTCAGCCACATCGTAGGCGAAGCTATTGTAGTCAGCGTCTACTCGCGCCACTGGCACCACTGAGCTGTGAGCCAAAGCTACCAGTGCGGCGAGAACTACGTACTGTAAATAAAAAATACATTTTTATTAGGATTTAAAATTCTTAATACGTAACAGAAACTATAAAACGTGACTTGTAATTAAAGATGATCATTTGATTTAATTTAATTTAGGACTATATGATCTGTGGACGACAAAAAGCTGAATAATGATGTTTATATATAAGTCTTTTATGATATTACGCTATTGATAATTGAAGGCATATTAACATTTTTAAGTTAAAGAATTTATACTTATTAATTATATGAAAAAAATAATAATATTTTCTTCAATGGGCATAAATTCATTCGTCCACTATTGAATACAGATGTCCTCACAAATCGGAACCGTGATACAATCCGAACGCTTAACAATAGCAGGTGATGTTTTAAAAAGCCTTTAACAAAATAAATAGTTGTGATGCATTATTCTTAACTTGCCAAACAAAATCATCCTTTAACAAAAAAAAAATCAGTTGCCATAAAATGCAATTGATGACTACGAATCATTAAATCGTTTCCCGGGTTGTTTAAAATATTATCAATATGAAAATTTTTACTGAAGTATTAAAAAAAACCTGACCCCAAAAATAAATTTATAGGTTAAATTTAAAATTAATACATCTCTGCGTACGTCTTAAGAATAAAGATATGATTATAAAAATATTTTAAAAATTAGATACGACACTATTACACTATTATTCACTTCACTAAATAATAAAATAATTACCTTAGCTGCCATTGCGTTTGATTTGAGATAATCCGTTGATCGAATGATACTTGTCCAGTACGCTAGGAGCTTTTATATGAGCTTCATACGAGAGGGCGTGGCATTCGGACGACTATGATTACCTGTTGATCTTTATAATAACGTTAAGCGTATATTGATAATAAAAGATAGGTTCTGTATATATTATTGAATAATGACTAATTGAATTGTCTTTTTTAATAATCAAAATTAAATTTTATGATATCTATCGATTATATTATAACTATTTCTTAATAGAAATTATTTATAAGTAGCAACCAGCTGAATCTTCGTTTCGATTTCGGCCGTTCTGATCCTGAATTAAAATCTCTTATAACTTCTAAGATATTAATTGTTTATGATATATTGTAATCTAAGAATAACTTTGATCTACTTTAAATGCACCCATATTAAGCTATTTAATTTTATTTATATTTTATTTAATTTTATTTATATTTTATTTAATTTTATTTATATTTAACTCAAGGATGGTTGACGTCAGGCAGGCGGCCAGTTATAAAACTATTGCCAATTACTTTTACAATATGTGCTATTGGCAGAATTGCCGACACCGGCACATTGCCATGAAGAAAAGAGATAATAAGAGTAAGAGAATCATCAATCAAGCTATTTAATTGGATAAGAAATAATATTGTATTATGTTTAATTGAATTTAATTTTTGAATCCACGCAATAATTGACTGCACAGATAGATTAAGATTCTAATCTTCCGTGCCAGTGCCGTGGGTTCGTTCGTTGTTCGTTGGTGGGTTCTCACGCAGAAATATATTTTGTGCGATCCACAAAGTATTTTTCTAAGTCTGGGTGTAATTTGTCTGCGTTAATTGCATGTTTGTAAAGTCCCCCGAAGTAGGAGGATTATTTCCTTAGTGCAGGGTGGTGTCTTTTCATAAAAGAAAATTTTATCGAAAACGGTTCATGTTTTCTTTACAGTTTGCCGTAGGCTTCGTAAAAGTCTTATGTTTTAAATTTTCTACAAAATAAAGAAGAGCCTATATAATAGATATAGCGATTTAGTATTTTAAATATAGAAAAATCAAATCAAAATCAAAATAGTGACGTCATAATAGTATAGGAATTCAAAAGGCAAAACATTGTGCTTATTTTCTCTGTATCCCTAAGTTTCAGTAAGAACCAATTTCTAGTGTCGCATACTACATTTATTTTTACTACACATAAGCGTATATTTATTAACATTGCCACTGAATCCTAAATCACAAGCGTAATAGCCTATGCGATGCGGACGGATCCGGAAGAGCAAGGTCGCTCTTAATAACGATTTGTACGGCAAAGAAATGCGTCCGGGGTTTTATAAAATTGTACCCGGGTTCATACATCATTAACCTTTACAAGTTATTTTCTTTGTTCATTGATTAGCTTTTTTATACATACTTATTATATCACGCTTTTTTTGAAGGAAAAACAGGAGTAAATATCGGCTTCATAACAATTCTATGCTTGGATATATGTATGAAATAAGGAAATCCACAGAAGAACGGGTGCAACTAAGATAGCCCAAAGAACTATCACGCTTATCAAATCGACAACTGTTGGGATGAAAGCTCTTCCGTATCCGTGGTGCCGTACGGCTGCGCTTATCGTAGCCGTACACCTCTTTAATTAAGGGCTGACTAGTCATTTGTTTTCCTGTCTCCCGCTTTGCCTAGGAGGGAAGTGAAATCACTCTTTCCAACTCCTCCTCTAACCTTTTCTAATTAAATTTGTTGCGGGTTCCAAGACAATTTAAATCATATCCCCGAACTGCCTGAGGTTCAAACCTTGGTGTCATTTATGGAGACCATTGTGGATCCTGGCTTACAGGAGTTACAATGGTGGGAATGTGTGGTGGGATTAGTGTTGGGATGAAAGGTTCTGTAATGATGACCACAAATCAGAAATTGCAAGACAGGATGGTTCCTATGACATCTTAAAAGTCGCAAGCCGTTGTATGCACCTGGCACATGACTATATGGTCGTTTTTGAGTGGCATGCTAGTAGCCAGTTCTATGTCCAACAGTGGACGTTTTGTAAACTGACGAGTAGTATGAGACCTTATAACCTGACGTGATCTCTCTTTCCCTTTTTGATTAGACCACCGTCATAATGAGCTGGTCTTTCGTAACCCGCTTCGTAAGATGCCGAACCTTTGAATAACGTTCCATCATATAGGACTAATCCCTTGCCTGACCACCCGCGACCTCAATTTCTTTAAGTAACTACATACATATTTTCATTACCTTGCACTAACCTTTCGCTTATCGTAACATATAAGGAAATTAGGTGGGTATATAATTTATTCGCATTAAAATAGTACACGTTCAATAAACCAGTGAGTCAGCTTCTATACTCTGTTGAAATGTATAAATTATTATAAATGGATATTAATACTGTTAGATTTCTTTTTAAATAGCTTCTTGCATTGATGATTAAATCCATCATTTATTATCATGAATTATCATATATTATATACAGAATTATCATCATCACTACATCACAGAGGACAGCAACGTCTACAAGTAGAAGAGTTTCCTCAACAACAAGACCACCAGCGCCAAGAAAAACCCCCAAAAGACATGTTGTCGCTCAACATCTATGACACATGAATTGCGCTCTTCAAGCTTTATCCAAATGTAATAAAGCCACTTCAAGAAAATTAATTTTATAAACAAACCACCATAACAATTAAATCAAACATAAAAAGAGCACGGACAATAAGTCTGTGGAATAACATAGGTACTCATAATAATAATAAAAAAAAAGAGTAAATCCTTGTCATTATCATCATCTCAGTTCATACATATATGTCCCACTGTTGGGCTCGAGCCTCCTCCATAATAAGAGGGTAATTGATCTGCTATACCAAGCTGGTCAGACGTGTTGGTATAGGGTTTTATTTCGAGGTTTCCTTCTCTCGAATAGATGTTATATGCGTTTTATATGCCTTAGTCATCTCGTACGACACCCACGGGTAAGATAGAGGGTGGTGAATTGTATTCTTACTTCGTCACCATACGGAAAATCCTTGCAGCGAAGGACTATATAAAAATATACAAGATTTTATCGATATCATCATCATTATCATTTTAGCTCATATATGTATCATTGTTGAGCTGTAGCCTCCTCCATAGTGAGTAAATTGACCTACTATACCACGCTGGTCAGACGTGTTGGTATAGGGTTTTGTTTTGAGTTTTCTTTGTCTTGCATAGATGTTATATGCATTTTATATCCCTTAATCGTCTCGTACGATCACCTACGAGTAAAATAGGGGGAGGTGAATTATATTCATACTCCGTCATATATGTATATGCCAAATTATTTAATTTGCTTATGAAAGTTTATGATATACAGTCACAACTTAACTATTTCATTATATTGCACTAATTTACAATGTTAATTTACAATTGTTCGGTATTCGACTGTGTTTATCTTCCTACTCATGATAGGTACAGGTTTGGCGAATAATGTTTTGATATTCTCATCATCACTCTCTTGCACTTATCTGAATTACATACATACATACATATCATCACGCCATATCCCTTGCAGGGTAGGCAGAGAAAACAGAGTGCCAGAGAACTCTATCCTTGAATACTTCACTCGCTTCCTCAACATTCATAATTCTCTTCATACTCGCTCGCCAGTTTCGGAGGCTCTTGACTCCACCTTCCTTCAGTACGTGACCAATCTGGTCTAGGTAAGTTAGTTTCGGTCTCCCCCTGTACCTACATCCTTCCACTTTCGCATTGTATATCTTCCTAACCAGACGTTCGTTCGGCATTCTTTCCACTTGTCCGAACCATCGGAGCATTCTCTTTCGCACGTTTACACCAATACTCTCTTCCATATCTACTCGCTCTCTTACGTCGTCGTTACGAATGCGATCGGTCAGCCTTATTATCTGAATTACTTAGTAATATATCAAGTGTAGGGTTCAAATAAACAGTTTTTAAGATTTTATGTAGTTAAATGTATTTCGATTTCATAAATATAGGCATACATTCTAGCTTATTTGATTTACACCTCTCGCCTTAGTCAATTGATATGAAGAATGATTCAATATCTTAAAATTATTTTTAATTATTTTAAAAGTTTGTTATTAAATGCTGCTTGTTGACTAAGTAAATAATAATTACTTTTACCTGTCCCATGTTTATTGTAGTCTAAAGTATGTAAGCAGATAAAATCACTACGTGACACATAATTTTAAGTAAACAAAACTTGATATAATGCTCTATATCAAGCTGCCTGAGCAATTGTGACTACACAAAGTATACAGTATCTGAGCAGTTTGCATATATATATATATGCCTCACTAATGGGCTCGAGCCTGCTCCGTAATGGGAGGAAATTTGACCTACTGTACTATGCTGGTCAGACATGTTAGTATAGTGTTTTGTTTCAAGTTTTTCTTCTCTTACATAGATCTTATATGCGTTTTATATCCCTTAGTCGTGACTTACGATCACCCACGGGTAAGATAGGCTGGTGAATTGTATTCTTACTCCGTCACCATATATAAAGTACAGTAGGTAAGATTTCCTCCCGTCATGGTGGCGGTCCATGCTTAATGGTGGAACATAAATGTGTTTAAGAAAAAATCATAAAAATAATATTTTTTAGTCCTAACTTTATTATAATATGTACAAGAAATATTAATTGAAATGTATATGAATTTCTACTATGCATCAACTCGTCAATGTTCACTCTTAGATATGGGGTTTACTATGCAGAGATGATGCTTTAATCTAACGCCATCTCTAACAGTTGTGGTAGTATACGTTTTAGGAGGTTGGTGCAGCATATTCCTCTGGTGGGTATATAAGACTCTCATAGGAAAGTAAGGACTAATTAAATATCCGATTGATAAACAATAAATACTGCTTCCTAATTATTTTTTCTGTGTACCTACTATATACCTTATTCTTTTGTCTTGTCTTGTCTCGTGGTCTAAACATACTCCGCCCCTTCGTTCCAAGGCGATGAAAAGATACCGTGTAAGTCAAAAGTCATCATATTCCCACCCAATCACCGTTAAACTGGCCATTGGTATCGATTCCGTTTTCCCTTCCATCCTCATCGATGCCCCGGTATCAGAATATTACACATTATTTCAATATTACTGTATGAGAAGGAAATTTGAACCTTTAGCCAACTAGCATGGGAGGTAGGCTATTTTTGTATTCCATCAATATGACAAAGAGATTTTTTATTTCTTTCATTTTTAATGCTTATGTTGGCAAACGAGTAGACTGCACACCTGATGGTAAGTGTTACCGCCACCTATGGACCTTTGCCAATGGTATAGCTAGGCCGCTACCAATACAAACCCCGAACCCACCCCAGTTGGGCTTCCGGCTCTCTTGCTCACCGAACGAAGCGCAATATCACATTGCCATTACTCAGACGTCGGTCTTCTGCGAGAGTGTGGTACTACTCCGGACGGACCGGCCCGTGGCTGTAGACAGAGAACTATCAACAGCGTGGTCCTACCACTATTAAAAGTTTGATTATTTAAGTATTGTATTATTCCACCAATGAATTATCAATGACCAGAATGATCTTGAAGTGCGTTCAGTGTTTTAAAAATAAGATTATTGCGCATTACTTGTATGTGAGGCTAAAATTTATTAACAAAATATCAAGTATTTGTTACTCCGCCTACAGCTTCATTCGTTCATTTATCATCTTATCGACGTCCATAATTGGGCACAGACCTATATGAAGGGATATAATGCCACAATCGTGGGTTGGCGATCGCATTTGATGCTGTAAGTTTCCAAACACTACTCTCCATACTTTTGGTGTTTCCTGAGTTGATTTTTAATATTCAAGTAAGGGGTGACAAATCGCATACTTAATTCGTCTCAAAAAATACAATAAAACATAGATGATTATTTTCTTCTGGTTAATATATTTAATTGCTTTTAGTATTCGGACTGTATTCTTTAATACATATGTACATACATACATATCATCACGCCATATCCCTTGCAGGGTAGGCAGAGAGAACAGAGTACCAGAGAACTCTATCCTTGCATACTTCACTCGCTTCTTCAACATTTATAATTCTCTTTATACACGCCGGTTTCGGAGACTCTTGACTCCACCTTCTTTCAGCATGTGACCAATTTGGTCTAGGTAGGTGAGTCTCGGTCTCCCCCGGTACCTACATCCTTCCACTTTCGCATTGTATATCTTCTTAACCAGACGTTTGTTCGGCATTCTTTCCACATGTCCGAATCATCGGAGCATTCCCTTTCCCATCTTTACACCAATACTCTCTTTCATACCTATTCGCTCTCTTACGTCGTCGTTGCGAATAGGGTCGGTCAGCCTAACTCCACAGATTTTCTGTAGAGATCGCATTTCGACCGCATTAATTTTGCTTTCATGCTCTTTTCTGCATACCCAACTCTCGCTTCCATATAGTAATGTTGGGACAAGCACAGCGTTATGTATTGCTACACGTGCCTTCTGGTTGAGGTGGTGGCTCCCGAGAAGTTGTCCCAACGCTCCGTTCACTCTATTTCCCGCATTCACTCTTCGCTCTATATTTGTGGTGTACCTTCCATTTCGGCTAAAACTACATCCAAGATATACAAATTCACCCACTTGCTCTAGTACATTATTACCTATTTTTACTCTTACATCTGTTTTGGCTTCATCTCTTTCAAAGATTATTATTTTGGTTTTGCTCACATTCACGCGTAGACCCCTTTTCTTACAATCTTCAGTCATTGTGTCAACTAGGGTCTGCAAATCAGTCGCTGACTGTTCCAGCAGGACTGCATCATCTATATAGAGTAGAGCAGTGACCACTGAGTCGCCCATCTGGACTCCCACGCACCCCTGCTTAACGCCGATATTCCGACGCCGACGTCCCCACCCATCCGTTCAAATCTCCGCACACAATCACGCGTTCACTGGTTTCTGCCATATTCAGAACTTGCCTAACATTATCCCAAAACTTCTCTAGGTCTGATGCTACCGAGGATCCCACGGGAGTATATGCTACAACCATGAATACCTTGGTGATACCTAGTTTTATGCGGACCCAAAGAAGTCTGGGATCATACATTCCGTAATCCTTCACACCTGAGGCCAAGCGAGAAGACTCCTACCCCCACGCTGGCTCAATCGCTCTGTGGTACTGGTGTACCACAGAGCCATCCCGCCACCAGGAAGATCGCAGGCGTCACTGCCCCTTTGCTTGGTCTCTGTTACACAGAGCACGTCTAGCTGTTTGTCCGCCATGACGATTACCAGCTCGTACAACTTATCTTCCACGCATCCTCTTACATTCCACGTGCCCACCCGGCACTCTGCTCTCCTCGACTCGCCTGACTGGGCAAGGCGTGATGGGTGGCGGCCCCCATCGCTGCATCTGCCGATGTTCATAACGACGGGGCGGGTCGGTACGCGTCGCCTCCGGGGGACGCCCTAACCCGCACTGCGGTATGCATTCAAGCCGGATTAGCAGTCTAACTAGACTGGCAGGGGACGCGACGAGCACGCAGCGGATTATGCCCCCCGCTCCGGACTATGCCCCCCAATTCTTTAATACTTCTATTATTCTATTATTTTTTAATACTTCTACTTTAATTCATAAATAGTCTCTGATATTGATTTATTACAAAATCTTTTCAAATCTTAATTTTTTCAATAAAAACAGAGACCAATTTTGATTAAGTTTTCATCTTTTACTATTTTTTAGATTATGTCCATTCACGTCACACAAGATATTCTTACTTTTAATTTTAACGTAACAATCTTATTTAAATACTTATTTTTTCTTATTAATGTGGCCATCCTTAATAAATATTTTTTTATAGGTTACTAAGAGAAAATACTGTTTGTTTCTATTCGATATTATTATAATTCATATTCGTAAAAAGGCAACAATATTTACATTTCATTGAAATTAAAACACATTGTGGTCTTATATCTATGGAACCTATTAAGGCATTAGAGTTTACCAGTATGAGATAGGGGAGGAGTAGGAAGCGTAGGTAAGAGGAGAACCGTAATAACCGGGGGCGTATGTGCGGGCGAATACGGGGCCGCCAATCGTGCGTGTGGCTACTAAACCAGAATTAGCAACAACACCATGTCCGGCAATCACATTAGGGGCGCTGTAGACCACAGGAGAGCTGAAGGTACGTGCAGTGATCACGGGAGCGCTAGCAGCGTAGACAGTGGGAGTAGCATAGGTACGGGCAGCGATAACAGAGGGAGCGGCAGATACTAGAGCTGGTGCGGCAATAGTGCGTGCATCAACTACGGCTGGGGAAGCGGCGACTACGGCTGGGGCAGCGACTACGGGAGCGGTGATCACAGCGGCATCTTTGCGGACAACAGCGTTGAAACCGTTGATGTCATCGGCAGTGTAGTCAACAGTACGCTTGGTGCCGTCAGAATCGAGCAGCGAGTACTGTCCCACAACGTTACCGCCGACGCGTGTCTCCACCTGACTCTTGTAGTCACCAGTGTTGGGGTCTGCGACATCGTACGCGAAGCTGTTGTAGTCAGCGTCTACTCGCGCCACTGGCACCACTGAACTGTGAGCCAAAGCCACCAGGGCGGCGAGAACTACGAACTGCAAATAACACAAAGTTTTTTTAGTTTATTAATGAAAATGTCAATTGATTAATATTTAAACAAAAGAAAAAAAGTTTGTAAGAAATGTTCGTATAAATAAATAAAACCTGAATTATTGAAATACGGAAATTAAACGTAACTGAAAAATAATATCTAACTGGATAGGATTTTTTTCTTATTATAGGATTTAAAAATTTATGAATAATTCTAATTTTATGAAATATAATATAATATTAATAGAATACAATAAAAATAATATTAATTTGAGCACAGACTTTCCGTGTGGTGACGCAGTAACAATACTATTCACCACACCATATCTTACCCGTGGGTGATCGTACGAGATGACTAAACGATATAAAACGCATATATAATATCTATGCGAGAGATGGAAAACTCGAAACAAAACCCTATACCAACACGTCTGACCAGCGCGGTATAGTAGGTTAAATTCCCTCCCATTACGGAGGAGGCCCGAGCCCAGCAGTGGGACATTTATGGGCTGTGGTGATGAGCACAGATTTAACGTGGAAAACAAATGTTCAAAAATTAAATCCAACTTGCACTGTTACACAATTTTTAACTTCACTAAATAATAAAATAATCACCTTAGCTGCCATTGCGTTAGATTTGAGATAATCCGTTGGTCGAATGATACTTGTCCAGTACGCTAGGAGCTTTTATATGAGCTTCATACGCGAGGGCGTGGCATTCGGACGACTATGATTACCTGTTGATCTTTATAAAATATGTAAAGTGTATAATTGTCAATATCGAATATGGGTTCTGTATGTTTTTAATACTAAAAATTCTTTGATCAACATTTGATTCGTAATGCTGCTTATACAAAATCACTATCTATATCTTAATATATATAAATTACGCGTCACGTTGTTTGTCCGCGATGGACTCCTAAAGTGCTTAACCGATTTTAATCAAATTTGCACAGCATGCGTAGTTTGATCCAACTTAAAAGATAGGATAACTTTCATTTCAATTTACAGTCGCAATATTGTTTTATTGCGAATTATTTGTCTATTATTTGACAGTCACAATTATCTGCTATCTCCAAACGGTCCTAACAGATGGCGGTATCTGTTGACTGGATTGAGTAAATATTTAACAGATGACGCTATGTTAACCGTATAAACGTTTCATATAAGCTACAATTTATTAGCACAACCATCACGTGTTACTGAGGCTACCTTAGCCACAGCAACGCGATGCCGAGTCTGCTAGTATAGTATAAAACAAAGTTGCCATCGTGGTCTGTACGCTTAGATCTTTTAAGTTGTGCAACAGATTTTAATGCGGTTTTTGTCAATAAATAGCGATTCATGGACGCTTTATATGTATAATAATACATGCATATTACAATAGAGAAAATTCGAGAAATTAAAATATTTTTAATGTGACATTTTTATGCGCTTACATTGCAAACATTGACTATACCAAAATAATAAACTAAGAAATTTTATATCTTAAAAAGATCTATAAAGAAGTCTGCGATCATATATGTGTATCTTCTAAGGATAATCCGCAGTAACCATGTTTTACATATTATTAAAAAAATATGGGTTATTTCCATCCATCTCTCCATAATCATCTCAACCCATATATATCCCACTGTTCGGCTCGGGCCTCCTCCATAATGGAAGAATAATTCACTTACTACACCACGCTGGTCAGACGTGTTGGTATAGGGTTTTGCTTCGAGTTTTCCTTCTCTCGCTATATATTTGTTGTGTGTGTGTTATATGCGTTTTATATCCCTTAGTCGTCTCGTACGATAATCAATACCATGGGTAAGATAAGAACTGTATTCTTTCTCTGTCACCACATGGAGAAATGGTTATTTATGAAGCTATTATTTTTAATATACATAGGTACGAGCACAGTACATAGGTACGGGTTTTGGAACGAAGTTCCTTATCGCGCGTTGTGAAAGGGGGCTAGACGGAAAAATTCTTACGAAAAGTTGTCATGACACTTTTTGCTATAGTAAGCTATTGTAAGCTGTGCGGCGTCGCTCGTCGGCTCTCTTATAGAAAGCAAGCCAGATATTTTCATTTCTATTTCGCATTGAACAGTGTGGTGTCGCGACGATTTTTTTTATAGATAGAGTGATTCAAGAGGAAGGTTTATATGTATAATATATGCATAATGTACTAGAGAAACACTGATAATTTTAGAGGTTTCTAATGTGATGCCGTAAATAAACACATTATTTTGCGCTTACATTGCAAACGCTGGCTGAACCCTACGAAATAGATCAAAATAAAGTACTACAGTATTATACAGCTTAAAAAGGCCTACAAAAAAGTCCGCGATGGTATATATCTATCTCTTAAGGATAACATACTATATCCATTTTAATACTTTAAAAAATGTTCTATTATAAAACGGTAATTGAAAAGCTATTTACACAAATACTGTATTAATCCTTATCATTTTAAATACAATAGTTGGCTTGAGCATTTCATGAAGATATTTTTTTTCCTTCAGACCATGCAAATTAAATTAATACCTTAAGAGATATAGCAAAATCAAAATAATGCGCAACGAAATTATTTTCGCCCGTGACCGGGCCGCGTGGCTCGCGTTCGAGCTCGGGGCCGAAAAGTTTTGGTAGTCTAGTGGAATTGTATATTAATATTATAAACGTGAAAGTTTGTAATAATGTATGGATGTGAACATGTTTGTTGCTCTTTCACGTAAAAACTACTGAACTGAATGGATTTTGATGAAATTTATAGTAATATAGCTTGCACATCAGAATAACACAGGCTATAATTTATAAAGATATTTTGCAAATTGGCTAAAATATAACGATAAAAATCGCTTAAGGCAGAAAAAAATTATATAATTAAAATAGAACTTCGTTCCATCCGGGTGTCCCTTGACACCTCCGGTTTTTTTTTTTTTGGCGGCGGGCTACGGAACGGTCACGCCCCGCTAATCCGTCCAGGGCGACGGGAGAAGCGGCGCACGACCCCGTAGACCCGCCCTACAGTATACCTCTCTACAGGGGCAGGACCCCAGGCTGTGACGAGCCTGTCGTCAGCATAGCAAATTAAGCCCAACTCGATGGGGAGACTCCCTCTCAACGCCCAGTCGTAACCGATGTCCCACAGAGTCGGCCCCAAGACCGACCCCTGTGCGCCCGACGGCTGCGCGCGGAGCTTACTCAGCACCGCATGACACGGGCGACCCCAGGGATCACGGTCGAGACCATTCAACAACTCCCGCCAACTCTCGTCTTTGGCAAAACGGATGGCCAGCCTGATGGCAGACCGCGCACTGCGGTAAGCCTCGTACAGCTGACCCTCCCGCTCATCATCGCGTTGAAATCCCCCAGGACAAGGACGAGGCGCGGTGCCAGTCGCCGTATCGAAGCCTCCAAGTTGGTAAGGAAGGCTCCGAAATCAGCCGCACTCCTATTAGGAGAGAAGTACACGCCGTAATGCGTGACCTCCCCCCATTCCGCCGCAACAAACCCTTCGCCCCTATCCTTAAGGGATAAGAGCGGGCAATGCCGCAGCGTGGAGGTGACGACTGCTGCGGTCTCGTCCTGGCTGATCACCCAATTGGGGCGATCAGGCACGCTGTACGGCTCCGCGACTACGGCTGCACCAATCGTCCACTCCGCCATGGATTGCAGGAGAAGATTCTGCGCACCAGGGGAGATGTTGGCCTGCAGTGGATGGACTCGGCCGCCATTAATTGGCCGTGTCCATGGCCTCCTCTATGCCAGCGGGCAATCGGGCCGCACTAGGAGCGGAAGCAGCCGTGGTCGAACGGCCGCTCCGCCCATTTGGGGCCGAAGCTGGAGGCCTACAGGCCTCAGAGTCCATGCGGTGCTTAGCAGGCTTATTGCCCGCCGCACACGCGGGGCATTGGGGCGGGGCAGCGCAGAATGCTGCCATGTGCCCGGGTTGACCGCAGCGGAAACACAATCCGCCGCAGTCAAAGCAGTTAGTGCACGTCGGTCGGATATGCCCGATCGCCATGCACTTGTAGTACCTCGCGGGCCGGTTATCCAGCACGGTTACCCGCGCCAAACTCCAGCCCACGAGGAGCCTGTCTGAGTCGGCCAGTTTCCTGACCGACTCCATCGGGCACTGCACCCATGCAGCACCCACGCCACCTGGGCCAGGGCGGATGGCACCAACCCGGACAACATCAAGGGTACACCCGGTTCTCGAGGCAATGACCTCCCGGATGTTCTCTGCTGTCACGGAATCGTCCAAGCTCGTGACGCGCATTTCTGTGCACTTCACAGGCCTGGCGATTTTAATGCCGCCCTCCTCGGCGAACAGGCCCCTCAACTTAGGTTGGGGAGGGCCGCTGCCCGCCATGTCCCCGGTCGCCTCGTCAGCAGGGAGGGGTCTTTCCGACGCCCTCACTACCGACGCGGTGACCGCTTTGGACTTGCGAGTCGCGGCTCCCCCTGTCGAACCAGCCGGCGTCGGAGCCGCCGCCCTGGTTGCCGTCGTCTTTCCCCTACCGCGGCGTGAAGTCGCAACCTTCGGTGGGGGTAGCTTCTCGGACCCTTCCCCGAGGTCGGACTCCGAGCTCCCCGCAACATGGGGACGCTACCGAGCCCTCAGGGAGAGGTCCTTGAGCCTGAGCGACGAGGAGGCGGCCCGGAGGCTTGCAGCAGGTGGAGTGCCGCTTCCATCGCTATCTACATCCAAACCTATATACATATTTTTTGTTTCTATATTTACAATATTTTGTTCATCTATATATACAGGATTTACACTATCTACATTAGGCGCAGGAGACGCAGATGGGCGCGTCTCCTGGCCTTTAAGCGGAGAGATATCACTACTCGCCATCTTCTCCGCCGCCTTCAACTTCTTGTTCTGTTGCCTTTTTTGCTCTTCTTCTCTCCTCCGTGTCCGTCTGTGAGTAGAAGACAACAAGTTTTTGGTTCTCATCTTTTTTCTTACTCGTAATTTTGGGGCCGAGTTGACAGCCGGGTCCCCCGCGGCTACAGCAGAATTTGCCCCCCTCCTATACGAAAAGGAGCTGACTGAGTTGTCAACGGAGCGCGTTCCCGAAACGCGCTCTGATGCCAACTCAGCAAGGGACTCCCCGACATTGTCGGGACCCTCAGGAGGATTATTGATTATTTATACGTCGTAATTTGTTCTGCCATTTTTTGGTGGGAGATTTAAGTCCCCCCGGGAGACTGGGTACCGCTCTAATGGCTGACTCCTCCGGAGTAACCATGCATCTTCTCGCCGAGCGGTAAAACTTAGGATTCGGGATTGTTTTTTCTTTGGAGGGGAATCTACCTCCGCACCGCAAATCCCGACCCTAAATCTAAGATATCCTAAACTCAGGGACGCGGGCCGGACATGAGGGACATCTCAAGAGAGACCCCATGCCTTTTGCAGAGGGGACGACGGGGAATGTCATCCCTTCCTACGGGGTCAAATCGTGCGCGCTCAGACGGCGCAGAACGCGCCGAGACCCGATCACTGAACTCTTGGCCGTCAGACGGGGAAAAAGTTCTGACGTTTCCAGGGTGCACCACGGGGAGGTGGTTCAGCACCTTACCCCGGGTAGTAGATTTTTAAGATAATTTGACATGAATCCTTCTATTAAGGCTTGTGATAGACTTATAAGTCTATTTGATGCATGAAACTCCGTTACAGATCTGTCTCCGTTGTCTGTACAACAATGCTCTATAACGACCTAGGGCGACCAGAAGTTTTACATTGTATCGTGCACGGAAGTCCAGCTCACGTTATTGGCCGCTGTTGATTACTCATAAGGTTATTAATACCTTGTACATAGTCATAGTAATAATAACATGGAGTCTATGGTAGGAATTTGAGAACGAAATGTTGCAGTCTTATATTCAATATTTTAGTATTAAATGCATTCTTGAATTAAATAATTTTATGGCATTTTATGTTATGTAGTGCAGAGGAAGTGCTAAAGTCTAAGTAAATAGGATATAACAGTGCCTCAGATGTGTTATTTTATAAAAAAATATCCAAAAATACCATTATTGGTGTGCTTTTGCGCTATTGAAGCAGATGATTTGACTTACTAAAGTATAATTACTATAAATTAAATGATAATTAATAAATTAAGATTTAGCATATAATAATAATAAAAAGTAGTAATCTTTTATTTTTTTTATTTGTTCATAAATCGAGATCTTTTGTTTTTGAACGCTTATTCACTTGTCAACTAGAATGAAGAATGCTCCCTTTTATTTGTAACTGAAATGTCACTTCTTCCTTTTCACTTACACTTAACTTGTTTGACACGTATAAACTCTTTGATTTTCGTTTACAAAATTGAGCAAAAGCTTGTCATTTAATACTTAGCATCAACAATACCAACGGTGATTGCTTTTTCATTATTTATTATTTATGGTATATTTACGAACAAGCATTACAGCTGATAGTAAGTGACAATCGCTACTCATGGGCTTTAGCACTAGTTAAATATATATTGTGGTAGGATCACACTGTTGACAGTTCTCTGTCAACAGCCGCGGGCCGGTCCGTCCAGGGTAGTACCACACTCTCGCAGAAGATCGACGTCTGAGTAATAGCAATAGGCTATTGCACTTCGTTACTTGAGCGAGAGAGCCGGAAGCCTAACTGGCTGGGTTTGGGGTTTGTATTGGTAAGCAGCGGCCTAGCTATACCCTTGGTATTGCAAAGGTCCATGGGCGGTAGTAACACTTACCATCAGGTATGCTGCTTATCCGTTTGCCACCATAAGCAATAAAAAAAAATTAAAGTTTGGCACTAGCTAAAAAGACTAGTTAAAGTATATATTGTTGAATTTGATGTTTTAACAATGAATCTCATCTCGTTATCGCTGAAACTAATTCCTGACATGTTTGGAAATCCCGCTGCTTTTCTTATCACTTCAAGTACTATTTTGTAGTATATATATATATATAAATAGAGGACATTTTTTTTGTGTTGAATACATGTAAAAAGTTCTTTTAAAAATTTATAAAATGATAAATATAGTACATTACTGCAGCGGCCAGCAAAAGAGGTATTGATGGACGAACGTGTAAATGTGGGCCGAGGCGAAGCCGAGGCACACGTACGTAAGTCCATCAATTCTTAGTTGTGGCCAAGGCCTGTATAGTACTTTTCTTAAATAATGCTCGGAAATTAAAACTAAGTAGTACTAAGTAGAACTGTATATATGACGAACAACGAACAACATTTTTCACGTGCTTCATTTGTTTTTTCATTATCAAACAGATGTCTTTTTCCAATCCAGTTCAAAATTGAAATAAAACTTTGATAAATTGCCTATTTGGTTGCCATGTTTTGGAGTAACAAATCGTTCCATTTTTAAAATAAACGTTAGATATGAATTTACATGCATATTTATTTGGCCGCTAAAAGACGACAGATATGGATTTTCATACATTTCTTGCCGGCCGCTGCTCGCATATACATATTTGGTCAGTACAGCAATTTTGATGTAACGCGAAGAAGGTTGTCAAAATAATGGCCAAATTTCCAAGCATGTTTGAGAAAAAAATATCTTTTTGAATTTATTTCGCATTTGCTTAATTTTTTTCTGTATCATAATAATGAGAGAACCTTATGTGACTATGAATGTTTGAAACTCTTCGATACCGTGCTTAATTGTTAATTTAATATAAATCATTCATACATCCACCCGAACATACTGATTTTTTTTTATCGAAATGGATTCAGCCGTTTAGGAGGAATTATTATAACAGCCGTTTTGTTTTGGCAGGTTATCTGAACGTTTCCGTCCTATCCGTTCGGGACGACATGTTTGCGGCACGTGGACTGGATTGGATATGGACTACCATTGGCACCGCTTCGATGACGTCCATGACTGGCCCGGTAAGTAGTTATATTTACCGAAGCGGCCGTCTTTGTCGTAGTTGGAGTAAAACAACTTTGAATGACGAGGAATTTTAAAAATACATAAATCAACCAACTTAAGTAAAAAAAAAATAATTAAAAAGATTATTTAATTCTTTGTGTAATGAATTATGATAAACTAATAATAGTAGATTATTTGCTTATGTTTGTACTGCTGAACCCTAAAAATGATCGAAGGCGTAATAGACTTTGTGACGTCGACGGATGCGGAAGAGCAAGGTCCCTTTTGATGAGAATATGAACGAAGAAATGAGTCCGGCGTTTCATTAAGTTGTACCGGGTTCATACATTTATTATACATACTTTTTTTTCTTACAACTTTGATGTTTTTCAATAGATTTTTTGTAAATTTTTTGACGTTCATTTTTATTATATGGTCATTGAAAAATGATTCAATAGGTGAAGTAAAAATATAACATGTCATTCCCTTTAACTTTATTGATTATATTTGAAGAAAGTACGTAGACATTATAATTGCAAGAAATAAAACTCGATATAAATAAAACTTGTACCAACATGTCTAGTAAATTGTAGTAGACCAAATTCTTTCTATTATAGAAAGAAGTAATTTGTCCTCAACCACACCACATATATAAGCTGAGAAGAATTAGTAATTATCCTAATGTATAAAAAACAATGAGATAGAATCCGAAATACGGAAATCCACAGAAGAACGGGTGTAACCGATATAGCACGAAGAATTACCACGCTGAAGTGATAATGGGCAGGCCATATTGCTCGAAGAACCGACAATCGCTGGGAAAGAAAGGTTCTAGAGTGGCGACCGCGTACAGGACGACGCAGTGTAGTACACCCAACTAGGTGGACAGATAACCTGGCGAAGGTTGCTGGGCGTTTTTTGATGCAAGCATCGCAGGACCACACTCTGTGGTATAACATGAGGGAGGCCCACGTTCAGCGGTGGACGGCGATAGGCTGAGGTAATGATGATAAAAACAATTAAACGTTTACTCTTTTTTAAAACAACCTATACTAAGGAACTTGAGAAATTGTTGTCTCTCCTGCGCCACTTGGTACAATAAGTTATTAATCTGAACCATTACGCTATTTGTGACTCAATTGTTTATGTGATAAATTATTATAAGTATGATTTCTGATATTTGTTATACATTTGTAATAAAACTACTTTTATGAATTCTATCGCGTTTGTATTTGATTTTTAATTGCCCGACGTTTCGAACACCGTACAGTGATCATGGTCACGGGAGGATGGAGGAGGAAAATTTTATTTTACATATAGAATCATTTTTTTTTGTATTGGCAATGAATTTGTATTAAAAATGTGAGACAAAATTCAATATCTTATAGGGTAGACATAAATTTCTGTAATAACAATGACATATTGGACGTAAGACACCTTAGTCTTCCCGTGATCATGATCACTGTAAAGTGTTCAAAATGTGGGGAAATTAAAAATCAATTACAAACGCAATAGAATTCGTAGAAGTAGTTTTTATTTCAAATATTATAAGTTTGATTAAAATTTGAATTTGTTAACTATATAAACATATACAAAGAATTAGCGACACAAGAATTTAAGCCTTATATGGTGTATTTATATGAAACTAATTATAATTCCAGTATCTCCTTCATAAAATGTTGATGTATAAGTCCTATTACCGACACATAAATTAGATCACTATCGTTATGCGTTTGTTCTACATTTGTATCTCAAGGCAATCATCAAACAAAATGAACGATATTAACTTCCATTTTTTTTTATACTTGGAAGTATAGTAGTAAAAATGAATTTACATCCAAATTGTTGTATAACGTTATGTTACTATGATAGTTAATTGATAATATAATTCTAGATGTATACTCATTATATGTATCTAGTTTCTATTGCGAAATATTTCCGCAGTTATTTTTTTAAGTTTTTGAGAATAATAACTTTTAAGACTTTTTTTTTTCATTCTTGTATAATGCCATATTGCACAATCAGTTTAACAGCAATAGGTTTAAGCGACTAATACTATGTTAGGTAAAATTTCAGCTTGTTAGTACCAAAATTTCACAGAAAAAAATTACGTCTCAATAGCATATGTTATTACTGAGATTTGCACATCGTTCGGTGAGCAATAAAAGTCGCAAGCCCAAACCTCGGGTAACAGTAGGCAGTGAATTAGCTCTTGCCATGATATTGTAAAGGAAACTGGGGTAGTAACCTCTTTGCATCGGGTGGGCTGCTGAATCATCTAACGTTAAAGGTAAATAATAAAATTTAAGTTCATCATCATCGTCATTTTGCTCGTATCCTAATTATCTAAGTAACCCTTACGACCCTAAGGGCGATATAAAATGTTCTCTTCCTCCATCGTACATATTGCAAAAGTTATTGGTAAGAGTTTTAAGACCGGCCGCTGGACCCACTTCCACCTTCTTAGGAAAGTAATTGTTGACTACACAGCATCAGATGGATTTAGCCTAGGTATGTTTAAAGTTCTTATTCGTCTTGTAAAACACCCACGAATAATGCAAGTGTTAGTAATATTCGTAGCCGCCACCACCTAGCACAAATTTGACACGAAGAACTCTTAACTTTTCTGAAATTATATTAAAAAATAAAACGCCATTTTTAATCGAACTTATTGCGGTCGTTTTTCACTGATATCGTTAAATGAACCATTACACATTAACAAACGTATAATAGTTTGTTAGATGTTTTTTCTCAAACATGCTTGAAAATTTGAGCATTATTTTGACAACCTTCTTCGAGATAAATCGAAATTGCTGTACTGAGAGAGCAGCGGCTGGCAAAAAATGTATGAAAATCCATATCTGTCGTGTTTTAGCGGCCAAATAAATATATATGTAAATTCATATCTATCGTGTATTTTAAAAATGGAATGATTCGTTACTTCAAAATATGGTAACCATATAGGCAACTTATCAGAGTTTTATTTAAATTTCGAACTGGCTTGAAAAAGAAACCTGTTTGATGATGAAAAAAAAAACAAATGAACCCTTTAGCACGCGGATATTATTGTTCGTTGTTCGTCATGTATACAGTTATACTTAGTACTACTTAGTTTTAATTTCCGCGCATTATTTGTAGAAAAGCACTATACAAGCCTTGGCCACAACTAGGTATTGATGGACTTACGTATGTGTGCCTCGGCTACGCCTCGGCCCACATTTATACGTTCGTCCGTCAATGCCTCTTTTGCTGGCCGCTGCAGTAATGTACTATAAATAAATGTCTAGACTTCATTTATATTATTGTGGTTAGAAACACATCGGATAATTATACGTTATAATTATATTCGCTACTAAAATACAGCTTGGTATTTCTATTACGTATTTATTGTTAAATATATACATAGCATTTGCGATGTCTATTGTCAAATTGAACATAACGGCCGAACGAAAATATCATTGATTCGATTCAAGGATATTTTCAATTGATATTTAATATGCTATTCATGTATAACTACGAACGGAATTCTAATCAATGCAAAAATTTGTAATAATCCGTAATAGTTTTATGTACCGTAGTTGGCATTTTAATAGAATTAGGTACGATTTAATTAATATTTTATGAATGGTGTTATAAAGTATATTTTTGTGTGCCGGGTGCATTTTTTTTTAATACTGTGATATAAATTATTGTGAAATATTTTAGCGTAATAGTGATTTGTTATTTATTTTTTGTTTGATTTTATAGTTCAACCAGGAAATGTTTCGTAGGTAAAACTTAACATTAATAGGTTTTATGCCTAATTATTAAGACTTGATTTTTATTATCTTACAATCATACTTTGTTTTGAGCGTATATTGATCGCAGACGGACGTAGACCGAAGTGGATGATATTTATATCAGTTTGTGAGAAAAAAAAGAAACGACTTCTAAACAAGTATATTTTAAAGAGGAAGCGATTTTTTTTCCAGCCCGCTTTATTTTGTAAATGTGTCTTTTTAAGAAATCTGCTCTAAGGAAGTAATTGCATTGCGGGGGACGTTATAAAGGATTAATTAACGTACACTAATTACACCCAAACAAAAAACAATTTATTGATCATATAATCTACATGAGCATCGAACCCATGACATTTCGTATAGAAAGCCATTATCGACTACTATGCCACAAATAAATTTTGCAATGTAAATAATAGGCAAAATCAGTTTATCATCGATGAATATATTTAGAATTGTAGATATTCCTACATAAAAATAATTTCAAAAATAGCACGTGCCTCTTGTTACAGATATGTGTTCAAATTATTGAAATTTAGCATTTAATATGCTGAATTATTTATAAAAAGCCGATTGAAGCGAAAAATGATGTCACAAGCGGGGTTCCAACCCGCACCTATTGGGAGTCCGGCCCAATCGTGCTGCCACATACACCACCATTAACTATTGTAGGACATTCAAATCCCGCTTCGTAACATATTTACGTCTTTAAGGTGACGTGCGCCATCTACCCGACAATGTTTACACATTGTAGGCTTAATACTTCAAACTTTGCAGTTAGAATTGTATTAAACGATGACACAACCTTGTTATTCAAATTATTGAAATAGAGATTGAGTATATTATATCCCTAGAGCGTCATTTACGACGCCCAAGAGTAAGAGAGGCATGGAAATCATACTTGCGTCTTTTTAACCGACTTCAAAAAGGAGAAGGTTTTATCACGAATAAGTTAAATTATGAATAAGTGAATGTTTTACGTTTAAAATAAATATAAATTTCACTGAATGACTTGATGAGTGTTTGCTGTATACAAAACAATAAATTATAAATTTTAATAGTAATTGATAAGATATTTCGTTGCTAACTGTTTATGTAGGGACATTCCGATTAGTGATATAGGAAATTTATGATAAGTAGATATCAACGCGTAAATTATTACAAGTCTTTAAGTTATTGCCTTCCATTTTACATTGAAGTATAGCCTGAGGTGAGAATTACTTAGTAAAACTGGTATCATGACTCATAATATATGCACTAAGTAATCCTTACTAATATTATAAATGCGAAAGTAACTCTGTCTGTCTGTCGCTCTTTCACGCCAAAATTATGGAATCAATCTAAATGAAATTTGGTACACAGATAGTCTAGAGCCTGATAAAGTACATAGGCTACTTTTTAATGCAAAAAAGGGTTGTAAAGGGAGATGAAAAGTTGTAAGGCATTATCGTCATTTTTAAAGCCAGAAGCTTGAAACTTATAGGTTATTGATTAAATATAAATATGACATTAATTTTTTGTAAAAAAATTGACCCTTAAGGGGTAAAATAAAAACATGAAAAACTTTAGAAAAGTAACCTTTTACGCGGGCGAAGCCGCGGACCGAAGCTAGTATAAATATAAAGCCAAAATACTTGATTGAAAACATTTAATATTATTGATATTTTATTCATCTTTGAATTGAACAAGAATTTAATCGGATATGTGCATATTTTTTTTTTGCCGGCTATTAAATGAATGTCACTTGACTAAGCAATTGTCGTATCGTGTCACTATTTCTATGAAGATGTCCATTAAGTAAAAGTTTTTTATTATTTAGGTACTTTTTTTTATTGTTAATGGTGGCAAATGAGCATGCAGCACACCTGATGGTAAGTGTTACTGCCGCCCATGGACCTCTGTAATACCAAGGGCATAGCTAAGCCGCTGCCTACCAGTAACCCCGAACCCACCCTGTTGGGCTTCCGGCTCTCTCGATCACAGAACGAAGCGCAATAGCAAATCTCCATTACTCAGATTGATTGATTTTCTGCGAGAGTGTGGTATTACTTCGGACGGATCGACCCCCAGCAGTAGACAGAAAACTGCCTAGAGCGTAGTCATACCACTTAAAAACTTGTAGGTATACAAAACCTTTATATTTTATTTTATAATGACTACATGTTAGTTAAACTTTATTTCAGATTTGAAAAGCCTTTTTTTTATAACACTGGACACATGGCGGTTATTCCGGCCGAACAGAAGGGCGGTGTGCGGCCCTATAACTCACCGTGTTCCCTTGACAACCGTGGTCAGCTCGGCGGGTTACCCTTTCGAGTATCATCAGTATCGATGCCCCGACAACTAAAATTATGTTGTGTTGCCAGGGCAGCGCCCTCACGCAGTTGGTATCTCTATGAGTGGGGGACTATTCTGTGATCCATGTACCTGCTATTTTGAAGAGCTTAAAAGATTTTACATACGTAATTTCACTACATTTAATTTTTTTTTAAGACACCACCCCTCCTTTAAGGAAAGAATCCTTGTATTGCGGAGGACTTTAGAAACATGCAATTAACGCAGATAAATTACGCCCAGACTCAGAACAATACTTTGTGTATCACACAAAGACCACAAAGTATTATCCTGCGTAGGAATCGAACCCACGGCACTGGCATCGAAGGTCGGTATCTTATCCACTACGCCATCTGTGCAGTCAATTAAATAAAATTACCTTAAAGTTCACATTACGAATTGCGTCTATATTATTATAATCATATTACTTAAATTCTCTATAATTTTAGATTTTCCTCGATAGTTATAAAATCCGATTACGAAATGAAAAATGATGTCGCAAGCGGGACTCGAACCCGCGCCTATTGGGATTCCGGCCCAATCGTGCTGCCACTACACTACCGCGACTAATTGTAGGACATGCAAATTTCATTTCGTATTGTATTTACGTCTTAAGGTGACGGTGTGCTATCTACCCGACAATGTTTACACATTGTTATAGGCTTAATACTTCAAACTTTACAGTTAGAATTGTATTAAACGATGACACAACCTTGTTATTTAAATTACTGAAATTTAGCATTTAATATGCTTAATTATTTATAAAATCCGATTACGAAATGAAAAATGATGTCGCAAGCGGGATTCGAACCCGCGCCTATTGGGATTCCGGCCCAATCGTGCTGCCACTACACTACCGCGACTAATTGTAGGACATGCAAATTTCATTTCGTATTGTATTTACGTCTTAAGGTGACGGTGTGATATCTACCCGACAATGTTTACACATTGTTATAGGCTTAATACTTCAAACTTTACAGTTAGAATTGTATTAAACGATGACACAACCTTGTTATTTAAATTACTGAAATTTAGCATTTAATATGCTTAATTATTTATAAAATCCGATTACGTAATGAAAATTGGCCGGAATCCCAATAGGCGCGGGTTCGAATCCCGCTTGCGACATCATTTTTCATTTCGTAATCGGATTTTATAAATAATTAAGCATATTAAATGCTAGATTTCAGTAATTTCCTCGATAGATTTAGCTGCATAGTTATAAAGGCTGTAAGACTTTTTACTCAGTGCTATTTGCTGAGTTGAACGTGTGGTAAGTTAGGCTTAAAGGGCACGATTATGAACCGTCCTAAATTTAGTCTCAGCGGTAAAGTACTGCATCTCTTCCGCCCCATTACACTGGATCACCGAGGCAATCTATGAGATTGGCAATCTATTGGATTGCCTCAATTTATTTAATGGCGAAAGTATGCTATTGCGATTTTAAGGTTCTGGATTCGAATCATGTCTATGAAATGAAGTAAGAAAACAAAAGGTTTTTCAGTAGATTTTTTGAATTTTAGAAGATTTTGTAGCTTGAAGTGTCGCATTGTGTCTAGTTAGAGGTAATAAAGACACTCTGTTATATGACATAGAATTATAATGGCCCATCCACTACTTGGTTTTACTATGACATATAAAATTTGACTATCATGTTCGGTAAAGTTGTAAGAACTAAAAAAAAACATTCAATGACATGTTATCTTGTATTTATTATTTATTTTATCTTTACAATTATAGGCTCGAATTATATATAACAATTAGTTAGCTAAGTGACTTTTTGAATATAAGACAGAACATTTCAAAATAATAATAAAAATAATTAAAAGTGTATTTTTTTTTAAACTAGATCATGAACTTTTTAGTATTTATGATAGCAAAGCAAATAAAAAGAAAAATATGTTAATTATTACTTAGAAGCAATTATTAAACATTTATATGTTGTGAAAACGTAACAACACATTATAACACAGCAAATCATAATATAAAACAAAATAAAATAAAGATATGTATAATATAATGTGTTTTAAAAACCATCAAAAACAAGAACAAAGAAATAACAAAAATAAAGTTTTAGTGTTAAATCTACAGTTATTAAGAGGTTGTAGTGAATACATGCGACATTGAAGCAGTTTATTTCTTTATGTCGACCAAATCGTTCATTTTCTAGGATTGCCTATTATTTTAATTGTAAATATAGAACAGTTTTTTTTTATTTGTATTTCAAGACAACTAGTCATATTAAGATATATATAAAAGTACAAATCAATAATTATTAAATTGTTTGCTTAGTATTCAGTCCAGTAAAATAACGCCAATTTCATTAGTTGCAATTTTGGAAACTACCAACCAGAATTACTATTGCTGTAACTGTAAGCTCTGGCGCCATTTACACCATATCCGTTGACGAGAGGATTAGAGGCCCCATAGCCTCCATAACCACCATACCCTTGAGACCAAACATTGTTTTGAGCTAACGCATTAGCACCGTATGTTCCAAGGTTGGCATAATTCTTATTCCAGCTGTTGCCTAAAGTGCCGTATCCGTAATTAAAGTTATTAGATGTCCAGCCATTAGATCCAAAACCATTATTGATGCCAGCTTGATTCCAGCCATTACCATAAGCACCGTATCCACCGTATGCTCCAACTGCATCATTGCCATAACCTGAGTAAGATAGACCATTGCCGCGGTTCCAGCCATTTCCTCCAGCATACGACAGAGAATTGAGCCCGCCATATCCTAAACCAGAAGCGATGGGAGAAATACCACTGTATCCAATACTAGAAGGATGAGCGCCATAAGCAGGATCTTTTTTAACAATAGCATTGAATCCAGTTTCAGGGTTCGCTGAGTATTCCACAATGCGTTTGGTGCCGTCAGCTTCTAGCAGAGAATATTGTCCAACTACGGAATCTCCAACTCTCTTTTCATGCTGGTCTTTAATATCACCAGTATTGGGATCTGATACGCCATATGAAAAACTTGACTCGCCACCTGATGCATTGCACTGGGCAACCGCTATTAGCAAAATGAAGATAGCAAACTGTAAAAATAAAAATTTGTTAAAATATTGTTCATAAAAAAATAATTTCTGTTTTGGATAATATGATACTTCTAATGAGGTAATGTCTAAAAATGGTAATGAAAAGATTAGAATCCATCAAATAAACCCCATTTTAATGTAGGCTCTAGCAACATAAAAATCATACATTCATAAGTTGTTAAAAATATCCGTCAAGTAAGCGGTAAACATAAACGAGTATTTCAATACTATTGCCAAATCATTTTAAATAATCTAGTACCTTAGACGGGAAATTGAATAGTGGTAGGACCACGCTGTTGACAGTTTTCTGTCTAAAGCCGCGGGACGGTCCGTCCGGGGTATTACCACACTCTCGCAGAAGATCGACGTCTGAGTAATGGCAATGTGCTATTGCGCTTCGTTCGGTGAGCGAGAGATCCGGAAGCCCAACTGGGTGGGTTTGGGGATTTTATTGGTAGGCAGCGGCCTAAGCTATACCCTTGGTATTGCAAACGTCCATGGGCGGCAGTGACACTTACCATCAAGTGTACTGCTTGCTCATTTGCCACAATAAGCAAATAAAAAAAAAATAAACTGAGTACTTCAAAAATCTCAGGTTTAATTAACACTACTCTTGTATTTCTCATATATTATTCATCAGCCTATTTACTTTATTGTAGAATCTAATCAAGGGCTTACAATATCATGATCACCACGCTTAACAAGTGTGCTGTCGATCGCAATTAGTATAAATCTTCCAGAAAAAATCTAGTGTTCATATTCCTGGTGATTACTCAGACAGTTTTTAAGGCTCCTTCGAAAAAAGGTGACCTATTAATTTCTTAACCAGCCACAATACAGGGAGTTTTAGTTTTAGACTATCAATCTAATTTGATAATACTATCACAACTATTTATGTTACCACTACGTATAATTAATGTTGCAGCACTAAGATTATATTAAAAGATGAATTTAATTAATATAGGAAGGTAAATCTCGGCATTGATCTCAAATAAAATAACAATGAGATAAAAACTGAATAAGAACAAAGCACAAAAAAAATAGAACATAATATGTTTTGTTATGAAAGGGCAGACATATTATTCTAAGATTTTTTTTTCATATACACTATTCACGATATCCCATAAACGTAACTAAGCTTTAGAAGGTCGTTCTCATCACATTTATATAGAATTTAAGTAATATTGAGTAATAAAGTACAAGAACCAAAAACAAAATTTTCCCACTTAGTACTGAGATTTTTTAAATTATTTGAATTGTTCTTTGTAATTTACACGTTTGCTTAATTACCTTTGAGAACATTTTCTATGTATTGTTTGCGCAGTTACTGATGATTACTCGGTTTCTTACCTTTATATAGGTGTTTTAATAGAATTAATGAACACAGGAATGTGCAATCTTAAACGGAAACATATGAGATTATTGTTGAATCATGTTAGATTGAAATGCCTCGTTAATTATGGACATACTTGAATTGAAGAAACCTGTAATTAGATATTAATTATTTTGGAGGTTGGGCTCGAATAATAATAAGAAAAAAAAACAGACACACACACACACATAGTGTAATAAATGTAGAGAAAAATTTCACAGTTTTTTTTTACTACGGACATATTAATTATTTCTATTATATTTCGAAGATAGAATCACTGACTTTAATAAGTAGCAATAATATGGTTCTATCAATGAAAGCAACAATGATATTTCATGCAGTAAATAAATAAATGCGGCATACCTAGAATATTAATGTTCTCTAATCTGATTGACTAAATAAATGTTTAGTTGAATAAATTTAGTTTAACATGGAAAGATTAAAAGCCGCGTACTGGAAAAGACTTATTATATTTATGTTTTTAATTAAAGTAATCATTTTATAACTGACTATACTACTAATGCAGTGTATGTATAACAAAACATTCAATTATTAACATCTTACCCTGCGTGACTTATTACAGATTAGACGTTCCAAATTTAATTTATTTCGTCGCGAAAAAGATTGACTTTATCGATTTTTTACTCATGATGGAAAGTATTCCAAACATACCATATTCTATATTAATATATTATTTGGCAGTTTGCAAGTATAATAAATTTGTCACATATCTTTAGTTTCCCACGATTAATTTTATTACTTAAATATATTTTTGTAATGTAAATAAAATGTCTTGTATATACATTCGTCTTTCTCATGATAAGTCGTTTAATTGCCGTATATCTAATTCTTTTTAGCACCTCTGAACATTTCTGTATTTGTTTACTTCATGTATATAATATCTGGAGTCATAATCTTAATCAAAATATTAACATAATCGACATCTTAATATGTTTTTAACTCATCAACGAGGTCGATGTTACCGTTCTAATCAAAATTAATTTACATAATAGGTATTTCAGATTCTAATTAACCTCTGAAAGAGAATCTTTCGAAATATTAGAGCAGATGTGAGCGCAATGATTTCAAACTATGGCCCCCAAAACTACAATGCGAAGCCTCCGTGTGAATATAAATATTTGAGAACGACGGGATCTAATCATTCACAAACCAAAGCTGAAGAAGTAAACAGTTCAACATGGCAACAAAGGTAATTATAGAAATAAAAGATTTTAAGGATAGTGATAAGTACTTCAAGTACCTACTTAGTATTATAATATAATAAAAAAGAATAACAATTTTCTAAAAATCAAGTGTAGCGATAGGATAGTGTAAAAACTGATGGACTTTAACGAAGTCTCGTAATAATAGTGCGACACAAACTTTGGGAAGATTTTTTCTTTTTAATTTGTTCCTTATTAGGATAAAGGAAAACCTTTGGAGAAAACATATAACGAAGAATCTCGTAAACCTATATGTAGCCAGGATAAAGAATCATAGATTTTTCTCACTTTGATTGAAGATCAATGACCACAAATGGAACTATAATTTTGATTTTTCTACAAGGATTAACTAAAAAAAATAAAGTATCTTAATTTTTTTTTTCAATGATTTAACTAAGTTCCCCTTTTTTACAGTTTATCGTGTTCTCCCTGCTGGTGGCATCAGTTTATGGCAGTGGCGGTTATTCAAGCTTCTCCTATGGTGTCTCTGATCCCAACACTGGTGATGTTAAAGACCAACACGAGAAGCGTGTTGGTGACAGCGTTGTTGGAAAATACTCACTCCTAGAATCCGATGGAACTAAAAGGATAGTAGAGTATGAAGCTAATGCCGCTACTGGATTCAACGCCATCGTTCGCAAAGAGCCTGCTGGCGGTGCTCATCTAGCTGGATTTGCTGGACCTTTGGCTGGAGCTCCATTAGGACATGGACCTTTAGCTCACCCTGCACATGGACCCATTGCTCCTGCTGTAGCACATCCAGTTCCTCTCGCAGCTATTGCTCCTGCTGCTCACCCAGCTCCTGTTGCGGCCGCTGGTCTTCTAGCTCATCCAGGTGCTCTAGCTCACCCTGGTGCGCTTGCCCATTCAGGTGCTCTTTCTTACCCAGGCGTTCGCCCGCATGCTGGTGCTCTTCAACATCCTGGTGCATTGGCTCATCTTGGTGCTGTTGCTCATCCTGGAGCTCTAGGATCTCTTGGCCATGCTGGCGGTCTTCTTCAATCTGGTGCCTACAATCCTCATGCCAACCACTTAGCTGGTGCTCACGCTGGTGCTAACAGATTAAACAACCTGAATGGTCCTCAAGGAGTGCCAGCTGTGTCTCACTTTTCTCACTCTGTTGTCCATGAAATTCCCCGCCCATATGCCGGATCATATGCTGGTGGTTTAAATGGTGCCTATGGAGGGGTTTATGGTGGTAGTTTGGGTGGATACGGAGCTCATGGCAATTATGGTGGTTTGGCTGCTCCCTTGGCTCATGGAATTGGTGCTCCTCTTGGCCATGGTCTTGCTGGTGGCTACAATCTCATAGGAGCTGGTCCACACGGCTTTGCTGGTGCGCACGGATTTGCTGGTGCTCAAGGTTTGGCACACAGTTACAACAGTTTGACCCGTGGTGAGGCGTATCCTCATGGTTATGGTGGATATGGAGCTCGTGGTTTTGGTGCAAGCCATGGAGCTGGTGTAGGTGCTGGCTATGGAGCCGGTTTCGGAGCCGGTCCTCAATGGTAAATCAAAAAAATGACTGGTAATGTTCTGTGATTTAGTTAACGACTAATAAAATAAGTAACGAATTTTATTTTTGTATTTTATTATTATCACCAGTATTCCAGACTTTCCATGTAGTGATGGAGTAAAATATAATTCCTTAGCCTGTTAAACATGTTTCCTCTGCCTTTTTTTTTTTTTTTTTTTTTTTTTTTTTTTTTTTTTTTTTTTTTTTTTGGTGGACTATGGATTAGTCTCGCCCCGCCAAATCGGTCCGGGGTGACGGAGAAGGCGGCGCGTGACCCCATAGACCCACCGTAAAACTCCTCTCTCTTCGCCGTGCGAGCGGGTCACCGGGACCCGATTTTTAACTTCGGTGGCCCGCCCGGCGGTTCACCCTCGCGGGTTCCTCTCGTCGACGCCCCGACGGATTTCGCCGTCAGGGCGTCGCCCTCACGCGGTGGCCTCACGTCGGGTGACCGGACAATTCCCCGGTCCGATCACCCGAAGCCTCGGTTAGGGCGGCATCAGGCGCAGGTATTCGCGCCTACGCCGCCCCGGCCGCTGGCGGCGGCCCGGAGCGCGGGAATCCTCCCTTGCCCGTTCCGCCGCTTCCTTCTGCGAGATGACAGCCTCGCAGAAGGCGGCGACCGCGTCCCAGTTCCTGATGCTGTCGACCATCGCCCTCGCGACGGCCGGCAGCGTCAGGTCGGCACCGATGACAGCGACGAGGTCACGGCGCTGCCGCTCCCATCCCGGACACACCTCCAGCGTGTGTTGCGCCGTGTCCTCGTCACTCCTGCAGTGGTGGCAGGCCGGAGTCCACTCCCTATACACGACCCTGTGCAGGTACAACCCGAGACACCCGTGCCCCGTCAATACCTGCACCAGCCGAAAGGTGAGGACTCCGTGCCGCCGCTCCATCCACTCTATCAATACGGGCCGGAGGGCCTCAACGGTCTCCACACCGTGCCTAGGCCTCTCCAGCCGCGTAGCCCAACGGGCGATGACGTCTCGGCGGGCATCCACGCGCCAGGTGGCTATCTCGCTCAACGATGGGGAGCCACCTTCCTCGCGCGCTGTGATAACCCGCCGGTAGAGGTCGGAGAGCATCTCCGCCTCTAGGTCCCACGGGGGTGTCCCGGCCAACAGGCACGCCGCCTCTGTCGACACCGTGCGGTACCCGCGAATGGCTCTGACCGCCATGGCTCTCTGTGGCCTCCACAGAACCGCCCTGAGCTGGGCGTTCAGAGCCCTCGCCCACACGGGTGCGCCGTACATGGCCATCGAGCGGATGACCCCCGCATACAGCCGTCGGGCCTCAAAACTGGGTCCGCCCACGTTCGGCATGAGTCGAGAAAGGGCGGACGCCGCGCCGACAAGCCGGGGAGCAATCTGTCGGAAATGCTCCCGGAACCACCATCGCCCGTCGAGCACCAGACCCAAGTACCTCATATGGGCCTGGATGCTGATGTGGATGGAGTTTACCACTATCGAGGCGCCGATGGGCAGCCTCACACGGGGCCCATGGAAAAGTAGGGCCTCCGTCTTGTTTAGGGCCACCCTGAGCCCCAGCGCCTCGATCCGCCTGACCATCTCCTCGGTGCCGAGAGTGGCCAGGCTCGCCGCCTCTTCGAGTGTCCTGCCCCGGGCTGTGACGAGCGTGTCGTCAGCGTAGCACACCAAGCTGAGCCCGGGGGGGAGACTCCCTCTCAACGCCCAGTCGTACCCGATGTCCCACAGAGTCGGCCCCAGAACCGACCCCTGTGGAACGCCGCACGACATGGGCGTCCGCACAATGTCCCCTGCGGGACCCGCGCAGAGGATACTGCGGCCCTCCAAATAGTCTGCCACCAGCCGCCTGAGGTACAGGGGCACTCCATGGAACCGGAGCGCCTCCCTGATGCAGCCGAATGGCAGACTATTGAATGCGTTGGCGATGTCCAACGACACCGCCAACAGCACTCCCTTCCCGGCGACGGCCTCCGCGGCCGCCTGCCTCAGGCGTAATAGGGCCCCGATGGTCGAACGCCCCCTCCGAAACCCATACTGAGCGTCCGACAGATCGGGCCCCACCTCCTCCAGGTGTCGGACGATGCGGGCAGCGAGCACACGCTCCAGCAGCTTACCCACATCGTCGAGGAGCACGATGGGCCTGTAGGCCGACGGCAAATCCGGGGACCGTCCCGGCTTTGGCAGGAGAACCAACCTCCCCTCCTTCCAGCACTCAGGGAACCGTCCAGACGTCAGACAGGCGTTGAACAGCTGCCTGAGGCGAGGCTCGAAGTGCTCGAGGAGCGACGTCAGCACCCGGACTGGAATTCCGTCCGGGCCGGGGGCCGTGGTGGCGGAACGAATCTTCGCCACGGCCGCCCCCACTTCCGACTCCGTCACGGGCGGAACACTCTCGTCGTCGTCGGCCTCCCGGTCCTGATCTGGCGGAGCCATGACCGGGGGCGTGTGTTCCGACTGCCGTGGAAACAGCTCCTTGACCACCCTACGAAGGAAGTCGGGCTGGAGGGTCTCGGTGAGGGGGGGGGCCCGCGCGCGAAGCTTGTTCAGCGCCGCGCGATATGGGCGACCCCAGGGGTCACGGTCGAGACCGTCCAACATCTCCTGCCAACTCGCGCCCTTGGCGGCTCGGATGGCCAGCCGAAAGGCAGTCCGCGCACTGCGGTACGCCTCGTACAGCTGGCCCTCCCGCTCGACGTCGCGGTGACGCCGCCGGCTGCGGGTGTAGGACCTTCGGGCACTGATACACGCCGCACGAAGGTCCGCCAGTCTTGGGGACCACCAGTAGACCCCCTGCCTCGGAGGTGGACGCCGCCGCACTCTGGGCATGGCCGCATCGCAGATCTGCGTTAACGCACTGCGAATGCGGACAGCCTCAGCGTCCACTCCGTCCGCTGGGGGTGGTGAGGACAGCCACGTGCTGACAATGGCCGCCTCCGCCAGTAGATCCCTGTCAAGACGACCCACAGCCCACCGCGGAAATGCGGGAGCTCCGTCCGCCCTGTGACCCCTACCGGGTTCCCGGGGGGAGACCTCCATCCGGATGTACCGGTGGTCCGACAGGGTCTCCGCCTCCTCCAGGACACTCCAGTTCCTCACCCGTGGCGCGACAGCGGGGCTAGCGAACGACAAGTCCACTATCGACCCGCCCTGCCGCCGCACACACGTGTTCACCGAGCCTCTGTTCAGAACACAGAGGCCCAGTGAAGCCGCCCACTCGTTGACCGCCCGCCCGCGGTCGTCCGTCGTAGGGGACCCCCACGCCGTGGATTTGGCGTTAAAGTCCCCCAGAACCAGGACGAGGCCCGGTGCCAGTCGCCGTATCGAGGCCTCCAAGGTGGTGAGTGAGGCCCCGAAATCGTCCATCCTCCTAGTGGGGGAGAGGTATACGCTGTAGAGCGTGACCCCTCCCCACTCCGCCGCGACAAATTCCTCGCCCCTATCCAAAAGGGACAAGGACGGGAAGTGCCGCTGCGTTGAGACGACGATTGCCGCGGTACCGTTTCGACTGACCACCCAATTGGGGCGATCAGGCACGGCGTACGGTTCCGCGACTACGGCTGCACCAATCGACCACTCCGCCATGGATTGCAGGAGGAGATCCTGCGCTCCGGCGGAGTGGTTGGTGTTGGCCTGCAGGAGGAGGTGCATGGATGGTGTACCCATTATCGGGTTGTATCCATGACCTCCTCGCCAGCGGGCGATCGGACCGCGCTAGGAGCGGGAGCGGCCGTGGTCGTAGGGCCGCCCCGCGCCTTTGGGGCCGAAGCTGGAGGTTTGCACGCCCCAGAGCCCATGCGGTGCTTGGCGGGCTTATTGCCCGCCGCACACGCGGGGCAGTGGGGCGGGGCGGCGCAAGATGCCGCCACGTGCCCGGTCTGACCGCAGCGGAAACACAATCCGCCGCAGTCGAAGCAATTAGTGCACGTCGGTCGAGTGTGTCCGACCGCCATGCACTTGTAGCACCTCGCAGGCCGGTGCTCAAGCACGGTTACCCGCGCCGAGCTCCAGCCCACGAGGAGCCTGCCTGAGCCGGCCAGTTGCCTGACCGACTCCACCGGGCACTGCGCCCAGGCAGCACCTACGCCACCCGGACCGGGACGAATGGCACCGACCCGGACGGTGTCTATGGGACACCCGGTTTTCGAGGCAATAGCCTCCCGGATGTCTTCCACCGTCACTGAATCGTCCAGACCCGAAATGCGCATTTCGGCGCACTTGACGGGCCTGGCGATCTTGATGCCACCCTCCTCGGCGAACAAACCTCTCAGCTTCTCGGCCACGCTGTCAGCCGTCTTGGCGCCCTCGGCCCCTGGGAACTCGAGAATTCGAGCCCCCGTCCGGGCCTTGCGGGTCCTGGCTTCGACGCCTCCAATATCGGAGACGTCTAGCTCCCGCCGGGCCTTCCTCAAGACGGCCTCGTAGCTGAGGCCCTTCTCGGCCGCCTCGGGCAGCACAGTGATCACCACTGCGGCCGTCTTCGGCGACTTGAGCCCCTTGCGCGGTCTCTTCTTCCGTCCGGCTCCTGCCTGAGGAGCGGGGACCTCAGCGGCGCGCTTGGCCTCCGCTCTCCTCCTTTGGCCGCGACTCCTTCTGTCGCGTTCGGCTACCTGCCAACCCTGTTCGGGTACGGCAGTCGTGCCGGACGCGGAAGGCCTCGTCGCGGCCTCGCTGGTCGTCGCCGGCGGTGTTGTTGCGGGCGACTTCAGCGGTCCGGCAGGAGCCGGAGCCGTCTTCCTCCTCAGGGCGGGTCCCTTCGGAGCTGGGCCGGGGCCTTTGGGCTTAGGCCCGGCCGCGGCCGCGGCGTAGCTCCCCACGCGGCCACCCTGACAAGGCAGCGGGGCGGGGGCTGGTGCCACATGCGGCCGCTTTTCCGCGGCTAGGGGCGGCCGGACACGTGGTTCTGGAGGCAGTCTTGCCTCCAGAACGGCCACACGCGCATCAACGAGTTTGCCAACTGCGTTGATGATTTTGGCGAGGGCCTCGTCCGACAAGCCTCCCACCTCCAGCGTCGGGATCGGCTGAGCCTCTCCAGGGGCCCGCTCCGCGGCGCCTGGCGGCTTTGGCGCCGCAGGGGCGCTAGCCGGCGGCAAGCGGTCCGCGGGGAGAGGCGTCAACCTCACCACGGGAACAGGGAGTTTCACCGCGATGACCGCGCCAGCGTCAGCCGGCGGCGCGCGCTTCGCGGCGGCAGGCGTCTTCCTCGCCGCGGGGACGGGTGTGACGCTGACGCCATCACCCAACGTCGTCGGCGCCGCAGCGCGAGGCGGCTTTGGCGCCGCAGCGGCCGCCGAGTATCCGGCCCTGGCCGATAGCGCGGCTGGCGCGGGTGACACGAACAGCGCCACCTGCGCCTTGAGGTCGGCCACGTCTATCAACAGCTGGCGGTTTGCGCGACGCATTTCCGCCAGCATGTCGCCCAGGTTCCGGTTTCGGGTCCGCAGGCCTGACATCTCGCCTCTAAGGCGGACATTTTCGGCCTGCAGATCCGTGGCCTCGCCGGCGCGGACAGCGACCGCCGCCGCCCTTTCCATGACCGAGGTCCCTCGCCCTCTTCGGGAGGCCTGGATCTTGGGTGGAGGCATGTTGGCCACGCTCCCCTCGGTTTCGGCGCTCGAGCTGCCTCCCTTACTCAGGGGGCGCTTTCGCACCTGCGAGGGGAGGGCCTCCTCCTTCTTAGTCGCGGTCGCCGGCGGCGTCTTTGCTGCTAGACGCGCCGACGACCTAGTGGGGCCTTCACCAGCCGACCCACTGTCCTTTTTGGACGGCCCTGCGGGAATATCACCGCCCTCGTCCATTCTGACGGTAGATCCGCCGCCCTCGTCTTCGGACGGCTCTGCGACATCGCTGTCGCCCTCGTCCGTCGACGGCTCTGCTGCGAGTCTACCGTCCTTCTTCTCTTCAGCGGCGGCAGCCTCCCTGCGCGCTCGCCGCTCCTGCAGCCGCCTTTTGTGGCTCAGGCCGTTGCCCCGAGACTTTCGAGGCGACCTCCTCTTCTTCTTCTGGGCCTCCACGGTTTGTGCCGGGCCCTCGGCGGACGCCTCAAGTCCTGAGGACGAGGCGTCGTCTTGGTCAGTTTTTGATCGGCTTGACCGGGCCTTGGGGTGAGGATCACTACGATCCCCGTCGGTTTTAAAAGTATTTAAATTTTGCGTATCCATTATGAATCCCACGAGAATGGGAGATACATTACGTCGACCCGGGCAGAGATCCCTTTACCCGGGCAAGCCTACATTTACCAACCAGGGGGGCAGCCGGTACCCTGGCTGGAGCGTGCTAAGAACAGAACAACCCATCTGCCATGCATCTTCTCGCCGCACGCCAGAACTTAAGATTCTGGGTGATTTCCGAGTCCGAATGTTACTTCGAACTCTTTATAGAGGTTGTCTTCCTCGCGGTCCGGGCGGTTAAGCCAAGACCCTCGCTCCTGATACTACGCCTCAAGACAACGTGTCCTGAAGCAAGATACCAGGTTTACGATGTGTGGGCGGTGGCATGTGCCTGCCCAGCCCTCAAATGAATGAATGACTGAGCCCGTCCCAATATTTCGCGTCCTATACCCTCTACTACGACTGTAGTAGAGTAAGGAGCGAAATCGCGCAGATATTCGCTACGGACGACAGTACAACAGAAGAACTGGGGACCGCCGCCCGCACCCAGGGTACACCGCGTGGAGGTTTCTGGGATAGTACCCCATGTTTCCTCTGCCTGTGGGTGTTGTAAAATATCACTAAGATATAATATGTAGATAACGTCTATGCAAGAGCAGGTAAAGTCGAAATAACACCCAATACCACCCAGTCTGTTCTGAGCAGTATAGTAATAAATTTCACTCCCAATATTGTGAATTTCAACAAAGACTACTTACCTTGACCTCAGTGCGCTTAAGCAGCTAAGGAGTATTGTGCGATACGTGGTGTCTACATAATGACCTATTATTACCCCAGAAGCTGGGAGAAATATAGGCTCATCTTAACAAAGAAGAAACTTCCTGTGTTTACCGTTATAATTAGAAGAAGAAAATGTATTTGTTATTAATCATTCGACAAAATGATGTCCTTTACTTTTAAAAACAAAAAAGCTTATAAATATTTGTTCCAATTGCTTGTTTATAAGTTACTAGCAAATTATCGTCATTTCATCCGCGCGCAGTTCCTCTTTCCATGGGAATATGATAATTAAATAATCGTCCATATTATTTGTTAATAATGTAGATTTACACTGCTAAAAGAATTTTTAAAATCGGTTAAGTGGTTTAGGCGTGAAAGCCTAGCCAACACAGAACTTCACATTCGCATCTCTAATATTATTAGCTTTTAACCGCGGCTTCGCTCGCGTTGAAGCCCTTAAATAAATATCAAAGACTATTCCAATAGATGAATCAATGCAACATATATTTTTTTTAATCCTATGTTCTTTCTAATACCTCGAAGACTATGTGTACAAAGTTTCATGAGAATCAGTTAAGTAGTTTTGGCGTGAAAGCGGAACAAATAAATTTACATTCACATTTATAATATTAGTAGGGATTTAAGACACTCACATGTTTATACAAAAAAAAACCATACCTAGCACTGAACTAAACTAATTACTCAAACTTGAATTTATCACGAGTAATTTATTTGTGATGAATTATTTGTGACACATCATAATATGTTCATTGAAACTAATTATGAATGAATCATTAATCTTTTTTCGTAACGCCACGCTTGTCAGGCGTGCTAGCGTTTGCAGTTGGTACTAGTATTTCCCAGGCAAGTACTGCTATCTGGTTATGCTGCAACTGATTTTTACGATTCTCATGGCTACATTATCGTGACAATTCATTATCTTAATTTGTTATTTAACAAAGAACCCATATGTCAACCTTTATTGGATTTTTATAATAGAATATCAACAGAGATGCATGGCCTAGCTAGGTGTGGTGACTGAGCGAGAATACAATTTACCTATATAATTCTTATATCAAGATATCAAAGATAATAGGCACAAAAGGAGAAGAACAACTCAAAATAATCTTTAATAGCCTGTATGTCAAGTTTAACAATCCAATGGCCCGGCCCTTGGTGCTAAAGCGACATTAGTAGTGAAACATATTTTGATAGCGAAACTCACATAGTATTTGAGCATTTGAAGTCAAGATTTATAAGTTAATATAGTTGAAAGTCATCATAGCTGATACATGTTCCACTGCTGGCCTTTTTTTTGCGGTGGACTGTGGATGTGGTCTCGCCCCGCCAAATCGGTCCGGGGCGACGGAAGAGGTGGCGTGGGACCCCGTATATCCACCATGCAAAGCTCCTCTCTTCGCCGTGCGAGCGGGCCACCGGTACCCGATTTTTGTCTTCGGTGGCCCTCCCGGCACCTAATAAACCGCCCTAGCCAGAGTTTGATATAAGGTTAATTTCGAGCTCTCCTTCATTTTCAATCATATCTATCTACTTACGTCCCATCATCGACTAATAAACAGCAACGGTTTTGACTATTATATTAATCCATTAGACGCATTGTTGAAAATCATATCAAAATATTAAAAAAAAAATTAAGAAATATAGTAAAATTTTCACATTGGATATAAGAACAAAGGCGTGTTAGATGTATAACAATGATATAATTAAATTTACGAACCGTTTATATTTCACAAACACTGTCGAATTGAATGATATGATGTCATTCTAGCGACCTAGTGATCTTATTAAATCATCTTTTTTTGTAAATACATTTGAATTAAAAAATATTTCCTCCTTACCTGAATGTTTACAATGCATATTTAAGATAGATTCATCTTACGAAATAAGTATAAAAAACTGAAAACATTATATATGTAAATAGTTTTATGTATTGTTTTATTTTGAAAGAAGAATTATTTGAATTTTATTATGAGTGAAGAATGCCAAACGAACGTCTGGTTAAGAAGATATACAATGCGAAAGTGGAAGGATGTAGGTACGGGGGGGAGACCGAGACTAACCTACCTAGACCAGATTGGTCACGTACTGAAGGAAGGTGGAGTCAAGAGTCTCCGAAACCGGCGAGCGTGTATGAAGAGAATTATGAATGTTGAGGAAGCGAGTGAAATATGCAGAGATAGAGTTCGCTGGCATTCTGTACTCTCTGCCTGCAGGGTGCAAGGGATATGGCGTGATAATATGTATGTATGAATTTTTAACTAGAATTTAAAACTTGATGGTAAAAGTAGGTGGAAATACTGATATAGGTAATTTAAAGTTTTTCTTTTATTATTTATTTTCTAGTTATATACGAATTATTATTATTATGCCAAAGTTCACCTGGACGACAAATTAGCCTAATATAAGTGCTGACTGGACGAATTGAGATCGAGCTGTATTTCAAATTCTCTTACAATGATGAGGACTGCTTATTGAGAGAGACATAGAGATAGTTGACAATTAGATATCAACAGGAAGGGAAGGGCTGGTAACATATTGTGTTTTGTGTCGCTTCATAGACACTAAAGTTATTGACTATAATTTAACTTTTTCTCAGATGGCAAAGCATTTTATACTGCATTTTATTTCTCTTATTCTATTTTTATTGCTTATGGTGGCAAACGAGCATTGTCCGGTCACCCGACGTGAGGCCACCGCGTGAGGGCGTCGACGAGAGAGGAACCCGAGAGGGTATATCGCCGGGCGGGCCACCGAAGACAAAGATCGGGTACCAGTGGTCCGCTCGCACGGCGAAGAGAGGTTTTTGCAGGGTGGGTCCATGGGGTTGCGCGCCGCCTCTTCCGTCGCCCCGGGCCGATTTGTCGGGGCGCGACCACATCCATGGTCCCACCTTGCGAAAAAAAAAAAAAAAAATGGTGGCAAACGAGCACACCTGGTGGTAAATATTAATGGCACTTATAAATCTTTGTAATACCAGAGATACAGTTAGACCGCTGCCTACCAACCCAAACCAACACAGATATATGGGTTTTCGCCTTCTGCGAGAGTGTGGTACTACTCCAGCGGACCAGCCCGCGGCTTTAAATATAAAACTGTCAACAGTATTGCTCTACCTAAAGCACTAGATTATGGTAACTTTATGTTCTTCTTAATGGAGTTTATGGCTTGGTTACTTAGACCTTTAAGCCAAGACTTCATAGTTTAGACACTTCGTGCCTTGTCTTCCGTATTATTGTTTACCACTTCTTCAAATTGTAATTAGTCCTTGATAGTCACTGTCCGTCAGTAAGTCAAGTCGTTACTATCAATTTGGCACTGATAACTAAATTCATAGTTTCGTTGGGAATTTTGGGTGAACACGAAAATACACGAAAACGACTATTATACCATATTCACTATACTTCAGCACTTTAACTGTATAATATTCCATAAAATACCAGCAAAATTATTCAATATAACACTACAAAACACTAAAGAATTGAATATAATACAAGAGCGTGACATGACATTTCCATATTCGCGCCAAAATTCTATGTTCTTCTTATATTCATGCATTATTCTAGTGGTAGGAACACACTCGCGCAGAAAATCGATATCTGAATAGTGGCTGTGTGCTGCTGTGCTTAGTTCGATGTGCAAGAGTAGAGAGTATCCCTGGTATTGCAAAGGTCCATGGATGACAGTAATACTTATCATCTGGTATGCTCATTGCTCGTGTGCCACCAAGACCAATAAAAAAAAACAATACGTTTTGGATTAGAAGGATCAAATATAGGCATATGATTCCTTAAAATTTGTCGAAATGTTACAGTGTTAGAAGCATGCTCGATTTAGAATCATTTTAATTTAAAATTATGTTATGTATACTGTTATTATGAATGAGAACGTTATCTCAGATAAAATCTCTGCAGTCTCCATTTTATTATAATTTTAAGTACTAGAATACGGTTCTGGTTACCACTCCAAAATTACGAGCGGAGTCAAAATGTTTGGTTAAATCTTAGTTTCGTATTCTAAGTTTTATAATATTTTGTTACCATGCGAAATTAGCCTTAATTTTACTAAAATAAGATAGTTGAATTATATGATATGACGTAAAGATATAATTATAAGCTATTATCGTCTAAAGCTCAAATCATATTTGGAGCGTTATAACAATTACTAGAACGTGAGCCATTTGTGAGATTAGTGTGTAGGTGTATTCTTCCCTTTTTCGTAATAAACATGGAAGTATTAGGTAGTTTCACATATAAGGACCTATATGATCTTGAGATACGGAAGCCTTAGTATAACAAAAAAAAATCTGCCTTTTATTTTAAATATTTACTGAAGCTTTAAGAATTAATTCTTACGAAGCGTCATCATCATGGGATTTTAGGGACATAGAAACGGATATATACGTTCATTAGGCATTATTTTTTTAATAGTCTCTGATATAAACATTGAATTATCTTACATAAATTACAACCGACTCGGAATAATCATTCGTGGATCGCGTTTGCGTTTACTGTATGGTGGCGGATTACGAATACTATCAACTTTTACATTGCTTGTGAGAAAACGACTAAGAGCTACACCTCGACTTAAAATTCTTAACTAGAACATATCTTAATTATTTGCCAATCTAAAAGAGTGCTAAGTAAAGTCTATTAGTTAAACCATTATGCCAAATATGTATTTCTATATAGAATATATCTTAGTTATTTGTCAAGCGAATTGATTTCTGTTGTTTACGCGAGTGTTAAACATTTGAAATAAAATTATTTTTACGGATATCATGTTTGTATTTTTACGGATATCATGATGTGGAAGTGTTTTGGGGCCCCTTTTGTTCCTTATATACATAAATGATCCACCAAAAACTATACAATATCCAATGATTCTCTTTGCTGACGATAGTACTGCCATTTTTACAGCACATGATCCTAATAAATTTGAATCTGACATTAATAATAGCTTAAAATTAATAATAGAATGGATGACAATGAATAATTTAGCCATAAGTTTAACAAAAACTAAAATAGCTACTTACTCGAAAGAAATTAAAAATACTTTAAATATTCACTATGATAATAAAAAAAAATAGAGGAGGTAAACTGCATAAAATTTTTAGGCATCTGGATAGACAATGATATGTCGTGGCAAACACATATACACATACTTCAAATATTACAACATAATGACATTTACATATATTTATATATATGAGGTAGGAATCTTTGTTAGAACTAACAAACTTCTATTTGGCGAGCTTATTTCTAAGAAAAATGCACTCAAAATCCCTGTTATCCCTCACAGAACAGCAATGCATATATATAACCATAGACAAAAGCTTTTTCGGAATGTCATCAAGAATATTTAAAAATATAATATAAGACGCATACTTGTGAGCGCGCGAAATTGATAATTAAAAAACAGGTATAATCAATGAATTTTTTTAAAATCTATTAAGAATGTTATTAACTATTGTATAAAGAATTAAAAAAATATATTATTTCTATTTTTTTTTTTAATATATTTTTCATGGGTCAAAAGTACCCAAATCCGTAGAATCCGTAAAAATAGTTTTGTTTCAAAGGATTATATAATAGTCGTTATAAAATAGATTTCATCAAATAAATTGAATATTTGTTCTGTTTATATATGCACAAAACTTTATCTATAATGGGAAGGCAATTGGCTTATTATGTGCTGATCAAGTGGTTTGGGCCTTTGTCTAGATTTCTTATCTCGAATTGATATTATTTGCTTTAATCGTCTTATACGTCATGATAAAAGAAAAAGGCTTTTCCCTTTTTTTGGGGAATTGTGTTATTGAAATAAATCATACTATGCAACACAGATGGTGTGGTGGTTGAGGTACTGACCTGTCATGACAAGGTCGTGGGTTCGATTCCCACGTAAGACAATACTTTGTGGAATTCAAAACATGTTCTGAGTCTGAGGTGTGTACGTTAAATTATATCTTTGTATTGCGGGGCACTTTCTCCCGCAATATAAGGATAAGTTTCTAAATGTAGGTTGTAAAGGTATATTTCCTTAATGCTGGGTGTTAATTAAAAAAATAATGTAATTGAACTATTTTATTAGATCACAGTAGCTTTTTATGTATATCATATATAAATATTATTTTTATATTTTTCAGTACAGATGAGCACCGTAGACTCCATGAGCGCCATAGCCGATAGCACTATGGGCAAGAGGAGCGGCAACAGCGCCGTAACCAGCAACACCGTGAGCAAGGGGTGCGGCAATAGCACCGTAGCTAGTAATACCATGGGCTAGTGGGGCGGCGATGGCTCCGTGAGTAGCGATACCATGGGCAAGAGGAGCGGCGTAACTGTGAGCAAGAGGTGCGGCGTATCCGTGGGCAAGAGGTGCGGCGATGGCGTGGACTACGGGAGCAGCAACCACAGGAGCAGCGTGAGCTAATACAGGAGAAGCATGAGCGTACACGGGGTCCTTGCGTACTACGGCATTAAATCCGCTGTGGGCATCAGCAGCATAGTCGACAGTGCGCTTAGTACCATCAGACTCCAAGAGTGAGTACTGTCCAACCACGCTGTCTCCAACACGGGTCTCGTGTTGACTTTTGACGTCACCGGTATGAGGGTCGGACACGCCGTATGAGAAGCTGGTGTAGTCAGCACCATGACCGTGGACGGCGCTGCCTTGAGCAGCAGCCACAAGCAGAGCAACAATGACGAACTAGAAAAAGTAATATATGGTACATTAGTTAAAACTAAAAGTTCTAAAATACCAATAGATTTTTTTTAAACACCACCATGCACTAAGGAAATAATCCTTGTATTGGGGTCTTTACAAAAATATAATTATCGCAGACAAATTACACACAGACTCAAACAATACTTTGTGGATCGCACAAAGTATTGTTCTGATAGATTATTGATTTCTGAAGGTTACGCGTATTACACATTTGAATAAAAATTATTTTTATTATTATTATATAGCGTTAGTATTTGATTTTTAATTTCACGACGTTTCGAACACTTTACAGCGTACATGGTCACGGGAGGACTGAGGTATCCCACGTATTGAGTTATAAGACAAACATATCTTTGGTTATAAAAAAAAAACATTGCATGACAAAAAAAAATACAATCTCCAAGTCCAGTTTTCCCGTGACCATGGTCACTGTAGAGTGTTCGTAACGTCGGGAAATTAAAAATCAAATACAAACGCGATAGAATCAGTAAAACTAGTTTTATTTCAAATATGGAATACTCGCGTAAACATTAGAAAGCATTATACTATCTCCAATTAAAAAAAATATATAAAAATTTTAAGTTTTGAGTCATACAAAATAAAATAACATTGAAATCTGTTGAGTCATTTTTGAGTTTTTACGGGTTTAAGCGCGGCAATTGATCTTTATGCTATGCGATAATAAAACAAACCTTAGCTGCCATTTTGTTATTGTTTGTTGAACAGTAAATTGTGAATGATTAATCAGGGCTAATAAATTCTCTTTTTATACTCATTCATATACGGAGTCGGACTTTGATAATAGGAAGTATAAAACAAAGGTCATACATTCACAAAACACATGAAATTTACGTCTGAGTTTTATATTAAACTTTCCAATTATACTCCACCCATATTTTGTTGCCACGGATGTCAAGGAAGCGGTACCCGTGGTCAGCCCAATGGTGACTGTACTGTGGGTTATGAGACCACACGTCACCCTTCCGTTGCTCCGGATGGGACGGACGGCCTGTGTCCAAACAATAGCCCACCAAAAAAAAACCCACATTTATTTTGTTCCTGAAGTGAAAAAATGAAAAAAAATGTTACCAATTCATTAAAAAAAAAATATAAAATCTTAACGCTACTAAGATTGCACAGATGGCGTAGTGGTTATGATACCGACTTACCATGCCAGAGTAATGGGTTTGATTCCCATGCAGTATAATACTTTTTTGCGATATATGTTGTTGTACTGAGTCTGGGAGTAATTTATGTACGTTAAATATATATTTGTGAAGACTCCCACAATACAAGGTAGATTTCCTTAGAGCAGAGTGTTGGCTTTTTATACTCGAATAGAAAACGAAGGTATCATAGAAGGCATATAAAGAATTTTAACATACACTCATTTGCAAAAAAAACGGGCGGTTTTGATTTTCATTCATATTTAAAAAGATACAATACCAAAAAGGTTTCAATCGTTTGTACACGTTACTGGCCGGTTTTAAAAATGCTGTGGTATTTAAAAAAGTACGTTCTAAATTCAATTTTTCATTTGATGTTCATTTTTACAGAAAACCCCTTTTTATCCTACATTTTTGGCGCGAAGTTCCAGAAGTTAACATCGACTTTCATAACTTTTATTCAATTTTTATCGATTAATTTCATATCCTTGACTGTCAAAGCTTTATTTAATGCTGTTTGGCTGTATCAAAAATGGTAGATAAAGTGGTAAAAGCTACCAAAATTATCGCGCTGCTTGAAGAGGGTTGCAGCCAATGTTTCGTGGCTAGGATGCTAAATGTTAGTCGCTCGACAGTCCAAACGACCTGGCAGCGATATCAGGAGACTGGTTCCGTCGAGAGAAGGCCTGGTTCTGTGCATAAATGAAAATGAAATGTGCATATTAGTCTATGGACGGTCAGGAGGAGGCTTCTCGCTGCCAATATACGCAGTCACCGCCCGGCCCGCGGCCCCAAATTACTCCGTGAGCACAGAGTTCACAGGCTTAGGTTCGCTAGAAATTGTGAATCATGGACTCAAGACGATTGGAATAGGGTTTTGTTCTCTGATGAAGCCAGGATATCTCTGTTCGGTGAAGATCGACGTCGGCGAGTGCTAAGAAGACAAGGAGAACGCTTTGCAGAGGCATGTTTCGAAGAAATCACACCTTATGGTGGGGGCTCTGTTATGTTTTGGGCAGGAATAAATTCAATGGATCGTACAGAGTTAGTCTTCATTGAAAACGGCTCACTGACTGGGCATCGATACATAACGGAAGTTCTAATTTCTCATGCACAACCCGCATTGGCCGCTCTAGGTGAAGACTCGATTTTTATGGACGACAATGCTCGCGCCCACCGATCCCGCGATGTTAATGCGTATGTGCAAGAGGTCGGCATTCGTCGTTTGGATTCGCCAGCTCGAAGTCCCGACCTCAATCCCATAGAGCATGTCTGGGACGTTCTGAAACGGCGTGTGAGATCAGTACACCCGGCTCCGCAGACCATCAGAGAGCTGAAGAATGTGATTACTGCGGTGTGGGAACGTATTCCGCAAGCAAGTATCCGGGATATACTCGCTAGCATGCCCAGACGAATTCAAGCTGTGATTTTAGCTAGAGGGGGTCACACTCGATACTAAACATTTATCTGCTTTTACTTTATTAAAGAAAAACAAACAAAAAAACTTTTTTATTTTTACTTCATGAGCATATGCACTACTAGCGAATATACACTACTAGCGAGGTTTAGCATTATTTCCCATAAATTGTATCTAAATTTTATGAAATACTGATGAAAACGATTATTTTCTTATTAATTTACCAAATTGTGTGGATAAAACTACCTATAATTATCAAACAAAGAAATATTAACATTTGAAATGGTTCATTGCTTAGGTGCCCGTTTTTTTTGCAAATGAGTGTATAATATTACAATAAGAAAAGGAAAAGTATGAGAAGCTAGTATAGTCAGCACCGTGACAGTAGAAAGCATTACCCTTTTTTCTTTTGTTAGGCTATGATCTGGACACACGCCGTCCGTTTCGTCCGGGGCGGCGCGTGGCCCCATAACCCACTGTGGGGAGGGTCCCATCGCCATTGGGCTGGCTACTGGTATCTTGCTTCCTTGACATCCGTGGTCAGACCAGCAGGTTACCCATTCGGGTACCAACCCCGTCGACGTCCCGGCACTTAGCCGAGGCGTGACGGACTATTCCCCAGTCCAGTCACTCGAGAAAGCACTGCCCTCGGTATCAACCACAAGCAAAACAACGACTACAAACTATAGTGTTTTTTTTTTAAATGAGTCATGATATTACATAGAACCATTGTTTTATTTCAATTTTAATTTAGTTTTCTTTAAAGCAGCGTTGTATAGTTCATTAATCATTATACATTTTTCATTTCATATATATCCCACTTCTTAGGTGAAGCCTTTTTTTAAAACAGGAGCGAATTGACCTACTACACCGTACTGGTCAAATGGATTGGTATAAGGTTTTATTTTTAGTTTTCCCTTCTTTTGCATGGATGTTAACTACATATTATATTCCTTCATCATCTTTTAAGGCATCCACGATCATGACTTTTACTCTGTCAACACACGACTTCATCGTCATCCTGCTCTTATTCTAATTACTTGATCACTTGTTTTTTATTGCTTATGGTGGCAAACTTGCAGGCTGATAACTGACCTGATAAGTAAGTGTCACTGCTGTCCATGGACCTTTGCAATACCAAGAGTATAGTTAGGCCGCTGCCTACGAATACAAATCGCAAACCCACCCCAGTTGGGCTTCCAGATCGACGCTATATGTATTCTTCTACCATTGCACATATTGCAAAGATTAATAGTTTTATGATCAACCGCTAGTCTGACGATGATTGATTTTTCTTGGAAATTTAATCTTTGATATAGGTTATATCAGATTCAGTTGTCGTAGATTGATGTAACATTCTTAGAAATATTGCACGCTACCCGCGATCAAGATGTTGGCAGTATTGCACAGCTAAATAGTGATTGATATTTACATATTTTAATTATTTAGTTAATTAATAAAATTAAAATATAGTTAAATGAAACTTAATTATGTTCGAAATTCTATTTGAAATTTTCACCGTGATACAGAAAACAATAAAATTGAAAGTCATCATCATCATCTTGCTCTTATCCCAATTACTTGAGGTCCATGCAATATTTCATCTTCCTCCATACAGTCCAATCAAACGTCATCTATACAGTCACTCCCTGCCTATCCATGTCATACCTCTCGCAGTTCATCCATCTTTTCTTTGGTCTTCCTTTATCCCTAAAGCCTTCAACATAAGTGTGATGTATGTATAGAGGTTTTATAGTTTTATGTTTCATCAAGCAGTATCTTTGGTTTTTGTTTGTTGCTTAGCAATAAAATATACGATAAAATATGATGTAATATTGCACGCCTCATAAGCGAAGCGTTGAGGTCTTGCTCTACTCTCGACATATGAAAATCAAGCACTTTTCAAACATAAAAATGATTGTAATTTTCTCACATTGCACTTATAGGATAATATTATAATACATATGCCAAGAAAAAACATTCGTTTAAACGTATTTGATATTTTTTTGGGGGGCATAGTCCGGAGCGTGCTCGTTCGCGTCCCCTGCCAGTCTAATTAGACTGCTAATCCGGCTCGAAATGCGTACCGCAATGCGGGTTAGGGCGTCCCCCGGAGGCGACGCGTACCGACCCGCCCCCGTCGGTACGAACATCGGCAGTTGCGGCAATGGGGGCCGCCACCCATCACGCCTTGCCCAGTTAGGCGAGTCGAGGAGAACGGAGTGCCGGGTGGGCACGTGGAATGTAAGAGGTTGTGTGGAAGGTAAGTTGCACGAGCTGATATCCGTCATGGCGGACAAACAGCTAGACGTGCTCTGTGTAACAGAGACCAAGCGAAGGGGCAGCGACGCCTGCGATCTTCCTGGTGGCGGGATGGCTCTGTGGTCTGGTGTACCACAGAGCGATCGAGCCAGCATGGGGGTAGGAGTGCTGTTGTCCTCTCGCTTGGCCTCAGGTGTGAAGGATTACGGAATGTATGATCCCAGACTTCTCTGGGTCCGTATAAAACTAGGTGTCACCAAGGTATTCATGGTTGTAGCATATGCTCCCGTAGGATCCTCGGTGGCATCAGACCTAGAGAAGTTTTGGGATAATGTTAGGGAAGTTCTGGATATGGTAGAAACCAGTGAACGCGTGATTGTATGCGGAGATTTGAACGGATGGGTGGGGACCAAGCGTCCCGACTATGAGGACGTACTTGGTCCATTTGGTGATAAGAGAGTGAACGACGCAGGTAGGCTCATAGCGGATGTATGCATGGAGAGAAACCTTATTGTGTCAAACACATTTTTCCAACATAAGGACATCCATATGTATACATGGAGAAGGAATGAACAGAAAAGCATAATAGATTTAATTTTGGTAGACAGTCGCCTCCGAAGCAAAATATTGGACGCAAGAGTCTACAGGGGCCCCACAGTCGACACGGACCACTATCTCGTTATTGCGAGATTTAGTGGTCTGTTCAGAAAGTGGAGGCACTGGCGAGAGCGTGTCCACTTCGGAGGGCTTGAAAGAATAAAGGTTGAAAGGTTGCAAGAAGAGTGTGTAAGAGAAAAGTATGCAGAGGGTGTCCGAGAACGGCTGACGATGGCAAGCCAGCCGCAATCGGACATTGAAGAATGCTGGAGAGTATTGAAAGAGAGTATGGTAGATACAGCGAAAGAAGTACCTATAAGTTCAAAGAAGCATAGAAAAACAAATGGTGATGCATGGTGGGATGCGGAAGTGGCAGCTTCCGTAGAACAAAAGAAGAAAGCGTGGCTGGACTATGTCTCTTCTTTGAATCTGAATGACAGTATAACTGAACAGAAGAAAGAAATATATCGGCAATGTAAGAATGACACCAAGGCCTTAGTGAAAGAGAAACGTGATAGAGCAAGTATGAGTGCAGAAGATAGGCTGACTAAAAACTTCGAGGGTAACACCAAACTCTTTTGGAGGGAGGTGAAGAAGTCTCGGGGTGGTTGGTCAGCCTTCAGAATGAATAAAATAAGGTCTAAAGGTGGAGACATTCTTACACAAACACAAGACGTGTTAAGCCGATGGAGTGAATATTTTGGCGATATGTATGCGGATGCTACGGTTGGCGCCGGTGTTGGATGTGGTTTAGTAGATCAACATTCGACAACGGCGTCCTCCGATGGCATCAGTATGGATGAAGTTGAATGGGCGATAAGAAGTTTGAAAAATGGTAAGGCAGCGGGCATTGATATGGTGTCTGCCGAGATGATCAAGCTCGGTGGCTCTTGTGTCTGGGAGGCGTTCCTGTTGCTCCTCAATCTATGTTGGAGCTCGGGAATGGTTCCCAGGGACTGGAATAGCGCAGTCATCGTGCCTTTGTTTAAAAACAAGGGTTCACGTTATGACTGCGCAAATTACAGAGCCATAAGCTTGACCAGTTTGGCAGCAAAAGTGTATGGAAAAATTATTGAAAGGAGAATGAGGATGGTGTCCGATGGTTTACTGTGTGAGATACAAGGAGGTTTCAGGAGTGGAAGGGGATGCATGGATCAAGTGTTCTCTCTGCGCAACATTGTGGAGAAGCATCTGGCTCTAGGTCAGAGGGTTTTCTGCAGTTTTGTGGATCTGGAGAGAGCATTTGACACGGTTGTACGAAAGGAACTTTGGGACATTTTACCGGAGTATGGTATTAAAGGTAAACTGCTACGGGCTGTGCAGTCCAGTTACATGGGCTGTAGAGCCTGTGTGCGGCTGGATGATGGAATGTCGCCTTGGTTTGACGTCAATATCGGCGTTAAGCAGGGGTGCGTTCTGTCAGCCAGGCTGTTTATCATATATCTGGATAAATGTCTCCAAAGATTGAACGATATGAATGTGGGAGTCCAGATGGGCGACTCAGTGGTCACTGCTCTGCTTTATGCAGATGATGCAGTCCTGCTGGCACAGTCAGCGACTGACCTGCAGACCCTAGTCGACAAAATGACAGAAGATTGTAAGAAAAGGGGTCTACGCGTGAATGTGAGCAAAACCAAAATAATGGTCTTTGAAAGAGATAAAACCAGAACAGATGTAAGAGTAACAATAGGTAATGATGTACTAGAGCAAGTGGATGAATTTGTATATCTTGGATGTGGATTTAGCCGAGATGGGAGGTACACCACTGATATAGAGCGAAGAGTGAATGCGGGAAATAGAGTGAACGGAGCGTTGGGGCAACTTCTCGGCAGCCACCACCTTAGCCAGAAGGCACGTGTAGCAATACATAACGCAGTGCTTGTCCCAACATTACTGTATGGAAGCGAGAGTTGGGTATGCAGAAAAGAGTATGATAGTAAAATTAATGCGGTCGAAATGCGATCTCTGCGGAAAATCTGTGGAGTTAGGATGACCGACCGCATTCGTAACGACGACGTAAGAGAGCGAGTAGGTATGAAAGAGAGTATTGGTGTAAAGATGCGAAAGGGAATGCTCCGATGGTTCGGACATGTGGAAAGAATGCCGAACGAACGCCTGGTTAAGAGGATATACAATGCGAAAGTGGAAGGATGTAGGTACCGAGGGAGACCGAGACTAACCTACTTAGACCAGATCGGTCATGTACTGAAGGAAGGTGGAGTCAAGAGTCTCCGAAACCGGCGAGCGTGTATGAAGAGAATTATGAATGTTGAGGAAGCGAGTGAAGTATGCAGAGATAGAGTTCTCTGGCACTCTGTTCTCTCTGCCTACCCTGCAAGGGATATGGCGTGATGATATGTATGTATGTATATTTTTAAAAAGCAATTATTTTGTTTAAAGAAAGAAAATAGTTGATTAAAAAAAATATTCGAAGACGTCGGAGAAAATATTTTGTATCTGGCAGGATTATGACCGTAAAAATGAATGTATCGAAGTTTTTCTTTTATTAAAAGCTTCATAATCGCAACGCGCTGTTTCCTTTCGAAAATGGCTTGGTAATTCGTTGTCGTTTAATTGCAATTAATAAAAAACTAAACTGCTTAGTCTTTAGTGTATGTATACCTTATGAAAATTGGGTTCGTTTACATTTTTTGTTCGTCCATTCGGACAGGCAAAGGAAATAAATCCCATTCAGCCTATACAGCTATGTTTAGCTCTACGTCGAGAATGGCACGAAATTTCAAAAGTATTTCTTTTCTTTCATTACAAGCTTATATTTAGTTTCACCTGTCCCGTTGTCTATAATCAAATCTTGGAAGTTAAATTTGATCCTCTTCCTGGTTTCCGATTGAGCTGAAATTTAGCATGCATATATACATCGGATGACAATGCAATTTTATTGTGACATAGAGCTGATCTGATGATGAACCTGGAAGCTGGCCATAGAAACTCCGTAATTAAACGTAACAAACTTTTCGAGTTTGGGCTCATTTGATTTGTCTTGATGATTACTTTAATACTATATGGTAACCAGGGTCTGACAATGGACCTGGAAGCGGGCCAAAGAAACTCCGTAATTAAACGACGCAACCCCATCGAGTTTGGGCTCGTTTGATTCGTCTTGACGAGTACTTTGATACTATGTGCTAACCAGGGTCTGACGATGGACCTGGAAGCTGGCCATAGGAACTCCGTGATTAAACGACGCAACTCCATCGAAATTGGGCTTATTTGATTCGTCTTGGCGAGTACTTTAATACTATCTGGAAACCAGGGTCTGATCATGGACCTGGAAGCTAGCCATAGGAACTCCGTAATTAAACGACGCAACCTTATCGAGTTTAGGCTCGTTTGATTTGTCTTGTCGGTTACTTTGATACTACATGGTAACTAGGGTCTGACGATCGACCTAGAAGCGGGCCATAGGAACTCCGTAATTAAACGACGCAACTCCATCGAGTTTGGACTCGGTTGATTCATCTTGACAAGTACTTTGATACTATATGCTAACCACGGTCTGACGATGGACCTGGAAGCTGGCCATAGAAACTCCGTGATTAAACGACGCAACTCCATCGAAATTGGGCTTATTTGATTCGTCTTGGCGAGTACTTTGATACTATATGAAAATCAGGGTCTGACCATGGACCTGGAAACTATCCATAGGTACTCCGTAATTAAACGACGCAACCTCATCAAGTTTAGACTTGTTTGATTTGACTTGTCGAGTACTTTGAGATTATATGGTAACTAGGGTCTGACGATGGACCTAGAAGCTGGCTATAGGAACTCCGTAATTAAACAACGCAACCCCATCGAAATTGGGCTTATTTGATTCGTCTTGGCGAGTACTTTAATACTATCTGGAAACCAGGGTCTGATCATGGACCTGGAAGCTAGCCATAGGAACTTCGTAATTAAACGACGCAACCTTATCGAGTTTAGGCTCGTTTGATTTGTCTTGTCGGTTACTTTGATACTATATGGTAACTAGGGTCTGACGATCGAACTAGAAGCGGGCCATAGGAACTCCGTAATTAAACGACGCAACTCCATCGAGTTTGGACTCGTTTGATTCATCTTGACGAGTAAGGTGCTAAATGTTCTTAATCATACCATCAAAATGTAACACGCTTTTATTTATAAAATTGGGACTGTGATAGAAACGGGAAGATTTAATAATTATGGTGTAAAGTTTTAGTGTGTATATGGAATTATTTTGTAGTAGACGTAGAAGCTTAATTATCGTTAAATGTTACAATGAACTTATAAATATGTCTTATTAGAGTTAATTTATTTTTAACTTTTTATTTTATTTTGTTAGCAAATAATAAAAGCTTGTTTTTAAAAGAGGCTTTTTTCTTTAATTTTATTTTTATTTCAGGCATTGACTAATAGTAAATGATAAATAATATAAAAATTATGAAGCGTGCACTTTTGGATTTTCCAAATTATTTATTAATATTCCTAAATATGGAATAATAAGTAATGATAAAATTATTTAAAAATAATTACGAAATATATATTAAAATAATCAGCGATTAACCGTTATTAGTAGAGACATAAAATGATTTTATTTCAATACTAGCATTTGCCCACGACTTTGTCCGCGTAGAAGTCGAAAATGGTTCTAATAGGATTTTTGATTAGTTTCTTACGTATTTAATTTTGTTATAACATATAATTTTGTGTACTCATAAAATATAACATCTTTATTTTATAGCGTAGGGATGAAAACGTTAAATAAACATGTAAATGAAATAAAATGATGTAATAGTTTGTGAATGTATGAAGAGAATAATGAATGTTGAGGAAGCAAGTGAAGTATGCAAGGATAGAGTTCTCTGGCCCTCTGTTCTCTCTGTCTACCCTGCAAGGGATATAGCGTGATGATATCTATATATGTTTATTTTATGAATACGAAGCTTTTTTCTTAGTAGACTATGATTTGAACAAACCCTACCCATGCCGACCGGGGTGACGGAAGGGCGATGTGCGGCCCCGTAACCCACCGTGTTTTTCATCGACGTTAGGCCGTCCACTGATATCACTTTCTTGATATTCGTGGCCGACCGGGCGGGTTTCTTTTTCGGGTATCATCAGCTTCGACGCCCCGGCAACAAACAACAGTGATGCCCAGGCGTCGCCTTCACAAGGTCGACCTCTCTGCGAGTGACAGACTAATACCCAGTCCATGCACCCGCAATACTACACTAACTACAGTATTTCTTTGTAAACAACAAAACAATGTTATTTGTTTTTCCTTCGCATGCTATGATTACAAGAGTCCTTATTCTCTGAGCGCACTCTGGAGCATGTTACATACAACTGCCCGTGGGAGAAGTAGCTTTCTCTCAAGTCTACTCTCGCTGTCTTAAAAGTTTGACTTTGAGCTTTGTGATGTGATGTGAGTGATGTGTATGACCATAAGTCATTGTCAAGCATAACTTGATGGCAAACTTCACTCTTTAGAATTCGAGGGTGCATTATTTGATGGTATTAGAAAAATCCTAGCAATAAGTATAGACTCTGCTCGAGAACAACCGGTGTGTATAGTTGCTCCGATTACATTGCGTTGAAATGATCTCAATTTTAATATGCGCGTTGACAAATCAGGAGACTTCAGTGTATTCAGGAACTCGACCAGTTAATGTATGACTTCATCAGTGTTCATCACTTACTTAAAGGATTTATATTGATAATTGACCGCCTTCGAATGATCTCATATATTTGCAAGTAAATGATATGAAGAGATTGGGATCGACCGTAGTAGCGCACATACGTCATGGCATCTTGGCACTCAGCTGATCAGAATCAACGTCCTGTCTCCCTATCGCATTTTACTAATTGTTCATAATATAACTCAATCTTTTCGTCTTGTTTTTTGCAAACATGTTGATTAAAATCTGGCTAAACAGCGAACGAAAATATAGCACATCTATAAAATCATTATAGGGTAAAAATAAAAAGTTGCAATAGATATAATTTTTTAAGTAATGTTTTTGGTCTCAGTGCAATTCTAAAACTTTTAGAATTGTATGTAATTTGTGATATTTAGGTGAATATTGTGTACAAAAGCCTTAAAAGTATTTTCATCCATCATTTCATCCATCCATACATCTGTCAACTTATCGAGTGCGAGTGCAGTATTAGGATACCTAATGTCACAACGGGAACGCTTTACAGGGGGGTTGGTGATTGCAGTTTTGTGTTATGCGTTTTCAAAAGAATTTTGAAATAAATCATATTTATGCAGCACAGATGATGTAGTGGTTAAGATACCGACCTGTCATGCCAAGTGTCATGGGTTCGATTCCCACGTAGGGCATTCAAAAGATGTTCTGACTCTGAGGTGTGTACGTTAAATTATATCTTTGTAAAGTCCCCCGCAATATAATGATTCGTTTCTAAATGCAGACTGTAAAGGTACATTTCCTTAATGCTGGGTGTTAATTAAAAAAAAATGTAATTGAACTATTTTATTAGATCACAGTAGGTTTTTATGTATATCATATATAAATATTATTTTTTATTATTTAGTACAGATGAGCACCGTAGACTCCATGAGCGCCATAGCCGATAGCACCATGGGCAAGAGGAGCGGCTACAGCTCCGTAACCAGCAACACCGTGGGCAAGAGGTGCGTCAACAGCACCGTAGCTAGTAATACCATGGGCCAGTGGGGCGGCAATGGCTCCATGAGTAGCGATACCATGGGTAAGAGGAGCGGCATAGCCGTGAGCAAGAGGTGTGGCGTAACCGTGGGCAAGAGGTGCAGCGTAGCCGTGGGCAAGAGGTGCGGCGATGGCGTGGGCTACGGGAGCAGCGACCACAGGAGCAGCATGAGCGTATACGGGGTTCTTGCGTACTACCGCGTTAAATCCACTGTGGGCATCAGCAGCATAGTCAACGGTGCGCTTAGTACCATCAGACTCTAAGAGCGAGTACTGTCCAACCACGCTGTCTCCAACACGGGTCTCGTGTTGACTCTTGACATCACCGGTATGAGGGTCGGACACGCCGTATGAGAAGCTGGTGTAATCAGCACCATGACCGTGGATGGCGCTGCCTTGAGCAGCAGCCACAAGCAGAGCAACAATGACGAACTAGAAAAAGTAATATATGGTACATTAGTTAAAACTAGAAGTTGTAGAATAAAAACCCATAAATTATTGATGTTTGATGTTTACGCCAGTATTATGCATTTGAAATAAAACTATTTACACAAATGCTATCGCGTTTGTATTTGATTTTTAATTTGCCGACGTTTCTAACGATTTACATCGTTCCTTGTCCCGGGAGAACTAATATATTTCACGTATTAGGTTATAAAACAAACACAAATCTCTGGTTATTAAAAAAAAACTTTGCGTGGAAAAAAATACAATATCCAATTAAAAAAAAATATTTAAAAAAAATGCAAGTTTTGACTCGCACAAAATAAAATAAAATTAAAATCTGTTGAGTTTTTTTTTCAGTTTTTACGGGTTTAAGCGCGGCAATAGATCTTTATGCTATGCGATAATAAAACAAACCTTAGCTGCCATTTTGTTATTGTTTGTTGAACAGTGAACTGTGAATGATTAATCAGGGCTAATAAATTCTCTTTTTATACTCATTCATATATGGAGTCGGACTTTGATAATAGGAAGTATAAAACAAAGGTCATACATTCACAAAACACATGAAATTTACGTCTGGGTTTTATATTAAACTTTCCAATTATACTCCACCCATATTTTGTTGCCACGGATGTCAAGGAAGCGGTAGCCGTGGTCAGCCTAATGGTGATTGTACTGTGGGTTATGAAACCACGCGTCACCCTTCTGTTGCTCCGGACGGAACGCACGGCGTGACAGTAGCGTCCAGACAATAGCCTAACAAAAAATAACATATCTATTTCGTTCCTAAAGTAAAATATGTTACTACTTCATTCTTTCTTAACGCTACTAAGATTGCATAGATGGCGTAGTGGTTAAGATACCGACTTACCATGCCAGTGTTATAGGTTCAATGCCCATGCAGTACAATCCTTTTTTTTTTACCGTGTGGTGACGGAGCAAGAATACAGTTCACCACCCCCTATCTTACCCGTGGGTGACCGTAAGAGACGACTAAGGGATATAAAACGCATGTAACATCTATGCGAGAGAAGGAAAACTCGAAACAAAACCCTATACCAACACGTCTCACCAGCGTGGTATAGTAGTTCAATTACCCTCCTATTATGATTTAAAACTTAGAATTTTACGCCGTATATTTAATTTTCTTTAAATATATTATTATAGGAAAGCATTTTTTTAAAGACCTGCATTTCTACAACAAAACTCTATACCAACATGTCTGACCAGCGTGGTATAGTAGGTTATTTTCTCTCCGATTATGGAGAAGCTTTGAGCACAACAGTGGGACGTATATGAGCTGAAATGATGATGATAATACTTTTTGCGATACATATTGTTGTACAGAGTCTGGGTGTAATTTATGTATGTTAAATATATTTCTGAAGACTCCCACAATACAAAGATAATTTCCTTAGAGCAGAGTGTTGGCTTTTTATACTCGAAAAGAAAACGAAGGTAGCATAAAAGGCTAATAGAGAATGTAAACATATAATATTACAACAAGAAAAGGAAAAGTATGAGAAGCTAGTATAGTCAGTACCGTGAGAGAAGCATTGTCTTTTTTTATTTTTTTTATTTTATTTTGTTAGGCTATGACCTGAACACACGCCGTCCGTTCCGTCCGGGGCGGCGCATGGGCCCCATAACCCACTGTATTCCCTCCCTATCGCCATTGTGCCGGCTGCTGGTACCTTGCTTCCTTGACATCTGTGGCCAGACCAGCAGGTTACCCATTCGGGTACCAACCCCGTTGACGTTAAAAGTTGCCGGCTAAGTAGCCGGGGCGTCATTCTCACGCGGTCAGTGTCTCTGAGTGAGGGAGGTCCAGTCACCCGAGAAAGCACTGCCCTTGGCATCAACCATTTTCACCGTGAAACAAAATTGAAAGTCATCTTTATCGCTTTTTTTCGTTTGGTGACGGAGTAAGAGTACTATTCACCACCCCATATTTTACCTGTGGGTGATTGTACGAGACGACTAAGGGATGTAAAACACATATAATATCTATGCGAGAGAAGTAAAACTCGAAACAAAACCAACACCAACACGTCTGACCAGCGCGGTATAGAAGGTTAATTTACTTCCCATTACGGAGAAGGCCCGAGCCCAACAGTGGGACATTTATGGGCTATGATGATCTTGTTCTTATGTCTAAGTGACCACCACACTTCGGACTTTGAGCGTGCAAAAGATATCTCCCTCTCTGTACAGAGCCGCCTTCATGCGTTTTGTGCGGTGAGGTAGCTAGCCTCCCTCTTGGCTAGCCTCCCTATCAGCCTACTGAGTAGTTTAGGCAAATCATACGAAAGATTAGTACTCAATAGGTTACGTACATTCGCCGAGGCCAATGACCTTATCGACCACGCGCAGTTTGGCTTTCCTTCACAACACAGCTGTGTTCAACAAGTAAATAGACTAGTAGAATATACCAGTAGTCAATTTGTAAAGGGCAGGTGTACTGGTGTATTATTTCTAGACGTAGCGAAGGTGTTCGATAAAGTATGGCATGAGAGCCTAATTTACAAATATATACATACATATCATCACGCCATATCCCTTGCAGGGTAGGCAGAGAGAACAGAGTGCCAGAGAACTCTATCTCTGCATACTTCACTCGCTTCCTCAACATTCATAATTCTCTTCATACACGCTCGCCGGTTTCGGAGACTCTTGACTCCACCTTCCTTCAGTACATGACCGATCTGGTCTAGGTAGGTTAGTCTTGGTCTCCCTCGGTACCTACATCCTTCCACTTTCGCATTGTATATCTTCTTAACCAGGCGTTCGTTCGGCATTCTTTCCACATGTCCGAACCATCGGAGCATTCCCTTTCGCATCTTTACACCAATACTCTCTTTCATACCTACTCGCTCTCTTACGTCGTCGTTACGAATGCGGTCGGTCAGCCTAACTCCACAGATTTTCCGCAGAGATCGCATTTCGACCGCATTAATTTTACTATCATACTCTTTTCTGCATACCCAACTCTCGCTTCCATACAGTAATGTTGGGACAAGCACGGCGTTATGTATTGCTACACGTGCCTTCTGGCTGAGGTGGTGGCTGCCGAGAAGTTGCCCCAACGCTCCGTTCACTCTATTTCAACCGTTCCGTTCACTCTATTACAAATATATATACTTTAAAAATCTCTGAATATTTAGTTTTAATTATACATGACTGTCTGAGTCATCGCAACTTTCGCTACAGGGTGGACGGGACGTTGTCGACCGCCCACCCTTTCAAGGCCGGTGTCCCTCAGGGATCGGTCCTCTCTCTTCTTACCTCTTCACGCTATATACTAGCGATTTACCCCGATTCACTCGCGTACGTACGGCTCTCTATGCCAACGATACCGCTCTCTTTTGTGCAGGTAAATTCCCGATAACCGTAGTTATGACACTCCAGAAAGCGGTTACCGCCCCTGCAAATTAGTATAGGAGGATTCGCAGGTTACAAACACTACAAAACCGGTTCATGCAATGAGCCACGGGAGCACCGTGGTTCCTCCCAAATGTCGACCTAACACATCGACCTCGAATTGCCGACCATCAGGCAATACTTAACGCGGTGCTCCCAGAGCTTCATTGATTCTATCATGACACACCCCAACCCCTTAGTGATTGAGGCGGCTAACTACGTCCCAACAAAAATATCCACGATCCGACGTGAATGTGGAGGACATTTACTGACGGACTCTGACGATGCTATCACGATCGCTCAAGAAAGAGCATACACGGCCCGCGCAGCCATGATAAATAAATATCCGCGCTTCCGCCTCCACCGCCGGAGTCGGAAGACGCGACGTGAAAAAGTCATTAATTCAAACGTGGGCTCGGCCACTTTGCTGTCAGCGACGCCCCAAGTCCAGGTCCGTCCTCCACAAGGAGAGCCCCTGAGCGATGTCGCTTAAAATTTTTACCGGGTTGAGAGCTCTCAGCGCTCACCCATAGTCCGGGTTAAGCTGTAACAGCCATCTGCGGCTAACAGTTATCGTTTATCCCAATTACCTACTTGGGGTCGATACAATATGTACTCTTCTTTCATAGTACATATTGTAAAAGTTATTGGCAATAGTTTTATGACCGGCCGCCTACCAGACGTCAACCCTCCTTGGGAATGTAATTGATGACCAAAGGGCATCAGGTGGAGATAGCCGAGGTCGTTATAATATAATATACCAGTTAATGTATGACTTCATCAGTGTTCATCACTTACTCAAAGGATTTATATTGATATTCGACCGCCTTCGAATGATTTCATACATTTGCAAGTAAATGCTATAAAGAGATCAGGATCGACTGTAGTAGCGCACATACGCCATGGCGTCTTGGGTCCCAGCTGATCAGCATCAACGTCCTGTCTCCCTATCGCATTTTACTATTTGTTTATAATATAACTCAACCTTTCCGTCTTGATTTTTGCAAAAATGTTGATAAAAATCTAGCTAAACAGTGAATGAAAATATAGCACATCTATAAAATCATTATAGGGTAAAAATAAAAAGTTGCAGTGGACATAATTTTTTAAGTAGTGTTTTTGGTCTTAGTACAATTCTAAAACTTTTAGAATTGTATGTAATTTGTGATATTTAGGTGAATATTATTATGTACATAAGCTTTAAAAGTATTTTCATCCATCATTTCATCTATCCATTCATCTGTCAACTTATCTCGTGCGAGTGCAGTATTAGGATAATGTCACAATGGGAACGCTTTACAGGTGGGTTGGTGATTGCAGTTCTGTGTTATGCGTTTTCAAAATAATTTTGAAATAAATCATAATTATGCAGCACAGATGATGTAGTGGTTAAGATACCGACCTGCCATGCCAAGTGTTATGGGTTCAAATCCCCTTGTGGGATTCAAAAGATGTTCTGACTCTGAGGTGTGTACGTTAAATTATATCTTTGTAAAGTCCCCCGCAATATAATGATTCGTGTCTAAATGCAGGCTGTAAAGGTACATTTACTTAATGCTGAGTGTTAATTAAAAAAAATGTAATTGAACTATTTTATTAGATCACAGTAGATTTTTATGTATATTATATATAAATATTATTTTTATTTTTTAGTACAGCTGAGCACCGTAGACTCCATGAGCGCCATAGCCGATAGCACTATGGGCGAGAGGAGCGGCTACAGCTCCGTAACCAGCAACACCGTGGGCAAGGGGTGCGGCAATAGCACCGTAGCTAGTAATACCATGGGCCAGTGGGGCGGCAATGACTCCATGAGTAGCGATACCATGGGCAAGAGGAGCGGCATAGCCGTTAACAAGAGGTGCGGCGTAGCCGTGGGCAAGAGGTGCGGCGTAGCCGTGGGCAAGAGGTGCGGCGATGGCGTGGGCTACGGGAGCAGCGACCACAGGAGCAGCATGAGCGTATACGGGGTCCTTGCGTACTACGGCGTTAAATCCGCTGTGGGCATCAGCAGCATAGTCAACGGTGCGCTTGGTACCATCAGACTCCAAGAGTGAGTACTGTCCAACCACGCTGTCTCCAACACGGGTCTCGTGTTGACTCTTGACATCACCGGTATGAGGGTCGGACACGCCGTATGAGAAGCTGGTGTAGTCAGCACCGTGACCGTGGACGGCGCTGGCATGAGCAGCAGCCACAAGCAGAGCAACAATGACGAACTAGAAAAAGTAATATATGGTACATTAGTTAAAACTAAAAGTTCTAAAATACCAATAGTTTTTTTTTTAAACACCACCATGCACTAAGGAAATAATCCTTGTATTGGGGTCTTTACAAAAATACAATTAACGCAGACAAATTACACACAGACTCACACAATACTTTGTGGATCGCACAAAGTATTGTTCTGACAGATTATTGATTTCTGAAGGTTACGCGTATTACACATTTGAAATAAAATTATTTTTATTATTATTATATAGCGTATTTGATTTTTAATTTCACGACGTTTTGAACACTTTACAGCGTACATGGCAATGGGAAGATTAAGGTATCCTACGTATTGGGTTATAAAACAAACACATATCTTTGGTTATAAAAAAAACATTGCGTGGCAAAAAAAATACAATCTCCAAGTCCAGTTTTCCCTTGACCATGATCACTGTAAAGTGTTCGAAACGTCGGGAAATTCAAAATCAAATACAAACGCGATAGAATCCGTAAAACTAGTTTTATTTCAAATATGGAATACTCGCGTAAACATTAGAAATTATTATACTATCTCCAATTAAAAAAATAAATATATAAAATTTTTTATTTTTGATTCGTACAAAATAAAATAATATTAAAATCTGTTGAGTCATTTTTGAGTTTTTACAGGTTTAAGCGCGGCAATAGATCTTTATGCTATAGATAATAAAACAAACCTTAGCTGCCATTTTATTATCGTTTGTTGAACAGTGAACTGTGAATGATTAATCAGGGCTAATAAATTCTCTTTTTATACTTATTCATATATGGAGTCGGACTTTGATAATAGGAAGTATAAAACAAAGGTCATACATTCACAAAACACATGAAATTTACGTCTGGGTTTTATATTAAACTTTCCAATTATATTCCACCTATATTTTGTTGCCACGGATATCAAGGAAGCGGTACCCGTGGTCAGCCCAATGGTGGTTGTACTGTAGTTTATGAGACCACGCGTCACCCTTTCGTCGCTCCGGACGGGATGGACGGCCTGTGTCCAAACAATAGCCTACCAAAAAAAACCCACATCTATTTTGTTCCTGAAGTAAATAATGTTACCATTTCATTTTTTTCTTAACGCTACTAAGTTTACATAGATGGCGTAGTGGTTAAGATACCGACTTACCATGCCAGTGTCATAGGTTCAATTCCCATGCAGTACAATACATTTTATTTTCCATGTGGCAGAGCAAGAATACAGTTCACCACGCCCTATCTTACCCGCGGGTGATCGTAAGAAACGACTAAGGGATATAAAATGCATAGATGATGATGAAAACTCGAAACAAAACCCTATACCAATACGTCTGACCAGCGTGGTATAGTAGGTTGTTCATTACCGTCACCCACTGACCTAGGATGCGCAGTGGAAGGGATCACCGGGCCAGTGACCGGGCCGGTAACAAATGGGTAATAACAATGGCTTGCGATTACACAAGGCTATTTAAAGTTCTGTTAAATATAATAGTACAAAAACCGATAATTGTAAAACTTACAAGTAGGTACCGCGGAGATAGCTATAACGTAACCTAACTCAGCGTTCGGTCTGGCCAGACAAATAGAACCTAACTGAGGGGTCACTTAGCTTTGTGTCCAAAGGCGCGGCGACGACAGCGGCCTCGTCCAACTCAGGGCTTCGGGCTTGCTACTTGCATACACGACTTATTATAAATATTCACAAATATGTAGTTCTAATCAATTCGCGTACATTAACGGCTCACAAAACAAAAGGTGGCGCGCGAGATTATAATACCAAGATTCCACTTTGGCTTTAGTGAACAAAAGGCGTAGCAATTACAGAATATATGCATTCGTGACCGTTTCTTCCAACGCAAGTTTTTGCCGGCTGTGAGCCAACCGCGAACCAAAAAATTATGAACTACCCTACATGGTATTAATTAAACTCTAATAAAAATGTTTGGTACCGAACATAGGTTATTTTCTCTATATATTTGTGAAGACTCCCACAATACAAGGATAATTTCCTTAGACTGCTCTAAGTTGGCTCTCAGTGTTGGCTTTTTATACTCGAAAAGAAAACAAATGTATCATAGAAGGCTATAAAGAATGTAAACATAGTATTACGATTTCTAATGTTTGCGCGAGTATTACACATTTGAAATAAAAGTACTTTTACGAATTCTATGGCGTTTGTATTTGATTTTTAATTTCCCGACGTTTCGAACACTTTACAGTGATCATCAGTCAGATCAGTCCTCACGTGATCATGATCACTGTAAAGTGTTCGAAACATCGGGAAATTAAAAATCAAATACAAACGCGATAGAATCCGTATAAGTACTTTTATTTCAAATATAATATTACATTGGTGGTGTAAAGATGCGAAAGGGAATGCTCCGATGGTTCGGACATGTGGAAAGAATGCCGAACGAACGTCTGGTTAAGAAGATATACAATGCGAAAGTGGAACGATGTAGGTACCGGGGGAGACCGAGACTAACCTACCTAGACCAGATCGGTCATGTACTGAAGGAAGGTGGAGTCAAGAGTCTCCGAAACCGGCGAGCGTGTATGAAGAGAATTATGAATGTTGAGGAAGCGAGTGAAGTATGCAAAGATAGAGCTCTCTGGCACTCTGTTCTCTCTGCCTACCCTGCAAAGGATATGGCGTGATGATATATATGTATGTATAATATTACAACAAGAAAAGGAAAAGAACGAGGAGCTAGTATAGTCAGCACCGTGACAGTAGAAAATATTGCCCTTTTTCCTTTTGTTAGGCTATGACCTGGACACACGCCGTCCGTTCCGTTCGGGGCGGCGCGTGGCCTCATAATCCACTGTATTCCCTCCCCATCACCATTGGGCCGGTTACTGGTACCTTGCTTCCTTAATATCTGTGGCCAGACTAGCAGGTTACATATTCGGGTACCAACCCCATCGTCATTCTCACGCGGTCAGCCTCACTGAACGAGAGAGGTCCAGTCACCCGAGAAAGCATTACCCTAGGCATCAACCACAAGCAAAGCTACGACTACAAATTATAGTGTATTTTATTATTGTATCAGATTCAGTTGGCGCAGATCGATGTAACATTTTTAGAAGTATTGTACGCTACCGTGGTCAAGATGTAGGCAGTATTACACAGCAAAATAGTGATATTTACATATTTTAATTGAATAGTTAATTAATAAAATTAAAATATAGTTAACTTAATTATGTTTAAAATTCTATTTGGAATTTTCACCGTGATATAGAAAAATATATGTTTATATATCTATATATATATCTCACTATATCTTTAAACGAGCAATTCTTGTATATATATATATATATATATATATATATATATATATATATATATATATATATGTAATCTGAATCTCGGAAACGGCTCCAACGATTCTCTTGTAATTTAGCAAACAAGGGGTTCCGGGGGCCATTAGTTGATCTAACTAGGTTTCATTTATAGAAAATATTGTTTTGTCAGTATTTTTCGGCAACAAAAAATATAATTTTTCGTTGTATTAAAACTATTACAATGAAAGTTTTCAAATTTTGACGCTGTCATTAAGAATAGACATTTAGCTCACTTGGAAAATCGAGTAGTCTAATCCAAACAAACCGGAGCACAGTTCCGATCCTTACTTTTCCTTATTTACTTTTTGGCCTTTTTTTATTATTTTATTAATTAAATATTATCATTTCGCCCGAATCTTTGTCTGCGTAGAAGCCGAAAATGGTTCTAATAGGAATTTTGTTTGTTTTTTACGTTATTAATGTTATTGTTATAAATTATTATGTATAAATGTTTGTATAGTTATATAATATAACAATCTTATCCATGTGGTGACAGAATAAGAATACAATTCACCACCCCCCTATCTTATCCGTGGGTATCGTAAGAGAAAGGTATATAAAATGCATATAACATCTATGCAAGAGAAAGAAAACTCGAAACAAAACCCTATACCAATACGTCTGACCAGTGCGGTATAGTAGGTTAACTTCCCTCCCGTTATGAAGGAGACCAGAGCTCAACATTGGGACATATATGAGCTGTGATGGTGATGATGATGATGATGCAATCGTTATTATAGTGTAGGGAAGGTTCAATAAACATGAAAATCACAAAGACACGAGGCTTTTTTCTTAACAGGCCATGTTTAGAATACACCGCGGTTATTCCGACCGAGATGACGGAAGGGTAGTGTGCGGCCCCATAACCCAACGTCTTTTCCCTTGAAATTAGGCCAACCACTGGTACCGCTTCTTTGACATCCACCCGCGATACTACACCTATTATAGTATATCTTTGTAAACAATATCTTTTGTTTTTCTTTTCGAATGCTAAAATTACCAGGCTACTCTGTGAGCTTACTCTGAAGCATGTCACATACAACTGCCCATGGGAGAAGCAGCTTTCTGTCAAGTCTACTCCCGCTACCTTAAGAATTTGACCTCGAGCTTCGTTTATGGTTATTGCGAAGCAGACTTTAACAGTAAACTGCATCCTCTGAAATTCGAAGGAGTAATTTGATAGTATTTTGAGAATCCTAGGAATAAATACAGACTCTGCTCGAGAACAACCGGTCAGTAGTTGACCGATTACATTGCAATTCAATGTTTTTTCTTGCAAACTGATGACATTGTATAATTTTGGCGCGTCTGCTCTCAATTTTAAGATGTGATGTGAGTTGGGAGATCTGGAGCCTTCAGAGTATTCAGAAACTCAACCGATTGTCGGACTCGGGGTTTATTATTTATTCGAAAGATTTATTTTAATATTCAACCTCTTCGAATGATTTAACATATTTGCAAGTAAATGGTATAAAGAAATCGAAACGACCGTAGTAGCGCACATAGCTAAGTCATGGCGTCTTGCGATCAATCTGATCAGCATTAACATCCTATCTCCCTATCATATCTAATTGATTGTTCCTGACATAACTCAGCCTTTTCGACTCGATTTTTACAAATATGTTGATTAAACGCTGGCTAAACAGCAATCAAAAATATAGAAAATGACTATCTCTCTTTCCTAATCATTATGCGGTAAAAATACCCTCACCAGAGTAAAATTAAAACGGGTAATACATCTTATGAACGATGGATTTCACTTATTGGATGCAATGTGTTATCATGGCTCTCAATTACAATATTCAGCTTAGAAAATTGCTATCCAACAATTTAAAATTTCAAACTCTACGTTCCTATGACGCTATAAAAATCATATACCTCTAGGACACAGCCTAAAAGTATATGATCTTTGTAGCTTAGAAACTTTAAAATACCGTATTAATACAGTATTGTGACTTGCGAGACATTCCAAATTCCAATTTTAAAAAGTATTTCCGTTGTACCAAGCTTTTATGTGAGTTCAACCTTTTCAGGGTTCCGTACCCAAAGCGTAAAACAGGACCTCTATAACTAAGACTTCTCTGTCCGTCCATCTACCTATCACCAGGCTGTATCTCATGAACCATGATAGTTAGACAGCAGTCAGACAGAAATTTTCACAGATGCTGTATTTCTGTTGCCGCTTTAACAACAAATACTATAAAACAAAATAAAATAATAAGGGGTGCTCCCATACAACAATCGTGATTTTGGCTCATTTATGCTCGATACATATTTTTAGTTTCTATTTTTACTATTTGCCTTTTTAATTTATTATTCATTATTTTATATTTCAATATATCTTCCAAAACACACTAACAAGAAAATACCGAGCAAGGTTCGGTCCTCCGGATATTATATATATATATATATATATATATATATATATATATATATATATATATATATATATATGTTTATCTGTGAATAGTTGTATGGTAGTGGCAACAAATACTACCTAACCTTACTTTGCTTGTGGAGGTCGTAAAAGACGACTAAGAGCCTTAAAACGACCTGAGCCAACTTAGTAATTGGAATAAGAGTAGGAGAATTATTCATCATTCTGTGATCTGTGAATCAATAATTATGGCTAATATTTCATAAGAGATGGTTGTCAGAAAGGGTAACCCGCCGAATGGGTCACAGAAGAGAAGAGCTCGATACCAATAGCCCATCCAAATAGCAGTTGAGAGGTGTGTAAAGGTTATGGTGATTTGCACGCGGAACTTTTCATTGCTTCTAGCGGATTTGACAGGGTGTGATCGAACCATAGCATTTCTCCAAAAGCATTAATAATTCTCTTAACCCCGTAGTGACGGTTAAAGAAACAATGAAGATTGCGTCACCACCCATTACTTTTCGGTGGGAGTCGTAAAAATCGGCTGAAGGATCACCAGAAAAATGAGCAGTAGAATTTTTTGGGATTTATAACGTTATCACTGGCGTAATGGTTGTGGTATTATCCCCCTGTGAAGGGAGGTCTAAGTTAAACTGTGGACGTCGATAGGCTAAACGATGAATAATGATGACATACTTTGTTCTTTTTAAAAACTCTACACTAAAGATATAGCCTTAGTATGACGAGGGAGTGTTACAAACACATAAATAATTACAGGCACAAATTACACCCAGACTCAGCGTAAGATTTTTTGCTGTGTGGTAGCGGCTACGAATACTACCAAGCCTTACTTTGCTCGTGGATGTCGTAAAATACGACTAAGAGCCTTATCACGACCTAGGCCAACTCCATCTGATGCCGTTTGGTCAACAATTACATTTCCAAGGAGGGTTGACGTCTGGCAGGCGGCCGATTATAAAACTATTGCCAATAACTTTAACAATATGTACCATGAAAGAAGAGTATATATTGTATCGACCCCAAGCAATTGGGATAAGAGTAAGAGAATGATGATATAAATATTGTCCTGTATAACACATCGACATTTGATACGGCAGGTCAGCATCTTAACCACTACGCCATATGTGCGGTCATTCGGACTCGAATAACAGGTAGTAAAAAACAAAGGTCACACAATCAACAACAACGCATGGAATTTACGTCTTAGTAGGAAGCTTTCCAAATGCGTTTAATGTACCTTTACTTGTGTAATATAGTATATTTTTAAACTCTTATGTAGCGTATAGTAGCAGTTAATATATTCCATAATCCTTAAAAATAAGCTTATGGATGCCGCAAAAGCTGATTAAGAACTAATAAACTTGTACCGAGCCCACTTGTGGATATGTCAAAGATTATATTCCCATGTAGTAATTGATATTCTATGTGGTGACAGAGTAAGAATGCAGTTCACCACCCGCTATCTTACCTGTGGGTGATCGTACGAGACAACTAAGGAATATAAAACGCATGTAACATCTATGCGACAGAAGGAAAACTCGAAACAAAACCCTATACCAACACGTCTGACCAGCGTGGTATAGTATAGTTCAATTACCCTCCTATTATGATTTAAAACTTAGAATTTTACGCCGTATATTTAATTTTCTTTATATATATAATTATAGGAAAGCAATTTTTTTTAAAGACCTGCATTAAGAAGAAAGAAAGAAAAAAATTAAAACACGTTTATTCAAATAAGTCTTTTTTTTTGGCGGCGGGCTACTGTGCGGTCACGCCTTGCTAATATGTACAGGCGACGGGAGAAGCGGCGCACGAAGCTGTAGACGCGCCTAACAACGTACATGTCGACATCGTGCGGGTGGGTCACTGGAACCCGTTCTTTTTTTTTTCGGTGGCCAACCCGGCGGTCAAGACTCACCTGTATCCTTTCGAGTCGATGCCTCGCCATCTCGACCTCTCTAGCGTCGTCCTCACCAGTAGCCTCGCTTGAGGGCGACCATACTAATCCCTGGTCCACTCACCCGCTGCCTCGGCTAAATAAGTCTGTTTCTGCATTTAGCATCTATAGAGCAGTTATGTAGTGTGATAATTTAAAAATGAAGCTCATCGAAATAACAGCTATTTGGGAAGCTTTTGAAGAAGACATTAGGTATAATTCTTTAAATACTAAAGGCACATCAAACGCTTAGTAACCCTTTCAAATGGACTAGGCGTGGTAAGCTCGACGTACTAACATATCATTGGTTGAGTGTTAAAGTTTGAATGTTTAATTATATATTTGTACATTTTAACGTTACGCGACCGATAATACGCAATGGTTTTTTCGTTAGATAGGTACCGACTCTTAGTCGCATAATATTTTTCTTACCTGTATAATATTTATAACTATTTCATCTGTACCTACAGATTATCTAGTCTTGCTATTAGGTACATTACAAGTGAAAGATTAGACAGAGGGATATTTATTACTTAATTACACGAGAATGAAAGAAAATAATTAGATGAAATTTAGCATAAATATAGATTACGTATGAAATAGCACATTTTATCATGACAGAATGTATTGTTTACGTGTGATAGATTTAATTGAAAATTTATGTCAACGTGAGCAAAATCGTGAGCAAGTCAACTAAGAAATAGACGAAGAAGTTAGTTTGATGATAACTAATGGTTTTTGATGTTTGCGCGAATATTATACATTTGGAAAAAAACTACTTTTACGGATTCTATCGCGTTTGTATTTAATTTTTAATTTCTCGACGTTTCGAACAATTTTTTTTTTACAGTGATCATGGTCGCGGGTGGACTGATTGATTGATAGTAACTAATTATAATTTGAATGGTTGAGGAGATGGTGTAGTGTTTAAAATAGGGATCTAACGTGCAAGCGTTTTGGTTTCGAATTCTATTGATCTGATTTCTAGTTCTATATCTATAGTTATGATTACTAGCACAAAATTTTATACGATCCAGAAATTGATAATCCAATTCTGGTTGTAATATGTGTTCATTCATTTAAACGTTTATAATCCCCACTGCAATAAAAATATTATTTTATTCGTGCTGGGTGTTGTCATTAGATAAAAAAAAACTTAGATATCTCTTTTTTTTACCTTTCAGTAGCTGTACATTTTAATTTAAATCAATAGTATTTATCCTCAAGATGTATTTACAAACACATCTTTGTTTAAGCAAAACTACATAAAAGATTAAAAAGCAAATCTATATCTATAATAAAAAAGAATGTCATCGCTAAACTCAGATACTATTTCACCAATTACTATGAAAATTGGTACGTATATGTATTTTTTCACGGAGAAGGTTTAAATGCTATCTCAATCGATGTAACTCGCCACCAGGCGGCGCTGCAATATATCAACTTTCACAAACAAAACAATGCGCTGGATTTGCTAGAATTTTATAAATAAAATGAGGCATAGAATTATATTCTACTTAAACTGGAACTCGAATTATCCGTTTGCCTTTTATCTATATATATTTATAAGAGTATTGACTCATCACGCTATCTCTGGAATCATAAGGCCTACAGACTTTAAATTTGGTAGGTATATTTCTTTCGCCGAGTAAAGGTCAGCTAAGAACGGATTTTACGAAATTCCACCTGCAAAGGTGCCACCTTTGCAGGTGGAATTTCGTAAAATCCGTGGGTGAAACCGCAAAACTGAGTGGCTGGGGTGTAGAAATTGCATTTTTTTAATATAGCTCCTACAGATTTGAATTTCGGTAGGCATATTTGTGTTATGATACAGAGGTAAACTAAGAACGGCTTTATAAAAATGCCAACCCTAAAGGGGATTGCGTAGTTGTTAACCCAAAAAATTTCCAATACTGTCCCTACAGACTTGGAATTTGGTGTGGACTTTCTTTCTGCCCTGTAAAGGTCAGATCAAGTAGTATTTTAGAAAATCCTTCTCTGAAAGGAATTCTATGCAGCGAAAGTAAACTATACAACTGAACTTACGTAACCGAAGCGAAGCGAGGGCGGGTCACTAGTTCTTTATACAAAAAGGTTCTTAAGCAATTGTCACGTAAAACTGTAAACATTTTTTAAAGTGATTTCCCAAAACGAGAATGATTTTTTACTTCAATGGGCGTAATTATGTCATTGTATTTAGCTTTAAAGTACATTTTTTATATTTACATGAGGATATATCCCTACTAATATATAAATGTGAATGTAAGTTTGTTTGTTACGCTTTCACGCTAAAACTACTCAACCGATCATCATGAAACATTGTACACATATTCTTGGAGGTATTAAAAGTAACATAGGATACTTTTTATTAAAAAAAATCAAAATTTTTATATGAAAAATAAAAAAATTGTTTGTCAAAAAATCTCAAAATCTAGCTTCTTCAACGCCATCTAGCAGTCCAGTAATGAATTTCCAAACCTGAGTATTGTAATACCGTTGCACTGTATTACCGACGGTCAAAAATAAAAATAGGGGATCAAAAACTTTAGGAAAGTAACCTTTTACGCGGGCGAAGCCGCGGGCAGAAGCTAGTTAATTATAATTTATTTATTAAGCTATGTATTCGAAAGTTATATTTATAACGGTCTTTGTTCTATATTTATATTTTTTAATTTATAATATTCAACAAACATTTTTTTATTTAGTGGACTTTATTTTAGATGAAATAAATAGTCGTTTATTGTGTAACAAATTTTATTTAAATAAAGTGATTGAGTAAATCAGTCGTTTCAATAATAGAATTCATATTATTAGTACAGATGATCGCCGTAAAGTCCGTGAGCACCAAGGAGACCATGAGCACCATGAAGGCCATGAGCACCATGAAGGCCATGAGCGCCATAAGCGATGGCACCGTGAGCAAGAGGAGCGGCAATAGCACCGTAGGCAACACCGTGGGCGAGGGGTGCAGCATAGCCATGGGAAACGGAAGTAGAATAGCTATGAGCATGAGGAGCAGCGTATCCGTGGGCAAGGGGAGCGGCGACGACGTGTGCTACGGGAGCATGTACCACAGGAGCGGCGTGAGCAATAACGGGAGCAGCATGAGCGTATACGGGGTCCTTGCGTACTACAGCGTTAAATCCACTGTGATCATCAGCAGCATAGTCGACAGTACGCTTGGTGCCATCAGACTCCAGAAGCGAGTACTGTCCAACAACGGTATCTCCTATGCGGGTCTCGTGTTGGCTCTTAACATCACCGGTGTGGGGGTCTGATACGCCGTATGAGAAGCTGGTGTAGTCGTGACCGTGGATAGCGCTGCCATGAGCAGCTGCTACCAGAAACGCAACAACGACGAACTGGAAAGAAATTTCAAGATTAAAAAAAAGCTGAATTAGTATTATATATTTATTTACTAACAAGTAAAAATATGGGAATGCAACGCCTTCACTTATCCTTTCAAACTTTAAACCCGAAAGGGTAAGAGAAGGCGTTGCTCTGTATACTAGCCTTAAACAGGAATATAGTCTAAATATGGACCTCTTAAACCTCCTTCTATGATGCCAAGGGGTCGAAGGGATATGATGAAAAAATATTTGTAAGTTGACGCTGTTATTTTCGGTGGTATAAACAGACGTGTACCCTTAAAATATCCATATTTCACTATTTAATTTTAAAACACTTCCAAACTTCTAGGTTGCTATCGAGAAAACCTTGAAATTGTCCTCGAGAATTGAGGTACTATTGTGAAAACTATAAGAATACTTAACAGATCTAATATACGAATCTTAGAATCCACGATGGACAGTCACATGCCTATATCATTGAGTTAATAAGGCAATGAATATTTGTTAAAATGTTTACGAATTATATTTACATCTTTTAAAATGTATTTCATGATAAGAGAGTTCCGGGCTGGCCACGGAAGGCAAGGAAGCGGTACCAGTGGCCGGCCTAATGGCGATGGGGAGGGAATAAGGTGGGTTATGGGGCCACGCGCTCCCCTTCCGTCGCCCCGGGCGGTGCGGGCGGCATGTGACCAGGCCATAGCCTACCAAAAAAAAAAAAAAAAAAAATATATATATATATATAAGAAAGTAGTTGATTATCTATATATTTCACTCATTTCTCTCTATAGCATAGACACAACCTCAGTACAAAGAAATGATCTTATAGTTTAGATAACTATCAGAAGCTGTTCTCGATAGAATCGAGAACAGCTTCTGATAAAGTCTTCCTCTTTTCGAACTATGTATCTAAGTGACATTATTGGGCTTGAGACTCCTTCACAAGAAGAGTGAAATTGAATTACTACACTAGGCTAGTCAGACTATTTAGTCTATGATATTATTGAGAATTTTCTCTATTGTTTGTTCTCTTTTTACAAGAATTAATTTATGAAACGCATATAATGGAAGAACGGTCAATTTTAAGGATTTGCAAAGAACCTATGGAAAATCATATCTAGATTCTATTGTGAGATTTGACCGATATAAATGGTAAACTCGTGTTAACGCCAAAGAATTAATGAAGGTAGTTTTATTAATTAATAATTTTTGAATACAATAATTGTATAATACAAACCTTAGCTGCCATTTTGTAATTATTTGTTGAACAGTTAACTGTGAGTGATTAATCAGGGTTAACAATTCTCTTTTTATACCATTTGCATACGGATTGGAACTAACATAATTACAATAGGAAACGCTTAACAACTGAGGTCACACATTCACGATAATACTTTGAGGAGTCTAGGAGTTTTATTAAACGTATTTTTTTTTGCAAATTTTGCATGTTAGTTATATGAAAACTTTGAATTATTAATTTAAAACTGTGCTATATATATATATATATATATATATATATATATATATATATATATATATATATATATATATATAGATATATATATATAGAATAATTATAATAATAATTAATTAATTGAAGAATAATAGATAGAAGAATAGTAATTTCAAGAAGCGAGTGAAGTATGCAAGGATAGAGTTCTCTGGCACTCTGTTCTCTCTGCCTACCCTGCAAGGGATATGGCGTGATGATATGTATGTATGTATGTATGTATATATATATATTTAGATTCGTGTAGTGACTATTAAGGAATATAAAGTATTACCACTTTTGCCGTTTTCATTTGTTGTATTATATTGAGCTGTGTTCAAACTGTAGAGATAGAACAAAATATATAAGGGGAAGGAATTTTGCATTTGTAGAAGGCTTGTATATATGATGTGAAGTATATACTCGTATGTATAGATTGAAAAAAAGAAGAGGGTCATTTGTATTCTACTACGGACCCGGCAAACTTCGTTCTGCCTAATAGTCAATATACGAAAAGTAAAAATCCCACAACCCGATCACTACGCCACCTACCAGGTCCGATTGCGAATCTAAACCATTCTCAAAAGCACTTTATATCGACCATAATGTGTTCAACATACAAAAAATATCAACAAAATTCGTCCGGCCGTTTAGGAGTTCAGTGACATACACACGTACAATAGAATTATATATATAAAGATATATTTACTAACCCCTTGACGTTCACTGTAATAGTGTACATTTGGTACGTGAAGTGACTATGTTGAACTAGTGTAGTATATAATTGACTATATCAAACTAGTGTAGTGTATATTAATAAGAAAACACGGTTCTTTGTTTACCGAATATTCACAATAATGAAATCGGTGTCGTACTGTACGACACTCAAGCCACTTATCACAACGTAACCCTTTTTGCCAGTATGGCTTGCGTGCCTATGGCGACCGTTTAGCTAGAGTTCAAATATAATGGTATTGAACCGACAGTTTAAAACTCAAAGAAATAAGTTGAACTAGTCAATTAAGCACGAAATACCATATCTATATATTAGATACCATTATCACATATTAGTTTTATACCAACCGTTGGCAGTCCACGAGTGTTATGTGCAAATGTAATGTGTGTCATTGCTAGATGTCCTATCCTATTTTTAGATTAAATTTCTTCAAAGGCTTCAAGTATGTTATACTCATAGCACTATGTAAAACTCCCAAAATCCACGTGTCTTGCCCTGGCATATCCCATCATCATTCTCTTACTCTTATTCCAATTGCTTGGGGTCGATACAATATGTACTCTTCTTTCATAGCACATACTGTAAAAGTTATTGCCAATAGTTTTATGATCGGCCGCCCGCCAGACGTCAACCCTCCTTGGGAATGTAATTGTTGACCAACGGCATTAGATGGAGTTGGCCCAGGTCTTTATAAGGCTCTTAGTCGTCTTTTACCACATCCACGAGCAGAGTAAGGGTTGGTAGTATTCGTATCCGTAACCACACAACTATGATAAATAAAAAAAAGGAAGTTATCCTTTAATTTGAAATAAAACTATTTTTATTTTATCGTATTTGTACCTATTTGATATTTATTATCCATACGTTTCGAAAACTTTTTATTAATTTATATCACATCCGTTCATTGTTATGAATGTCGCGTCGATAAAAATAGTAAATCGAATGCAATCAATTAAAAACAATAAAATCAAAAAAAAAATTAGTTTAATTCATAGGTGTAATATTGTATATAATCTCTGGTTTCCCTTCAAAGAAGGAAGGTGGAGTCAAGAGTCTCCGAAACCGGCGAGCGTGTATGAAGAGAATTATGAATGTTGAGGAAGCGAGTGAAGTATGCAGAGATAGAGTTCTCTGGCACTCCGTTCTCTCTGCCTACCCTGCAAGGGATATGGCGTGATGATATGTATGTATGTAATATTGGCATAATTATTAGAAACGTCGCTGGAAGACATACATAAATACCGGCTGAGGCATCACCAAAAGAACAAACAGTAGCACTCTCCTGGGAAATTTATAACACCAAATGCGATCGTTAACTCAATAGTTATGAGGCCAATCTTTGAAATTGCGTTCCTATTTATTTATTAGGGACAAAAAACAGTTATACATTACAGTATTGATCTTAGTGTACTAATATTATTAAATTAACATATGTACATATAACCAGCACCTTTGTCCACGGCTTAACAGAAGACGTAATGGTGACAAAAACGATACTGCACGGAGCAAGGTGGCTTTTTGTTCCGCAAAAGACACAACAAAAAAAAAGAAAAAATAAACAATGTAAAAAAAAATAAAAAATAAAGAAATACAGGGTGTAAGGGGATCGCTCCCGAAAACAAAGACAGGTAACCCTACTAGTCCTACTTGTAATGATAGGCTAGAAAAAAATCGATTCAGATGAAAAAAAAAATTTTTTTTCACCACACGAGGTCGTTGAACTCTTGAACATATGATCGTGAGTATTGAATAGATTGCGTCTTTTCTCATCTGAGTATAGTTACGTATTTTTTATCGAGTTATCGTTACATGGCACTGTCCTAATACGATGGAATGTGAAAAAAAAACTTAAAAATTATTGCGAAAAAAAAATTTTTTTTTCATCCTGATCGATTTTTTTTCTAGCCTATCATTACAAGTAGGACTAGTAGGGTTACCTGTCTTTGTTTTCGGAAGCGGTCCCCTTACACCCTGTATATACATAGAAAATTACAAAATTAAGGTAAGGAAACGAAAGGTTATTCGTAGTTTCTCATTACTTCATTACCCTTCATAGTTATGTGAAAAATAATAGATCCAAAATTTAACAATTATCCTTCAGAGCAATCATAACCTTTTTTTTTTTAAATCTTAGATTAGTTTCAGCGAAAATGTCTATAGCTGTAAAGTGTGTATTGTATGTTTCTATAATACGGCGCAGAGCCTATGTCTGTGTTAGTGTTATATATTATCTATGTGTTAGTAGCCATATAACATGCTATAAAAAATAAATGACAGTGAGTTGTCAACTAATTGCCGCTTTACTTCCATATCTAACAGTTAATATAGGCTATGTGGTAGCGGCTACGAATACTACCAACCTTTACTTTGCTCGTGAATGTCGTAAAAGACGACTAAGAACCTTACAACGACCTGGGCCAACTCCATCTGATGCCGTTTGGTCAACAATTACATTCCCAAGGAGGGTTGACATCTGGCAGGCGGCCGGTTAAAAAACTATTGCCAATATTTTTTGGAACGAAGTTCCTTATCGCGCGTTGTGAAAGGGGGCTAGACGGAAAAAATTCTTACGAAAAGTTGTCACGACACTTTTTGCTATAGTAAGCTATTGTAAGCTGTGCGGCGTCGCTCGTCGGTTCTCTTATAGAAAGCAAGCCAAATATTTTCATTTCTATTTCGCATTGAACAGTGTGGTGTCGCGACGATTTTTTTTATAGATAGAGTGATTCAAGAGGAAGGTTTATATGTATAATATATGCATAATGTACTAGAGAAACACTGATAATTTTAGAGGTTTCTAATGTGATGTCGTAAATAAACACATTATTTTGCGCTTACATTGCAAACGCTGGCTGAACCCTACGAAATAGATCAAAATAAAGTACTACAGTATTATACAGCTTAAAAAGGCCTACAAAAAAGTCCGCGATGGTATATATCTATCTCTTAAGGATAACATACTATATCCATTTTAATACTTTAAAAAATGTTCTATTATAAAACGGTAATTGAAAAGCTATTTACACAAATACTGTATTAATCCTTATCATTTTAAATACATTAGTTGGCTTGAGCATTTCATGAAGATATTTTTTTTCCTTCAGACCATGCAAATTAAATCAATACCTTAAGAGATATAGCAAAATCAAAATAATGCGCAACGAAATTATTTTCGCCCGTGACCGGGCCGCGTGGCCGGCTCGCGTTCGAGCTCGGGGTCGAAAAGTTTTGATAGTCTAGTGGAATTGTATATCCTATTATTAATATTATAAACGTGAAAGTTTGTAATAATGTAAGGATGTGAACATGTTTGTTGCTCTTTCACGTAAAAACTACTGAATGGATTTTGATGAAATTTATAGTAATATAGCTTGCACATCAGAATAACACATAGGCTATAATTTATAAAGATATTTTGCAAATTGGCTAAAATATAACGATAAAAATCGCTTAAGGCAGAAAAAAATTATATAATTAAAATAGAACTTCGTTCCATCCGGGTGTCCCTTGACACCTCCGGTTTTTTTCAATAATTGTACTATGAAAGAAAAGTAAATATTGTATCGGCCCCAACTAATTGGGATAAGAGTAGGAGAATGATGATCTAGCAGTTAATATACCTACATTGTTTGTAGATCTGTCTTTTTTTAATAATATAATAAAGTGCTATATCCTATTACAAGAGAAGGTAAACTCGAAAATAAAACCTTATAGCAATACATTTGACCAGCGTGGTATTAAAGTTTCTTAAAACTTTTGTCTTAAAAATCTTTTTGGGGAATGCTCGAGCTTAGTAGTGGCACATAAGTGAGCTGAGATGAATGTATCCTAATTGTTATGTTCATAAGATACATAAAGAACCACCAAAGGGAATACCACCAAAGGGAATACATTGCAATAGCAATGTCTGGAAGAAAAAAACTCTAGTGAAGTCTTTGCAATTGAATCACCAACCTCACTTCTAATCAATTAAGATTAGCTAAACTCACTTAAATAATAGTAATTGCTATTAAATATTCAATTTAATATAACTAAATATCTGGATAAAGTGATCCTATAAGGGTTCCGTTTTTTTCCTTTCGAGGTACGGAACCCTAACGGAGTTACCCTAACGGAGTACGGAGAAACATGATCCGAACCAGCCCCAATTATACTGCTCGATTATCCAATTAAGATGTCTTAATGACGGCGTCAAAATTTGCCTAGATATTTTAATTGTTGTCAGCCAACGCAAAATTATATTTTTTCATTGCCTGAAAATATTGACAAAACAATATTTTCTACAAATGAAACTTAGCTAGATCGATTAGTCATTCCCGGCACCCTCTGCATTCTGAATTTCATGAAAATTGTTGTTGACGTTGCCGAGATTCATAATAATACAAGAATTACAGAAGGAAGGTGGACTCAAGAGTCTCCGAAACCGGCGAGCGTGTATGAAGAGAGTTATGAATGTTGAGGAAGCGAGTGAAGTATGCAAGGATAGAGTTCTCTGGCACTCTGTTCTCTCTGCCTACCCTGCAAGGGATATGCCGTGATGATATGGATGTATGTATATACAAGAATTACTCGTTTAAAGATATTAGATAGATCAGATAAAGCATGTTTTAAGATATAATTTAAATTTTTGTGGTAGTAGATACTTAAAATAATTTATATGACGCATAACATCACCTAATTAATGTTATATGACATTTAATATGCAACATTGACATTTAAATTGTCCTAAATGTAGATAAAGCAAAATTGTTATTTTTTAATTGCCTTAAATGTTATCCAAAATTAAGGTATCGTTATTGAAAATGAACATATGTTTATTTTTTTATTTTTTTATTGCATGTAGTGAAAAACGAGCAAGCAGCACACCCGATGTCTGATACTAAGGGTATAACTAGGCCACTGCCTACCTACACAAGCCCATCCATTTGGGTTTCCGGCTCTCTTACTCACCGAACGAAGCGTAATAGCACATTGCCATTACTCAGACGTCGATCTTCTGCGAGAGTATGGTACTACCACGGACGGACCGACCCGCGGCTGTATACAGGAGAATTGTCAACACCGTGGTCCTACCACTAATAGAGTTTAGCTATTGCACTTCGTTCGTTGAGCCAGAAACCCGACTGGGGTGGGTTTGGGATTTGTATTGGTAGACAGCTGCCTAGCTATACCCATGCAAAGATCCAAGGGCGGCAGTGACACTTACCATCAGGTGTACTGTCTGCTCGTTTGCCACCATAAGCAATAAAAAAAACATTATCATTCATTTGTTTCGTAGCTCCTGGTTACCGCAGTATTATTATACGAGTATTCCCTAATTTTCTTTATAAATCTATATCTACAAAAGAGGATGTTTGTATATATGGCATCGTTAAACTCAGAAACTATTTGACCGATCATTATGAAAATTGGTATGTATTTTTTCACGGAAAAGTTTTATATGCTATCACCATTGATGTAACTCGCCACCAAGCGACGCTGCGATATATCGACTTCTACAAACAAACCGGCAGGGTTTACTTGTATCATATATATATAGAATAAAAAATAGTTTAAAATACGACTATAGTGCCTGGGATTACGGAAACAAACAATTAAACATATTTTTTTCTCTTTATTATACAGTCATATAATAAAAACATATTCTGTTTGTTCAATATTAACACATTATTTCTTCGGCATTTTGTTGTATCCAATGGTAAAAATATCCTGTGTCAGTATATATTACAACACTTGTACTGATCGAAGGATCTTTGCAGGATACGAGACCGATTTGGATGTAGTCTTTTACGACGAGAGCGCTACCTGAATCACCTCTGAAAAATAAATACATCAGTCATCAAAATTCTTGTACTTCTAAGCTCATATACATGTCTTTGCTTCACTAGTGCCTCTTTCACGAAGAAGACTAGATGTCGTAGTATACTGTTGAATTTGACATAGAATTTATTAATCATCATCATCATTCTCTTACTCTTATCCCAATTACTTAGGCTACGTCCGCACAGACAGGCGGCTTGCTTAGCGCCTAGAGCCTAGCGGGTCACCTAGCGAGTAGCTTAGTATAACGAACGTTCTAGCATGTTTACGAACGACCGCATTGCGCGCTGGACGCCTAGCTAGTCGCTTAGCGTGTCACGAGGCGCGAGGCATTTTAGAAGAAACAAATGGATGAAATATTAATTACATCAGTTTTTAAAAGAGAACCTCTATGGAATCCGGCTAATGAACTCCATAAAAATGCGGTTGTCCTAAAGAAACTATGGGAAGAGGTAGCAGTTGAAGTAGAAAAAGATGGTTAGTACCTACCTACCTACTAAAAAAAGTTATTTATTTATTTTTGATGAGATAATAATATTTTTACAGTGAGTTACTAAAGATGTTAATGTATGTTATTATGACGTATTATATTTTCAGACATCTCGTCAACGTGCCGACAAGCAAATGACCAAGGCACAGTGCGGCCACCTTGTATCCTAGCATGTAGCCAGATTATAAGCTTTAAGCGATAAGCAAGCCACCTGTCTGTGCGGACGTAGCCTTAGGGTCAACGCAATATGTACTACTCTTTCTATATATTGCAAAAGTTATTGGCAATAGTTTTATGACCGGCCGCCTGCCTGACGTCAACCTTCATTGGGAATGTAATTATTGACCAAACGGCATCAGGTGGTGTTGGACCAGGTCGTCTTAGTCGTCTTTTACGACATCCACGAACAAAGTAAGGGTTGGTAGTATTCGTAGCCGCTACCACACATCTTATAGAATTTGTTAATATTGCAGTAATTATTGCGTCCGGTTAGTCCGTCACCACTTCGAAAGAATTATTATATCATCTATCCCATTCAGTTATAGGCTATGTATGTAAGTACTTATACATTTGGTGACAGAATAAGAATACAGTTAAACATCATCCTCTAGCCGGGCTGGCTATGAATGGCAAGGAAGCGGTACCAGTGGCCAGCCCAATGGCGATGGGGAGGGAATACGGTGGATTATGGGGCCACGTGCTGCTCTTCTGTCGCCCCGGACGGCACGGGTGGCGTGTATCCGGACTATAGCCAACGCAAAATAAAATATACTCTTGCTCGGTGTGTTACCTTCCATTTACCGTTGTTGCCTCTCGAACATCATCTTAGTGATGGCTGACAGCATCAGAGCGACGACTATGAATACAAATAGTTCACAGAACTACACCCGTGCGAGCCATGTCGTCGTTGTAATCACAATAGAGGTAGGACGATGACCCTTGTACTAGCTTGCTGGATGATATATTGTCATCTTCTGCCAGCCCGCTGATAAATTATTACCGCTATTAAGCTTAGAATTTGTTTAAGCATTAATTCTATAGTTTACGTAAATGACCTAGATAATATTGAGTGGACCAAGTAGAAAAATCTAAGTTTGACCATGTTGCTTCAGGTAACTGGGGCTATACATGGGTGTAATTATCGATAAATCTAGTGCGTTAATCACTGACGGGCACCTGGATTTATGCCTACTTAAATTGCGTGGAACTAAAAAAAACTTAAGCTAGGTAATGAAAAGTTTATTATCTTACTGTGCAACAAAACTAGCTGCATTCTCGTTTCTAGCACAAAAGGTGCCTATTGGCATCTGTTGGAGTAGATGTAGGCATTCATTCCTTTTCCACACTATTTGCTTTGTGAACTGCAGAACGCTTGTCATCTTTGCCGTTTTCTCCTAAAATGTGATGCAATTGCTTTTAAAATGATTGCCACGACTTTGTATTTTTAAAACGTTTCGTTATTTATTTCTTAGTGATTTATGTAAAAAAAAAACCTAATGGATTTATTTTACATCAACTAATTGGTTTATTTATTTAAAAATAGAATACGTATATTATTAGCATTCACTGCAATTTATCGTTGATATAAGAGACATGGCACAAATCATCAGGCACAAACAGACACCAGTCACAAAGGAATGAGTGTCACTATAAAAAAATAAAAAAAACTTATAATAATTGATCATCCGTATGGTGACGGAGTAAGAATACAATTCACCACCCCCTATCTTACCCAAGAGTAATCGTCAGAGACGACTAAGAGATATAAAACGCATATAACATCTATGCAATAGAAAGTACACTCGAAACAAAACCCTATACCAAAGATGTCTGATCAGCGTGGTACCCTATATCAAAGATGTATGATCAGCGTATTGTATGTTAATTTCCCTTCCAATACGTAGAAGGCTCGAGCTCAACGGTTGGACATATATGTGCTGAGCGGATGATGAATTGATTTATTAACATACGCTGACTGATTATAAGATATATTCAGGTGTCAGTAAAATGGGCCCATATGAGGTATTTGGGCCTGGTGCTCGACCGCCGCCGGCGACTGGGGTGGCGTAGGCGGGATTATCTGCGCCTGATGCCGCCCTAGCCCGCGGGTGACTGGACCGGGGAATTAGTCAGTCACCCGCCGAGAGGCTGACCGCGCGAGGAGGGATCGACGTCCGCCCCGGGAGGAGGGACATTGCTCAAGGAGAGGGTACCCCTCAGGGGGTATTCCGTGAGGCCGGCCACTGACGACAAGTTCACGCTGCTCCAGTGGCCGGTCCTACGACGTAGGCGAGGTTCATGGGTGAGTTACGGGTATGCGTGCGTACGCCCCTCTGTCGCCCCGGACGGGAGTGGTGCGAGAAGAGCGCCGACCAGAACCCACCCCTAAAAAAAAAGGTGTCAGTAAAATTTAATTTGAATAATTAATACTTTTGTATAGCTATCATATGACCGTAGACTATTCAAAACGACCATTCTGATCATTACAGGATAATGTAGATAGAGCTCCATTCGCTCGTTATTTCAACAGATCTTTGATATTGTGACCATTCATTTGGTAAATTGCCTTTTCGGGAACCTACCTATCACCTTAATGATATCATGGTGGGACTTATAGCATTGGAGCACTGAAGAAGTAGTTTCTCGGCTTACTTAATGCATAATATATAACTTATTTTTATTTGAAATAATTTACTTTTAAATTGCGAAAGAATTTTCAAAATGAATTTATTAGTACCGGTTATTACCGTCCTCATATAAACAGACAAGAAAAATAATCTTTATATGCTTAAATTATTTTTATAATTATCTCGATTAATGTTTTTGTATATTTATGATCTAATTTAAGCATTTTATAAGCTATAAAATCTTGACTTAGTTGTTCGAATTATTTTTTATTTATGTTCTTTTGACAGATTCTCTTGCAACTGGGTTTGCTTTTGGTGGTAGATGAGCAGAGAGCCCACCTGTTAGTATGTGGTAACAGCCGCTCATGCACCGATAATATCAGAAGCATAACCAGATCGCTGCCTAACATAAAGGTTTCTGCCCCTGGCTCTCTCACTCACCGAACAAAGCGCAATAGCAAATTGCTACAACTAAAATGTTGACTTTCTGCAAGAGTGTATCGTTTTGATAAAGATTTGACTCTTAGAATTATTAATTCAGAACACAATACTGCTGCACATTTTATTATACTTACATTAACAAGGCCCCAACCAGCAACTAGCGCAAGAGTACATCGTTTTGATAAAGATTTGACTCTTAGAATTATTAATTCAGAACACAATACTGCTGCACATTTTATTATACTTACATTAACAAGGCCCCAACCAGCAACTAGCGCAAGAGTACATCGTTTTGATAAAGATTTGACTCTTAGAATTATTAATTCAGAACACAATACTGCTGCATATTTTATTATACTTACATTAACAAGGCCCCAACCAGCAACTAGCGCAAGAGTACATCGTTTTGATAAAGATTTGACTCTTAGAATTATTAATTCAGAACACAATACTGCTGCACATTTTATTATACTTACATTAACAAGGCCCCAACCAGCAACTAGCGCAAGAGTACATCGTTTTGATAAAGATTTGACTCTTAGAATTATTAATTCAGAACACAATACTGCTGCACATTTTATTATACTTACATTAACAAGGCCCCAACCAGCAACTAGCGCAAGAGTACATCGTTTTGATAAAGATTTGACTCTTAGAATTATTAATTCAGAACACAATACTGCTGCATATTTTATTATACTTACATTAACAAGGCCCCAACCAGCAACTAGCGCAAGAGTACATCGTTTTGATAAAGATTTGACTCTTAGAATTATTAATTCAGAACACAATACTGCTGCACATTTTATTATACTTACATTAACAAGGCCCCAACCAGCAACTAGCGCAAGAGTACATCGTTTTGATAAAGATTTGACTCTTAGAATTATTAATTCAGAACACAATACTGCTGCACATTTTATTATACTTACATTAACAAGGCCCCAACCAGCAACTAGCGCAAGAGTACATCGTTTTGATAAAGATTTGACTCTTAGAATTATTAATTCAGAACACAATACTGCTGCACATTTTATTATACTTACATTAACAAGGCCCCAACCAGCAACTAGCGCAAGAGTACATCGTTTTGATAAAGATTTGACTCTTAGAATTATTAATTCAGAACACAATACTGCTGCACATTTTATTATACTTACATTAACAAGGCCCCAACCAGCAACTAGCGCTTCTTCTTCATAAGGAGGTTCAGGCATCAATGCCACTCGACCAATATTATTATTAAACTGAAATGGAGTTTTAATCCTCACCATTGCTATATCATTACATAAACAAATATCACCATAATCGTTATGAATAAGAAAACTATGAGCTGTAGAAGTAGATCCTTTCATAATATGCACGTCGCCAACGCTTACAGTAATTTTAGCTTCTTCGTTACATCCATACAAGCAATGTCCTGCTGTTAATGTAACATACTGGTTTAAAATAGATGATCCACAAACCCATGTATTTGATATTACTTCGTTATCATTTCTACATTTAATGCCAAGAAATGCTGCGTAAGGGAAATCCGTTGCCTTAGCACTTTCGCCTTCAACAACGAATGGTTCCATATTATGACAGTTATTTTTAACTATTAACTGGGATATAATAATAAAAGTAATAAATATTTTCTTCATATTCATGTATTGTTAGTAGTACGTATTGATAACGAGTACCAATTAAATTAACTTTAACTTAAACGATGTTCTTATCGACTAAGTCTAATTAAAGTCAACTATTAATGGACTAATCAAATTTTTTATTGCATTAATTTTGAAATTGTACGAATTGGTTATTATTTTAGTGTTATTTTGTGTGCAAAGTATGTGAGGTAATGGATTGTTTGAATTTAAAATGTTTTTAAAATTAAAACGATCAGTTTTTATATTAGTTTTGTGTTTTTTTTTTTAAATTGGAGTAATCCTCCATGCACATTCTTACCAACCACAATGGTTTCTATGAAAGACGTCAAGGTTTGAGTTTTAGGAAGTTCCGGGAAACGTTTTTAATTGTCTTAAGACCTGTAACAAATTTAATTGCAAAAGAAAAACAGGAGCTGTCGAAAAAAATCCTCTTCCCTCCTATACAAAATGGGAGACATGAAGCAAAAATTTACTAAGAAACTAATAGATATGGCAGAAGCGTCTGAACAAACTGCAATTTTCTAGAGTTGCTACAAAGTCTGTGTTTTCCAGTTCCGTCTTATACAGACTCTGTTTTCAGAAATAAATTTCAAAGCCTATTTTTTTTATTTTTGGAGTTTACTCCTTAAGAATCGATTTTCATTTCACCCGGTATGAGAAAAATTTGTGGAGTAAAATCTAGTGATCGAATGACCTCGTTACGTTTTTGGTGCGCAACCTATTCTGCGCACCTTTCACTTTCTAACGTGAGATAATACTTCACTGAACAGTTTTAATAAATGTAAATATTGCGCCTATTTTGATAATCGTACTTAAGGAGTAAACTCCAGTCGTGCGTCGGAGCCGACACACATTTCTTTTATTGCTTATGGTGATAAACGAGCAAGCAGCACACCTGATGGTAAGTGTCACTGCTGCCCATGGACCTTTGCTATACCAAGGATATAGCTAGGCTACTACCTACCATTACAATCCCTGACGCCACCCAGTTGGGCTGCCGGCACTCTCGCTCACCGAGTGAAGCGCAATAGCACGTTGCCATTACTCAGACGTCGATCTTCTGCGAGAGTATGGTACTTCCCTGGATGGACCGGCCACGACTGTAGACTGATAACTGTCAATAGCGTGGTACCTACCACTAATAATAGTGGTAGGTACCACGCTATATATATCATCTGATAACAGATGATCAGATTAGATACCATTACTAAATAAGATCCTATTTAGTTATATGCAATAAATCGGTTCATTCTCTTACTCCTACTATTATACTATCCTCATACTCTCCTCCTCTATCCACGTACTATTATAAATTTTGCATATTTACGTCGCGTATGGTGAAATAATAAAAATATAAAAGTTTTTGGTTGTAAAAAGACGAATGAGAGAGTGTACATGTTACTGATCTGTGCTTCTACGATAAGATACGGAATTTTATTTTAGGTGAAGTTAAAAAGTGAAACTAGTGTTAGAAATTATTAGAGGTGCGTGATTTTTTCTCTATAGACATTTTTCATATGGATGAAAGGCATGTGAGAAGAAGATTTATCAATATGAATGTAGATGGCAATAAGAATTGTGGGAGACCCAATAAGAGATGGATGTGTTGCGTGAATGAGGACATGGTCATAAAGGGAATGAATGTAAATATGACGGCTGACATAAGTCTATGAATGGTAAGAAGATGGCGAGCCCACCCTACTTACTGTAGGATGAGGGCTGGCTTATAATTACGGTAAAGTATCACTTTTATTGCTGGCCATATAATTTGCATAGTGTTTTGATTCGAGTTTTCCTTCTCTGGGAGTGGACTGTTTGCTTGCATTTCTTAATCGATTTCCATAGACAATGGGGAAAGGTGGTAAAATTGCATTTTAACTCCGTTATGTGTTGTGAGAGTACAAGTCCGAAGAGTGTCCTTTGTGATTCAATTACTAATTTTGTTATGTTCATATTCTTATACCGATTAGTTCTTTTCACAGTTCTTTCAACCATCACTTTAGATTTAGGTAACCATAATACAAAATCAAATAAAGTTATAAGGTATTTAAAACTTGACTTTTTTATTCAGCATCTTTGATTGGCATTCGAAAATTATCTTAATATTATTTAGTAAAGTCCAGCGCCGTAGAGTCCATGCGCTCCATAAGTTCTGGTGACACCGTAGCCGAGGCCAGCACCGTGCGCTCCGTAGCCGAGACCAGCACCATAGCCGAGACCGGCACCATAGCCGAGACCGGCACCATAGCCGAGACCGGCACCATAACCAAGACCAGCGCCATGAGCACCGGCGGCGTAACCGTAGTTAAGGGGAGCAGCGTATCCGTGAGAGACGGTGGTGGCGTATCCATTATTGTAGCCATGAGCGAGGGGAGCAGCAACGACGGGAGCAGCGTGAGCGTACAAGGGGTCTTTGCGTACGACAGCATTGAAACCATTGTGTGCGTCAGCGGCATAGTCGACAGTACGTCTGGTACCATCAGAGTCGTGCAGCGAGTACTGTCCTACAACGCTGTCACCAACGCGGGTCTCGTGCTGGCTCTTGACATCACCGGTGTGAGGGTCAGACACTCCGTATGAGAAGCTGCTTTGGCCAACGCCGTGACCTAAGATAGCGCTACCTTGTGCAGCGGCTACAAGAAGAGCAACAACGACGAACTGTAACAAAGAATAGTAATTTATTAAATTCATGAATTAAAAAAGAAAATGTAGCTAAACTAGTTCATAAGGAAATCGTTAGTAATGCATACGGATCTTGTCTAAAATAAATGCTTTATAATAATCCGTACCGATATCCACGTGAAATTATAAAAATAGTTAAAAAATTAAAATTGTATTACGATAAAGAGTATAATATTTATTGTTGTATTGATTTTTCGCGTGACCAGCCTCAATATTGTTAGCTGTACTAATTCATTTGAATAGCATGGTATAATACATAAGTCAATTTTTCACGTATTCTGACGATGATCGGACCAAGCCGTGGGAATTATATGAGCTGATATGAAAATTATGATATTTATTGATTAAAATCCATTACTAAATTGTTCTGTTCTTAATATTAATTATCAAATATTATTATTTTTTTTTGTTTAAATAATTAACAAAAGAAACAAACCTTAGCTGCCATTTTGTTATATTGTTACACACCGAACTGTGAATGATTAACTGTGGTTATGAAGTCTCCTTATATACGATTTGCTTACAATGAACAGACGGATTCATATTATACATTGCAAAAGGAAATAAATTTTAATTTACTAAGGTCACACGCTAAATATATTCATTATTTGCAAAAATATTATTAGAAACATTACACAATTTTTATACTTTTACTCGGGTCGGGTGCCTTGTAAAAACATTTTTTTTTACATCAATAAAATTTTGTAATAATCGTAGATTATAATTTTTACGGTGTATGAATATAAATAAAATTAACTTTAAAATAAATTATATGTATAATAATATAAATTATTTCGGTATGTTTGTGATGTGTTAATATGTTCTTTTTTTATAATTTGCTATAATATTTTAAAGATTTTTTTTTTAAGATATTAAGAACTTAATAATAAATACAATAATGTTGCCCCCTGTTGCCCGTATGGCTTGTGCGCCTGTGGCGACTGTTTAGGGGGCCCATTCAGTTAGTAGGCGAGTCACCGTCTGCCACCGTTCATCTCTATATATGGGTTTGAAGGCAGACGACAGTTAGAATTTCATAGATTTAAGATGAACCAGTCCACTAAGCACCCACTCCCATAATCAGATATTAACTACCATAATCACACAATAGTTTTACACTTACCGCTGGCAGTCCACGTATGTTATGTGCATACGTGGAATGTCATCGGTAGATGTCCCATCCCAATATTTAGATTAAATTTCTCCAAAGGCCTCTGCGTGTTGGATCCATATCCCCATGTAAGCCTCCCAAAGGACCGGGCATCTTCCCTATGGAAGATCCCGTGAAACAAGGAAATACAATAAAATTTGTTAACATGTTTTAAAAGCACATTTTATAAATTTAAAATTTTCTAATATCTATTTATAGAAAGAGATAAAACCAGAACAGATGTAAGAGTAACAATAGGTAATGATGTACTAGAGCAAGTGGATGAATTTGTATATCTTGGATGTGGATTTAGCCGAGATGGAAGGTACACCACTGATATAGAACGAAGAGTGAATGTGGGAAATAGAGTGAACGGAGCGTTGGGGCAACTTCTCGGCAGCCACCACCTCAGCCAGAAGGCACGTGTAGCAATACACAACGCAGTGCTTGTCCCAACATTACTGTATGGAAGCGAGAGTTGGGTATGCAGAAAAGAGTATGATAGTAAAATTAATGCGGTCGAAATGCGATCTCTGCGGAAAATCTGTGGAGTTAGGCTGACCGACCGCATTCGTAACGACGACGTAAGAGAGCGAGTAGGTATGAAAGAGAGTATTGGTGTAAAGATGCGAAAGGGAATGCTCCGATGGTTCGGACATGTGGAAAGAATGCCGAACGAACGCCTGGTTAAGAAGATATACAATGCGAAAGTGGAAGGATGTAGGTACCGAGGGAGACCGAGACTAACCTACCTAGACCAGATCGGTCATGTACTGAAGGAAGGTGGAGTCAAGAGTCTCCGAAACCGGCGAGCGTGTATGAAGAGAATTATGAATGTTGAGGAAGCGAGTGAAGTATGCAGAGATAGAGTTCTCTGGCACTCTGTTCTCTCTGCCTACCCTGCAAGGGATATGGCGTGATGATATGTATGTGTATGTATGTATCTATTTATATATTTATATTATTTATACATAGGTTTACGAAAATTCGGATTAGGATTTGATTACAGAATATTATGTCGCTTTCAGATATAAAGTATTTTGGTTTGATATACGAGTAAATTATATATCATCATTATCATTCTCCTACTCTTATCCCAATTACTTGGAGTTGATACAATATGTACTCTACTTTCATAATATTATACATATTGTAAAAGTTATTGGCAACAGTTTTATAACCGGTCACCTGCCAGACGTCAAACCTCCTCGGGAAGATAATTGTTGACCAAACGGTATCAGATGGAGTTGGCCCAGGTCGTTATAAGGCTTAGTTAGTCGTCTTTTACGACGTCCACGAGCAAAGTAAGGGTTGGTAGTATTCGTAGCCGCTACCGCACAGCATATTACAGAATAGTTCATATGAGAGTAACTAAGATGGCTCAATATCAGTAACCGTTATCAAGGTGACAACCTTTTTTTATTTGTTTCAACGTGCTAATTCAGGAACTATAGGTTGAATATTTGAATATTTTTATATGGATAAATTTTATTATATCAGAAGCTTATTATTGTAAATAGATTTGTACATAGGTAATGTTGTGACAAATAGGAATATAGCTGTGTTTATATTATATATGTTAGCAAAACATACAATTGTAATTATTAATATGACCGTTAGGTGTGCTGCGTAGGCGCGGTTATAATGATAACTGGTGAGACAACATTCATACATACATACATACATATCATCACGCCATATCCCTTGCAGGGTAGGGAGAGAGAACAGAGTGCCAGAGAACTCTATCTCTGCATACTTCACTCGCTTCCTCAACATTCATAATTCTTTTCATACACGCTCGCCGGTTTCGGAGACTCTTGACTCCACCTTCCTTCAGTACCTCACCGATCTGGTCTAGGTAGGTTAGTCTCGGTCTCCCTCGGTACTTACATCCTTCCACTTTCGCATTGTATATCTTCTTAACCAGACGTTCGTTCGGCATTCTTTCCACATGTCCGAACCATCGGAGCATTCATGTTCAATTGAATTAAAAATATTACATCATTATCATCATCATCATACTCCCGGTTTTATCCCAATTACTTAGGGACAATGATTGTACTCGTACATATTGCAAAAGTTATTGGCAATTAGACTGGCCGCCTAACGTCAACCCTCTTTGGGAATGCAATTATGAACCAAAAGATAGGTAAATTTGGCCCAGGTCGATATAAAGCTCTTAGTCTTTCTAACGACATGCACATACAAAGTAAGGGTTAATAGTATATGTTGCCGCTATCACACAGCATAAATTGACGTCACTTGCGTTATCGTACGTGCTAAGCGAGAACATGTCAACAACATGTTCACTGACTAAGCCACCTAGCGCGTACGATAAACGCAAGTGCAACTATATAAAAAACTATTAATAATACTTCACTCAAAGGCAGATGCTAGGACAGCTAATAATTGAAAGATAAAAAAATTATTAGCGGTTATTCAAAGTTTCTTAAATAAATATTAAACTCGTTTCAGTGGCTAGGTTAGGATTATAATAGTATAAGCAATTATAATAATTAACTTAAATAACGTAACAATATAAAATCTGTATTTTTTCGTAGTTTTCATGATGTAACACTTCAATGATTTCGATATAAAATTTGGAATAAAGCGTTTAAATATATATTATTTTAGATAATTTTTGATGTTAACGCAAGCAAATTTGAAATAACATTATTTCTAAAGATTTTATTGCATTTTCATTACATTATTTTGTCTGTCGGTCATTAATATTATTTCAAAATGTTTAAAAAAAATAAAATTAAATAATCATAATAATCTAACTAAATTTGAAAGTTTGTGAAGGTGTTTGATTATTTGGATGCTTGTTATTCAATTAGCGTTGAACAGATTTGTCATAAAAATTGACATACAGATAGACCATTTCCTGAATTAACGCATAGGATGCCTTTAATACAAGTAATGTGTCCCTTCTTTTTTTTTTTCTTTTTGGGGTGGGCTACGGTCGGCGCACTCCTTGCACCACTCCATCCGGGGTGATAGAGGGGCGTAAGCACGCACACCCGTAACCCACGTGTGACGTCACCTTCATTGTTGGGCCGACCACCGGAGCAGAGTGTCTTGACATCAGTGGTCGGCCCGACGGAATACCCTTGAGGAGTACCCTCTCCTCGACCGACGTCCCCCCCTCGGGTAGGATGTCGGTCTTTCCTCTCGCAGTCGGCCTCTCGGCGGGTGACGGACTAATTCCCCGATCCAGTCACCCGCGGCCTCGGCTAGGTAAGTAATGTCCCTTGGGATAATCTAGTGACAAAATTTTAAATTGTCAAAGTCGCTTTTACGCCTACTTTTATAAAGTGACTAAATAGAGGGAGCATTTATGCTTTTTTTGAGTAGACTATGGTGCGGGCTTACGCCGTCCGTCCCACCCGGGGCGATGAAAGGGCAGCACGTGACCCTATTACCCACCGAATTCCCTCCCCATCGTTAATGGGCCGGCCACTGGTACCGCTTCCTTGCCATCTATAGCGAAAGCATTTATACTGAAGCATATTTCGTGTAGATGGCCACATATCAATAAATAATCGTCCTGTTAATATTAGTTTTCTATATTAGAAATATAATAAAGAAGAATCTAATTGTTCTATGATACACATTGAATATATATTTTTGTCTTTTCACTAGGAGGTAAGAATACAATTTCAATACTAGGTTGTATTTCTTGGTTAACGTAAAATTCAACTAAATGATTCTTCTTCTTATGTATTGACAATCAGATACTTATACGAGCTATTGGTACCAGTGTCGACTCATAAATATCTTCACGTTTTTAGTATTTTAGGTTGGTCATTGTCTAGGTCAAATTGTCGCCATCAACATTGCTATGGCCATATGTTAATGGTATTTTGTGGTCATTTTGATGGAAAATGAAAACGTTGTAAAGCACTTTTATATGATATTCACTACATCCCAGTAGTGCCGCCGCATCACATTACATAAAATGCCATCAAACTTATCTAATATAACACGTTAAAACACTAAGATATCGAATATAATACATGAGCACCACCACATGACGTTTTCAAATTCCCGTCAAAAGCCCCAACTAAATGATATAAGCAGGTAGCAGTTGACATAAGAAAACGCTATATTGACACGTCTGACTAATGAGACTAGATAAATTTACCTTCGGACTTTTGACGGGCATTTGAAAACGTCATGTGGTGCTCTTGTATTATATTTGATATCTTAGTGTTTTAATGTGTAATATTAGATAATTTTAATGGCATTTTATGTAATATAAAGCGGCGGAACTACTGGGATGTAGTGAATATCATATAAAAGTGCTTTACAACGTTTTCGTTTTCCATCAAAATGCCCACAAGATACCATTAACAGTGTGGCCATTGCACTGTTAATGGCGACAATTTGACTTAGACAATGACAAACTTGAAAGCCTAAAAACGTAAAAATATTTATAACTTGACACTGGCACCAATAGCTCGTATATGTAGCTGATTGCCAATATATAAGAAGAAATTTACCTTCCATTATAATTTCGGCTTGAGTCCAACATTGGGACATATATAGACTGAGAAGAAGTGAATATCAGCATATTTCAATTCTAGCGTCATAATCTAAGTACATATTAATATACTTTTATTTTTTGTTAACTAAAAATAAAAGTATATTGGTTATTAAGTTAATATTTACTTATGTTGTACTTATGTGGTACGTTTTTTTATTTTTTTTTATTGTCGATGTTAGCAAACAAGCACAAGCAAAACACCCTATAATAAGTGTTATTGCCGGCCATGAACTTATGTAATACTAATGGTTCAGCCGCTGCCTACTAAAATGTATGTAGAGAAATTTGATTAAAGTTTTGGAGACATCTACAGCATAGAGTCTATTTTAATTGTTTACTGGTTTTTGGGTGAAATTAATGATCGCCAGATTACTAGATAATTGACAAAACAAAAGTGGGCCCATTACACCATAAAATAAAAGATAATTATTATATTCGGAGTCTTTAATTTATTTTTTCTATTTTATTCTATAATATCATTTTGGTGTTACATAATAAACTATTCTAAAGTTATTATAGTACTTTAGTATAAACGAGCACCGTAAAGTGCTTTAGAACCGTAAGTGCCATAACCGAGACCAGCGCCGTAGGATAGACCTGCGTCATAGCCGAGGCCAGCGCCATATCCGAGGCCAGCGCCATACCCGAGACCAGCGACATTGCCGAGACCAGCGCGGTAACCGAGACCAGCACTGTATCTGAGACCAGCGATATTGCCTAGACCAGCGCGGTAACCGAGACCAGCGCCGTATCCGAGACCAGCGCCGTATCCGAGGCCAGCGCCATAAGCGGCGATACCGGAGTATCCGCGAGCAAGAGGGGCAGCGTATCCGCTAGCGACTGTTGTAGCGTAACCACGAGCGATGGGAGCAGCGTATGCGGTGGCGAGGGGAGCAGCGACAATAGCAGGAGCGGCGACGACAGCAGGAGCGGCGTGAGCATACAAGGGGTCCTTGCGCACAACAGCGTTGAAACCATTGTGTGCGTCAGCTGCGTAGTCGACGGTGCGCTTGGTACCATCAGAATCATACAGTGAGTACTGTCCTACTACGCTATCACCGACGCGAGTTTCACTTTGGCTTTTGACATCACCGGTATGAGGGTCCGACACGCCGTATGAGAAGCTACTGCGATTTAAGACGGCGCTTCCCTGGGCGGCGGCCACAAAAAGAGCAACAACGACGAACTGTAAACGAAAATACCATAAATTAAACACTCAATTTCAAATATACTTTATATTAATTTTAATCTCAATAAATATTATCACTATTTATAGCAAAGTATACCTGACTCCAAATGTTCAAAACGCATAGAATTTATAAATTTAACTGATTTTAATTGTGCGTGAAAAGAATAAGGAAATTTGACGAATTTATCTTGTTTAATTATTTACTTTCTTCATTATCACTGTTATCGGACTATCAAGGTCCATTAAAGACTTATTTCCAGAAGCTTGTCTCCTCACGAAAATTCTAAAAAAGTGCCACTTTGTCAGGCCGCTTGCTCAAAGTTGCTCTTATAAACCTACCCCTGAATACAATAACACTCACTAGGAAGAGTTCACTAGGAGAATGTAGAACAATATACTCTCCTAGTGAACTCTCAGCTGGTTTTCACAACTCCAAAATAAAGGGTGGTGCATCAACAGCTTACGAATACGAATTCTCTCTCTTCATTCATCAAATTTTATATACAAATATTATTTGGTTTAAGAATAAAACAGAGATTCAGTTACCAACTCCAAGGTGAAGCATCTCGAAGGCTTTATTTTAGAGAATTTAGCTCATAAAATATAGTATAAAGACTCTGTATGAACCCGTACCCGTATGAGACATTAAAATATAGTTTAAAAAAAAAAATACTTTTAAGAGACACCAACCTATTTTAAAACAAATAACCCTTGTATTGCGGAGGACTTTACAGATATATAATTAATGCAGACAAATTGCACCTAGTCTCATAACAACAGTTTGTGGATCGCATAATGTATTGTTCTGCGTAGGAATCGAACCCATGACAGTGACAAATAAGGTAGTTTTTATAACCACTGCACCATCTGTGCAGTCAATTGAATAATGGAGCACTTAATAAAATAGATCACTTAGATGAATCACCACACAACAATATTAAAAAAAAATATACAAACCTTAGCGGCCATTGTGATGATTATTTGTTGAACTGTAAATTGTCAGTGTATAACGAGTGCCAACAATTCTCTTTATATACTATTCACGTATATAGTAATGATCAAGTTAATTAAAAAAAAATACAAATATGATATGAAGGTCATACTGTAAAAATGCGTAACATCTATAAATGATTAAATACTTTTAATTTATTACATCTTTTAGTGATGGACAAAGATTACATATATCATCACCCTTTAACTTCTCGTGGAAGACGTAAGATTGGGCTGAAGGATCGCTAAGGGAATAAGGTAGCATTGTCCTATCCTGTCATCTATAATTATTATTGTTAATCTGCCTGCCAAGCGTGGCGACTACAGTAATCTCCTCCGTTAGGGGGACCCATTTCGGCCACCGAAGACAAAGATCGGGTACCGGTGGCCCGCTCGCACGGTGAAGAGAGGAGGCCTGGCAGGCTGGATCTACTATTGCGCACCGCCCCTTCCGTCACCCCGGACCGATTTGGCAAGTGCGCGACCACATCCATAGTCCACCGCAAGGAAAAAAAAGGGGGACCCATTTCCAACAGTGGACAATCATATGAAGATTAATAGATCAGGAATTGGGACGCGGTCGCTGCCTTCTGCGAGGCTGTCATCTCGCAACGGGCCCGGGAGGATTCCCGTGACCCGGGCCGCTGCCCGCGGCCGGGGCGGCGCAGGCGCGAGTACCTGCACCTGATGCCATCCTAACCGAGGCTTCGGGTGATCACCCGAAGCCGACCGGGGACCCGGACCGGGGAATTGTCCGGTCACCCGACGTGAGGCCACCGCGTGAGGACGACGCCTCGACGGCGAAAGCTGTCGGGGCGTCGACAGGAGAGGAGCCCGAGAGGGCATACCGCCGAGCGAAGAAGAGGTGCTTGCAGGGTGGGTCAATGGGGTTGCGCGCTGCCTCTTCCGTCACCCCGGACTGATTTGGTGGGGTGCGGCGTCCATAGCCCACCGCAAAAAAAAAACAAAAAGGTTTGAAAAGCAGAAAGTGGGATTAGGTTTTCTGCAGATAAATAAATTGTTTATTATACTAAGAAAGATTGAAATCAGTTGAACCAAGAGCTAAATAGTTTAGCGCTATTCTTCTTCTTCTTTCTTCCTACTACTAGGAGTACTATATAAGAAACCGTTCCTTTCCTGGATACAGGTATATTTCAATAGAAAGAAAATTGAACAGCTGTGCTAGTCAGATTGGTTGGATTTTTCGGTCACCTATATTATGTGGGATAAAAATTTGGATTAAAATAGAAAATACAGATTTTCACCCCTGTAAGGCTAACCTTACGGGATCATCATCATGCTGCTTTCATCCTAATTACTTGGGTTTGACGCAATATTTACTTCTCTTCCATCGAACATATAGCAAAAGTTATTGATAATGGTTTTGTTTAGGTTGGTAGTATTCTTAGCTGCTACCACAGAGTACTTTACGGAATACAGGTGTGAGATTTTTTTTTATATATATATATATATATATAAAAATAAATATATATATATATATATATATATATATATATATATATATATATATATATATATATATATATATATATATATATATATATAATAAAGTTTTGGTCCACAGACTTTTGTCCGTGCCTTTTTTATGTTTTGTATTTTCATTATTATATTGATGTTATATAATTCAAGGTTTCTTGAAGTGGCTTTAATACATTTATCATGGTTTATATGTATATTGGCTCGTCCTTGATGTTGTATGATTGCATGTTCCTTTGGCGTTTTCTACTTTGCGCAGTTGCTCGATGTTGATGGTTGACAGATTATAAATACCTATTAGTGTGCGCATACTTTCGTAAAGTGATTTTGTTGTTTACCTTCTTCGCCTATGGAGTGGGCCACAGGAACAGAACCTTTTTAATGCTACGGACCGTCTGGTGGTATGAATTTTTCTTTGGCAGATTTTGAACTGGTCACACCCACCTAATCTATCCGAGGCCCCCTATATCCGTATTTAATCCTCATTGCTATTGGACTGACCACTGTTTGTGCCAATTCCTTGACTTCGATGGGCAATTCAGCAGTTTTTTTTATTGCATATGGTGACAAACGAGAGTAATGGTAAGTGTTACTGCCGCCAATGGATCTTTGCAATAGCAGGGGTACAGCTAGGTCGCTGCCGACTAACCAAAATGCCAAATCCATCCAGAAATTTTGCTGTCTCTCGCTCATAAAACTAAGTGCAACAGCACATTGCCACAGCCCAGTCGTTGATTTTCTGCGAGAGTGTGGTACTACCACGAACCGACCGGCCTGCAGCTGCAGACTGACTACTGTCAACAGAGTGGCTTACCAGTATTAAACTTACTTACATCCTGACAAGTACATTGCACATTTTCATTTCAGTTCATTTGAACATTTTATTATACACTAGCATTTGCCCGCGACTTCGTCCGTGTATGGTTGTAATAGGATTTTTGTTCGGTTTTTTACCGTATTAATTTTGTTATGATATATAAATTCTAATACACCTCGCCCATGCCGACCGTGGGGACGATAGAGCGGTGTGCTGCCCCATAGCCCGCCGTGTTCTCCATCGACATTAGGCCGACCACTGGTACCGCTTCCTTAACATTCATTGCCGGCACAGTACGTAACAGTATTTCTTTGTAAATATATTTTTTTGTTTTTCCTTCGGATGTTATTTCTAACATACCAGGCTACTGGCTCTGCGAGCTTACTCCGGAGCATGTCACATACAACTTGGCCATGGTAGAAACAGCTTTCTCTCAAGTTTACTCCCGCTACCTTAAGAGTTTGACCTTGAGCTTTATTTATGGTCATTGCAAAACAAACTTTGATGGAAAGCTGCACACTCTGGAATTCAAATGGGGAATTTGATGGTATTAGGAGAATCCTAGGAGCAAATATATTTGCTCGAGAACAACACGATTAGCGTGCCAACTCGCAATTCTAAGCTGTGAGTCGGGAGGCTGAGAGGTGTCTGTGTATTCAGGAACTCGACCGGTTATCTGACTCGGTGTTTATCATTTACTCGAAGGATTTATTTTGATATTCGAGACTTTCGAATGATCTCAAATATTTGAAAGTAAATGGAATAAAGATATCGAGACGACTGTAGTAGCGCACATACGTAATGGCGTCTTGGGACCCAGCTGATCAGCATCAACGGCCTGTATCTTATCTTACTGGTTGTTTCTAATACAACTCAACCTTTCTATCTCGATCTTTGCTAACATATTGATAAAAAACTGGCTAAACAACGAAAGAAAATACAGCAGATGACTATCTTCTCCTTTCCTAATCATACAGTAAAAATGAACAGTTGCAGTAATTATATTTTTTAATCGATGATTTATTAGTATTGTAATGCATCGTATGAGCGAAGGATTTTAGTTATTCGATTCAATGTGTATGGACCTCAATTACAATATGTCTCTTAGAAAATTGCTATCCAACCATTTCAAATTAAGTTCCTATGAGGCCGTGTCCTAAAAGTGCATGACCTCTTTAAAGCTTAGAAACCTTCAAATATCGTACTGACACATGACGATGACTTTCGAGACATTCCAATTTTAAAGATTATTTGCATTGTAACAAGCTTTTATGTGAATTCAATCTTTTTAGGGTTCCGTAACCAATGGGTAAAACGGGACCCTATAACTAATAAGACCGCTGTCTGTTATAAGGCTGTATCTCATAATACAGCAGTTAGACAGTTAAAAATTTCACAGATGGTGTATTTCTGTTACCGTTACAACGAAAAATACTAAAAAAATAGGAATATTTAAGGAGGCTCCCAAAAAAAGGGAGTTTTTTTTTTTGCTCCTTTTTTCTCGATATTGATAACTGCAACAGATAGACGCTTGAAATATTCACAGAATATTTAGTTGTATATTCACTTTAGAAATAAATAATTAAATTAAAATATAATAAATATAGAAATATTTAAGAGAGGTTTCCATAAAACACACAATTATATTGCCGTTTTTATAGATAAAGGTTTTATAGGTAAAGGCCCCTTCGTGCAAGACTCCAACGCCCACTTGGCCAGTTTTTTGAATAAAATCGGAGAAATTTTTCAAACAAGTGTCAAAATAAAATATTATTTAAATCAAAAATAAAAGAGAAGAGAGTATATATATACTAAAGAGTATTGATATCAACTTTGAAGTAAATCATCCCTAAAATAACTTTCTACCCCTTTTTAACCCAATTAGGAGATAAATTACAGTAAAATATGAAAACACGTCTTTCATCAATTCTGTTAAAGAGTTTTTATGCACAATTTGAAACAGATTAGACGAAGGAATCACGTTGTCCCATTCAAACCTCGTGCCGCTTTTCACCCCTTTAGGGGTATAATTACGATTTTTTTTCTTTTCGGATGCCTACGTTTCACAAAGAACACATCCTCGAAGATTCAGGTCTCTACGATCAGCGGTTTAGGCTGTGTGTTGTTCCATCATTCGGGACAAAGAATTTTATGTATAGAAGATAGATTAGTCATTTAAATGAATTTATTTGATATTTGTCGTCATTACTTAGTATCTTTCTATATATATTTTCTTTTCTTTCTGTATCTTCTATCAAAATGTATAGAGTGATAGAAACAGAGCAATAGAAACAGAGTTCGCCTGACTAGCGTTCGGGAGAGCCTTCTCCATAATAAGAGAATGATTAACAGTATCCTACTATTAGTCAGGGCCAAAAATTGGAATGTATAACGACTATGAGAAAAATAATAAATGAATGACAAAATTAATAATAATTAATTCCACTGGTCATTTAATATAATAATTATCATCTATATATCTGTATATCATAGTTCAATGCTACAAATGAGTTTTCCTAACGAAGGAAATTACCATAATCACCACGTTTGGCAGGCGGATTGGTAATAATAATTGGTATTATAGGTTCCCAAGACAGTGCTGCCAATTCCCTTAGTGATTCTTCAGTCCAATTTTACATCTCCCACGGGAAGTTAAAGGCTGATGACATATGTAATCTTTGTTCATCACTAAAAGATGTAATAAATTAAAAAAATATAGTCATTCATAGATGTTACGCATTTTTACAGTATGACCTTCATATCATATTTGTATTTTTTTTTAATTAACTTGATCATTACTATATTCGTGAATAGTATATAAAGAGAATTGTTAACGTTCGTTAAACATTGACAATTTATAGTTCAACAAATAATCATCACAATGGCCGCTAAGGTTTGTATAATTTTCTTTTTAATATTGACTAAGTAACAACATTTTCGTGTGGTGAACTAACTAAGTGATATAATTGATTAAGTTCTCCAATGTTTAATTGCATATATTGTGTAGTGTTTATAATAACAATCTTCTGTGCCAGTACCTACCGTTAATTCCTACGCAGAACAATACTTTGTACGATCCGCAAACTGTTGTCCTGAGTCTGGTTGTAATTTGTCTACGTTAATTATATGTTTGTAAAATACCCCGTAATACAAGGATTACTTCCTTAACACACGGTGGTGTTTTTGTCTTTATCTTACAATGCAACTTACGGATTCGTACAGAATTTTTACATTATATATTAAGAGCTAAATTCTCGAAAATAATGCCTTCGAACTGCTTAACCTTGGAGCTGGTAACTGAATTTTTGTTTTATTTTTCAACCAAATAATATTTGTATATAAAATTTGATGAATGACAATAGAGAAATCGTATTCTTAAGCTGTATATGACGCGTTTAGAATACAATGTATTAGCACCCTTTATTTTGGAATTGTCAAAACCAGCTGAGAGTTCACTACGAGAGTCGAGAACAGTATTCACGGGGTAGATTTATAAGAGCAGCCCCGAGCAAGCCGACCGACAAGAGTGGCATGTTATTACAATATTCGTGAGGAAACAGGCTTCTGGAGATAGATCTTTAATGAACATTGATAGACTGATAGGACATTGATAGGTAGTAATAATGTAGCGAAAAAGTTAAATAAGACTAACTTGTCAAATTTCCATGCTTATCACAAAAGTTAGTTAAGTTTATAAATTCTATACGTTTTGAACATAAGTAGTTAAAATTGACTGTAAATAGTAATAATATTAATAGAGATACTCAATTAATATGAAACTTATTGAAATTAAGTGTTTAATTTATGTTATTTTCATTTACAGTTTGTCGTTGTTGCTCTTTTCGTGGCCGCCGCCCAGGGAAGCGCCATCTTAGATCGCAGTAGCTTCTCATACGGCGTGTCGGACCCTCACACCGGTGATGTCAAAAGCCAAAGCGAAACTCGCGTCGGTGATAGCGTGGTAGGACAGTACTCGCTGTATGATTCTGATGGTACCAAGCGCACCGTAGACTACGCAGCTGACGCACACAACGGCTTCAACGCTGTTGTACGCAAGGACCCCTTGTACACTCACGCTGCCTCTGCTGTTGTCGCCGCTCCTCTCGCCACCGCATACGCTGCTCCCATCGCTCGTGGTTATACCACAACAGTCGCTAGCGGATTCGCTGCCCCTCTTGCTCGCGGATACTCCGGTATCGCCGCTTATGGCGCTGGCCTTGGATACGGCGCTGGTCTCGGATACAGCGCTGGTCTCGGTTACCGCGCTGGTCTAGGCAATGTCGCTGGTCTCGGATACGGTGCTGGTCTCGGTTACCGCGCTGGTCTCAGCAATGTCGCTGGTCTCGGCAATGTCGCTGGTCTCGGTTATGGCACTTACGGTTCCAAAGCACATTACGGTGCTCGTTTATACTAAAGTACTATAATAACTTTAGAATAGTTTATTATGTAACACCAAAATTATATTATAGAAAAATATAGAAAAAATAAATCAAAGACTCCGAATATAATTATCATCTTTTATTTTATGGTGTAATGGGCCTACTATTATTTTGTCTAATAATCTGGCGATCATTAATTTGACCCAAAAAACAGTAAGCAATTAAAATAGACTATGCTGTAGATGTCTCCAAAACCTTAATCAAATTTCTCTACATACATTTTAGTAGGCAACGGCTGAACCATTAGTATTACATGGGTTCATGGGCGGCAATAACACTTACTATTGGGTGTGCTGCTTGTGCTTGTTTGCCGTCATCGACAATAGAAAAAAATAGAATGTCGTGCCTACGACAAAAAGTTAATATTAACTTAATAACTAATATACTTTTATTTTTAGTTAACCTATGTATTGCTAGAGATCTAACTTAAACCAGAGGATGCAAACAGTTATTTATATAAATAAATATTTAGCCTTACAAATGAGTATATGAAAACTATGGAATAAAATCATATAAAAGTATTTTCTACTTTTATTCGTCCATCCATCCATTGATGTCCACAACTGGAAATAAATCTCCTTTTATGTGCAATATACCATTTTCAAGATAAGGAAAACTCGAAATTATAATATACGTTAAAGAAAAAGTATTACAGCTTTAAGTCAGGTCTACAAGATATATCGGTGAATTCTTCGATTTAAAGCCAACAAAATAAGCCGATGGCTGAAAAAAGTATAGTAGTGAGCTAATATTATTATAAAGCTTTACATTATATCATCAGTAATAATTAATAGTTATTATAGCTGCACAGATGTTAGTGGTTAAGATACAGATCTTCTGTGTCAATGTCATGGGTTCGATTAGATCTACAAAGTGCTATTCTGAGTCTGGTTATAATTTGTCTGCATTAATTATATGTTTCGAAAGTTCCCCGTAATACCAAGATAGTTTCCTTAGTGTCTGGTGGTGTTTAAAAAAAACTTAGGTGATTGAATTAATAGTATAAATATGTGATCTTTTAATTTAGTATTTCATGTGCGATGATATTTGTTTACTTTTCGTATATCTCATCATTATCATCATCATTATCGTACTTTTATCTCAGTTATTTGGGGTCGAGCAATATGCTATCCTCTTTCATAGTATATATTGCAAAAATTATTAGTAATAGGTTTGTGAACAGCTACTGGCCTGACATCAACCCTCATTCGGAATACAATTGATGATCAAACAACACCAGATGGAGTTGACCAGCTCGATATAAAGCTTTTAGACTTCTGTTAAGATATCCACGAGCAAATTAAGGGTTTGTAGTGATCGCAACCGCTACCACACACACTTTTTCTATATATGACACACAAAATTTGGAACACGGCAAATTAGGAAAACGAACAATATATGAAAACGATATACCTGTAGTTGAAGTAGTCTAAAGACTTAGCACGCTGATGTAATAATTGATAGACGATCATGCAAAAACAACCATTGAAGAAGTAGAAAGTTCTACCAGTGACATCTATACGGAAACGTGTCGTCCATATAGGCAAGGTTGTATCGCCCAAAATAGAACCAAACCTTCAGGTTTTATCCTGACAAGTTAAATTTAAAAATTGCTTACGTTTTTATTTTAATAAATTGACATTAATTCAAATATTATTTAGAAAGTTAGTAGTGTAATTATACTTGTCCTCTCTTGATTTGATAACCCGTAAAAGGGTAGACATATTTAGTGTTCTATAAAATAAGAAATAAATAACAAAGCATATGTATTCATTACAACTTGCAACACTTAAACATGTAGAATAACTCTCGTGACTCGGTAACGACGTATGATTCACCTATTTTATTGTAAGTCTGACATAATATCGTCTCCGCCATACATTCTACAAGTAATGTACAAACTTGATTAATATAAATGTTTATTGTTTCTAAACCAGCTTTTCACGATATTATCGTTCCTGTTTAGGCAACTTAAACTTGTGTAATATTCATAACAATATTGCCAAGATATATTTCTATTTTGTTCTTTTTCTTATTTTGGGCATTTTAGTCAAAAATCTCTCATAAAGTAGCACTTATTTTTTACGTCACAATTTTGGAGAAATGCCTCTTCATGAGAAGAACCATTTTTGCAGGAGGCTCATATCAGTAAGACGTCTATCAACGTCATCCTACTCTTACCCTAATTACTTGGAGTCGACATAATTACGTATCTTTCTACAATCATACACAATTTAGCTTTGAATTTTTAAGCATTTAAAATATTAGGTTTATTTAAATGCTTTCTTAGTCGGTATTGGTTCATTAATTTTTAATTTAAACGTTAAAATTGATTGTAATTATACATTTAACTCAAAAAAGACAAAAAGGGCATCAATCATCATTCGCCTACTTTTATACCAAATACGTGGGGTCGGTGTTATACCAAATACTTGGCGGCTACGAATACTACCAATCATTACTTTGCTCATGGATGTCGTAAAAGACGACTAAGAGCCTTATAACGACCTGGGCCAACTCCATCTGATGCCGTTTGGTCAACAATTACATTCCCATGAAGGGTTGACGTCTGGTAGGCGGCCGGTCATAAAACTATAGCCAATAACTTTTACAGTATGTACTATGAAAGAAGAGTACATATTGTATGGACCCCAAGTAATTGAGATAAGAATAGGAGAATGATGATGGCTGATGGCACTAATATGCACACTAAGTTTGCAGTAGCGTTAGAATTACACTTTCAACAGTATTGTTTATAACCACAGGCCAATTCGTCCGTGGCAGTACCACACTTTCATAAAATATCGACATCTGAGCAGTAGTAATGTACTTTTGTGCTTTGTTCGGTGAGCGTGATAGCTGGAAACGCAATTTGGATGAGGTTTGGTTGATAGACAGCACCTTAGCTATGCTTCTAGTATTGCAAAGGATAATAGGCGGCAGTAATACTTATCAACAGGTGTGATTATTGCATGTTTGTCATCATAAGCTATAAAAAAATAAATATTAAAATGAAAGATAGTATTTACTTTTGGAATATTTGACTTATATTTTTCTTTTTATATAACAGCATACTTATTAAGTGTTTTACGATTAACTAAGATAATATTTTTTTTAATACAAAGGGCCGCTGTACGTGCCGTAACCGAGACCATTGCCGTAACCGAGACCATTGCCGTAACCGAGACCATTGCCGTAACCGAGACCATTGCCGTGGCCGTAACCAGCGCCATAGCCGAGACCTGCGCCATAGCCTAGGCCAGCGCCATAACCTAGACGTGATCCATAGCCAAGTCCGTTGCCATGAACGGAGACACCGGTAGAGTAAGTGCCGGCATGAGGGCCACCATATCCGCTAGCGACTGTTGTGGAGTAACCACTTGTGGAACCGTGGGCAAGAGGTGCAGCGTAGCCGGTGGCTAGAGGAGCAGCGTAGCCGGTGGCTAGAGGAGCAGCGACGACAGCAGGGGTGGCGACGACGGCGGGAGCGGCGACCAGAGCAGGGGCAGCGTGAGCGTACAAGGGGTCCTTGCGCACAACAGCATTAAAGCCATTGTGTGCGTCAGCTGCGTAGTCGACGGTACGTCTGGTACCATCAGAGTCGTACAGCGAGTACTGTCCTACAACGCTGTCACCAACGCGGGTCTCGTGCTGGCTCTTGATATCACCAGTGTGTGGGTCGGATACGCCGTATGAAAAGCTGCTGCGGTCAATGCCGTGACCTAAGATGGCGCTACCTTGAGCAGCGGCTACCAGAAGAGCAACAACGACGAACTGGAAATGAAAATAAGATTAATTAGAAACACTCAAATATAAATATTCAAATAATTAGTAATTTTGTACATAAAGTTATGTCAAGAGCTTTTATAATCTTTCAAGTGAGCATCTTGCCTCAAGTTACTTCTATCAAGAAGACCTCATATCATCAGACAGGCAAATAATAATTGATAAATAAATGCATAATTATTTTCTGGCACTCAAATACGTTATTCCATAAATTATATTACATAAATCCTACTCCTCGTCAATTTATCGTAATATGTAGTCTAGTTAATATTTAATGAATATATTTTAACTTTTCGGCATTCGGCCTTTCTTATTAATATAATAGTTTTAAATTTCTTTTTAATTTAGTTGGCCATAAATTGTAGATTATTAATTACAGTAATCAAAGTATATATATCTGATAATAAACTTTAAATTTGAATATAAATCATATACTATTATTTTAAAACGGACAGTAAATAGCTTTCCATAAAGTTATTCTATTTATCTGTGTGGTGACGGAGTAAGAATACAATTCACTACCCCTTATCTTACCCGTGGGTGATCGTAAGAGACGATTAAGGGATGTAAAACGTATATAACATATATGCGAGAGAAGGAAAACTCGAAACAAAACTCTATATCAACACGTCTGACCAGCGTGGTATAGTAGGTCAATTTCCCTCTCGTTGTGGAGGAGGCTTGAGCCCATCAGTGGGACATATATGAGCTGTGATGATGATGATGATGATGAAAGATATTTCATGTAAAGTTTTTTGACACTAAACACTTAATAAATCACTTATCATTTGCTTAACAAACAATCCGATAACTTTGTCACGTCTGTATTTCATTATATCACTCACAATTTACATTAATGTTAAAATATACATATTTTAACAAACCTTAACTGCCATTGTGATGATTATTTGTTGAACGATGAGTTGTTAATTAATAATCAGGTTTAAAAATTCTCTTTATATACTATTCATGAATATAACTAAATATAAATAAATTTAAAATAAAACCGCATTTCATGTAACATATTAAGGTCAAGTTGTCAAAAATGCGTAATATATGTGATTAATTTTAATTTATATTAATTATAATAATATTATAATTAATATGAATGCTTTGATGATCCGGTGGCATAAGATTCACACTCGAAATAATAATATAGTAATGTTGATTGTGATGTTTCGAGTTTGTATCTTGTAGTTGAGCAGAACCTAGGTAATTAAGTTGTCTGTTGATTTTTCCAAAGAATTTCAATAGCAATCGCTATGAGTTGTGACTATCTATAATGGAATAAATCTTCACTACGTTGGACTGAAAATTACTTTTGAAAATGTATTTCTGTAGAGTTCTGATCCCTTCAATATAAAGTAGCGTCATCATTATTTCTTTTTTTTTATTGCTTATGGTGACAAACGAGCAAGCAGCACACCTGATGGTAAGTGTCACTGCCGCCCATGGATCTTTACAATACCAAGAGTATAGCTTATGCCGCTGCCTACCAATAAAATCCCTAAACCCACCCAGTTGGGCTTCCGGCTTTCTCGCTCACCGAACGAAGCGCAATAGCACATTGCCATAACTCAGACGTCGATCTTCTGCGTGAGTGTGGTACTACCTCGGACAGACGCGGACGCGGCTGTAGACAGAAAACTGTCAACAGCGTGGTTCTACCACTATTATATATACTCTATATATATATATACTCTACATACATACATACATATCATTACGCCATATCCCTTGCAGGGTAGGCAGAGAAAACAGAGTGCCAGAGGACTCTATCCTTGCATACTTCACTCGCTTCCTCAACATTCATAATTATCTTCATACACGCTCGCCGGTTTCGGAGACTCTTGACTCCACCTTCCTTCAGTACGTGACCAATCTGGTCTACATAGGTGAGTCCCAGTCTCCCCCGGTAACTACATCCTTCCATTTTCGCATTGTATATCTTCTTAACCAGACGTTCGTTTGGCATTTTTCTTATTATTATATATACTCTATATATAATATATACGAGTTGATCATAAACCGGGTTCAAGCCTTCTCCATGATAGGTGGAAAAATTGGGCTATTATACTTCACTGATCAGATGGGTTGCTATAGGACTTTATATCGAGTGCACCCTCTCTTGCATAGATGTTATGTGCATTTGGGCTCAGTAACTAAAATCCTATGATGAAACCAGAAGTTTAATAGTAGCTCATCCTGGTAGCTCTAGTAAAAACCATTAGGCTTATATGATTTGTTTTAACAAGTAAAGAGGGACTGATTATGAAATCGGGAGATGTCTAATGAAACTTCAACAATTTTCTAGTAAAACCTTCGAGTTGCCTTTACACGATTCGTTTTAACGATATCAATAAATTAAGCTTAGTAACGCAGGTTTGTTGATAGAGCCAGGAAGAAAACAATGATATTCTTCAGCGATTATTAATAAGCAGATTGTATTTCGATTTTTATGATTAATCTTATAGCCATGGGGTTCGAGATATCCCACAACAAACAAGATAAGAAACGTTCAACTGATTGTTATATCTGATAGGGCTAAAATATCATTTCCCAAGCGCTACCTCATGGCACCATCTAAAACAAAATAGTAAACAGAAATAGTTATTTGCTTTTCTACTGGTAAGATTTTGCCATTGAAATCTCTGCTGTTTATATAAAAAAAAACATAATAATAAAACAAAAAATAAAAAGTTAAAATGCCTTTATTCAAATAACGCAACTCATAGAAAATAGCGATTAGAGAAAGTATATCAAAAGGTGCCAAAAAATAATTGGCTGAATAATTTACAAAATTAAAAAGTTAATTATGTATATTATTTACACTATAGAACAAAAGTACCGAAATATGTGTTCTCAAAAATTTAAAAAAGGCCTCAATATCGCTATTATCGCTACGCTAATTGGCGCAAGCACAACAAATCCTACTTTCCATAAACTTCTAATAGCCTTCATATCTCAATCTTTTTATATCATATCCTTACACATACAATCATACAATTCATCACTCTCTATTTCGCTTCTATATTATCATTAATTCTCCTACTCTTATCCCAATTACTTGGGTTCGAAACAATATGCACTCTTTTTCATAGTATATATTGTAGACGTAATTGGCAATTGTTTTATGACTGGCTGCCTGCCAGATGTCAACCCTCCTTGAGAATGTAACTGTTGACCAAACTGCATCTGATGGAAGTAGGCCTAAGTCATTATAAGTCTCTTAGTCGTTTTTTACGACATCCACGAGCAAAGTAGGTAGTTGGTAGTATTCGAAGCCGCTACCACACAGCTAAGATTCAGACATATAAAGTAAATTTATTTATTTAGATTAGCTACAGTATGGATGAAAGACTCACGCGTTATGCTTATCAATATAATGGTTAATAGATATCCTAGATTGGACACTTCTAATAGATTTAGTCATGCTTTTTTTTTAAAGACTACTCTCTGAAGTAAAGAAATAATTGCAGAAGACAACACAAATTACACATAGACTCAATTTAGAATAATAATTTGTGAATCGCCCAAAGTAATGTCCTGCGTGGGGATCAAAGCCACGCCATTGGCATGGTAGTATGGTCGCAACAGTATTAGTTATTAAATTTTGAACCAAATTTTGACTTTGTCCCTCGTTCCGATCAGATGCTTGTTAGGTTTAATAGATTTAAATCAATAACTTTTCATAATAATTGACTAAAAATAATATTATTCTTATATAGAATCATTAAATTTTTATACTTGTAATGATATTGTAGAACGAAAGGCAAATTCAAAATAAAACCTTATACCAACTCGCCTGACCAGTGTGGTATGGTATTCAATTCCTATTATGGAGGAGGCTTGAACCCATCAGTGGCATGTATGTTAATTGGGATGATGATGTTGGTGTAAAGATGCGAAAGGGAATGCTCCGATGGTTCGGACATGTGGAAAGAATGCCGAACGAACGTCTGGTTAAGAAGATATACAATGCGAAAGTGGAAGGATGTAGGTACCGAGGGAGACCGAGACTAACCTACCTAGACCAGATCGGTCATGTACTGAAGGAAGGTGGAGTCAAGATATGGCGTGATGATATATATATATATATATATATATATATATATATATATATATATGATGTTAAAAATATAACATGAAATTATTTGTAATATTGTTATGATTCCTGATATTTACACAAGTATTACACATTTTAAATAAAATTATTTTTACGGATTCATGGCCACGTAGCCCTCCCGTGACCATGAGTCGCTGTAAAGTGTTCGAAACGTCGGAAAATTAAAAATCAAATACAAACGCGTTAGAATCCGTAAAAATTCTTTTATTTCAAATGTATAATATTGATATTTAATAGTAATAGTATTAAAATACTTTCATGTTCTATATTTAATTATTTTGTTGTCTATTAGCGGCTACAAATACTTTCAAACTTTACTTTATTCTTTGATGCTTTATATATTATAGATTTGAGTCAACTCCATCGGATGCCGTTTAGTTAACAATTACATTCCCAAGGAGGATTGACGTCAGGCATGTGGCCGGTCATAAAACTATTGCCAATAACTTTTACAATATGATGGACAAGGAGTACATATTGTGTCCACTCTAAGTAATTGGGATAAGAACAAGATAATAATTGCTATTTAGTAAATATTAGAAATTAAAAATATTAGAAATTAAATTCAATATACAATAAATTAAATTTTTCACGAAACATGTTTAGCAATAAACAAAAAATATATAGAAATAGGACAAGTGATTAGAATATTGAATAATTGGGTACGCAATTTGCAGAAAAGATTAGATTATGAATAGAATATAGGTAAATTATGCATACACTATTATTAAAAAAATGTGAATGAAATAGCACTGTTGATCATCAATCAAGTTTTTCAAAAATAAAATACGACATTACCAAATTTAAAGCCTTTTTTTTATTATTTTACTACATTGTATTATTTTTACATTTTATTACTATTATGTGCAGTAGAACTACTAAAAAGAGTAATATAAAAAAAAACAAATAAAATTAACGAATGATATCAGAAACGACTAGAACTATCAGTATGCAGAAAAAATTACACTATTATCAAGATAATAAAGAGATACGAGAATGAAACACAATAGACCACTTTTTCGATCATCAACCAAAAGTTTAAAAATAATAAAGTGCGACGTTATGTACCAAATTTAAAATTAGAATCATATTTTTGAAATAGTTCTCTTATGTGTCCAATCTATTAGAGATAATAATACATATAAATTTAAAAAAAAAATAGACCTCAACAAAAAAATTAAATAAAAGATTGAATAGGGTTCTAAATTAGATAGTTTATAGTCTTTTATTATAACAATATCCTTGATTATCACTTCATAATAATATATTAACTTAAAATTATTTAGTATAGACGGCTGCCGTGAAGTCCGTTGGCGCTGTAAGCGTTGATTGCACCATAGCCGGCACCGATACGGAGGCCAGCGCCGTATCCAAGACCAGAGCCGTAGCCAAGGCCAGCGCCATAGCCAAGACCAGCGCCGTAGCCAATGCCAGCACCGTAAGTAGCGATACCGGTGGAGTATCCGCGAGCAAGAGGGGCAGCATATCCGCTTGCGACTGTTGTGGCGTAACCACTTGTGTAACCGTGGGCGAGGGGAGCGGCATACGCGGTGGTGAGGGGAGCAGCGTATGCGGCAGCTAGAGGAGCGGCAACAACGGCAGGAGCGGCGTGAGCATATAAGGGGTCTTTGCGTACAACAGCGTTGAAGCCATTGTGTGCGTCAGCTGCGTAGTCTACGGTGCGCTTCGTGCCATCTGAGTCGTACAGCGAGTACTGTCCCACCACGCTGTCACCGACGCGGGTCTCGTGCTGGCTCTTGACATCACCGGTGTGAGGATCAGACACGCCGTATGAGAAGCTGCTGCGGTCAACACCGTGACCTAAGATGGCGCTACCCTGAGCGCCAGCTACCAGAAGAGCAACAATGACGTACTGAAATTTAGAAATAGAAAAATTATAATATGTACAATTTATATTTTCCGTGTGGTGACGGAGTAAGAATACATACAATTCACCACCCCCTATCTTACCCGTGGGTGATCATACGAGACGACTAAGGGATATAAACTGCATATAACATCTATGCGAGAGAAGGAAAACTCGAAATAAAACCCTAAACAACACGTCTGACTAGCGTGATATAGTAGGTTAATTACCTTTCCACTATGGAGGAGGCTCGAGCCCAACAGTGGGATATATATGGGCTAATATAATGATGAATATATACAATCGTGTCCGTATATTCAATTATTAGTTTAAGTATGTAAAATAAATGATAATAAGTATTGTTATAATTTATAATAACCGTATTTTAATATATTTTAATACCTTATTTACTTTGTAGCCCAACATATTCATTTATATTATTTCTACATTTGTGTAATGACAGAGTAAAAATACAATTCACCAGCCCTTGTCTTACACGTCGGTGACCGTAAAAGACCACTCAGGGATAAAATATGCATGTGCATAAAATATTTATGCAACCGAAGAAAAACTCGAAATAAAACCCTATATAATATAATTCATAATATTTTAAATTACCAAATTTTATAATCCACATTACATGACACAACGATAATTGTAAAATTAAATGAAGCGAATATGTATTCTGCTAAACTGTATATTCATTGTTTGTGTTTATTTTAGAAGACATTAACTCAAATAATATTAAAGTACATTAGTTGCCAGTTGTTGTAGAATTATAGTAAGTGTAGTTGTTTTAAAAGATAAACTAGTATAAAGGAAAACTCGAGTCGAACTTCTAAGAGTTTAGGTTTGAAGTTCTTCAAATCGTTAATCTAAATTCATTTTTAGGCGCAATTTTATGAATGATGTTAAAAAAAAATGTGAAGAAAAATATCAAACAAACCTTAGCGGCCATTATGGTTATTTTATCTTGAACAGTGAACTGTTAATGATTAAATTAGTGTAAATATCCTCTATATATACTGATTAAATCATTACGAAGCCTAGAATATATAAGTTACAAAAAAAAAATTGCTAATGTCACACTTTCCGTCGCAAATATTGTGATGAAACAAACACCTTTAGTTTTTAATAAAGTTGGTAATAATTAATTGCTAATTATTTTTTACAATACTTGCAAAATTTATATACGATTCTAGATCACTATCTAAAATATATTAGTTATTGCTAATAATCGTAGCTCATAATCATTATAGTAGTACTTAATGAAGTATTCAAAAATATTTTTTTAGTATTTATAGTTTCACTTCACTGGCGAAAAGTTAAACATGGATAAGACACATTCGCATTCCCAAAAATGACTTTCGCATCCCACCATGCATCACCATTTGCTTTCTATGCTTCTTTGAACTTCCACATACTTCTTTTGCTGTATCTACCATACTCTCTTTCAATATTCTCCAGCATTCTTCAATGTCCCATTGCGGCTGGCTTGCCATCATCAGCCATTCTCGAACACCCTCTGCATACTTTTCTCTTACACACTTTTCTTGCAACCTTTATTTTTCCAAGCCCTCCGAAGCGGACACGTTCTCGCAAGTGCCTTCACTTTCTGAACAGACCACTAAATCTAGCAATAACGAGATAGTGGTCCGTATCGACTGTGGGGTCCCCCTGTAGGCTCTTGCGTCCAATATTTTGCTTCGGAGGCGACTGTCTACCAAAATTAAATCCATTATACTTTTCTGTTCATTCCTTCTCCATGTATACATATGGATGTCCTTAAGTTGGAAAAATGTGTTTGACACAATAAGGTTTCTCTCCATGCATACATCCGCTATGAGCCTACCTGCGTCGTTCACTGTCTTATCACCAAATGGACCAAGTACGTCCACATAGGCGCGACGCTTGGTCCCCACCCGTCCATTCAAATCTCCGCATACAATCACGCGTTCATTGGTTTCTGCCATATCCAGAACTTCCCTAATATTATCCCAAAACTTCTCTAGGTCTGATGCCACCGAAGATCCTCCGGGAGCATATGCTACAACTATAAATACCTCGGTGACACCTAGTTTTGCGGACCCAAAGAAGTCTGGGATCATACATTCCCTAATCCTTCACACCTGAGGCCAAGCGAGATGACAACAGCACTTCTACCCCCATGCTGGCTCCATCGCTCTGTGGTACACCAGACCACAGAGCCATCCCGCCACCAGGAAGATCGCAGGCGTCGCTGCCCATTCGCTTGGTCTCTGTTACACAGAGCACGTCTAGCTCTCTGCTCTCCTCGACTCCCCTGACTTGGCAAGGCGTGATGGGTGGCGGCCCCCATCGCCGCATCTGCCGATGTTCGTACTGACGGGGACGGGTCGGTACGCGTCGCCTCCGGGGGACGTCCTAACCCGCACTGCGGTACGCATTATTCGAGCGAACTAATTAATTCGCACTTGTATGAAAATAAAACACGTGTTGTGCATGTTGAAACTAGACAGAAGTGTTATTTCTATTTTGTTGTTAGCTTTTTTTCGAGACTTAATGAGCGGTTTTGCGGCCAACTTCAACCTGTTTTACTTTTGTGTTACAGTGATGTGCGCGCATCTTAAAATTTCACTCTCATATTTTTTTTCGTAACGCGCCTAAAGAAGTATACCATAACTTTAAAATACTTTTTATTAATTTTATAATTTTAGCTCGTACACTGATGGACTCAAGCCTCCTTCACAATAGAAGGGAAATGGGTTTTATTTCGAGATTTCCTTCTTTTGATTAAATGTATATAAGTGGTCTTTTACGACACCCACAAGCTAGATGTCAGTAGTTGTAAGTTGTATTCTTACTTCGTTATCACACAGAATATTATTTAATTAATTAAAGTACATAAAATAAATAAAATACATTTGAAGTTTGTAGCTTCAAGTATTTAAATTTGTTGAAAGACCTTACGCTCCTGTTTTTGAGCTATTAGGTTGAAATTTTTAAAAATACATTCGTTTTGCTTCCCTACGTCAATAATGCAAATCCCGTAAAAAAATCGTGTTACGAAGACTGCTGGACGCTACTGGTAAAACCAGTAGCTTGGGCTGTTCGTTGATAGATTACTCAGCCTCTTATGTAATACTAGTTGACTTAAGATGCACTGTTCGATACAAGTTTATTAAAAATAAAAAAATAATATAAATTATTATTTTAAAAAAATGTAAAAATAATAAAATAAAAAAAATGTATAAATTATGAAGAGAATTATGAATGTTGAGGAAGCGAGTGAAGTATGCAAGGATAGAGTTCTCTGGCACTCTTTTCTCTCTGTCTACTCTGCAAGGGATATGGCGTGATGATATGTATGTATGTAATTATTATTTTAAATTAAGTTATTTTATTAATTTTTTTTTTAGGTATCACTATAGATGCTAGACTCCAACGGGGCCTTCGTATTGATAAATTATTAAACAGACTTAGCTCAACGACTTATGCGGTTAAACAAACTTAGAGTATTGACCGATATTGAAACAGCCAGAATAGTTTATTTCGCTTATTTTCATAGTCTTATGTTATACAGTATATTACTGTGGCGATGTTCCGCGGATCTGAGTAGTATCTTTGTTCTTCAAAACAGGGCTCTTCGCGCAATTTATAAACTAGGCCCAAGAGTTACACTACAAGAGAAATTCAAAGAAGTAAATACTGACTGTTGTATCACAATATATATACGAGTATGTATTGTATGTAAAAAGAAATATTGTAGTAGTAATTTGGAAAGATATTCTGACATTCATTGTGTGAATACTCGTAGTAAGGACAAATTAGTTGTACACGATACTCGTTTTGAAAGAATTAATAGGTCATTCATGGAGCAATATATACGTTTTTATAATAAATTACCAAAAGGTATCCGAGACGTGTCTGTGAATAAGTTTAAAATGGCTGTCAAAAAAAATGTTTAAACATTATCCGATAGATGGCATACGTCACCTTGAAGACGTGAGATATAATATGAATCGAAATTTGCATGTCCTAAAATAGTTCACGATGGTGTAAGTGGCAGCACGGTTGGGCCGGATTCCCAATAGCTGCGGGTTCGAACCCCGCTTGTGACATCATTTTTCGTTTCGTAATCGGGTATTTATAAATAATTAAGCATATTAAATGCTAAAAATTTCAGTAATTTGAATAACAAGGTTGTGTCATCGTTTAATACAATTCTTACTGTAAAGTTTGAAGTATTAAGCCTATACAATGTGTAAACATTGTCTGATAGATGGCATACGTCACCTTGAAGACGTAAGATATAATATGAATCGAAATTTGCATGTCCTAAAATAGTTCACGATGGTGTAAGTGGCAGCACGGTTGGGCCGAATTCCCGAAAGGAACTTCGTTCCATCCGGATGTCCCTTCACACCTCTTTTTATTTATTTTAATAATATTTTTACATACTTGTAAAGCGTAGCGTGTTTTGCTCAACAAATTTTGACTTTGGTTAGCGTTTGTAGCACATGGTATTGGTCATGCTCACTGAAAGGTCTGCTTGCTTTAGCTGCGTGAGGCGGGTCTCTCACTTTTCTCCAAGGTGGTTGAAGGGAGTGATGGCTGCTCTGGTAGTTAACTCGTGGGACGGTAAGACTATACTCTTGACGTTTTTCAGATTAGTACTACACTTAGAAAGTCGACGTCTGAACAGTTGGACTTCGTTCGGATATAGAGTGATAGAGCGGACTGATAGAGCCGGCAGGCCACCATTCTGGGTGGATTTGGGTTGGTAGGATGGCCTAACTATGTATCATTGGTATTGTAAAGGTCCATGACTGGCAGTAACTTTTACCATCAGCTATGTTGTTTGCTCATGCCCAATAACGGAATTATTAAAAGCTGACACGAATATATGTACATTATGTATCTGTGTATATAAAAGTTGCAACCACATTGCTTTAAATTTCTTGTTGAATACTCTGTAGTTAGTCCATTGAACAACGATACCCGATAATTATTTTCAAAATTGATATCATATGGACAACTACTATTATTATATTTATTTACTTTGTATTCAAAAAGAATTAAAAAAAAACTTAAGTTCAACTTTATTAATAACACCATTTCACGTAAGCGGAATGAACACGTCCCATAGCTGGGTTGGAGCTCTCTTTACAATAGAAGAAAAACTGATCTATTATACTACGCTTGTCAGACGGATTATTAATTTCAAGTTTTCCTTCTCTTGCATAGATGTCATATGCATATCATATTCCTTATTCATTTTTTAAAGCATCCACGACCAAGAAAATCGTGCATTATATTTTTATACCGTTCACCAAACTGAATGGTGATATTTTGAAGAGAGAGATCATCATCATTCTCCTACTCTTATCCCAATTACTTGAGGTCGATATAATATGTACTCTTCTTTCATAGTACATATTGCAGAAGTTATTGGCAATAGTTTTATTACCGGCCGCCTGCCAGACGTCAACCCTCCTTGGGAATGTAATTATTGACCAAACGGCATCAGATGGAGTTGGCTCAGGTCGTTATAAGGTTCTTAGTCGTCTTTTACGACATCCACGAGCAAAGCAAGGGTTGGTAGTATTCGAAGCCGCAACCACACAGCTAAAGGTAAAATTTGAAATTAAAAAAAAAACAAATATTACAGTTAAGTAAGGTACTTTGTGTTATTCTATAATATCAGCATCTTTGATTGGCATTTCACAATAAATTATTTTAACATAATTTAGTACAGACGGGCACCGTGAAGTCCGTTGGCGTATCCGAGACCAGCGCCATAGCCGAGACCAGCGTTGTAGCCGAGACCAGCATTGTAGCCGAGACCAGCGCCGTAGCCGAGACCAGCGCCGTGGCCGAGACCAGCGCCGTAGCCGAGACCAGCGCCGTAGCCGAGACCAGCGCCGTAGCCGAGACCAGTGCCGTAGCCGAGACCAGCGCCATAGCCGAGTCCAGCACCGTAAGCGCTAACACCGTGGGCAAGAGGTGCAGCGTATCCACTTGCGACTGTTGTGGCGTAACCGCGGGCCAAAGGACTGGCGTATGCGGAGGCGAGGGGAGCGGCGTGACCGTACAAGGGATCCTTGCGTACAACAGCGTTGAAGCCGTTGTGTGCGTCAGCTGCATAGTCGACGGTACGCTTGGTACCATCAGATTCGTACAGAGAGTACTGTCCTACAACACTGTCACCGACGCGGGTCTCGTGTTGGCTCTTGACATCACCGGTGTGAGGATCAGACACGCCGTATGAGAAGCTGCTGCGGTCAACACCGTGACCTAAGATGCCACTACCCTGGGCGGCGGCTACCATAAGAGCAATAACGACGAACTGAAAACGAAAAATAGAAAATTAATATAATTTATTCTTTATATCCTCTACACGTCTCTTTAAACCACAAATATACACAACTGCCCATTGCTTCATTTAAAAAAAAATGTTTTAAAGTATATAAAAGATGTTTATGTAATGCTAATATTATATTCAGCAAATTACTGAAATATAATCATTTTTTTATAAATAATAAGCAAATTTTAAAATTTAAAAAAAAGTTTAGATATGCTATAACAAAGTTAAATTGTATATATTGTGTCATTACGCAGTTATTACGATTTCTTTTAGGTAGGGCAATTCTATGTGCAATCCAAAAATTATTTTTGTGATTGGGGCCCTGTTGTTATTTTTATGTTCGACAATTGTATGTTTGACAATTACCTTCTACATAAGAATTTATTTATGCCTTATTACAGATTGTAATTCTTGTAATAAAAAAACATACTTTAAAATATAATACTATTTAATATTCAAACACTTATTTATTTTTAAACTAGAACTGTTTATTTTTAAAATATTAATTAACGAATTAAACAAACCTTAGCTGCCATTTTGATTATTATTTGTTGAACAGTGAACTGACAATGATCAACTATGCTAGGTGTTCTCTTTATATACCTTTCACATACCACGTCGAGACTTGTATGTAAACATTAATAATATAAATATTACAAAAGGAAATGATTTTATAATCACTAGGTCTAGGTCACATTCTCGTACACATACAACATTTTTGTCTAATGTTAATTAATTATTTTTATTATATATTCTATCTTGCAATAATTATTTGATTAATTTAGTTAAAGTATTGGTAATAATTTTATCAAGAAATATTTTGATTTAGAAAAATAATGTACCTGAAAATAATGCTCTATTAAATTGGCAATTTCTTTATAGTCTCACTTTTTTTTTATCGCAGAAAAGAAAAGTTAAAGTAGCATAGTGACATTTTCCATGTAAGTTTTAGTCTTACCTATAATAAAAATCAAAATGTTTGATATGAAATATGTACAGTATGTTGCAAGCTTGACATTGAAAATATCTTGAATAAATTCACGACCACTCTTTTGTTTTGCCCATGCCAGGATTTTGGTAAAATACAATACAATTTTTTACCAAAATTAATATTCTTACGACTATGTTACTACAGGATAATTTGTATACAAATTGCCCGAAAGGCTTTTCTCAGGTCACCTATAGTTATACTATTTCTCAAAGATGTATTTGTCATTATGATATTATACGGTATCGATATTAATATTTTATAATTTTATGTTAAAGATCGATTCTCCCTGTAGTTATGAAAAGTAAATAAACTCAAAACAAATGTTTTTAAAATATATACTTTTATTTACATTTTGACACGAGATTTGGGGACAATTAATTCTCTCGCGCGTTCCAATATTTAAAAATGCTATCAAAATGAATAATAATACTGTTGCATATATAGCTCACGATTAATTAATGAAATAAATGAAATCATAAAAAAAAATCTATCTATGTCTTGATTATGATATTTATTACATTAATATAATTTAAATATATTAAAAAGAAGATATATATAGATATATATTTGCGTATATATATATATATATATATATATATATATATATATAGATATATTTGCCTATGTATTTATTTTTATAATTTAAATGCATTCTCTTAATTATTTTACGATTACTATAATATCACTATTGTTCTGTATGTTTTTTATTATTTAATAAAATACAACTTATTTCAAGAACTGTAACCATTGGTGCTTGTTATTTATAGTAAAAACTTTCATATTATCATTAAGCTGTGTGGTAGCGGCTAGGAATACTATCAACCCTAACTTTGCTCGTGGATGTCATAAACGACGATTAAGAGTTTTATAATGACGGTGCCGTTTGGTCAACAATTAATACCCCCAGGAGGGTTGACGTCTGGCCATCGAAGACAAAGATCGGGTACCGGTGGTCCGCTCGCACGGTGAAGAGAGGTGTTTGCAGGGTGGGTCCATGGGGTTGCGCGCCGCCTCTTCCGTCGCCCCGGGCCGATTTGCCGGGGCGCGACCACATCCATGGTCCCACCTTGCGAAAAAAAAAAAAAAAAAAGGAGGGTTGACGTCTGACAGGCGGCCGGTCATAATACTATTGCCAATAACTTTTACAATATGTACTATGAAAGAAGAGTACATATTGTATCGACCCCAAGTAATTGGGATAAGAGTAGGAGAACGATGATTATCAATAAATTTATTTTATCGTAAGTCATGAAGAAATTTGTTCAAATAACCCACAAATAAAGATATTACAGCCTAGCTGTGCCCCTGATATTATAAAAGTCCAGAAGCCGTAGCATAATTTACCATTTAGTGTACTGCTTTCTCATTTGCTTAGCTGCTTGCTTTTATATGCAAGGAAAAAAAATTAGAAAAACTCAAAACAAGCTGCTTTATGTGATTATAGGCATAATAAGTTAGTAATCAACAATAAAGCGCGTATATAATAAGTATTTTTTTAACCATTATTAAAGAAGTTTATGATTACGAGAAGATAAAGAAAATCTTTCATGATCATCATCTCAGCCCACATACCTGCCATCACCGGGTTCGAAACCTTCTCCCCAATAGGAGAGCAGTTGACTTAATATATCAAGTTGGAAAGAGGATTTGCCATAGGGTTTTAATTTCAGTTTTCCTTCTCTTGCATTGATGTTACCTACATAATATTATATATCTTAGTTCTCTCAGAGAATGGATGATGAATAGTATTCTTAACTTAACTCTGCTTCCATCGTACATATTGCAAAGTTACTGGCAATAGTTTTATGACCGGCCGCCTGCCTGACATCAACCCTCCTTGGGAATGCTATTGTTGAACTGATGGCATCAGGTGGAGTTGGCCCAGGTCGCATGAAGCTCTTAGTTGTCTTTTACAATATCCACGAGCGAAGTAAGGGTTGGTTGGATTCGTCGCTGCTACTACACAGCAGATACAAAAAAATATAACAATTCATGGTCATATTCATTGTCATATAGGTACAAAGAATATAGTTGCTGTGTAGTAGCGGCTACGAATACTACCAACCCTTACTTCGCTCGTGGATGTTGTAAAAGATGACCAAGAGCCTTATAACGACCTGGGCCAATTCTATTTGATACCGTTTGGTCAACAATTACATTCCCAAGGGTTGACGTCTGGCAGGCGGCCGGTCATAAAACTATTGCCTTTTACAATATATACTATGAAAGAAGAGTACATATTGTATCGATCCCAAGTAATTGGGATAAGAGTAGAATGATGATGGGTTAATCAGAAGAATCTATATATTGATTTTACATCAGAGGCATTCCCTTCTCCTTTTTAATGTAGGTACCGGGGAGACAGAGACTAACTTACCTAGACCAGATTGGTCACGTACTGAAGGAAGGTGGAGTCAAGAGTCTCGGAAACCGGCGAGCGTGTATGAAGAGAATTATGAATGTTGAAGAAGCGAGTGAAGCATGCAAGGATAGAGTTCTCTGGCACACTGTTCTCTCTGCTTAACCTGCAAGGTATATGGCGTGATAATATGTATGTATGTCTGTTTTTAATGTTCAAATAAAAAAAGAATAATATCTATTGCCTGCCATTCATTGGAACACTGGCGTTCTCTGTTGGAGATGACTCTTCTCACGAGGAACGAAGATACGATATTCTCCACTCTTTAGCTTATAATACTATTAACTCTTTTTCACGGGGAGTGCTCTGAGGAACTGTTTGACTTGGCACCACCGTCACCGTTTTACCACCGTACTACCCGATATCGTAGCAGGGTTCATTCATTTCACCTGGAAACGATACGGTCCTTGACTGTACATTTTCAGCGAGCATTTGTCCCACGTACGTGCAAGATCTGGAATGAACTACCTGCGGCTGTGTTTTCCGAGCGCTATGACATGTCCTTCTTCAAACGAGGTTTAAGAAGAGCACTTTTTTTAAGGTAGGCAACGGCCTGGCTTTGTCCCTGGCATTGCTAAGGTCTATGTGCAGCAGTATCACTTACTAGGTGTGCTGCTTGCTGGTTTGCCACCAACGGCAATAAAAAAAAAATCTCTCCTGATACATCTGCTGGTTTCGACGATTATAATTTTCTTTTTACAGATAACAATCCGCACTAAGGACTGAATGTTTGAGTTGCAGTGGACTTTATAAACTTACGGTTAATTGTCATAAATAACAGTCAAACTGTGTGGGAATCGAACCCATTGTAGTTGGCATGGAAGATCGCTACCCAGACTATTAAGTCTTCTGTGTAGTTAATATGAAGCAATTATAAAAAAAAAATCAACAAAAAAAAATTGTTATACCTTTCTCGATCGCAATGCTTGTCTGGCAGAGATTGCCTTATGCGATAAGGTTGTTTGTGAGACCGGACCAATAGCTTGTTAAAACAAAAGAAAGAAATCAAGGTGGTTTAAAGCCATAATTTTAATGTACAAGCATTCGAAGACAGAATACAACAGCTGTCCTTTTATAGGAGAATTGTATAATTAGGCATCCAGTTAAAATATGTTTTATTGAATATTGCATGCATCATAAGCGAAGCGTTGAGGTGATTCTCTACTCTCGATATATGAAAATCAAGGACTTTTCAAAACTATATATAAAATGACTGTATTTTTCACATTGCACTTATAGTATAATATTATCATACATATATCAAGTAAATACATTTGTGTAAACGTATTTGATATTTTTAAAAAGCAATTATTTTGTTTAAAGTAAAAAAAGTTGATTAAAAAAATATTCAAAGACGTCGGGATGTTTCCGTAAGGATCTGGCAGTCTCACGACCGTAAAAATTTATGTATCGAAAATTTTCTATTATTAAAAGATTTATACGAAATTTTTCTATTATTTAAATCGCAACACGCTGTTTCCTTTCGAAAATGGCTTGGTAATAATTCTTTGTCGTTTAATTGCAATTAAAAAAAACTAAACTACTTAGTCTTTAGTGTATGTATACCTTATTAAAATTTGGGTTCGTTTACATTTTTTTGTTTGTCCATTTGGACAGGCAAAGGAAACAAATCCCATACAGCCATGAGTTTATTTACAATGCTGCAAGCATTGTAACGAACAGCTATGTTTAACACTACCTCGAGAATGGCACGAAATTTCAGAAGTACCTTTTTTCTTACATTTTCATTTCTGGAATTCACTAATAGTAAATGATAAACATACATACACATACATACATATCATCACGCCATATCCCTTGCAGGGTAGGCAGAGAGAACAGAGTGCCAGAGAGCTCTATCTCTGCATACTTCACTCGCTTCCTCAACATTCATAATTCTCTTCATACACGCTCGCCGGTTTCGGAGACTCTTGACTCCACCTTCCTTCAGTACCTGACCGATCTGGTCTAGGTAGGTTAGTCTCGGTCTCCCTCGGTAAGGAGGGAGACCGAGACTAACTAACGATATATTTTTATCATTTTTAAATGATAAAAAATATAAAAATTATGAGGCGTGCACTTATGGATTTTCCAAATTATTTTTCTTTTTAATTAAATTGTGAATTCATTTTTATATGTATATTTATCAGTTCTTGAGGTTAGAATATTCTAAACTATATTGCCCGTTCTGCCAGTTTCAGAAGATAAATGTAATATTGAACTATTGATATCTAATGTCCACAATCCAACGAGATAACGATATTATAGAATTATATTACGATGTTTAGATTTAATTTCAATCTAATTTAAAAATAAAATATCTTTCATATTGTGATGCATATTTGTAGGTACTTTCCGTTTTGACATACCTGTTTAAGACAATAAGGATGAAGACGATTAACGTACCATCTGAAACACGATTTGCTCATATATATCTTCGAGAATGGTCACATATATCTTTTCCATGTGGTGCCGTATTACGAATACGATTCGCCACCCCCTATTTTATCCGAGGGAGATATTAAGAGTCGTCTCTTACTATATACTCGAAATACGAGATACTCGAAAACTCGAAAGTAAAACCTATACCTACACGTATGATGTGTGGGTATAGTAGGTCAATTTCCCTCCCATTACGGAGGAGGCTCGTGTACTCAATTTTATCGAGTAACTCATTTTATCCTTCCCGTTAGTAGGCTCGAGCCTAACAATGAGATATATATGAGCCTTTTTTTTTATTGGTGGGCTATGGGTGCGTCTCGCCCCGCCGAATCGGTCCGGGGTGACGGAAAAGGCGGCGCGTGACCCCATAGACCCACCGTAAAATCCTCCCTCTTCGCCGTGCGAGCGGACCACCGGTACCCGATCTTTGTCTTCGGTGGCCCGCTCGGGATATATATGAGCCTAGATGATGATGATCTTTGAGAATATTTTCTTCACAAAATTCATTACTGTTGTGTGTAATTTGTTACTTATTTTGACAAATATTACTTATAGCATGATTGGGAAGATAAATACAAAGACGGTAGATAAATTGAACTATTGTTTAATTGATCACAGCATTTTCAGGTCCAGAATTAATTATCCTATTAATAGTTTAGTACCAACGGCTACCGTAGAGACCATTGTTTGCGCCGTAACCGCCATAACCGCCGTAGCCAAGAGGAGAGTATCCGTATGCACCAGCAACATTGGCGCCGTAACCGTAGCCACCGTATCCGAGACCACCGTATCCGAGGCCACCGTATCCAAGACCAACGGGAGCACCCCAACCCTGGTTAAGAGCACCAGCATAGGCACCATATTGAGGATCTTTGCGTACAACAGCGTTGAAACCATTACCGCCGGCAGCGTAGTCAACCACACGTCTGGTGCCATCAGGGTCATTGAGTGAGTACTGTCCTACAACGCTGTCACCAACACGGGTCTCAGTCTGGCTCTTGACATCACCGGTGTAGGGATCCGCAACTCCGTAAGAGAAGCTGCTTTGGCCAGCTCCATAACCGACGGCATTGCACTGAGCAACTGCTACCATTAAAGCGACGACCACGAACTGTAAATCATAAATTTGTGTTCAAACCATATTGTTTTTCATTATCATCTCTTTTCATATACGTCGCACTGTTCGAGCTCTGGCTCGAGCCTATTCCACAGTAAGAGGGAAATTGACCTGGTATACCATGCTGGTAAGACCGGTTGGCAAAGACTTTTAATCGGAGTTCTCCTTCCCTGGCATAGATATTATATGCATATAAGGGAATATTCCCTTAGTCACCCTTTACCACGTCCAGCGATAATCAAGTATCTTACACGTAGGTGACTGAATATTTTATATTATATTTTTATTACGTACTATATTGGGTATTAATAGAATATAATATCACTATCTCTAACTTTGCTATGAGATTGTAAAAACTGTGGGTTTACCAGGTGAATGGACAGTACTATTTTTCTAGGCGATTTATAACGTCAATTACGATTGTCAATATGTCTGTCAATCGAGGCAATTTGAATATAATCTGACTTGGGGAGGCTTATAGTTAATAGAAAATAATACTAATAGGCAAACTCGCTGAGTTTTTTTGCCTGATATTCTTAGTAGCGGTTCCGTTCCGATCCAGTGGTAATTAATTCGATTAATTTAAAATGTTAAAACTGACAATATATAAGTGCCTTTGCAGGGTTTATACATAAAATGAATTTGAATAGGGTAGGCCGATTTAACTGTAGTGTCAAATAACCAAATAGCTTAATATTTAAGCATATCAGGCAATGGCTAAATCAATGTCTAGCGAACGACTTATTATGTAAAGTACTATAAAATTTTGAGATGTACTTTTCAAAAATAAAATATAATAAGAAACAATTAAAATATTTCAGAAAAGATGTATATTTGAAAGTTAGTCCTCTTATATTTGAAAGTTATACATTTATTTATTAGCATATATTATATATAATAAAATAAAGTTTTCATATAATCTAATGGACTGCTGATAAAGTATTAGGTAACCGCCATCACTCAGTATAGGATTCAGTGTAGAAATATCATATAATATTTTAAATGGCGTCTTAGTTAATCCTATTATAGAAAAGATAGACATTTTTTTGGTAATTTCAAAACAATGTTTAAGAACTGTATTATCTTGCTCTATAAAAGATGTATAGCATGGAAGATAGTTATAAATAGCATGGAAGTAAGAGGAAGAAATTTCGTAATAAAATCTTATACCAGGAGGTTAATTTCTTTTATCTAAATAGGACCTGTACTAGTGGGACGTATATGGGCTGAAATGAAGAATAAGTTTTGACTAAATTAATTCACCAATCAGAATAGCATTGCGATTAACGGTTATGATTAAGCGTTTGTATATCTTTCTATGACTTTGTTAGAGATGATGTGTATTTCGTTATTTAATTTTTCTATGCCTTGAAAATAATAGTTTTTTTCGTGTATAAAGGGTATTATTATAGACTCTTTTAATTTTTATATGTGTGTGCGTAATTTAAACACGATTCATTGTTGAGCTAGCTTTAAAGGATTAATTATGCTTCAAATTGGTTAAGTGTTATTGTTCATATTGGTTAAGATTTGGTGTTTAATTTGCTCTCTGAATTTTCCCAAATTTTAAAATATATTTTTTGAACGATCATATAAACAGTTTCTTTTTTGCAATTATTTCCTTTAAGGCACTATTGCAAGTAACTACCCCAGACTTCCTACAAATTTATGATTCCTAATTTAGTAGTTTTAATTAAAATAAATTTTAATTAATCCTACAAAACTCACCTTAGCTGCCATTTTGTTAGGTGACTTTCGTTCTACAGTGAACTGCGAATGATAATTCAGGATTACTGGATGCTCCTTATATACTGTTCTCATACTACTCTAAGCCGGATTAGTAATAAATTATATTTAAAGGAAATAACAATATAATTAAGGTCATGCACCAAAAAATATAAGGAATTTAAAATTTAGTATTGTTTTAAACATTTTTAATTAATGATAATATAATTATTTTAATAATCGTAAAACTTCCTATACCAACCAATATTTTATGAACGAAATAGTAATAATATTGTAAGCATTCAGTGATGTGGAGTGAATTGGGTTTTTTTATTTTTTTTTATAGTAGAGGCAAAGTGAAATAGAATTTACTAGGATGAAATCTTTGTTTAATATTAAAGGAAGTAATTTTACTCAGATATTAAACAGCTTATAGGAAGTGTTGTACATTTAGTCTTATTTACAAGAAAATATTAATAATCTATAAAGATTTTTAGAAATAAAAGTTGATATAAATATATACAAAGAATTATATTGGAATTGGTTAGTTAAACTTAATAAAAAAAAACAGCTGAAATTGGTAAGTAATTGTCGAAAGAAAATCTCGTGTAAAGTGATAATACCTATTAATGTTTAAATAGTTTTAGATTATTATTTACTTTTTATTAAGCAAATGTATAATACAATTATTTTGCCTCTTTTTTGTTGAAAATAATAAAAAAATAAGTTATGGTCCTATAATACTCGTAGATAAATTAACTTTAAATTTTCCATTAATAGAAGGTGAAAAAATTACAATGGTTATAACGCAACCCTAAATTCGAACCTTTTCGAATAAATAGTTATATGCGATAAAAGTGTTAGATTAACCAGACCGTAAAAAAAAATGAATAATATGATCAGAATTATCAATTTCCCTGTTTAATATATACTTAATTAATTTTAAGGGCAAAACACGATATTAACATTTTTATTCTTTTAACGCAAAGGACTTCATAAATATACAATTAATTGACAAAAAGTATAATCACAAGTCAACCGTAGATACGATAGAGTAATGGAAATACTTGAATTAAAATTTAAGGTGATTGAACGAAATCAAGGTAAAATCACCGGTAAAACATAAATATAGTAATGATACTGCACAGATGTTTTTTTTTATTGCTTGTGGTGGCAAACGAGCAAGCTGCACAGCTGATGTTAAGTGTCACTTCTGCCCAAGGACCTTTGCAATACCAAGGGTATAGCTAGACCGCTGATTACCAATGTAAACCCCAAACCCACCCAGTTGGGCTTTCGGCTCTCTCGCTCACCGAACGAAGCGCAATAGCACATTGCCATTAATCATACATATCTTTCTTACTCATACATTCTGCGAGAGTGTGGTATCATCCCGGACTGACCGGTCCGTGGCTGTAGACAGAAACTGTCAAATGGTTGCGCAGATGACGTAGTGGTTAAGATGACCCGACCTTTCGTGATGGGTTCAATGCCCATTCAGGACAAAACCTTGTGCGATCCACAAAGTGTTCTTCTGAGTCTGAATGAATACAAGGATTATTTCATTAGTGAAGGGTGCCTTTTAAAAAAAAAAATATAGCAGTAGGTACCTCATGTTAGGTTAGCGATTAAGTCACGGGTAAGAATGGTCATCTGAGGAATATTTTCGTATTTAGACTGAAATAGCCAAAATATCATCTATCCATTTCGTATACAGTTCTTAACAATATTAGTTAAGAAGATCAAAAGCATTATATATTAACTAATTATTCAAATTTGAAGAAGATAAGGTAAGCTGTATTTACTTTTACATTACTACTAAGGGATATAAAACGCTTATAACATCTATACAAGATAAGGAAAACTCGAAAAAAAACCCTATACCAACACGTCTGAACAGCGCGGTATAGTAGGTCAATTTACCTTCCATTAAAGAGTAGGCCCGAGCCCTGTTGGGCTCGGGCCTACTGGGACATATATTGGCTGTGATGATGATGATGATGATGAATTGTTGTATTATAATATATTCCTAATATTACTAATATTATTAGAGGAAGGTTTAAACAAAATAATAACATCAAAGGTGTAAAGTTATTATTTTAATTAAACAACTGGTACAGCCTATATTTATAATAATTATGTACCATAACGAGCTGCAATAAAAATGAATCCAGTAAATGAATATCGTAGAAGTATGTTGAGGTAATATTTTACATGATTTTTAGTATTTAAGTTGTATAATAATATATAATTAAACTCAAATTAATATCATAATAATATCTACGGTATGTTCTAGAAATAATATCGTTGAAATCTATATTTTCAATTGGAATAAACATTCTAGATAGATGAAACTTATTAATACATGCTAGATGAGTTAGAAAGACATAGGTATGTATCTATAAGTATACATAGGTATGTATCTATATATATGTCGCTGTGTGATAGCGGCTACGAATACTTTTTTATGTTTTCACGCTGTGGAAATGCTTTTACTAGCCCTCGCCGGTGACAGACGAGGGGGTGTGTGGGACTCGCCAGTCAGCTGGTTCGACCGAATTACCCACTAAAACCACAGCGGTCCCTTCCACACTTTTACGGGATGCCGGAGAGATCGTCTATTGACATTCTATCCTCGACACCCCAACGCTAGGCCATCTGGCCACGTCCAGTCGACAGTTAAGGTGGCGGGAGGAGATGCGCGTAACGGCGCCTCTGCCTTCCTGGCTGCCGCCTACGGAGTGAGTCTGCAGAAGTAAATGCCTCACGTAACCGCTCCGCGGCCTCCTTCGAAGAGATGACCTCCTCACAGAAGGAGGCCATCGACGACCAGACGACCAGCACCTGTCGCTGTCAAGCATCTTAGATATGATGGTCAACAACGACAGGCGCTGAGGCCCCCAGGCGGGACATACCTCTAGGGTGTGACGCGCATCATCAGTTAGCGCGCCACACTCATGGCATCCAGGGGCCTCTTCCCGTCCGATCCTGTGCAGGTACTTACCGAAGACCCCGTGTCCGGTAAGTACCTGAACAGCGGCTACGAATACTACCAACCCTTAATTAGCTCGTGGATATCGTAAAAGATGACTAAGACCCTTATAACGACCTGGGCCAACACCACCTGATGCCGTTTGGTCAACAATTGCATTCCTAAGACTTCTAATTTGACATTTCGTCTCGAAATGTCAAATTAGTAGTTCACATTGAAAGATAAATATATATCAGAGGTTTTTTGCATCTGTCAGATTATCAGCGCTTGGGCAATTGTAGGTATTACCTCAACAACAGCTGAGACAGATACCATATTTTGGCCTCACGTATATGTACTTTATGGTGTACGTCGCTGTGTGGTAGCGGCTACGAATACTACCAACCCTTACTTAGCTCGTGGATGTCGTAAAAGACGACTAAGAGCCTTATAACGACCCATGCCAACTCAGTCTGATGCCATTGGGTCAACAATTATATTCCCAAGGAGGGTTGACGTCTGACAGGCGGCCGGTCATAAAACTATTGCCAATAACTTTTACAATATGAAACAAGAGTACATATTGTATCGACTCCAAGTAATTTGGATAAGAGTAGGAGAATGATGTATATGTACTTTATTTATTATAGACTAATGACTTAAGCTTAGGCAAAAAAGCGAGGTTGCAAAATAAAACAGTTTTCTTTCTTTCTTTTTTTTATAATACCTATTTTAATTATAGCAATAATATATCTGTAACTAATCTCAAAATAAAATAGTTTTATATCTCTATCTATTACTACTATAATCACATCGAATATGATGTAATTGAATTTTAGAGTCTTATATTTTTAATATAATATTTTAAAATTACACGTAATTATAATATAAATATCATGTTTCAGTCTTCTTCTTTCTGTATTAGAAGTATATTTAAAAGCCAAAACAAATTTGTCTTTTAAATATATTTTTGACTATAATAAAAACTTTTATTCATTATCATCTCAGCTCGTATATGTCCCACTATTGGGCTCGAGCCTCCTCCAAAATGGCAGGGTAATTGACCTACAATATACCACGCTGGTCAGACGTGTTGGTATAGGGTTTTATTTCGTGTTTTCCTTCTCTCGCATAGATGTCATATGCGTTTTATATCCCTTAGTCGTCTCCTACGATCACCCACGGGTAAAATAGGGTGTGGTGAATTGTATTCTTACTCCGTCACCACACGGAAAATTTATATTAACAAAGAATTATTCTTTCATTCATTGATGAGATTCAATGGACAGATTACATTTTAGAAATGCGTTATGTAGATAATATTGAAGTCGTGAATATAAAAAATATAATTTTTCGAGTCGACAAAGTTGTAAATCATAATTACTCGGGGTCGATACAATATGAACTCTTCTTTCATAGTACATATTGTAAAAGTTATTGGCAATAGTTTTACGACCGGCCGCCTGCCAGACGTCAACCTTCTTTGGGAATGTAATTGCCGACCAAACGGCATCAGATGGAGTTGGCCCAGGTCGTTATACGGTTCCTGGTCGTCTTTTACGACATCCACGAGCAAAGTAAGGGTTGGTAGTATTCGTAACCGCTACCATACAGAATACTGGGTATGTAATAAAATTATTTTTATTTGTATTCTCAGCATATGTATTTTCCAATATTGGTTTGGGGTTGGGTGAGGGCAATTTACAGTATAACACTGGCAAGATACATTGGTATGGTATTACGTAATTAGCCTAAATATTAAATGTTTAGGTTGTTGTGAGTACCTGTTTAGTGATAGGACCACGCTGTTGACAATTTTCTGTCTACAGCCGCGGGCCGGTCCGTCCGGGGTAGTACCGCAGTCTCGCAGAAGATCGACGTCTGAGTAATGACAACATGCTATTGCGCTTCGTTCGGTGAGTGAAAGAGCCAAAAGCCCAAAAGGGTGGGTTTGTATTGGTAGGTAGGCAACAATTTTAGTTTTCTCTCAACATTTTTCGATTCAACTGACCGTTTAGTATCTATATCGATTTAAAGTTGCGTAACAACCATTCTCACATATAGGTTTTTAGACAGTAGAAATTTATGATGAAAAGACGAAAACTTCGTATGATTGTGCGTGTGTACGTGGATGGATATATACTAAAGTATCGTAAGTAGGTATTATTGGACTACCTAAAGTATCTAATGTCTGACACGGTCGCCCATCTTCAATTTCAAGCGATTTAGTACTATTGCGATTTAGTAGAGAAACTATATATAAGTATATACCTACCTACTTATTAATCAATAAAATAACTATAGCTAGCTAGTACTCATAAGTAAAAAAAAAAACCGGAGGTGTCAAGGGACACCCGGATGGAACGAAGTTCTATTTTAATTATATATTTTTTTTCTGCCTTAAGCGATTTTTATCGTTATATTTTAGCCAATTTGCAAAATATCTTTATAAATTATAGCCTATGTGTTATTCTGATGTGCAAGCTATATTACTATAAATTTCATCAAAATCCATTCAGTAGTTTTTACGTGAAAGAGCAACAAACATGTTCACATCCATACATTATTACAAACTTTCACGTTTATAATATTAATAATAGGTTATACAATTCCACTAGACTACCATAACTTTTCGGCCCCGAGCCCGAACGCGAGCCGGCCACGCGGCCCGGTCACGGGCGAAAATAATTTCGTTGCGCATTATTTTGATTTTGCTATATCTCTTAAGGTATTGATTTAATTTGCATGGTCTGAAGGAAAAAAAATATCTTCATGAAATGCTCAAGCCAACTAATGTATTTAAAATGATAAGGATTAATACAGTATTTGTGTAAATAGCTTTTCAATTACCGTTTTATAATAGAACATTTTTTAAAGTATTAAAATGGATATAGTATGTTATCCTTAAGAGATAGATATATACCATCGCGGACTTTTTTGTAGGCCTTTTTAAGCTGTATAATACTGTAGTACTTTATTTTGATCTATTTCGTAGGGTTCAGCCAGCGTTTGCAATGTAAGCGCAAAATAATGTGTTTATTTACGACATCACATTAGAAACCTCTAAAATTATCAGTGTTTCTCTAGTACATTATGCATATATTATACATATAAACCTTCCTCTTGAATCACTCTATCTATAAAAAAAATCGTCGCGACACCACACTGTTCAATGCGAAATAGAAATGAAAATATCTGGCTTGCTTTCTATAAGAGAACCGACGAGCGACGCCGCACAGCTTACAATAGCAAAAAGTGTCGTGACAACTTTTCGTAAGAATTTTTTCCGTCTAGCCCCCTTTCACAACGCGCGATAAGGAACTTCGTTCCAAAAATAAAATCAAAAACCTGACTGCGTAAAAAGTGAACCAAACTACGTACATATAAAAAAAAACTGAAAAGAAAAAACAAGCACTTAGATGTCCGGTGGTCTAGAATTCTATAATGTGTTTTTTGTCAGTTTTTTTATCTACGTAGTTTGGTTCACTTTTTACGCAGTCGGGTTTTTTGATTTTTTAATTACCCTTATAATTTACTTTTCTTATTCTTATTTTCTTTATTGCTCTTGGTGGCAAACGAGTTTGCAGCACACCTGATGGTAAGTGTTACTGCTGCCCATGGAGTATTGCAATACCTGAGATAGGTAAGTTAGGCCACTGCCTACCAATAATCCCACACCCACCCAGAAAAATGGGCTTCCGGTTCTCTTGCTCACCGAACGAAGCACAGCAGCATATTGCCACTGCTCAGGCGTCGATTTTTTTTTCTGCAAGAGTGTGGTATTACTCCAGACAGACCGGCCCGCGGCCGTAGACAGAGAACTGTCTACAGTGTGGTTCTACAACTATTGAAAATTTTTATCGAAAATTCTTATTTTTGCCATTAGATTTTTCTAGGTAAATTTTTACTTAAGTACATACTTCAAGTTCACTTTGTGATAACACAGAAGAAATACGATTCACCATCCTCTATTTTACCACAGGGAGTCACAAAAACGACTAGAGGATATGATATGCATATAACATCTATGCAAGAGGAGAAGAACTCGAAATAAAACCCTATATCAATATGTCTACGCCTGTAAATTTACTTTTGAGCTCACTAGATGGCGTTATACAAAATATTAAAACTCACTATGGTTTCGTTACACGAATGTCGATTTATATTTGTTTAAATTATTTGTTAATAGTATAGTCTTGGGCTTAGTCGGTCACCAATGAAAGCGCTGAATTTAGTTCATAATCCAATAGCGAACTAGTTCGCTCTATTAGTTCATTAGTTCTTTTTTTGAAATAATTTAGTAAAATCAATAAATAAAGAAGAAAATATACATACACACACATCATCACGCCATATCCCTTGCAGGGTAGGCAGAGAGAACAGAGCGCCAGAGAACTCTATCTCTGCATACTTCACTCGCTTCCTCAACATTCATAATTCTCTTCATACACGCTCGCTGGTTTCGGAGACTCTAGCCTCCTCCTTCCTTAGAAAAAAATATATTTATAATTATTGCATGTCCTGTTTATTTTTATTTAAAAAGTACAAAATATTACGTGAATATTTCACACGTTTATTTACGGCACATAAAATCTTTTACTTAAATAAAAATGAAAAAATAAAATAATTCTCATTAATAATTCGGCAACAACTAGTCTCGTTCCTATTATAATACGTAATCATAATACAATACTTAAGTTAGTAGTAGTAGTTCAAAACATTTATTTGAAGTCCGTTAATAGATGTGGATGTGAAGTTGTTTAGTATCGATATCGAAATATCAAGGCGCGCACAGTAAAAGGAAATAACTCGGTTAGTCACATAGCGCCACTGTCTAGTAAAGCGGACGCTAAAAAAATATGAAAAGAACTAAGAGCGAGATCATCGACGAACTAGTTCGCATAGTTCACCTAAAGGAGCGCTCTTCCCACCTAGGTCGTTCGCGAACTACCCAAGACTATAATATTTATATATATATATAATACCCAAGACTATATATTTTCTAGAATTGCCGACCATCAGGCAATTCATGAAACGGTGCTCCCAGAGGTTCATTGATTCTGCCATGATTCACCCCAACCAACTAGTGGTTGAGGCGGCTAACTACACACCATCAAAAATATCCGCGATCCGACGTCCTCGACACGCACTGACCGACGTTGACGATGAAATCACAATCGTTCAAGAAAGAGCCAACACGGCCCGCGCGGCCATAACACATAAATACTCGCGCCTTCGCCTCCGCCGCCGGGGAAGGAAGACGCGACGCGAAAAAATCAATATTTCAAACGTGGGCACACCCACTTTGCCACCAGCGACGCCCCGAGCCGAGGTCGAGGTCACTGCGTTACCAAAAAAAAAAGAAAAAAAATTTGAATATTGTTTCCGGGTTGAGAGTCCTCAGCGCTCACCCATAGTCCGGTTAAGCTGTCAAAGCCCTCTCGGCTAACAGCGTTCGCAGTGGAAAGAGTTTAGTGGGTATTCTAGGCAATCAATAAATCGTGTCTTACAACAGTACAAGAAGTTTCATTGCGAAGTGAAGTGAAGTAAGTGATCGTCACCAGAGGACCCTAGAGTCGTATACATGTGGTCCTTCGAGCCGGATCCGGTGGTCCTTCGAGTCGGATATATCTGACCAACATATTATAGTAGGTCAATTTCCCTTCCATCGTGGATGTGGTTTAAGCACAGCAGTGAGACGTATATGAGCCGAGACAACATCCTGTTTAGCTATACATGGTGATAGCAGGATGTTATACATAATAATTTGTAAACAATTACCCATAATTCGTCGTGAGATCTTTCCACCTTTAATTGGAATGTTGTCAATTTGAGCCTTTAGTGGCACGACCGAATAGTTAATATAATCAATAATAATATCAAGTTATCTTTTATGCAAGCCTTACAAATAAATAATACAGTCATATAAAGGGTTGAGAGATTATGGCCGGTACTGTCCCTTCCATCATCTTGGATGGATCAGGCGAGGTGTGACCATACCCATAGTCTGTCCCCCAAAATAGAAAAAGGTAAAAATAATAAAACAATTTTTCATAAGGTACTTTGAGTAAGTTTATATATTCATCACAGCGTCTTTTATGGGAGTTTGATAATAAGTTATCTTAAAACTATAGTTTAGTACAGATGAGCACCATGGAGTCCATGAGCACCATGAAGACCAGCACCATAAGCGATGGCACCGTGAGCGAGGGGTGCGCCGATTGCACCGTAACCGGCAACACCGTGGGCGAGGGGTGCGGCGTATCCATGGGCGAGGGGTGCGGCGTATCCGTGAGCTACGGAGGTAGAGTAGCTATGGGCAAGAGGAGCGCCGTATCCGTGGCCGAGGCCAGCGCTGTATCCATGGGCAAGGCCAGCGCCATATCCGTGGGCAAGGGGAGCGGCATAACCGTGGGCAAGAGGAGCAGCTACGGCATGTGCGACTGGGGCAGCAACGATGGGTGCAGCATGAGCTACTACTGGAGCGGCATGAGCGTATACGGGGTCCTTGCGTACGATGGCGTTGAATCCGCTGTGGTCATCAGCAGCATAGTCGACGGTGCGCTTGGTACCATCAGACTCCAAGAGCGAGTATTGTCCTACAACATTGCCTCCAATGCGGGTCTCGTGTTGGCTCTTAACATCACCGGTGTGGGGGTCTGATACACCATATGAGAAGCTGGTGTAGTCAGCTCCATGACCGTGGATGGCGCTGCCTTGAGCAGCAGCCACAAGCAAAGCGACAACGACGAACTATAATTAAAACAAAACAGGTATTAAAAAAATATTCGCAAGCGAAAAATGATTACCACAAATAGGATTTGGACTTGCATCTATTTCAAATTTATTTTTGTGGAAATGAAATATATCATGCATATAACTTTAAAATTATGACGTCACATAAAATTATAATGACGTTCAGCGTGCAGCATTATGTGCACGTAACAGTTTATTTGTGAATTTTCTGCCAATTGGAAATAATTTCAGGCTCCATATAACTATTAAAAATTACTTAATAAAAAATGCCAACAAGAAATTATTCAAACAGAGGTCAAAGTGATATACACTTTACCTAAATAAGCAATTGAGGCTGCTAGAACCAGAGCGGCCTAACTACAAGAACCATGTTTTACAATATAGAGGGCATTATAATTAAGTTAAATTCAATTTAATCGATTTTCGACTATTGTTAAGTGCTTGTAAATAATTGTAGGCCGCTGTAGTTCTGTCGATTAACATTTTTAGATTACGAAATTGCAATTAGGTTAGAATTCGCAAAAATGCAGTTAGGCCTCTCTGGTTCTAGCAGGCTCAATTGATTTTTATGTTTATTGGTATTTCATAAAGTTGATAATTATAAAACTTAGCATTAAAAGCGTGCTTAATAATATAAATATTACAATGATATTTAATTTTAAGCTTAATTAATTAAAATTATAATTATTTTAATTAATTATAATTTTAATTAATTAGGCTTTTTAGGCTAAAATTATTTTATTAAATGAACGAGACCATATTTATGAATAATGCGTCTACGTATATAATTGTCATATATATTCATACTGCTTATTAAAAGTGAAATTTATTTATTTTGAAGAAAAAATTCTTATTAATTTATAGTAAAATTAACTCCTATAATTATTAAAACATATTTGATAATTTGGAACACGTTAAATAATTGTAAATTATAGAAATAATTAATTGACTTTTGCTATATTTGAAAACACTTATTTCACAAAACTGTTCACTTCGCGATAATTAAGTAAATTAAACAAACCTTAGCTGCCATTTTTGTTAGGTTATAGTTTGTTGCACAGTTAACTGCGAATGATTAATCAGGGCTACCAATTCTCTTTATATACAATTCCCTTACATTCTTAAACGGGCTAATAATAGGAAGTAAAAGACATGCAGCTAAGGTCAAACAAAGCGTACAGTTTTTAGGTTCTAATTCGAAGTATAGTTACACGGAACTAACTTACTGACCATTGGTTAGTTTTAAAAGATCCGTTTTATGATTATCATATACTTGTATTATTTTTATATTATGAGTAATGGGATTGCATGCTTAATTATATAAAAGTGGTATAAATATCATTCATATTAAGTGCCATGGGTTAAATTTTTGGGAAGTAGACTCTTTCTGTGATGCCAAAGGTTTGTTTTGAATCTAAATGTAATTGTGGTCGTTGAACATGTACTCGTATTTTCTATATGATGACAAAGGTGACGAAAACAGAATACGATTTAATTTTTGTTTGTCACGGATTACCTAAAGTATGACCTATAAATACAAGCAGGTCGTTACTGCACGCGAAGGCATTTTTAGAGTGATATTTATGCCAATTCCTCTAGTCAGTGAGGAATAATAGGGCAAAGTTTTATTATAAAGTATTGTTTTTTGGGGCCAAGCTCTGGTATGGTTATATGCCGCTCTATAAATCTGGGACGACGTGAGGGGATAGCACACGACTCCATAACCTGCTGTACACGTACCTCGCTTACGCCATGTAGGCGGGTCGGAGGTACGTGCCCCGTAATTGGACATATGTGAGTTGCAAAAGAAGAAGTCTTAGAATTGTTTATGGTATCCACGAAATATAAGGGTTGACTCTCAAGTACATAGTTATCTTTATTTTAAATATAATAAATAGGGTTTCCTTCATCTGAGGTCATATTTGTTTCGCTTTTAGGAACACGTTTCCTGTTTAATAGCCTCCTATTTTAATACTAAATTGGCTGGTAATTTTATGCTGGTGACATTGATTGAGGATATTTTTGACGAAAAATATTTTTAACGAAATTAGCTAAGAAACTTAAGTATACAAAATGATAACTAACCTACTGATATATGTCTCAGTAGCCTTTTACAATATTCACGAGCAGGGATATATTAATACAATAAATTTTGTTTCGACGCCATGTGAAGGATATCTTATGCCCGACATGAAATAGTCATATTTTTATGTATTTATTTAAAAAAGATATATGATCCGAGGTATCCTATTAGGATCGATGAAATTTTATTATTCAACTCCGAATAATTTGAAATATATATTATCTTTTATTATTTTTGACTCAAATAATGCAAAGAAATGAATGAAATCCTTACTAATATTATAAATGCAAAAGTATGCAAAAGTGAAGTAATTCTGTCTGTCTGTCGCTCTTTCACGCCAAAACTACTGAACCGATCTAAATGAAATTTGGTACACAGATATTTGAGAGACTGATAAAAGACATAGGCTACTTTTTAATGATAAAAAAAAACACTGTAAAGGGGGATGAAAAGTTGTAAGGAAGTATCGTCATTTATAAAGCCAGAAGCTTGAAACTTATTTTTAGGCTATTGATTAGATATAAATAAATATGACATTAACATGTTATAAAAATTTACCCTTAGGGATAAAATAAAAATAGGGGATGAAAGACTTTAGGAAAGTAACATTTTACGCGGGCGGAGCCGCGGGCAGAAGTTAGTTAATAATAAATGTAAGTAGTTTTTTTTACATTAAATCAAAAACTACATAACACATTGTAATTAAATAATCACTCACATAAAATTTACGCATAAACACGCACGCATACAGTCACACATCTGCGATTATCCATACGGTTACACAAACTGTACTGAATTTAATTACGTAATAATTTTCACTAAGGCAGTTCAAACATAAAAGTTCGTTGCAATAAACTTACATTAATTAAATATTTGTATCAATACATTAAAAACATATGTGTGTAAATTTATTAAAATGAGTTTTACGATTATTTAAATGTAGACAAATACATTAAAATAAAGATTTACATTAAAATTGAACTAATATTTATAGTTTTAGAGATGTAATTACTACCTACTTTACTTTAGGATAAAAACTTAAGCTATAAGAATATTTAAATATATTCGGCAAATTAATATCTTAAATATATATTTTAAAGTTGTTATTGATTGCAAAATATATATTTACAATAATTATGTTATTCTCCGTGTGGTGACGGAGTAAGAATACTATTCACCACCCCATATCTTGCCCGTGGGTGATCGTACGAGATGACTAAGGGATATAACATGCATGTAACATCTATGCGAGAGAAGGGCAACTCGAAACAAAACCCTATACCAACACGTCTGACCAGCGTGATATAGTAGGTTAATTTCCCTCCCATTACGGAGGAGGCCCGAACCCAACAGTGGGACATTTATGGTCATATATTATCTGTGATGATGATGATATTATTCAAGTTAAAAGTTATAATAATCATAAGTAATTATTTTCCTATAATTATAGCGCATTATACTTCTATAGACTTCGAAAATATCCCACTTAACCAAGGAGACCGCTGTATATTAGAGACGAAGGAGGCCCCTTTCTGTTGGTGTTTTCTCAGCTCTCAGGAGATTTTTTTACCCACCACTCTAACTAAGAAAATAATCCTTGAATTCAATCCAATGATATATATGGGATACTTTACGATCATATAATTAACGAAGACAAATTACACCCAGACTCAGAATAACACTTTGTGGACTATAAAAAGTATTGTCCTGCGTAGGAACCGAACCTTCAGCACTGCCACGGAAGGTCAGTATCTTAATCACTACGCCATCTGTGCAGTCAGTATTCTTATTACGTCACCATATAGGAAAAAGAAAATAACGGTTATGGACTTTAATTACCAATCAAATGTGTGATCTTGCACTTGAAACTAAGAGCTAGTTTTTAATGTTAGGAAATTACATGCAAATATATGCACATAGTTTTGCTTGCTTTAAGCTATGATGTAGCGCGAAAGATTTTTTCGTGATTTATTTGTCGCAGTAAAGTCTGACCTTATTTTTTTCGTCACTCAGGTTGATGACAGAGCAGCGTGGAAATCCACAGAGTAGTTTCAGTGTCCGGTTTGTGAATGAATCCCTCTGTTTTTATAGGTATTATATATTAATCAAACAAATTGTAACAGTCCAATTATTCTAAGAGGTAATTTATGTCAAATTTTAGCTAGTGACGAATTAATTTTGAGTGGATCTGTATTTTTATAATTAAAAATATAAAAGATTTATTGGTAAGGCTTTGCTGCTGACAGTTTTCTTCCTATGACCATTTAGCACCTGGCTAGGCCGCTTGTTTTCTGACTCTAAATGCAATAAAAAACATTATTACTTGTTTGGAAGTGATCATTTTATGAGAATAAGTCTTTTTCTCATTTATTTTCTTTGTTGTCTATAGACTTTACTTAGAAACTTGTTTTAGAAATTTGGTAGGAATATTCCTTTCGCCGAGTAGCTCTACGGGTTGAGAGCCGTCAGCGCTCACCCACAGTCCGGGTAAAGTTGTCATAGCCATCTGAGGCTAACAACTAAGTCGCACAAAAAACAAAAAAAAAAAAAATAACATCGCCGAGTAGCTAAGGATTTTATGAAATTCCACCCGCAAGGGGTGTAAAAATATAGCTCCTACAGACTAGGAATTTGGTGTGGACTTTCTTTCTGCCCTGTAAAGGTCAGATAAAGTAGGATTTTAAGAAATTCCTTCTCCGAAAGGCATTCTACGTAGCGAAAGTAAACTACACAACTGAACTAACGTAACCGAAGCGAAGCGAGTGCGGGTCGCTAGTTCCTTATATATTAAATGATATCCTCCAGAAAAAGAAAGGATCAACTATAAAAACTTTAACGGCTGTTCTTCCTAACTTGTATTTTAAAATAATAGTAGTAGCATATTGGTTTTGTGGCCTACAGGAAAAGAAAAATGGAATTCTGAAATGTATTCTAAATCATCATTCTCCTCCGCGGGTTCGACGCAATATGTATCCCTCTTCCATCATACATATTACAAAAGTTATTGGCAATAGTCTTATGACCTACCTGGCATCAACCTTCCTTGGGAATGTAATTGTTGACCGAACGGCATCAGATAGAGTTGGCCCAGGTTGACAAAAAAGGTTTTCTAAATAACCGAATACAAAATACACAATTGAAACTCGATAAAATTAAAGTACACAGTTTTATTTGATATTAATTTCATTCATAACTTATTCATTCGTAAATGTTCTAGTTAACTAATAAGCTATAATTACAGGGAATTACACCTGACGTATATGATTACACGTTGTTACACGTTAGGTGTGAATATCAAACGGTACCCATATTCATGTCATGTGCAATATGAATTAATACGCTTCAACTTAACTAGATACGTTATGATATATTTGTATCATATAACGAAAATTTGTATTAGATATTAGTAATGTTGATATTTACTTTCGAGTTTTAAGATTTATTCAGATTATGTTAGTGTATCTGCGTGTGTGACAGTTTCACCATCATCTCAGCTCATATATGGATCCAAATGGAAGGGAAATTAACCTACTATATCACGCTGGTCAGACGTGTTGGTATAGGGTTTTGTTTTGAGTTTTAATTGTCTTATTTAGATATTATAGGCGTTTTATATCCGTTAGCCGTCTCTTACGATCACCCACGAGTAAGATGGTGAATTCTATTCTTACTCTGTCACCAAACGCAACTTTTTTTTCACTAATAAATAAATTTAGCTATAATTTAAGCCAACATAAATGAGACATAACATTGAGGTGATTTTTTTCCCTGTTAATTGATGTAATATAAAATTTAAATTCAAAGTAAGGCCTAAGGCGATATTAATTAAATATAAAATATGCGTAATATGCTCTTTATATTATGTTAGAAGATCCATACATTTTAGAGGTTGTTGGTGCAAAACAGGCATAAGAATACCAAATTACTATTCCTTTTTTTTTTGAAGCTAATGTAGAAATTGATCAATCAATTTAATCCAATGCCTATATAGCAAGATGTTAAGATTAAACTGTATCGCTAGCCCTTACTTGTCCATTGATGTTATAAAAATTGATAAGAGAATAGGCACTTATGAACTGAGAACACCGATTGGGATCAACAATCAGCCTAGTAAGGGTAGCAATGATGGCATTATTAACCCTTGAAGAGACAAAAGTAGTTCTAATAGTGTACTGTGAAATTTTATATTAGTTGTTGTTTGTTGAAATTTGTTGAATAAAATGATAATAATAATATGATTACTATTGTAATGATATGATAAACTGTATATTGACATACAGTTAGTAGCGTTGGGTAAGCGTTGTATAGCAGGCTGACTAACAGCTTCTGGGGGACAGCCATTTGTAATAATGGGGTGTAATATTAACTGAGATGTAGAAGAAGAATAGTAATTGAAGATATCTTTAAGGTAACTATATAGCTCAGGAACTGGGATGCGGTCACCGCCATCTGCGAGACAGTCATCTCACAGAAGGAGGTGGCTGGGCGGGTCCGTGAGGAACTCATCTACGGCGACACGCACTGCCGCTGGTGCCTTGGGCGGCGCAGGCAAGTACCTCCACCTGATGCCGCCCTAGCCAAGGCAGCGGGTGACCGGACCGGGGATTAGTCCGGTTACCCGGAGCGAGGCCTCACCGCGTGAGGACGATGGCGAAAGCTTCCAGGGCATTGACTCTAGAGGATACCCGTGAGGGTAAACCTACAGGCGGGCCACCGAGACATAGACTGGGTTCGGTGGCCCGCTCGCTCGGCAAAAAAGGTACTCGTAGGGCGGGTTTATGAGGTCGCATGCAACTTCTCCTGTCACCCCGGACGGATTTAGAGGGGTGTGACCACTCCATAGCCTGCCGCCAAAAAATAAGGTAACTATATAGGTAACTTTAAAGGTAACTATATAGTAATATTACTAGAATGAAAGTTTTGTTCAGGACTTTTTTCGTGTACAGTGAAGAAATAAAAACGATAGAAGTTGCAGATCTAGTGACATAACTATGCGATTACAAAGTCTAATGGCTCGGGTTGGAATTTTGAACAAGTTAAAATGCTATAGATGTACTTATTCTAAACATTATTTTTTATTCTCTTGGATTTTTTAAAGAAATTCCTTTTATCAATTCGAATTTAGATACTGGGTGTGTATAATGGGCAACCCTTACCTGTTATAAAACAAGATTAACAGCTTTACCTTGGTAAACTCCACCTGATGTTGTTTGGTCACCAATCATATTGCCAAGGAGTGTTGATATTAGTCGGGTGGTCGATCATAAAACTATTGCCTAAACTTTTGCCGTGTGTACGAGTACACACTGTGTTGTCCCCAAGCAATTGGTCAAAGAGTAAGAGAATGGTAATGTTGAGTATTTACGGCCACACTAGTTACAGAAGGTTACTTTGAAATACAGTGGAATATGAGACATCTTCATCAACTCCTTCAATCATTACGAGTCAATTTATATTATTATTAATAGAATTATATAATATTACGTCTACTAAGTTTTTTAATGAACCTTTTGTTTGTTTATACAATCAAAAAAATTTTGTGTAATGAATTCATTGTAGATTACAATAATAGTGTGAGAATTTAGTGTTTTATTATAGAATAATGAAATATCGTAACGTATCTCTATGTAGAGTATCATCGCCGTGACGTCATTGCTTGTTGAGCAATCCGGCTGGAGAGGCCTCGGTTCGGGGTACGGACAGCCGAGGCCTTCCGGCTGGTGCTGATGTAGTGGTTGGGTTGGCAGCAAAGGGTCCTTTCTTTCAAACTAGTGCAGGTCTTGACGGGGAATGGTTGCTTCGGCAAGTACCTGCACGCGGTCGTGAGGAGGGAGATGACGCCGTCCTGCTACCCCTGCGATTGCGATGAGGACACGGCGCAGCACACGCTCGAGGGTTCGTGCTCTGTATGGTCAGGGCAGAGCAGCGCCGTGATCTCGTCGCAGTCATCGGTGCCGACCTGACGCTGCCGATTATCACTAAGGCGACGTTTGACAGCATCAAGAACTGGAATGCGGTCACTCTCTTCTGCGAGACAGTCGTCTCCGTCACCCGTAGAGAGGTTAATGGCGTGAGGGCGACGCCCCGGCAGATAGCCGGGGTGTCGACGGATGATGGTACCCAAAAGGGTAACCCGCCAGGCTGGCCACGGATGTCAAGTAAGCGGTCCCAGTGGCCGGCCCAATGGCGATGGGGAGGGAATACGGTGGGTTATTCCTTCCGTTGGTCCGGACGGAACGAATGGCGTGTGGCCCGACCATAGCCTAACAAAAAGAAAAGAATGTGGAGGAGTATCTTTGTGTGACCTACCTATAAATGATTTTCCTAATTTTGAATATGATTTGTGCCAAACAACACTCAAGGATCCGTTATTTAGCGGAAAGGAAAGTTGACCTAAAAACCTTTTGAAAAATGAATCTTTACTCAAAGAGTATCTTACTGGAGACAATACTTATTAAAGATGTATCCAATCATATTGATTAAAATATGTAATTTACAAAAACGACGAGCCCGTTGAGTTTCTTGCCGGATGTCTCAGTTTGATCTGGTGGTAGATTAATTTAAAAAAAAAAGATGTAAAACTGACAATATGTTAGTGCCTTCATAGAGCTTATGTATAATAAATGAATTTATTTAAAACTAAAAGTTCAAAAAGGAGACAAATATGTTTAACGGTCGATCTACTCGAAAAAAAGCTTAAGTTTTATTTTATTGCTTATGGTGGCAAACGAGCAAACAGCACACCTGATGGTAAGTGTCACTGCCGCCCATGGACCTTTGCAATGCCAAGGATATAGCATAGGCCACTCCCTACCAATAAAATCCCCAAACCCACCCAGTTAGGCTTCCGGCTTACTGAACGAAGCGCAATAGCACATTGCCATTACTCAGACGTCGAACTTCTGCTCAGTGTGGTACTACCCCGGATGCACCGGCCCGCGGCTGTAGACAGATAACTGTCAACATCGTGGTCCTACCACTATTAAGTAATTTTGGTTAAATTTTACAATTTTGTGTTTGGACATGCGAAGTCTAAAGAAAAAAACAAATATAAAATAAATCGTAGTTTCTTTTCCTTACATAGAATAGATATAACAATTAAGGGACCTAGTTAAAACAAATAAAAAGCGTTACGCGGGCAAGTAATGTCAGTTGGTATTATAATTTGCCCAGAAGAGTGCCACTGATCTCTCAACTGATTTTTACAGCGAAATTAAAGGATGTTAACAAATTATATTCTTAACATGTCATTACACAAGAAAGAGATGAAAATATCTCTAACGGTTAACGCAAAATCCTATCAAATAGATTTTACGTATAGAATTTCAAACTATCATGGTTACTATTATTCACGAAATTATTCGGGATTTGCGCTTTATTGCTTACAAGTTTCGGATATTTCGGCACTGTTATAAGCACCATGAACACGGAAGAATCAATGGTTTATTCCGTGTTAATATACCATTAATAACATACATGATATATCTCGTTAACCATAGTTTCATGTGTGGTTTTTCAATATATATTTACAGTTTTAAAATAATTTATATTATTAACTCGCAGACCCGGCCACGCGTTGCTGTGGTTAAGGTAGCCTCAGTAACATGTGGTGGTTATGCTAATAAATTGTAGCTTATATGAAACGTTTGTACGTTTAAGATAGCGCCATCTATTAAATACTTACTCAATCCAGTCAACAGATACCGCCATCTGTAAGAATCGTTTGGAGATAACAGATAATTGTGACTGTCAAATAACAGACAAATAATTTACAATAAAATAATATTTCGTCTATAAATTGAGATGGAAGCTATCCCATCTTTTAAGTTGGATCAAACTACACATGCTATGCAAATTTGATTAAAATCGGTTAAGTACATTAGGGGTTCATCGCCAACAAACAATGTGACGCGTAATTTATATATATTAAGATAGGGGAGAGTGGGGGAATAAGAGCTAGCAGGTAATGGGAGCCCCTATAATTTACCCAGACAGGAGTACACAAGTGACCCGAAATCATCACGAACGGTTTTAGGAACCTATGGTTATATCATATAACCGTAGTTGGCGGGTTTAATATCACACTCAGGGCGGTGACGAGCAAACATTAGTTTTGTTAGACATTGTTATAAAAAAGTACTTAATTTCGCAAATAAAGTAACTACTTACACTGTTATTATTTTGTTATATTATGTGTTTATTATATGCCTTATTTTATTACGTTTACGATAAAATTCGAAGATAAAGTATTTTATAACGTTTTTTTAGGTTGATTTCAATGTTTTACGTTGTAACCATTCTGGTAATGGGAGCTACTCACGCTCCCATTAGTCCACCATAGCACACTGACAATGGTACTGGTTAGCATATAGTAAATTATTGTTACCCAAATTAATGTGTTTTTTAGTTTTACTTCTTCATCATCATCATCTCAGCTCATAAACGTCCCACTATTGGGCTTGAGCCTCCTCCATAATGGGAGGGAAATAGACCTACTATACCATGCTGGTCAGACGTATTGTTTCGAATTTTCCTTCTCTTGTATAGATGTTATATGTGTTTTATATCCCTTAGTCGTCTCTTACGATCACCCACGGGTATGGTAGGGGTGGTGAACTGTATTCTTACTCCGTCACCACACGGATAATTTTACTTACATGGATACAATTCCTCTAATCTCCCCTACGTCACTAGACGACAAAGTCGAGGCGAAGTCTTGCATAATAATGTTTAAAGTAAAGTCTTATAATTTTATATATAATATTCTTATTATAATCATCATCATCATGCTTCTACTCTTATCCCAATTACTAGGGGTCGATGCAATATGTACTCTTTTTTCATAGTACCTACATATTTTGAAAGTTATTGGCAATAGTTTCGTGACTGGCCGCCTACCAGACTTCAATTTTCTTTGGGAATATAATTGCTGACCAAATAGCATTAGATGGAGTTGGCCCAGGTCATTATAAGGCTCTTAGTCGTCTTTTACGACATCCACGAGCAAAGAAAGGGTTGGTGGTATTCATAGCCGCTACCACAGAGCTAGTTATTCTTATTCTTATTATTAATGTTATTCTTATTACATATCTACTTTAAATCATAAAACAAATTTATTACAACACGTGCGAACATTTCTATTAAATTGTATCAACTACTTAAAACTTTAATGAGACATTCTTGCTAAATGCAAGATTTATGAATAGAATTTATAATTAAAATGTGGATACGCTTATATTATCTGATGTTACAAAATTCTTTATGTATGACCTGTCTTATTAGTGAAATATAACAGAAATATCCATCCATGGAAAATTTCGTATTCATTACATTGTTTCTACTTACGTTGACGAAATAAGAATATAATTAACCATTACCTTTCTTGACCGAGGGTATCGAAAAAGGGACTAAGGGACATAATATACATATAACATATATACAAGAGAAGGAAAACACAAAATAAAACTCTAAATCAATCTGCCTAACCAGCAGTAACTAGACTAACTAGCTAAGAAGTAGGTCAATTTCTTTTCCTATTGTGGAGGGCCTCCTCCACAATAGGAAGAAGAAAATCATGCTCAGTAATGAGACATCCATCCATCCATCAGCCTATAAACGTCCACTGTTGGTGGTTGCCACCTGCATCCAACGGACCTGGTCAAGGTCGTAAGAAATGACGACCTTGACCAGGTCATTAGTCCACCGAAAGACGACTAAGAGCCTTCTAACGATCTAGGTCAAGTCTATCTGATGCCGTTTGGTCAACAATTACGTTCCCAAGGAGGGTTGCCGTCTGATGGCCGGTCACAAAACTACTTACTGCCAATAACTTTTACAATATGTACTATTTTCATTTCAGCTCACATATGTCCCACTGGTGGTAAGATGGAGGGGGTGGTGAATTGTATTCTTACTCCGTCATCACACGGATAATATGTACTATGAAAAAACATATTGTATCGATCCCAAGTAATTGGGATAAGAGTAGGAGAATGATGATGGGAGTATAATATTTTGGTAGTAATGAATTCAAAGTCTCATTAATATACATACATACATACATATCATCACGCCATATCCCTTGCAGGGTAGGCAGAGAGAACAGAGTGCCAGAGAACTCTATCTCTGCATACTTCACTCGCTTCCTCAACATTCATAATTCTCTTCATACACGCTCGCCGGTTTCGGAGACTCTTGACTCCACCTTCCTTCAGTACATGACCGATCTGGTCTAGGTAGGTTAGTCTCGGTCTCCCTCGGTACCTACATCCTTCCACTTTCGCATTGTATATCTTCTTAACCAGGCGTTCGTTCGGCATTCTTTCCACATGTCCGAACCATCGGAGCATTCCCTTTCGCATCTTTACACCAATACTCTCTTTCATACCTACTCGCTCTCTTACGTGGTCGTTACGAATGCGGTCGGTCAGCCTAACTCCACAGATTTTCCGCAGAGATCGCATTTCGACCGCATTAATTTTACTATCATACTCTTTTCTGCATACCCAACTCTCGCTTCCATACAGTAATGTTGGGACAAGCACTGCGTTATGTATTGCTACACGTGCCTTCTGGCTGAGGTGGTGGCTGCCGAGAAGTTGCCCCAACGCTCCGTTCACTCTATTTCCTGCATTCACTCTTCGCTCTATATCAGTGGTGTACCTTCCATCTCGGCTAAATCCACATCCAAGATATACAAATTCATCCACTTGCTCTAGCACATCATTACCTATTGTTACTCTTACATCTGTTAATATATTAATATCTGTTAATCTCATTAATATATTGTACAAATATGGCAAGGTGTTACAGAGAAGGAACAAGTAGAACCCTAAAGCATAATATAAAGAAAGCAATAAATTTCAAATTTATATCCAATACTTCCATTTACATGTGTCATTACATACATAAAATCTGACACAAATTATACTTAGACAAGGCAAAATCATGGCCTATGTATACTTAATTGTCTAGCTACTGAATCTTCTTCTGCCCACACAGTTTCTCTATCAGATATAAATATTATCTGTAATGAGAGAGAAACTAATACATTACAGTACGTGGTCTAAATGCTGATATCTACTTCTGTCTTAGTTTTTTAGATTAACTACGAGAAGAAAGAAGAGATAATTGAGAAGTAAAGAAGAGATAAGTATTCCTATACTTGTTAAGGGCTAATTCGCCACAGGACTAGATTCATCATCAATTACATATGTGAAATAAAAACTATTTTAACGGAATAATTGAGTTTAAATTTTGATGGCAATGGGTGGGCTACGTAACTTGCTTAATAAATACTAGGGAAGACGGTTCTTCAAGTAGCGACCATGATTCTGACGACGCAATGCGGGTCCCCGAACCTGACCCCGAACTGAAGTCTTGCTGAAGGTTTTTAGGAGACGTTGAATGCCGGCGACATAGGACCGCGCTTTATGACGGTCTATGAGTTAGTTTACATTCAGTAGCGGAGCTCAAGAAGCTGAATGATGTAGATATAAAATAATTTTGAACAGATTATGACAATCGAGGGTTTATTCTGTCAACCATGTAAAAATTGTTTTAATTAATATGTATTTATATATTTCATTCATATTATACATTATACATTTCCGTGTGGTGACGGAGTAAGAATATAATTCACCACCCCTATCTTACCCGTGGGTGATCGTAAGAGGCGACTAAGGGATTTAAAATGCATAAACGCGTGTAACATCTATGCAAGGGAAGGAAAACTCGAAACAAAACCCTATACCGACACGTCTGACCAGCGTGGTGTAGTAGGTCAATTTCCCTCCCATTATGGAGGAGGTTCGAGCCTAGTAGTGGAACATATATAAGCTGAAATGATGATAATGATACATTTCATTCGCTAAATAGTAAAAAAAAAATTCACTGGTTTAAAAAATCCGATAAAAAAAAATCTAGATACAATAATCGGCTATTATTTTACAAGGTTAATTTTAAAATATTTAATGATGATATCGATCAAAAAGCAGTTGCAAGGATTAATTGGAGTACTTCAGATAAGAATTCAACATACCCTTCGTGCTAACGAGAGCGTGAAATTAACTATATTAATGTTGCATTAATTTACATTATTAAAAAAAAATAATTAGTGACCTGACCTTCGTCCATTATTGAGTTAGGAATGTTTTAATCAACGTCGGGTCAGCGTTCAAATATTTTTACGGCTACTTAATATATTGGGTAAGTATTAATTTTATTAAGAAAGTTTGCCATATTTGATAGAGCAAAAAGCAAGGCAGTTTGATATTTTGGCGGATGTAATGTTTATGTATTAAATATATAAATATAATATATATATAATATATATATATAATGTTTATGTATATTCGCCGATTCAATACACTGCGTATTGAAGAGGCGATAGAGCGAAATCGAGGCTCCAAAGTGTTCGCACGAGATTTGTCTATCGGGCAGAGCCAAATGACTAAGCTGAAGACCGATAACGGTACTGTCATTTCATCCCAGAGTGAGATCTTGGGAGAGGTCGAAAGGTTCTATGGGCAGTTGTACAAATCATCCCTGAATCCTGTTGTCAGCTTGGTCCAAGACCCCAGATCCAAGCTAACTCGGCACTATACCGAAGAAATCCCGGACGTCAGCTTGTACGAGATCAGAATGGCTCTAAAACAATTAAAGAACGGAAAGGCACCGGGAGATGACGGAATTACCACAGAGCTCCTGAGGGCAGGCGGCAAGCCAGTTTTAAAAGCCCTACAGAAGCTGTTTGATTCTGTCATTCTCGGGGGTGACGTTCCAGAGTCGTGGACCAGGAGTGTGGTGGTGCTGTTTTTCAAGAAGGGCGATAAAACGCTCTTAAAGAATTACAGACCCATCTCACTCCTGAGCCACGTGTACAAATTGTTTTCAAGAGTCATTACGAACCGACTCGCGCGCAAGCTAGACGACTTCCAGCCGCCCGAACAAGCCGGTTTCCGAAAAGGTTATAGTACCATAGACCACATCCACACGCTACGCCAGATTATACAGAAGACCGAGGAGTATAATCGGCCTCTGTGTCTAGCGTTTGTGGACTATGAGAAAGAAACTTGGGCAGTGCTGCAGTCCCTTCAGAGGTGCCAAATTGACTATCGATATATCGAAGTGCTGAAGTGTTTGTATAGAGACGCTACTATGTCAGTCCGCATCCAGGATAAGAGTACGAAACCGATCCAGCTGCAGAAAGGCGTGAGACAGGGAGACGTTATCTCTCCGAAACTGTTCACCACTGCGCTGGAAGATGTCTTCAAGCTTTTTGACTGGACCGGACTCGGCATCAACATCAATGGCGAATACATCACTCACCTTCGATTCGCAGATGATATCGTAGTCATGGCAGAATCCCTGGAGGACCTGGGCACCATGCTCAATGACCTCAGCAAGGTCTCCCAACTAGTAGGGCTGAAAATGAACATGGACAAGACGAAAACATGTCTAATGCCCATGTCATTTCTGTACCGGTCCTGGTTGGGAATGCGATTCTCGAAGTTGTCGATCACTATGTTTACCTAGGACAAACAGTCCAATTAGGTAGATCCAATTTCGAGAAAGAGGTCAGCCGACGAATCCAACTCGGCTGGGCAGCGTTCGGGAAACTTAGGAGGATCTTCTCGTCTAATATTCCGCAGTGTCTGAAAACAAAGGTTTATAACCAGTGTGTGTTACCAGCGATGACTTACGGCACTGAAACGTGGTCTTTAAATGTCGGCCTCATAAAAAGGCTCAAAGTCGCTCAGCGTGCTATGAAGAGGGCTATGCTCGGTATTTCTCTACGTGATAAAATCCGAAATACGGAAATCCGTAGAAGAACGGGTGTAACCGACATAGCCCGAAGAATTAGCACGTTGAAGTGGCAATGGGCAGGCCACATCGCTCGACGAACCGACAACCGTTGGGGAAAAAAGGTTCTCGAGTGGCGACCACGAATCGGACGACGCAGCGTAGGACGACCCCCCACACTCGATGGACTGATGACCTCATCAAGGTCGGAGGAAACCATTGGATGCAGGTGGCACAGGACCGTTATAGATGGCATTCTCGTGGGGAGGCCTATGTCCAACAGTGGACGTTTACGGGCTGATGGATGGATGGATGGATGGAATGTTTATGTAAATATAATATAATAAAATTCTATAAAAAATGTTGTATCAATGCCGGTCCTACACCTGCATTGATACAATATGAAGAGTTTAGAATGTATATGTTTTCTAAATTCAAATCTACCTGTCAAGCTAATGTCAAACAATGGATGCTGGCTAATGGTTGGTTGATTATGGCTAGGTATTTTTGGCGGGAATATGGAAACGTCGTAACGCGCTCTTAAATTATAATCGTTTCTTTATTGTTTTGTACTGCTTTCTGCTGGTATTTTATGTAAAATAGTACAAATAAAGTTCTGAAGTATAATAAATATTATATAATAGTGATTTCCGCGTATTTTGCTGTTCGAGTAAAATTCTCAGACAAATTATAATTTAATCATTATTAATTTTATTTTTAGCGCGCAATATATGGTAACAACTGGATTTACTGATAAATAATGGCTATAAAAAAGCTATTTAATAAGTAGAAAAATAATTTGCCAATAAAATTTTATAAAGATTTGCTGTATGACATTTGTTACATTTGCCTGTACGAATGGAGTAGAACTGAAAATATAGTTACGGCAATTATGAAACGCTAGAAATCACTATAAGCTTATATGATATATCAAATTATTGTTATATTTAATCACTTGCTGTGTGGCCACCACACATATTATCAACCCTTACATGATTCATGGATGTTGTAATAGACGACTAAGAGTTGCCATCGTCTGATTAACAATTACAATTCCCAAGAAGTGTTAACATACGGCAGGTGGCCAGTCATAAGGTTATTGCTAAAACTTTTGCAATATTTATGATAAAAAATACTCATTTCCATCATATATATTGCGTCGATGATGTAGCGTAGTAATGTTGCGTCAAATCATCATCATCATTTCAGCTCATATATGCCCCTTGGTTGGGCTCGAGCCTCCTCCATATTAGGAGGGAAATTGACCTACTATACCATGCTGATCAGACGTGTTGGTTTTACCGGTTTTCCTTCTCTTGCATAGTTTTATATGCGTTTTATATCCCTTAGTCGTTTCTTACGATTACCCACGGGTTAGACAGGGGGTGGTGAATTGTATTCTTGCTCCTGACGGAGCCGCCACACGGAAAAGATAGTTATAATGTTTATATTATTTTTAATCTCACAATTATAAAATATCAATCAATCTCGAAAGGTCTCGTGAATAAGAAACAAAACAATTTGTAAATTCAAAAGATTATTAATTTTATTTACAATCTTCCTTATATTTACATGACAAAACAACTCGTAGTATTGGTTCAGAAGAAGCGGGCGTAGGGGAAAGGAGCGGTGTATCCAAGTTTGGTGATACCTAATGGAGTAGCATAAGAGATAGCAGGAGTAGCTAAGACAGGGGCTGCAGCAACCAGTGCTGGGTCCTTACGTACAACGGCATTGAATCCCTCAGCACCAGCGGCATAGTCAACAGTACGTCGTGTGCCATCTGACTCCAATAAAGAATATCGGCCTTGCACGTTATTGTCAATACGGGTTTCCACCTGGTCCTTGAAGTCACCGGTGTAAGGGTCTGCTACGCCATATGAGAAGCTGGAGAAATCGGAAGCGCTCACAGCGGCGGCCAAGGCTAGGATAGCGACGAACTGAAAATACATGTAAATACTTTATTAAAATGATTTTTCTCTATTATATGGTAGATACAGCGAAAGAAGTATGTGGAAGTTCAAAGAAGCATAGAAAAACAAATGGTGATGCATGGTGGGATACGGAAGTGGCAGCTTCCGTAGAGCAAAAGAAGAAAGCGTGTCTGGACTATGTTTCTACTTTGAATCCGAATGACAGTATGACTGAACAGAAGAAAAAAATATATCGGCAATGTAAGAATGACACCAAGGCCTTAGTGAAAGAGAAACGTGATAGAGCAAGTATGAGTGCAGAAGATAGGCTGACTAAAAACTTCGAGGGTAACACCAAACTCCTTTGGAGGGAGGTGAAGAGGTCTCGGTGTGGTTGGTCAGCCTTCAGAATGAATAAAATAAGCTCTAAAGGTGGAGACATTCTTACACAAACACAAGACGTGTTAAGCCGATGGAGTGAATATTTTGGCGATATGTATGCGGATGCTACGGTTGACGCCGGTGTGGCATGTGGTTTAGTAGAACAACATTCGACGGCGGCGTCCTTCGATGACATCAGTATGGATGAAGTTGAATGGGCGATAAGAAGTTTGAAAAATGGTAAGGCAGCGGGCATTGATATGGTGTCTGCCAAGATGATCAAGCTTGGTGGCTCCTGTGTCTGGGAGGCGTTCCTGTTGCTCCTTAATTTATGTTGGAGCTCGGGAATGGTTCCCGGGGACTGGAACAGCGCAGTCATCGTGCCTTTGTTTAAAAACAAGGGCTCACGTTATGACTGCGCAAATTACAGAGCCATAGGCTTGACCAGTTTGGCAGCAAAACTGTATGGTAAAATTATTGAAAGGAGAATGAGGATGGTGTCCGATGGTTTACTGTGTGAGACACAAGGAGGTTTCAGGAGTGGAAGGGGATGCATGGATCAAGTGTTCTCTCTGCGCAACATTGTGGAGAAGCATCTGGCTCTAGGTCAGAGGGTTTTCTGCAGTTTTGTGGATCTGGAGAAAGTATTTGACACGGTTGTACGAAAGGAACTTTGGGACATTTTACCGGAGTATGGTATTAACGATAAATTGCTACAGGCTGTGCAGTCCAGTTACATGGGCTGTAGAGCCGGTGTGCGGCTGGATGATGGAATGTCGCCTTGCTTTGACGTCAATATCGGCGTTAAGCAGAGGTGCGTTCTGTCAGCCAGGCTGTTTATCATATATCTGAAGATATACAATGCGAAAGTGGAAGGATGTAGGTACCGAGAGAGATGATAATAATGATGATCAAATATATCGTTATAGTCAATATTTACCTTCACAAACATTTTTGAAGAAGATATTGGTGATTGTTGTGACTAAGTCCAAAGATCTTGTGAGTCTGATACTCTTTGGTACATCTCGTGAGCTTATATATCATCCAGCAATTGTTACAGTTTTATTTTAAGTTTATTTTTTAACAAGAAATTCAGGAAATATCTAAAAGTCAAGTTCGATTCAGGCCGATGCACCGAACGAAAGGTCTCAGGTGTTTATTCGTACATAAATAAACCTTATTATTTATATTATGTCTTCAGAACTACTTGCTCTGTTGATACTATTATATGAAAACAGGTTTTTGCTTTACTAACATATTGTAGTTTCATTGTACTGTATGCATAATATATTGACTATTAAAGTGGTCTAGTAAACTGCTCATAGAGAGATGCTAGGCTTGTAAATCCAGCCAACGAAGACAAAGATCGGGTACCGGTAGCCCGCTCGCACGGCGAAGAGAGGTGTTTGCAGGGTGCGTCCACGGGGTTGCGCGCCGCCTCTTCTGTCGCCCCGGACTGATGTCTCGGGCGCGACCACATCCATGGTGCACCAAGCGAAGAAAAAAAAAACAATAAAGGCTTGTAAATCCTGGGTTCCGTATTATTAACATTTTTCGTAGGATTTTTTTCTAGTATTGTGTACAATAGATTATTGTTTGTTTGTATACATTCATTCGTCTTTCAGCCTAATGATGTTCACCTTAGAATATAGATTTCTATAAGGAGAATATAGATTTCTATAAGGCGAGATAATATTACAATCACCATACTTAGCAGGAGAATCGATCGCAGTGGGCCATCAGTTTTAAGTTTTCAAAGAGTGCCGCTTGCCCATTCGCCTTGCAATCTAGTTTTTATGTTTTACACAGGAAAGTAAGAATTTAGACGCATTGCAATCTTGGTTTAATTTAGTTTTTTTAAAAGATCACAACCGCCACTAAGTAATCTTTGTATAGCGGGGACTTCACAAACATATAATTAACGGATACAAATTACACCGAGACTGAAGAATAATTTGTACATCGCACAGTATTGTTCTGCGTGGAATTCGAACCCACGACACTGTCATGGTAAGTCCGTATCTTAACCACTATGCACATGGTATAGTGGTTAAGTGCAGTCGAATCTTAGCTCATCACCACAAGGTTACGCTCTACTAAAAACTTAAAAAATATACTGTAAAAATATATTAATGATCTGTCACTAGATTAATCTGTCACTAGAAAAAACTAAGTTAAATATGGTCTTGGTAACAAATTAGTGTATCAATATCACCTTATTTTATTCTCCAGTGGCTTTGAAACTAGAGTTATTAAAGAGATAATATGGTAGTTTTGTCTACCTCCTAACTTTAATTAACTCGCTAGTGACACTATAACGAATGCAATTATTTATTTACTTGGTTTCTCAAAAGCTGTTTATACAGATTCTTAAAGGTAAATATAATAAAATACAAGCAGCACCTTATCTTATTATAAGACATTCGTTAAATACTACAAGTACAGGTAAAGCGATTTTTGGAGGATACAGAAAAAAGTGTGTGTGTGTGTGTGTACTTATACACGCGCTAGAAGTTATACATCTTTGGCGTAACAAGATAAAAATCTTTTAAAAAAAAATTATCTTCCATCTTATTCTACGTTTGTAGAAAAAACGACATTAACAATAGAAAAAACATTGAATGTTTTATTATAAAGCATTATCTAGTTAAATAAAGTTTATTTAAATATCACAAAAATACTAAAATGTTGACTATAGCTAACTTCAGGGTGTCGGTTTTTTTCGCGACGGTGACGGTGCGCGCATCGTATAAATTTACTCTTATAATTTTTCCCTAACGCGGCAAAAGAAGTATAACTTCAACTTCAACATATATCCTTTACAACAAAACATACATACATATCATCACGCCATATCCCTTGCAGGGTAGGCAGAGAGGACAGAGTGCCTGACTTTTTTTTAAAAAAGTCCCTTTACAACAAACAACTTCTAAATACATCCTTTACAATTAATGTCGTGGATAATATGGATAAGCATAACATACGATACTCTAAATACTTCGTTTATTCAAACAGCATTAAAACTAGTCACTAAGGATAGTCTTTAAGAACAAAAACAAACATTTAGAGAACTATCAGAAACGCAGTTAGAAACTTGACATTTCATTTGAAAAGGGGAAACAAAGTTTTATAGAGACCATATTCCTATACTTATTATTGACGTTGCATAACCTAGCATACGGAGATATTGTAAAAACCCTTTTCGTATGAGCTAAAAAAGTGGTGTTTTTGCATTTCAATAAATGCTAGTCATTTTGTGTGAGCACGACAATATAAGAACCACATTTATATAAATTTGTAATTGTTAACTGAGAAATTCCTATGAATCTGAATTTATTCGTATTAGCATGTTGCTTATTTTAGCTAGTTGTGAATAATATATGAGTATATCAGGCTGTGAAATAAAATATATTTCTATTTTTATTTCCTCACCGTGATATCATATGAATGGTGGATTTGGGTCAGCTGCTTGAGCGAATCACTAGCTGTTGCTATACTATAGGTGCTTTTAAATCAGCCGAATGTAATCTAACCAGTATAATTAGTTTTAGTAATGTGACATTCTTGAACAAAGTGCTACATTAGCACCATATTCACTAATTTCTTTGCTATGCTATTCTAAGTTTGATATCATTTGTTATCATTCTACTTGAGCCACCAAATACATTGATAAAAAAGTTTTATAATAACTAAATTCCTTGACAGAGTTTAGTGTTAATAAAATTACAAAATATATTTGCTAATTGTATTTATATTTCACGTAAATGGAACAATGTATCTATTACAAATTAAAAGAAATATTTGCCCATTAAAAGCCGGTCGTAGAATGCGAGCCAATTTGCTTTTGAATAACGACCGTATTGAGGCAAGGCCAACAGGATCTGGCCAGCAATTACGTTTACAATAATCTCTTAGTCATACTCATAGATATTCGAAGACATTACACAACTTAAAATATAAATGCAGGATGCCAGTGTCATTTTCGTTTCGTCTAAGATTTGATTTTGGTTCGTTTAAGCCCACACATTGTATCCGTTATGAGAACTAAGTACAGGTTCGTGTGAAATAGCTTGGACAAATGAGGACGCAGATAGAGCTACCGGTGCGGGCACAACTGTTTGTACTGCTGTTTGAGTAGAATGATCAGCGGATGGAGTAGGCCAAGCTTGATAGTTCAGTCCGGCTCCCAAATTTACAGAATTTACTGCTGGATTGGAATGTCTTGTTACAGCGGCATTATTGACATCGATGTTCGAGGGGTGCCCGTTTGAATGCCTTCCTTGGTTATTAACTGTAGCTTTGAAGCCAGTATGATCATCAGCTCTATAGTCAACAGTCCTTTGGATACCATCGGGTTGGAGTAAGGAGTATTGACCAAGGACAATATTGCCTCGTCTGCTCTCATGTTGACTCTTAATATCTCCTGTATGAGCTTCATTTACTTCGTAAGCGTAGTTATAACTTGGGTTGTCATTGTATTGAAGACCATATAGCGGTGATTGAGGTTGATGTAAGACCATGCAAGATACTGATAGCATCATGCTGGTGAATACTGCGAACTGAAATAAAAATAGTATTTATTTCACATTATAATTGATAGAGTTGGCCGAGGTATTTTAAATACTTAATGACGTCCGACGTCTTATCTGTGTGGTGACGGAGTAAGAATACAATTCGCTACCCCTATCTTACTACTTTCTTTTTTTTTGCATGGTGGACCATGGATGTGGTCGCGCCCCGACAAATCGATCCGGGGCGACAAAAGAGGCGGCGCGCAACCCCATGGACCCACCCTGCAAGCACCTCTTTTCGCCGTATGAGCGGGCCACCGGTACCCGATCTTTGTCTTCGGTGGAACCCTATCTTACTCCTGGGTGATCGTAAGAGTTGACTAAGGGATATAAAATATGTATATATAATATCTATATAGCATATAATATCTATGCAAGGGAAGGAAACAACACGTCTGACCAACGTGGTATAGTAGGTCAATTGCCCTTCCAATACAGAGGAGGCTCAAACCCAACAGTAAGAAATCATTTTTATTAAAAAAAAAAAATCATGACGTCTTCTTCAGATATTGACTGTATATACTGCTATAGTGAAGACTATTTTACTTTGTTTGGTGACTAGTTAAGAATAATCCTGCTAAAGGAGCTGCAGATGAGTGGGCAACAACGTTCTCCTAGGAAATTTATAACAATACCGCAATCGCCAATCTGCGTGGTGATGCATTATTCAAACCTTTGGGAGGTCTACGTTTAACAGTCGAAAAACTGATGAACTGATGATCACGATGATGAACATTACTTATTAATAAATAGACCATTCAAAATATTTTTGTATGCCAAATATATTATAAAAATATTACCTTATGGATCATGTTTGCTCTTGTATGTTTCTTTCTTCGACTGTTGGTAGAAGTGTGATCCTCAAACAATTTCCTACCAATTTATATATGGATAAAATGAAAACTAACACCGTTTGTGTAATACGTATCTTGTTGCATTTGCGGTGGCTATTGTCGTTAGGTATCAAATTATTTCTTGACACTTAGGATTTGAATATATTTATTTCGTGATACCTAAAGCCGGTGAAATACTATATTGTATCAGCATTATACTTTTTAAACATTCTAAAATATTAAATACAATTCAATTTTATATTATTATCGATACTGTTGTTACAATTTCTCTTTAGAATAAATATAGGTCTAAGAAGTAATATGTGATCTTCAAATATATTATACTAACAAATCCAACTCTTTAGTTTGTTTGTAGAAGTCGATATATCACAGCTGGTGGCGCGTTACATCAATAGGGATATTATAAAATGGAGGAGAGGAAAGAAGACCTTTTTTTTTTTTTGCGGTGGGCTATGGACGTCGCACCCCGCCAAATCGGTCCAGGGTGACGGAAGAGGCGGCGCGCAACCCCATTAACCCACCCTGCAAGCACCTCTTCTTCGCCGTGCGAGCGGGCCACCGGTACCCGATCTTTGTCTTCGGTGGCCAGGAAAGAAGACCCACCACTTTCCCACGGTTAATCAATATACCGTACACCTCAAGAAAGGAAGGAATACGGAATGGAATCAAAGTGGAATAGGATATAAGGAAATCGTACTCCCGTGATGAGCACCGCCTCCAGAACTTCAACTTTTAATTCTCCGCAGAACTTCGAATAAAGATTCGACACGTGTTTCACTTCTAAACGAGGCATTCATCCAGCTTCAAATTTCAATAGGGATAGTATATAAACCCTATGCGTAAAAAAAAATAAGTCGTATATATATAAGTCGTATATATAGTCAAATCAAATTAAAAAAAAACTACACGACCTTTCTGATAGGTTCAGTAAAAAATATATAAAAGGATATCAACGAATCTAGAAAGTTCTATTTATAATCATCATCATCCTGCACTTATCCCAATAACTTGGGGTCGACACAATAGGTACTCTACTTCCATCGTACATATTGCAAAAGTTACTGGTGATAGTTTTATGACCGACCGCCTGCCCGACGTGAACCCTCCTTCGGAATGTAAGTGTTGGCCTGAAAGTATACGGTGGAGTTGGCTCAGGTCAATAAATACCATTAGTCGCCTTTTACGATATCCACGAGCGAAGCAATGGTTGGTAGTATTCGTCATCGCTATCACACAACAAAAAATCCAGAAAATTCGAATTTTACATTGAATTTTCTTACTGATATGAATTTGGCTAGCATGGTGCAGTGTGGCAATATTTTTTTGTATTATTCTTATTATCATAGATGAAGACGTCCACAGTCTAAGTACGTAATTTGAACAGAATGGTGAAGGGTAGTATGGAATTTTACTTCGAGTATTCCTTCTCTTCCGGTGTTGTTGCCTATTTTATTTTAATCATATGGAAATGCATTTACGCACTATCCCCCGCCAGTGACAGACGAGTGGGTGTGTGAGACTCGTCGGCTGACTTCTCGACCGAAATACCCACTAAAATCACAGCGATACCTTCCACGCTTTTACGGGGTGCCGGAGAGATCGTCTATTGATATTCTATCCCCGAAACCCAAACGCTAGGTCATCTGGCCACGTCCATTTGACCGCCAAGGCGGTGGGATTCTTAATATATACACACCCATACACAATGTGAGTTTTTTAAACTTTCTTACATTTTCATATCTTACCTAATCTACTAAATTTCTGATACACGTTGCCAGATATATAAAAGTTATTTTTCATCTAGGGAAAAATATGTACATTTATTTTGAAAACGCCTAGCACTAAATTTGTGGAGCACACAAAAATTTTTAAACGTCTCTGCCATTTGTGTAGTTGTGTTGAAGTAGGATAGAAGAGATTTTTTTATAGACATTACATTAACGCAGTACTGTAGGCGTATCATACATACATACATACATATCATCACGCCATGTCCCTTGCAGGGTAGGCAGAGAGAACAGAGTGCCAGAGAACTCTATCTCTGCATACTTCACTCGCTTCCTCAACATTCATAATTCTCTTCATACACGCTCGCCGGTTTCGGAGACTCTTGACTCCACCTTCCTTCAGTACATGACCGATCTGGTCTAGGTAGGTTAGTCTCGGTCTCCCTCGGTACCTACATCCTTCCACTTTCGCATTGTATATCTTCTTAACCAGACGTTCGTTCGGCATTCTTTCCACATGTCCGAACCATCGGAGCATTCCCTTTCGCATCTTTACACCAATACTCTCTTTCATACCTACTCGCTCTCTTACGTCGTCGTTGCGAATGCGGTCGGTCAGCCTAACTCCACAGGCGTATCAAGTATTATAAATGAACATCTCTTTAATCTAATGGCATCTCTAGTATACGACTATTAATCACTAGTCGCCTCAAGTTTGAATTCGTTCTTAAAATTTACATTTTCCCCTAAAAGATTATATTTGCGAAAGTGTGATAATTTCCCTATGAGATAAAATGCCTTCTGGGCATTTAATCCCCGCCGAAACAAACAGTATTTTGCCTAATCATTAACTTTATTTAAAGTGCGACGATAACATGATAAGTGTAATCTATTGTGCACATTATTCAAGTAGTAATATTTAAATTGATTTTAAATGTCTCACGGTTGACATTTTTAATTGTCAAGGACCTAGTCAATTTGTAATTCTTTTATAAGGCATGCAAATAAATTAATCAATGCTGTGATATTATAGTTCATTATTTGAAATATGGTCATGGAGGACCATGGTCGTTGTACAGTGTTCGAAACGTTGGGCAATTAAACATCAAATACAAACGCGATAGAATATGTAAAACTAGTTTTATAAAAAATGTATAGTACTCGCGTAAACACTAGATATCATTAGAGATTATTATTGTTACATGATTTATAGTGCAATGTTTATTATTTTTTATCTAGACTAAAATTAACTTTAGAGAGCTTTACTTAGTTAACTGCTGCAAAAATCTAGATTTTTAGAAATTAATATCCCCGTAAAAGCTATCCTTTATCACAGGAATGGAGACAGGCGAAAGCTATTCTGTTTCTATTCATTAAAACTCTAACAAAAGTTGTAAGACCGTCGTTAAGATAACATCAATTATTGCAGATAGAATAGAGGAGTTTTTTGGAGCCTAACTTAATTATATAAGTAAAGCGACGATGTACTAATAATACATTTATTGTACATAAAATAATTGGATACAACAACGCTCGTTTGTTAGCACATGTACGTATGCTCGCCGCGGTGATAAGCTTAAAGATGTTCGGTGCCCCGATGTCGCTGGTGTCGAGCTTCGTACCGCTGCGTGCTGGTGCATACGCGAAGCTTGTTGTCGCGCTAACAGGAGTTGACCAACTTAGTCAAACAAACATACTTAAGGGGCACGTCCCTAAGAAACGCGCGATCGCCACTTACGGTTTTAAATATATCTAAAAATTTACTGCATTGAATGATAATTAATTATGTATTTTTGTAAACCGAATTAATTGTCAAACACTATGCAAGTACTTATCGTAATCGTATCGAAGTTATATTTCAGGTAGATTTAGGGAAGCCGAAAGAAAATTAATAATATAAAATAAACATAAAAAAATAAAGTCTAATTAAAAATAAAGTAGTAAGTATAGTTATACAGTAAATTATTCATTTTTTACTGACAAAAATGATTAAAATGGAGTTGCAAGCTTATATGGAACTATTGTTTTTAATGTTAGAGATTTCATAATTCGCACAATTTTTATACATTCGAATATATGGACCTAAATTTTATTGTGAAAACACAGAAATCAGGAATTCGATAGCTTTTTTCTTTTTTTTTTTCTTTTTTTAGGGGTGGGTTATGGTCGGCGCTCTTCTCGCACCACTCCGTCCGGGGCGACAGAGGGGCGTACGCACGCATACCCGTAACCCACCCACGAACCTCGCCTACGTCGTTGGACCGGCCACTGGAGCAGCGTGAACTTGTCGTCAGTGGCCGGCCCGAAGGAATAACCCCTGAGGGGTACCCTCTCCTAGAGCAGCCTCGGCTAGGGCGGCATCAGGCGCAGGTAATCGCGCCTACGCCGCCCTAGTCGCCGGCGGCGGTTCGCGTCGTCGAGGAGACGCTCCTCGCACACGCGCTCCGCCGCCTCCTTCCGCGAGACTACTGCCTCGCAGAAGGCTGCGACCGCATCCCAGTTCCTGACGCTGTCGAGCATTGCCCTGGCAATGGTCGGCAGCGTCAGGTTGGCACCGATGATTGCGACGAGTTCACGGCGCTGCTCTGCCCAAGCGGCACACGCCTCGAGCGTATGCTGCGCCGTATCCTCGTCGCAATCGCAGTGGAATTCGATAGCTGAATATTGTTTTGAAATAATCACATTTTTAAGTAACCTGCACTACGAATATTTTCGATGAAATAAACTGGACCACTAGTGTGCACCTTGTGAGCAATTTTACAGTATGAAGTTGTCGTTCTTCTCACTTTTTTCTTTTTTTTGTTAGGCTATGACTCGGTCACACGTCGCCCACACCGTCCGGGGCGACGGAAGGGGAGCGCGTGGCCCCATAACATACCGTATTCCCTCCCCATCGCCATTGGGCCGGCCACTGGTACCGCTTCCTTGCCCTCCAGTTGTGGCCAGCCCGGCGGGTTACCCTTTCGGGTACCATCCCTCGTCGCCGCCCCAGCCTGCCGCGCTGCCGGGGCGTCGACCTCACGCGGTCAGCCTCTCTGCGGGTGAAGGACTATATTCCCCGGTCCAGTCACCCGCGGCCTCGGCTAGGGCGTCATTAGGCGCAGATACTCGCGCCTACGCCGCCCCAGGCGCCGGCGGCGAAGCGTCTCACCGAAGAGGATTTCCTCTCGGAGTCGCCCCGCCGCCTCCTTCCGCGATCGTTCTTCTCTCTAAGTATTTTGTTCTGTGTATAATACCCAGATAGCATACACTCTGAGACTCTGACCCCATATTTTGCTGCCGGCTACTTACTGCAGGCTCAGCGATGCGACGCCAGTTGGCACTCGTACAGGTCGGACGTGTGCACTGGATGGAGTATTGGGCTAGGTTGGATTGTCGGGTTGTTGTCGTTGTCTTGTCTTGTCGTTGTCTTGTCGTGTCGTGTCGTTGTCTCGTCATAGTTAAGGGAGGGGTAGGGAGGGGTCACTTAGGAAGGTACCGGGACAGCGATCGTTCTGTCGACGCCGTCGGCCGGTATTCAAAAAGTTGCGACCGATTGCTGGTCGTGGCCAGGTCGTGTATATAAAGTTGATGAAATACTTTAATATCGCGATTCAGCCTCGCTAACTTCGCTGTAAAACATTAATATCGCGATTTAGCCGTGCTATTAGTATTCGAGGTACTATTAACACCTAGCTTTTTTTAGATGGACGACGAATCAGAAGGGGAGACTGACGCCCTATCGGCTGTCGATTGTGACACAGGCGAAACGGACGCCACGTCCACAGGGAGGAAACGTCAGTACGTAAGAACTGCCCACTCTGGGCGGAAGGATTCGGGTTCGGACACAGAAGTGGAACCGAAATCTAAGTTGAATACCTCACGTCGGGGTAAGGCAGCGCCAAGAGGCCATAATATAGGGCTCACACGTGCCAAGATGGACCTTAGGAACAAAGACGCTGAAGCTAAGGAAGAAGAGTTTGAGCGGGTGCTTAGAAGTCGCGCATTCCGCAAAGAAGCTCCAGTGCTGGCACTGGACTCAGCGGACACCTCGGCCTCGGAGTGTCCCGCATTGGAGAACCTCTTTACTATTGGGCCGGAAGAGATGCGCGCTCGTGGGGGCCACAATGCGGCAGTAATCTTAGAGGTTACGAAGAAGTCTGGGCACCTTCAGGGCCCTTTTATTAAAAAGCTAAGGGATGCAGCAGCGGAGATGCAAGGCATCATTGAAACCTTGTGTTCAAAATCGGAAGCGGAGGAGACCCGTCGATTGAGAGCGGAGAATGGCAGGCAGCGTCAAGAAATAGAAGCCCTCAAGGCGGAAATCAAGGCGCACCGGCGAGAATTTTGTGAAATGAGGGCTACTGCCTCTTCAACTTCCATAGGAGCGAACGCATTTGAGGAAATGAAATCCTCTATCGTGAGGTCAGTTGGGGAGATGATGAATGCCCGACTTGCGGGATTAGAGGATCGCCTTCTCCCCGCTAAGGTAAACCGGCCGCCTTTAGCTGCGGATAAAAAGAAGAGCACAGCGGCTGCTGTGCCCACAGCCACCGTCTGCACGGCCTTATCGGTCCCGCCAAGCCAACCAAACGCTAGTACGCCGGGAGTCACTCCTCCAGCCCAGACCGTGGCTGCCGACAGCTGGGTAACAGTTGTGAGGAAGGGGAAAAAGAAAAAGTCCTCTCCACCGCTACCTATCAACACTGTTGCGCCCTCCACGATTCCCATTGCGGCTGTTTCGGCGCAGAAGAAATTGAAGTTGGCGCTTTCTGCCCCACGCGCCCCGGCTGTAATCTTGAAATTGCAGCCGGAAGCGGAGAAAAAGGGGGTCACATACGCCGATGCGATGCTTCGCGCCGAGCAGGAAGTCAATCTTCAAGAGATGGGGATTAAGGAGGGCCTCAAAGTCAGGCGTTCCATGACTGGGACTAGGGTCCTGCAACTGCCTAAATCCCAGTCAATGGAAGTTGCTGACCAGCTGGCGGCCAATTTGCGCACGGCACTAGCAGGGATAGCGGATGTCGTGCGCCCAGTCAAACGGGCTGATATCCGGGTGACCGGGATGGATGACTCCGCCACCGAGGAGAAGATCCGTGCGGCAGTAGTCCGCACATGCGGTTGTGATGCTGCGGAGGTCCAGGTTGGACAAATCCTGCGTGGACCCCGTGGCATGGGCATGGCGAAGGTGCGGTGCCCCGTCCCCGCCGCTAAAGTGCTCGCAGACGCGGGAAGACTCCTGGTCGGCTGGAGCTCGGCTGGAGTCCAGGTGCTGGAGAGCCTCCCATTGAGGTGCTTCCGATGCCTGGAGCTTGGACATACGGCTCCGCTGTGCCCGTCCGCTGTCGATCGTTCTACCTTGTGCTTCAGGTGCGGCGGCAGTGGGCACAAATCGGCTGCATGTGTGGCCGCGCCGCGCTGTGCTGTGTGCGCCGCGGCTGGTCGCCCAGCAGAACACACGATGGGGGGACGGCTGTGTAAAGCCCCCTCAACGAGAGGCAAGATGGCCCATGGACCTCGGGCCATTCCACCGGTGTACAACCGCAGAGACCAGGAGGGAGCCGAAATGTCAACCTAAATGGGAGACAGAGTACGCTTCCTCCAGGCGAATTTGAACCACTGCGCTGGGGCTCAGGACCTGCTACTGCAGTCCATGGCGCAGTGGGATATAGATTTGACTGTGGCCTGCGAGCCCTACTTTGTCCCCCATTCACCCAATTGGGTGGGGGACAATAAGGAAGACGTGGCAGTCCTGTCCAGAGGATGCGCCGGCCCTCCCCTCTCTACACTGGAGAGGGGCAATGGTTACGTTGTGGTGGGGTGGCGTGACTTTGCGATTATCGGCGTCTACTTTTCCCCCAACCGCGGGCTGGCGGAGTTTGAGTTATTTTTAGACTCCGTCAGTGCCGCGGTTCGCCGTCAGTCACCGAGGAGAATTGTTGTCCTCGGCGACTTCAACGCGAAGTCACGTACGTGGGGAAACCCCACCACAAACGGTAGGGGCACGGCCGTCGAGAGGTGGTCCTTGCTCTCCGGTCTCTCCCTCTTGAACAGGGGGGCGGTCCATACCTGCGTCCGACATCGGGGTGGGTCCGTGGTGGACCTATCGTTTGCCAGTCCCGGTGTCGCTCGCGGTGTGAGCGACTGGAGAGTGGAAGAGGAGGTGGAGACTCTTTCGGATCACCGCTACGTGCGATTCGAGTTCTCCTCCTCGAGAGGACCACCAGAGCCCCGGCGTGGAAGAAGGGGTGGACTTCCAAAATGGGCCCTTGGCCAATTTGACCCCGAAATGGCTCGGGAGTCCGCCATAGTGCAGCGCTGGGGTGGCACAGGACGGCTACCCACTGATATGGTGGGGCTTGCAGGCCATGTAGCAAGTGCCCTTGAGGTGATCTGTGATGCGGTGATGCCGAGGGCTCGGCGAAGGCCACCGCGTCGTCAGGTGTATTGGTGGTCGTCTGAGATTGCTGATCTCCGGGTGGCCGCCAACCGGGCGCGGCGTGCCTACGTCCGATGCCGACAGCGGACTAACCGGGACGACGTCCTTGAGGGTCAGCTGCGGATGGTGTATAAGACCAGCAAGAAAACGCTGCAACTGGCCATCAGCCAGGCGAAGGAGAGGGCCCGTGAGGAGCTTCTTATGAGCCTTGACAGGGATCCGTGGGGGCGTCCATATCACCGGGCGCGGAACAAACTCCGCGCCTGTGGCGCCCCTATCATCGAATCGATGGATCCGGTTCTCCTGTCGAGGTTAATGGGGGAACTGTTCCCTCGCTCCGTGGGACACGTTCCCCCCCGAATGGCTCCTCAGTCGGAGATGGAGGTGGAGACTTTGGTCCCACTCATCACCGACCAAGAAATGGAAGTGGCCCTCTCCCGATTTCGGGGCAAGAGGAAATCGCCTGGTCCGGACGGCGTCCCGGGGCGTGTGCTTGGCATCGCCGCGGAATACCTCAGGGGTGAACTCCGGGAACTGCTTAACGCGTGCTTGAGGTCCGGGCAGTTCCCGGAGGAATGGAAGGTTGGTAAGCTATGCTTGCTGCGAAAGGAGGGTCGCCCAGTCGACTCCCCTTCCGCATACAGACCACTGGTGCTGCTGGATGAAACGGCCAAATTGTTCGAGAAGGTGCTCGCGGACCGTCTCGTTCAGCACCTCGAGGAAGTCGGGCCGGGACTATCAGAGAGTCAATATGGGTTCAGGGGCGGCCGGTCAACAATCGACGCATTGGCCGCCCTGAAGTCCCTGGCTACCGAAGCGGTGGCCAAAAAGGAAGTTCTCCTGGCGGTCTCGCTCGACATAAAAAACGCCTTCAACAGTCTCCCACACGAGACATTAAAGGAGGCGCTTCGGTACCATGGAGTGCCTCCGTATCTCCGGAGGCTGTTGGAGGCGTACCTCGAGGGAAGGCACGTGCTCTGGGAGGGGGGCGACGGGTGCATACATCGCTACCGTGTGGAGTGTGGCGTCCCACAGGGTTCGGTCCTTGGTCCGGTCCTGTGGAACGTCGGATTCGACTGGCTCCTACGGGGTCGGCTTCTCCCCGGGATGGGGGTCATCTGCTACGCGGATGATACCCTCATCACGGTGAGGAGGTCCGACTTCCGGGGGGCTGCCCGACTGGCAGAAGAGGGGGTTGCGCTCGTCGTGGGCCGGATCGGCATGTTGGGCCTGAGGGTCTCGGTGGAGAAAACCGAGGCCCTCCTATTTCATGGCCGAGGCCGAGGCCCCCCCCGAGGAGCACACATCGGTGTGTCTGGGGTTGCCGTGCCGGTGCGGGCCCAGATGAAATATCTAGGTCTGCACCTTGATTCTGGATGGAAATTCGGGCCACACTTTGCCCAGCTCGTCCCGAGGCTCATCAAGACAGCCGCTGCGTTAGGTTGGTTTCTGCCAAATACTGGCAGTCCTGGGTCGTCCTGCCGACGATTATACGCTGGAGTGGTGCGCTCCATGGCGCTGTATGGTGCCCCCATTTGGGCGGAGTCCCTCACCGCCCGCAACAGGGCCCTTTTGCGAAGACCACAGAGGGTAATGGCGGTGAGGGCTATTAGGGGCTACCGTACGGTGTCATGGACTGCGGCGACGTTGTTGGCGGGCGACCCGCCTTGGCCGTTAGTGGCAGAAGCTTTGGCGGAGGCCCACCAGATTCGCGTAGCGGCGCGGGCTGATGGCGAGCAAGTCTCCATAAGGGGATTGGGTAGAGCATTGGAAGTGGCCCGAAGCGGAGTCATCCGGCGGTGGAGGGAAGAACTGGAGTTCCCCGTAGCAGGGCGGGGAACTGTGGAGGCGGTTGCGCCATATCTCCACCGCTGGATCAACAGAAGGCACGGCAGCCTAAGCTTCAGGTTGGTGCAGGTGCTTACCGGACACGGGGTCTTCGGTAAGTTCCTGCACAGAATTGGCAGAGAAGAGGCCCCAGGGTGCCATGAGTGTGGCGCGCCGCTAGACGATGTGTGCCACACAGTGGAAGTATGCCCCGCCTGGGGGCCCCAGCGCCTCGTCCTGTCGGCGGTCATTGGGCGTGACCTGTCACTGTCGACTATCATCTCGAAGATGCTCGACAGTGACAGGTGCTGGTCGTCGATGGCCTCCTTCTGCGAGGAGGTTATCTTCAAAAAGGAGGCCGCGGAGCGGGAACGCGAGGCAATTGCGTCCGCAGACTCGCTCCGCCGGCGGCGGCCAGGGAGGAGGAGGCGCCGATATGCGCACCTTCTTCCACCGCCCTGAATGACGACAGGACGTGGCCAGACGGCCAAGCGTTGGGGTGTCGGGGATAGAATGTCAGTAGACGATCTCTCCGGCACCCCGTAAAAGCGCGGCAGGGGTCGCTGTGGTTTTAGTGGGTATTCCGGTCGGTCATCTGGGCCGGCGAGTCCCACACGCCCCCCCGTCTGTCACATGCGGGGAAAGCGCTTAAATGCGTTTCCACAGCGTGAAAAAAAAAAAAAAAAAAAAAAAAAGGCTCAGCGATGCGACAAGCTTATGCCTAATACATTGCGTGTTTTTTGTAACACTGTGAAGATTCTACTAATAAAAGCGTGTAATAAATATGTAACTAATGCAAGCACCGGCCTGGAAACGAATAAATCTAGTTATTTATTCGTTTCCAGGGTGCGTGTATTAATACTGTGCGATGCGTCTGTGTGATTAGAAAATGTGAATGTGTGTGTTCAATTATAACTTCCCACGCTCGAGGACTGCAGTCTTAAGGTGCATTGCATTATGTCTTAGCCGCAGTTTTAGTCTGAGTAGTCTAGAGTTGGTTGGCCTTTAACATGATTATATGTACATAATTGCCAATGCAGTCGTATTCCGATAATATCTAAACCAATCGGAGAAAAGGGCAAAATTTTACCGATTCATTCGCTGTGTCAGCACAAGCCGAAGTGCCTTTATTCGGGTCTCCAATGATATCTAAACCAGAAAGACTTGGTGAGCATTAAAGCTTTAGGCTTCTCATTACCTACTTGAATAGAGTCGAATATATAAATATATATTCGACTCTATTAGAGAATACTTTGCATCAGAAGACTACCTGTTAATTTTTAAGCTATCCTGAAGTCATCTTCAAGGTTATCGATTAAGTGAAACACTTACTTTGCTCGCGGCAACAAGTTGCTGAGAAAAACGTGATGTTTGGCCGCGAAGATAGATGGCTCCTTACATTGCTAATCTAGTATATAGAAAACTTCTGCCTAATAGACGGATAAGTACTCATAAAGGGTTTCCTTGCGTAAACAGGGTTTAAAGCTTTTTTGATACTTGAAGAGATCTCTAAATTCAATTATGATATTTTTCATTGCCGCAACTTTGACATTTGTGTAACTTCTTATTTCTGAAGAATGTAATTTGTAAGAACAAAATTATAAAAAAAAAATTCTTATTTCTAAAAAAATGTAATTTGTAAGAAATCTCAAAGAATGTAATTTCTTGTTCATATTCCGAAATAAATATGTGTTTCTATCAATTATTTCTTTTAACCCACCAATTATTTAAGACCTTTCGTTATTCAAGAGTTTTATAATAATAAGTCTGTAAGAAAAAATATTTTCTTATGTACATATATAAGAATGTTAACACGTTAATTCCAAACGTCATCTGGTAATTACAAGGCACGATCACGGACAGAACCATATACGTCACATAACACATACCAAATACGTAAGCAGCATACGTTTTAAGACGTCAATTTGATTGCAGACAAAGATTATAAGAAAATATATCAAACCACACATAATTGTTATTATTATTAATATTTGGCTTGGTCATAAGCTTAACTCGGAATTTTTTTAATAAACTGTTTTTTGGAAAATATATTTACGTATTAAAAAAAACAATTAATGAAATAATGAAAAAAAAATGTATATACTTAAGAATTAAAAACGGGACTAAAGTAGGTATACAAAAAAATATATAAATACTTAAAAATGGGACTTAAATAATAAAAAAGAGAAATCCAAAGATCGCAAGTCTGGATTGGACTGCCCAGTGTCTCAATTGAGCTAATTCTATTCATGACGATGGCGCTCAAATTTAACCTTATAATCTAATTATATTTTTAATTGCTTAAAACACCAACAAAACAATATTTTCTATAGGTGAAGCCTAGTTAGATTGATTTATCGACCCTGACACCCCCTGCATGCTAAATTTCATGAAAATCGCTGGTGCCATTTCCGAGATTCTGATTAGGTAGAAATATATTATTACACAAATATAGAAATATCTATATTTAAAATTATTATTACTGCATAAATTTTTAAATTTAACTTAAAAAAAAAGAATCCCGCTTGGGATTTAAATCTTCGAACAATAAATCGGTACAAGAGATCGCTAATTAAATTATTACGCAGTTCAGTGGTCTATTAGCACTGTGGGCGATGGGGATTTAATACGGCAAGTTATAGGGCCACACGTCATCCTTCTATCATTTCAGACAGGGTTTGCAGACCGTAGGCTGTTAAAAAAGAAAAAGGCATTCTTAGATTATCAAATATATCTTTTAGTTACACGTAGTAAACTGTTATTGATCGAACACTATTCTAAATATCAAGTCAGTCATTAAGGACAACTTCAGAAAAAAATCTCTTAAAACAATTGTCTGTTATTGCATGCAACGACAAATACGAAATAGGCGGCTAATCAACGATTTTAAATGATTTTATATTAAAGTAGGACCTTTAGTTTATTTTGTGTTTTTTCTAAGCAATTGAACCATTGAATTGATGCATTTCAGTCAATTTGAGTGACTACTTTTTAAACAAATCTATCCAAACATTTGATTATAATTAATAGGATGGGAAATCCTTCGTGTGGTGACGAATTGAGAATACAATTCACTACTCTTTCTTGTTTGTGAGTAGTAGTAGTAAATGACGACTAAGTGATATTCATAACATCTATGCAGGCGAAGGAAAATTGATATACCAACCAGATAACTCCAAGACCAAAGTAGGTAAATTTTTCACATATTATAGAGAAGTCTCCAGCCCGGCAGTGGGACGTATGCGAGCCGAGATGATAACAGGTTTTTATTTTCTTAGTTTAGAAGTTCCTATTTATCGATAAAATTACATTTTTATGACATGTCAGAAATTCATTTACCCAATGCGGAATTATAATCAATAATGGTCGGCCTTGTAAACGTACGCCCGCATTCTGGCTATGGCCCATTACCATTGTAAGGTTTAGGTACTACTGTAAGCAAAAATTAATCGCGTTAATTTGTTCATTTTTATATTATTATACGAGCCGAAACTATGAAATAAAAGTTATAACCATAACATATAATTTAATCATAAAGTAAATTTATAGTTACAAATTTTATTGTTATATTTTAATTTTGCATATAGTGACGGGTTAAGAATACAGTTCACCTAAGGTATATGCAGACAGCACTTATGAAAGACAAAAAAATCTCGAAATATTGTCGTGGAAGCTCAAACTCAGCAGTGGGACATAATATGAGTCAATATGAATGAATGAATGATTTTTATAGAAGATATAATTTAACTAGGGGGTTTTATAAATAATTCAACCATTTTAATCATACTATTATTCGTCTGTATAGTCGGAGTAAGAATACATTCCTCCTTCATCTGTATTATTCATTCATTATCTGTAAGTATCGTAAATATTAATTGAGAAATTTAAGCAAATAATATCATTGCAAGAACAGAAATCTTCAAAATAATTTTTATTTTTATAATATTTAATAATATCGAAAGGTAACATAATCTGTTTAGGGCTCCATAGCAGTCAATTTTATCATTTGAAGGAATCTTTTGAAGAAGAATGGAATGCCTATATAGGGGCTGAGAAGAATTATATAATTATTAAATAATCTAAATAAATTATTTATGATATACATATATAAGTTATTTATCTGTTCACTAAATGAAAAGGAGCGAATAGCTTGTGAATTTGCACTCATCACGTACAACTCATTATTTTTGAAAGTACGTGCTTGTTGAATTGCTATTTTAAATTGATTTATGATCAAAAGGAATTGTTTTGAAGTAAATTGGATGTTTAAGATGTTTTCTTAACGTTTTTTGGAATATATTACCCGCAATATTAGAACTATATGTTGTATTTGTCTGCAGTTACTGTAGCATAAATAGTTAATAAAAAAAAACTAACTGCGTGTAGTTACTTAACTTTACCTCTAATCGCTTTTTATTCAGGTCATTAGAACTAAGTGTATTTAAATTCATCAATAGTGGTAGGACCACGCTGTTGACAGCTTTCTGTCGGCAGCTGCGGGCCGGTCCATCCAGGGTAGTACCACACTCTTGCAGAAGATCAACGTTTGAGCAATGGCAATGTGCTGTTGCGCTTCGTTCGGTGAGCGAGAGAGCCGGAAGCCCAACTGGGTGGGTTTGGGGTTTATATTGGTAGGCAGTGGTCGAGCTATACTCCTGGTATAGGAAAGGTCCATGGGTGGCAATAACATTTACCATCAGGTGTGCTACTTGCTCGTTTGCCACCAAAAGCTACAAAAAAAAATTCGGTGACTCTTATTCTGTAACTCTTTCAAGCGTCTCAGCTATGCGGTAGATGTTGATGGTAGACTGGTCTACTGTACTCTATAATCTAATAAAATTAAAGGACGGTGTTTTTATTAAACAATGGAATCATAAAAGAAATTGAAAAAAAAAAAGATATGATTGCATTCATAAAAAAATCGCTAACAGTATAGCATAGAGTTAACGGGCTTCCATAAAAGTATCACAAATTCCGCCACATATTGGATTTCATTTTATAAGCTCATTAATACATGTTATACATGTAAGTACCCTATTTATTTTTATAACATTTCATTTTTAGTAAATCATTTATTATTTTATATGAAAAGCTATGTATACCTATACGAGTAGCTTTGATCGTTTGAATTAGCATTTTATGTAATATTAAAAGACAAGTTTAAATAAAAATCATTGGTAATTTCAATGTTTGAATAAAAATAAATGGAGTAAGTGCTATTAAATATACTGTACTCTGGATCCGTTCAAAAGACCAAGTTATAGTTCCCATATTGCCTCGATGTCTTATATAAGTCATAGATCGTGAGCAAAGGTTATTGTCATTGCAAGTTTACATAATTGATTTGCAATCCAATATTCTAGAAAAGTTAAAGTAATATTTTCCAGAGCGTTTTTTCTAGAGAAGTTAAATATAATACTTTCTAGAGCGTTCTTTACATCACTGTGCTCCAATGACTTCCGCGTACAATGAAATAAGACGTTTAGAGTGATAGTTCCTAATGTGGCCAGGCTTTAGGTATGTTCGTGAACCATCCACAAGCCCGAGCTGTTTTCCTGATATGCAAAGTACGGCCCCTACGTCGTTCTGCTTCTGGCGATGATCGCCGATAGACTGCACTGCACGTTGCACGCGCTACTGCTAGTCGGCTACTGACATTTGATGGCATCAATGCTTGACAAAAAATAAAGTTGTAATGGATTTATATTAACGTAATTTAAAATATTTATTATACAGATTGTGCTAGTTATAGAAATAAATTATTATTCATCATCATCATCACAGTCCATAAATATCCCACTGTTGGACTCGGGCCTCTTCCGAGAGAAATTAACCTACTATACCGCGCTGGTCAGACGTGTTGGTATAGGGTTTTGTTATGAGTTTTCCTTCCGTTGCGTTTGTATTTTATATCCCTTAGTCATCTCGTACGATCACCCACGGGTAAGATATGGGGTAGTGAATAGTATTCTTACTCCGTCACCACACGGAAAAAAAAAAAAAAAAATATTATTTTACGATAATTATTTTAAAAGTTATAAGCAAATACAGTTTCGTATAATGCCAACTGATTATGAAGGCAACCAACTATATCTACGCTAAACTACGCTTAGACATTCTTTAAACGCAATTTAGATAAAAAATCCATCCATAGTATTCGGATATACTATTAATAGCAAATACAATTTTATGCGTTTGTTGAAGGTCATGTGAAATGTCGATTTCGAATGCTCTTAACTACTAAGATTGAATGACGTTGAACGACCTTAAAAACCTTACGCGCTTGTATAGGAAACACGTGATCGATAAACTATTTTATAATTGGCATGCATTGTGAACAGATTGTAGCTGCACAGGTGGTATAGCGGTTTTAGATACAGCTTTTTATGCCGAGTATTGGGTATGTAATTACCAAGCAAAGAGATTCTTTGTACTGTAATAAATATTGGAACGAAGTTCCTTATCGCGCGTTGTGAAAGGGGGGCTAGACGGAAAAAATTCTTACGAAAAGTTGTCACGACACTTTTTGCTATAGTAAGCTATTGTAAGCTGTGCGGCGTCGCTCGTCGGCTCTCTTATAGAAAGCAAGCCAGATATTTTGATTTCTATTTCGCATTGAACAGTGTGGTGTCGCGACGATTTTTTTTTTTTTTTTTTTTTTTTTTTTTTTTTTTTATAGATAGAGTGATTCAAGAGGAAGGTTTATATGTATAATATATGCATAATGTACTAGAGAAACACTGATAATTTTAGAGGTTTCTAATGTGATGTCGTACATAAACACATTATTTTGCGCTTACATTGCAAACGCTGGCTGAACCCTACGAAATAGATCAAAATAAAGTACTACAGTATTATACAGCTTAAAAAGGCCTACAAAAAAGTCCGCGATGGTATATATCTATCTCTTAAGGATAACATACTATATCCATTTTAATACTTTAAAAAATGTTCTATTATAAAATGGTAATTGAAAAGCTATTTACACAAATACTGTATTAATCCTTATCATTTTAAATACATTAGTTGGCTTGAGCATTTCATGAAGATATTTTTTTTTCCTTCAGACCATGCAAATACCCGACGGCGAAATCTGTCGGGGCGTCGACGAGAGGAACCCGCGAGGGTAAACCGCCGGGCGGGCCACCGAAGTTAAAATCGAGTACCGGTGGTCCGCTCGCACGGCGAAGAGAGAAGGTTTTACGGTGGGTCTATGGGGTCACGTGCCGCCTTTCCGTCACCCCGGACCGATTCAGCGGGGCGAGACGCACCCATGGCCCACCAATAAAAAAAAAAAAAAAAAAGACCATGCAAATTAAATCAATACCTTAAGAGATATAGCAAAATCAAAATAATGCGCAACGAAATTATTTTCGCCCGTGACCGGGCCGCGTGGCCGGCTCGCGTTCGAGCTCGGGGCCGAAAAGTTTTGGTAGTCTAGTGGAATTGTATATCCTATTATTAATATTATAAACGTGAAAGTTTGTAATAATGTATGGATGTGAACATGTTTGTTGCTCTTTCACGTAAAAACTACTGAATGGATTTTGATGTTTATAGTAATATAGCTTGCACATCAGAATAACACATAAGCTATAATTTATAAAGATATTTTGCAAATTGGCTAAAATATAACGATAAAAATCGCTTAAGGCAGAAAAAAATTATATAATTAAAATAGAACTTCGTTCCATCCGGGTGTCCCTTGACACCTCCGGTTTTTTTTTTTCTATTTTTGTATTAGCTCAAAGAATTAACACGTTGAAGTGAAAATGGGCAGGCCACATTGTTCGACAAACCAACAACCGTTGCGGAAGAAAGGTTCTCGAGTGGCGACTACGTATTGGACGAAGCAGCGCAGGACGACTCCCTACTAGGTGGATTGACGACATTACGAAGGTCGCAGGAAACCATTGGATGCAGGTGGTACAGGACCGTTTTGAATGGCAATCTCGTGAGGAGGCCAATGTCCAACAGTGGACGTTTACGTGCTGATGGATGGATGGAAATATTTGTGTGAATATTAGTATAATTCGTATTGGTTAATTCTGTGTTTGTAAATTATTACAAGCATTTATTCTTTAGTGCAGTGTTATAAAACCTATATGCAATTCTCGCAGTGAAAGCGAAATTTTACTAATAAACTATGAGAGGATTAGATATATACAAAAAAAAAATAAAGAATTTACGCCTTTACCATATGAATATTCATGTTATAGGAAATTCTTCAAAATCTTTTTTTAAAAGACCCTAAGGAAATAATCCTCACATTGCAGGGGACTTTACAAAAATATAATTAACGCAGACAAATTACACCTAGGCTCAGAACAAGAGTTTGCGGATCTCACAAAGTATTTTGCTGATTAGGAATTGAATCCACGGCACTAGCGCGCCATCTGTGCAGTCAGTATATGTGTCTTCAAAACCTGGATGTTCTATGTTTTATTTTTACATTTTTTCTTTTCATTAGATCTCTTTCTAAACTAGTGCTAAAGCAGTTTTCTTTTCCATTAAAAGCATTGAATTATATGTACTTAAAAGGCATTAAATAGATATATAAATTATAGATTACCACTTGCCAGAATTTTAGTAGTTTTTACAGGAAAAAAAAAACACATATTCAAGGAAATTTTATATACGAAGTCATGTGTTTATTCTCATTCGGATACTTCAAGTGGCATAAATATCTTTTCTTTGATTGCCATAAACAAAGGTATTGTTTATTATACGAAACTCGTACGCAAAGTTACATCGCCATATAACTCGTTTCGTAATTATATCGAGCTCATTGTAAAAAGATGCTCATACCAATTATAGTTTACGTAACGACCTCTGTGTACGACCGTGGCATTGAACCTTGTCCGAAATGCATGCTGCGCGTGCGCCGAAAACTGGCAGCTATTTCATAATGTGCAGTGCAAGTTAAAACTTATGTATGTGGGCACGGAAAAATTCCAAGCTAAGATTTTAAATTATTTTAATGTTTTAGCGTTTTAAATTAAATAATTCAGACCATATTTTATGTAAAATACAGAGAAAGTGCTAAAGTTCAGTGAATGAAAATTCATGTTTTGTATCTACTTAACTGTAGAAGTCGGTTAATTCAATATAATAATTAGGTTCATTATAAGCTAATATATTTTAAAATATAAAGGTAATATCGACACAATATTTCAATGATAATTTCATGCGATTTTTTATTACCACAGTTGTTTTTATAACACTGTCTATAATATGAATCAAAAATATTCTATTACAATTATATAAACATTAGTCGATTTCTTAAAATTTATGTTTCCTATCTTATGACTCATTCTATATATAAAATTATTTTATGCACAAACAAAATGTTTAGCATAATATATATTTTATTCGAATAACTTATTAGTGATTGACGAAATTATTTAATTTAAAAAACGTACGCTTTATAATGAAATACAGACAGGCAAATTAGCTATAAGCACTTTTATAGTAGTTACTTGTAGATAGTTATTATCGTAAAAAGAAAACATTACATATTAGTAGTGAAATCATCAAGTACATAATTGGTCACGTACTGAAGGAAGGTGGAGTCAAGAATCTCCGAAACCGGCGAGCGTGTATGAAGAGAATTATGAATGTTGAGGAAGCGAGTAAAGTACGCAAGGATCGAGTTCTCTGGCACTGTTCTCTCTGCCTACACTGCAAGAGATATGGCGTGATGATATGTATGTATGTATGTATCATCAAGCTTACGTACATTTAAGGTATGGCTGTCATTAGGATTCAAAATATGTACTTGTAGTGTGCCGTAAGGCATACTTTCCGAATTGTTTAAGAGTACCTTTCCTTTTTTTCTTACATTAAGATATATATACATATGTTACATTATTAAGAACGCATTATCACAAGATACCAGCGGAATGAGTGACAAAATTGACTTATATACCATGCATGGATTGGTTTATTATAAAGTTTCTACATTATATACCTTAGTCTATTGTTGCGCTATTTAACGATTAAGAAAATGCTAGTTTTATATTTTCTATTTCTATCTCCATACTTGTGAATATCAACATTAAAAGAAGTTCAAAATAGAAAAGTTATCGTTGTTATTACTCTTATAAGATTAGACTTATTCATTCGTAATGTCTACAAAATTTTGTCTGAACAAAAGCTATTTTAACATCCTACTCATTATTTACTAATGACCGGCCTTGACTGGAGCCTTTTGTTGAGAATATGTCCCTGTAAAAACGTTCCGACCAAATTGTCGCGTTTCAACTAAAAAAAGTGGGGAAAACCTTGATTCAGTTTCAAGCAAAAACTTAAAAATGTTGGAATATCTGTGAATTCAAAACAGATACGAAAAAGTACATACATTTTTGTTATATTATGAACAGATTTCAGACGCACCGAGAATCCTTATAAATTGATAGTAAAGACTCAACCAATTCGCTGACCATCACGTAGATCTATCACGATGTCCAAGATAAGAATGAGTTTAGATAAGATAGATATTTTATTATAATCACTAAAAACCAAGTATCTCGTTCTAGATTTCAAATCTCTGCTCCAGTAATATATGATAATTATCAATTTATGCCAGTGGTATTACTTTTGCTCTTGCCTTAATCACTTCCTTTACCAATTCAAAATAATGTGTTCTAATAATAATATTTTTCCTATTGTAACATTCTAGACATAAATCTGATCTTATATTGAAATCATTTTGGATCATAGCCCACTGTGGTATCTTAAGTGTGTCAAGACACATATTTATACATTGAGGATAAAATCTCTCATCCATCATCCAAAAAGATTGCCTCATAATGATTTTGTTCAAAATTAAAACAAGCTATATTAGCAATTATTACATGTAAATCATTTTGAAAAGCCAATTTGAGAAGATTAGAGACCGAAGATTCTAATTCGAGACCCACCTAGGAGACTAAACTCATCTTACTGCGCTTATCACTTCATTTAATTAAACGTAAATAAACGTTAAGTGTGGGTTATGAATTTTAGTACTTATATAATACGTATAAAACTTGACTGATAGTAAAAGAGAATGGCTAGTTAGATATTGACCTAGCTCCGATGCATAATTAAATATTAAGTATAGCATGCTTCAAGGACCATCACTTGGACCAGTTAACAATTGAATATTACATTGTAATTTCGACTTGTAACTTGAGACTTGTCTAGCGGTAAATTTGTCTTCGATAAATATTTCATGTCTCACAATGATGATGATGTAACTCGGTGCTTATAATTAGGTTGTTAACATGATGCATACGGTTGCTTCATTTAAATAATCAAACATGCCTGTTATGAAATATAAACAAACAATTTTGACACGAGATAATGTTCGTATGATTAATGTTGTTAAAATGTTAATAGTTACAAATTCTATCTTTAGGTCTTCTATGAATTGATATTAGTTTACATTGAATAAAAAGTCAAAAAGAAAATTTCATATAACTACTGGAAAAAAAAATACAAATTTACAGACTAACTATGATTGACAGTTTGGATATAGGCGTTTACGTATTAATTTAGCTCAGCAAAGGAGTTTTAAGTTAGTTAAAAAAAAAATTATGAAAAACTACACTTGTATTGCATTCATGTTGTGAAAATTTACGAATTGAAGTTTTATCATTATCATCATCATCATAGCTTATATGTCCCATTGCTGGGCTTGAGCCTTCTCCACATTGAAGAACAATGGACTTACAATACCATGCTGGTCAGTTGGTTTGATATTTCGAGATATCCTTCTCCATCTTCCTGTAATGATGTGATTTTATTTCCAAATCAAATCTCTTAGTCGTCTTTTACGACACTCACAGGACAGAGAGGCGGTTTTGAATTGTATTATTACTCCGTCAACATACGGAACGTTTATTAACAATCAATTTATCATTCATCCATCCAGCCATCCTATTGACATTCACTATTGGATATAGGCCTCTTCATAACATAAATAGCACCATAATCGTGACACTTGGCAGACAGGTTGGCATTTGTACTTGTTATAAATTTTCCAACAGATTACTAATTACCATTCCCACCCAAGAGACTACTGCTACCCAGATTTATCACACTAGAAAATGTTACTAATATCACAGAGATAACTACATTTGCAATCTTAACTATAAATCTAATAAGCTAAATTGTAGAACGACCTTGCAGTTTCTGCAATTCATAATGACTATTAACTTCTAAAAGTAGTTTGAATACCCAAATAGCTGCTAGTAGGATATGCGTGTACGGAAATTAGTTTTTAGCGCATAATTATAAGGAATAATTTAAGATAATTTAAATGGAGTAGTAATAGGTAAGTTTTCTATCTTATATATATCATCATCATCATCACCTCAGCTCGTATATGTCCATCTGCTGAGCTTCAGCTTCCTCGATAATAGGAGGGAAATCGACCTCTTATAATATGCTAGTCAGACGGGTTGGTAAAGGTTTGTATTTTGAATTTTTCATATCATATAGATCCCGTAGTTGGTTTTTACGAAATATACGATCAAGAAGTTGGTGAGTTCTACTCTTACTTCGTCACCACAAGGAAAACTAATATTATTATTGTTATAAATAAGAAAATTTGAATGGATAGATATTTTTTACTCAATCACAACGAAACGGTTGAACAAATGTGCAAGAAATTTTGGCACAGGCATAGATAATAATTTGGAATAGCACGTGGTACATACACGAGTATACAACTCGAAATAATTTACGGTTCCCATGGGAGATTTGTATGGCAAAATTTATGTATATTAATACAAACGACGTCGCGATTATAACTTATATGACTTATTTAGTTACGGTTCCATGCCGTAACTACTGAACCGATGATATTGACATTTGGTATATACAAATACAAACAAGTTTGGCATACAAAAAAGACTACAAAGGCTTATCTTTCATCCAGGGCAAAGTACTGTCCCGCCGAGACGTCATCGCCCGTTGGGTTACGCGGCTGGAGAGGCCAAGACACGGTGTCGTTACCGTCGAGGCCCTCCGGCCCGTACTGATGGAATGGATGGAGCGGCGGCACGGAGTCCTCTCCTTTCGGCTGGTGCAGGTATTGTCAGGGCACGGGTGTTTCGGTCTGTACCTGCACACGGTCGCGTATAGGGAGTGGACTCCGGCCTGCCACCATTGCAGCAGTGACGAGGACACGGCGAGACACACACTGGAGGTGTGTCCGAGTTGGGACGGGCAGCGCCGTGACCTCGTCGCTGTAATCGGTGCCGACCTGACGCTGCCGGCTGTCGCGAGGGCGATGGTCGACAGCATCAGGAACTGGGACGCGGTCGCCGCCTTCTGCGAGGCTGTTATCTCGCAGAAGGAGACGGCGGAACGAGTCCGGGAGGATTCCCGTGACCCGGGCCGCCGTCAGCGGCCGGGGCGGCGCAGGCGCGAATACCTGCGCCTGATGCCGCCCTAACCGAGGCTTCGGGTGATCGGACCGGGGAATTGTCCGGTCACCCGACGTGAGGCCACCGCGTGAGGACGACGCCTCGACGGCGAAAGCTGTCGGGGCGTCAACAGGAGAGGAGCCCGAGAGGGCATACCGCCGAGCGGGCCACCGAAGACAAAAATCGGGTACCGGTGGCCCGCTTGCACGGCGAAGAAGAGGTGCTTGCAGGGTGGGTCAATGGGGTTGCGCGCCGCCTCTTCCGTCACCCCGGACCGACTTGGCGGGGTGCGACGTCCATGGCCCACGGCAAAAAAAAAAAAAAAAAAAAAAAAAAAAAAAAAAAAAAAAAAAAAAAAAAAAGGGCAAAGTACTGTTCTAAAGGAATAGCAAAATAAATTTGTAAAAATTAGTATTGGCTAGTATTTTACACTTATTTAACGCATAGGAATTATATAAGAGAGGTAGTGATTAAAATTAGCTATTAGCCAATTAACTGCAATATAAGTGGTTGTTCTTGATTCTATTGCAAAATGTTCGTCTTGTAGTTGCATATTATTAAGTTATTGGAATATGGATTAAGTAAAAATGTGTACAGTCATAATGGTTACTTGATTATAGTCAACAGGTTTCTTGAAAAATTAGTGGCCTTTTAATCAAGCAAGCTAATTTGCATACCTCTTAAAATTTTGTAGATCTTAAAATGTTACGATTCCATTATACTTGGCTGAAAAGGTTTACGTAGTAAATTACAAAATAATTTTCTTAATGTCAATAATTTTGAAAATTATTCTAGAATGATAATGATGTTTTGTTTGATTTTTTTTCTTGCTTGTTAAACTTAATGAAATGGCTGAGAAGGTCACAAAGTCAATAAACACTCGAAGTCTGTAAACAGAAGTAATCCTCGATGTAGAAAATAAAATAAATATTAATAGGTAAACATCATCATTCATCATCATCATTCTCCTACTCTTATCCCTATTTGGGGTCGATACAATATGTACTCTTCTTTCATAGTTTTATGACCGGCCGCCTGCCATATGTCATCAATTATATTCCCTCCTTGGAAATGTAATTGTTGACCAAACGCCATTAGATGGTATTGACCCAGGTTGATATAAGGCTCTTAGTCGTCTGTTACGACATCCACGAGCAAAGTAAGGACTGGTAGTATTCGTAGTCGATACCACACAGCTAATGGTTAAACATGTAATATTATAATAAGCACTTATTTGTGTGCAAAAATATTATTATAGTTACTAAAGAAATACGAAAATAATGACAAAAATATTTTTAAGAACACCTCAAGTTTTCTCTTTTTGTTCTAATTTTTCTTAGCCGCCCACTGCTTGTCACGAATCAGATAAGATAAATTAGTCAACTATATCACGGTGGTCAGATGAATGGGCATGGGGTTTTATTTTGAGTTTTCCTTAAGTAGTAATATTACCTACTCATATTCCTTAACCGATGTCTACGATACCTGTAGGAAAGGAAAGAGTAGTAACTATTATATTCTTACTCAGTTACTACATGGATAATTAATAATATAAAGAAGAGATTTGGTTCGAACGTTATTAGATTTCCTGTTCATGTATTTTTAGTAGCATAAAACCTAACCCACTATTTCACTTGCCATATACTTTGTATTCAAATTTTTGATCTGGTCTAAGACAAAGACCTTCATTTTAAATTATTTATCTACGTATAAGAAAAATAACTGAAAACTAAATATAAATTTAAAATAATGAATTCGCTAATGAAAAAAGTAGTCATCATCATTCTCTTGCTCTTATCCCAACTACTTGGGGTCGACGCAATATGTCCTCTTTTTCCATACATCCCTATCAGACGTCATCTCTGTAGTCACTCCCTGTTTATACATATCATACTTCACGCTGTCCGTCCATCTTTTCTTTGGTCTCCCTTTACCCCTAGAGCCTTCAATATTCATACTCAAAACCTTCCTCGCAACATTACTTTCATCCCGTCTCATCACATGTCCATACCAGCTCAAACGTTCACTCCTTAACTTATCCGTCACTGGCGCTACTTTCAAACATTCTCTTATACGCTCATTCCTTATCTTATCCATTCTCGTCACGCCGTACATCCATCTCAACATTCGCATCTCCGCTACATGTAATCATCTCTCATCCGTCGCTTTTGTCGCCCAACATGCTGATCCATACAATACAGCAGGTCTTATTAAAGATTTGTAAATTTTTCCCTTTAATTTAAGGGTTACTCTGGGATCACATATTGTACCCGTGACCTGCCGCCATTTCATCCATCCCGCATCAACTCTGTGCCTCACCGCACGATCCAGGTCGCCGCTGCTTTGAATAAGCGAACAAGGTATCGAAAGTTCGAGCATACTGGTATAAGTACTCCATCTAGGTGTAACATTGGAGAGACCGCCGAAATCGCAGAACATGTATTCTGTTTTAGGTCTGTTGATTTTCAAGCCAACATTCTCCAACTTACAGCGCCACTTTTCCAGCATGCTCTGGACCTCAAGCCCATCTTCTCCGACGAGAACAACGTCATCAGCGAATAGCATGCACCAGGGTGCCTCTTCCTGTATCTCCGCTGTTAAAGCATCCATTATCAACAGGAAGAGGTAGGTACTTAGCACAGACCCTTGGTGCAGGCCCACCTCAACGTTAAACCCGTCGGAGTCTCCAACAGCAGTTCTTACATACGACCTGGATCGCCAGTACATTGCACAGATTAACCTAATATACTTCACAGTCACACTTTTCTCTTTCAGAGCCCACCACAAAACCGCTCTCGGGATTCTGTCATAAGCCTTCTCGAGGTCAACGAATACCATGTGCAAGTTCCTATGTGCACCCCGATATTTTTCGCATAATTGGCGCAGTGCAAATATGGCATCCGTTGCCCCTTAGCCCGACATAAATCCGAACTGGTTTTGGGTTATCTCACTTTCTTCTCGCAATCGCTTCTCAATGACTTTTCCCACATTTTCATACTGTGCGACAAGAGCTTTATTCGTCGATAACTGCCGCAGTCCTAGACATCACCCTTATTTTTAATAATGGGCATTAGTGTACTATTGCACCATTCACTGGGGATTACTTCCTCATGCAGCAGCTTATCGAAAAACAAAGTCAGCCACATATATCCATCCTCTCCAAAAAATTTCCATACTTCAACTGGTAGGTATACCGTCAGGCCCTGCAGACTTTCCATTTTTCATGCTTCTCACTGCTTCTCTTACCTCATCTTTTGTAATTGATCCTACCAAGCCGACGTTCTCTGGTACATCATCTAGCACTCCACTCCATAAATTCTCTTCGTTCATTAAACTTTCAAAATATCTCTTCCAACGTTATTTTATATCATCTTCTTTTATCAAAACTTGACCTGTGTCATCTTTTATACACCTGATATGCCTAATATCTCTCGTTCTTTCTTCTCGGGCTTTAGTTATGGGGTACAGTGCTTTTTGTCCTTGAGGCCCATCTAACGATTTATAAATTTTATCTTCGGCCTGAGCTCTCGCAGTAGCTATCGCCCGTTTATCTTTTCTCTTGCACTACTTGTATTCAATCTTTTTTGCTTCCTTCAATCTTTCATTGTTTTCTTTCTGCCATTCCTTAAATACATTCTTCTTTTCTTTCAAGATCTGTTGCACATCCTCATTCCACCACCATGTATCAATTATACCTTTTCCTTTTGTTTCTCCTAGTATTCTTTTAGCTGTATTTCTAATACAGCTAGCAATTTCATTCCAACATTGATCCACAGATTTATCCTTCATATCATTCATTTCAATCATTTTATCTATCACAACTTGTTTAAACCTATTTGCATACTCTTTTCTTTCAAGCATACTCCATCTTATCTTAGGAAGGGACCGGTTTCTGGTGTTAATGGGGCGTGTTTTTATGCGCATTTCTAGCAATAAAACACGATGCTGAGTCACCAGTGGTTCACCTGGCAGCACCTTGCAATCTCGTACACAGAACAACTGACTTCTCTTAACAAGAAAGTAATCGATCTGCGTACGGTGGTTGCAACTTTTATAGGTGGTTAGGTGCTTCTCGCTTTTTTGAAACCACGTATTTGCGATGGCCAGGTGAAATGACGAGGCCACTTGAAGCAGCGTCTCACCTCCAATGTTTCGTTTGCCGTACCCCCATCCTCCATGCACACTCTCATAACTATCATTCGCTTCTCCTACGTGTCCATTAAAATCACTTCCTATACAAATCTCCTCACTTTCTGGTATGCTTATCATAATTTCATCGAAATTCTGCCAAAACTCTTCTTTCACTTCATCCTTACATCCGGCTTGGGGTGCATACGCGCTAATCATATTTAGAATGATACTCTCCCACACTATTTTCACAACTATCAATCTTTCATTCATCCTTTTTACATTTGTCACACATTCTTTCAAATTCTTATCTAACACTATTTCTACACCGTTCCTTTTACCATTTCCACCGCTGTAATAAAACTTGTAATATCCTTCACCAATTTCTCTAGCTATCGTTCCCTTCCATTTCGTTTCTTGCAGACATGCAATATTTATTCTTCGCCTTTTTAACACATCTGCTAATTCCCTTCCTCTTCCAGTCATCGTTCCAACATTCCAACTTGCATACCTCATTCTTATCTCTTTCATACTAAGTGCTCGCTTCTTACGTCGCACCCGCCTGAGATGCAACAACACTTGTCCATTTCCCACAGAGACCGGGTGCTACCCCTGCGCATCGCCTGCGGGGTACGACCTTTTTTTTTTTTTTTCTTTGCAGGGTGGACCATGGATGTGGTCGCGTCCGACAAATGGATCCAGGGAGACAAAAGAGGCGGTGCGAAACCCCATGAACCCACCCTGAAAGCACCTCTCTTCGCCGTATGAGCGGGTCACCGGTACCCGATCTTTGTCTTCGGTGGCCCGCCCGGCGGTATACCCTTGCGGCTTCCTCTCTCGTCGATGCCCCGATAGCTTTCGCCGTCGGGGCGTCGCCCTCACGCGGTGGCCTCACGTCGGGTGACCGGACAATTCCCCGGTCCGATCACCCGAAGCCTCGGTTAGGGCGGCCTCAGGCGCAGATATTCGAGCCTGCGCCGCCCCAGCCGCTAGCGGCGGCCCGGGTCACGGGAATCCTCCCGGACTCGTTCCGCCGCCTCTTTTAGCGAGATGACAGCCTCGCAGAAGGCGGTGACTGCGTCCCAATTCCTGACGCTGTCGACCATCGCTTTCACGACAGCCGGCAGCGTCAGGTCAGCACCGATGACAGCGATGAGGTCACGGCGCTGCCCGTCCCAGCCCGAACATACCTCAAGCGTATGTTGCGCCGTGTCCTCATCGCTACTGCAATGGTGGCAGGACGGAGTCCACTCCCTCCACACGACCGTGTGCAGGTACTTGCCAAAGCAACCGTGCCCCGACAAGACCTGCACCAACCGGAAGGAGAGCACTCCGTGCCGCCGCTCCATCCACTCCATCAGTACGGGCCGGAGGGCCTCGACGGTAAAAACACCGTGTCTAGGCCTCTCCAGCCGCGTAGCCCAACGGGCGATGACATCTCGGCGGGCGTCCTCGCGCCAGGTGGCTATCTCGTCAGACGATGGGGAGCCACCCTCGTCGCGCACTGAGGTAACCCACCGGTAGATGTCGGAGAGCATCGCCGCCTCTAAGTCCCACGGGGGTGTCCCGGTCAATAGGCATGCCGCCTCTGTCGACACCGTGCGGTACCCACGAACGGCTCTGACCGCCATGGCTCTCTGTGGCCTTCACAGAACCGTCCTGAGCCGGGTGTTCAGAGCCCTCGCCCACACGGGTGCGCCGTACATGGCCATTGAGCGGATCAGCCCCGCATACATCCGTCGGCCCTCGAAACTGGGTCCGCCCACATTCGGCATGAGCCGCGATAGGGCGGACGCCGCGCCGACCAGCCGGGGAGCAATCCTGCAGAAATGCTCCCGGAACCACCAACGCCCGTCGAGCACCAGATCAAAATACTTCATATGGGCCTAGATACTGATGTGTATGGAGTTGACGACTAACGAGGCGCCGATAGGCGGCCTTACGCGGGGCCCATGGAATAGAAGGACCTCACCACGCCCTAGCCATGTGCTCATTCACTTTCTTTTCCGACATATTGCAGTAGTTTTGGTGGTGATTTTTATGCCGGCCGCCTGCCTGACATCAACCCTCCTTGGGAATGCGATCGTTGACCAAACGGCATCAGATAGTGCTGGCCTAGATCAGTGTAGGGCTCTTAGTCGTCTTTTATGACACCCACGAGCAAGCAAGGGTTGGTAGTATTCGTAGCGGCTACCAGATAGCTAATGAAAAAAGTAGTGCGGAACATAAAAAATTAACGAGTCTTACCTAACTAGACTAATTTGAAAGTACATATAATTCATTACTAGATGCTTATTACATCGATATTACTAGATAATAATTTAGCTGAAGGTTTTATTCCAACATAGTCTTATTAATAAATTTCTAGTAAAATGAATCATTTTATTATATGTTGATAGTCGTTAAATATTCAATATCCAATTTATCTATCTATTACCCCATTGATCTGCAGTACTAGACAGAGACTTCAGTCTCTGTCTAGTACTACAGAGACTTCAGTCTCTGTCTAGTACTGCAAGGGGTGAACCCTTGAGATGTAGAGTGTAGTCCCGTAATCGGCCCTTCCGTCGACGGACGGAAGGGACAGGATTTTCTCAGACTTTAGCTACAAAAAAAAGAGACCGTTACTGCTCATTTTCCTTGTGTTTCCAATAGCTGTTTTTCAATGTCTTTTACACAAGACGCGCGATGTGTTACGTTAACAAATTTTGCTCTATTTGCCAACTTTTATAGAAGATTCTCTGTCTCCATTTGTTGCCATATATATTATAGCCATTCCGTTTGGTGACGAAGTAAGAATATAATTCGTCACCCTCTATCTTGCCCTTGGGTATTATAAAACACGACTAAAGGATATCATATGTAGACAACATCCGATCCAAGAGAAAGTAAATCCAAATCGAAACCCTATGTCAATAGGTTTGACCAGTGTAGTAACTTAATTTCTCCCTTTTTTTTTGCAGTGGACTATGGATGCGTCTCGTCCCACCAAATCGGTCTGGGCTGACGGAAGAGGTGGCGCGTGATCCCATAGACCTACTGTGCAACTCCTCTCTTCGCCGTGCGAGCGAGCCACCGGTAGCCGATCTTTGTCTTCGAACTTAATTTCTCCCTCACAGTGGAGGAAGCCCGAGCCCATTATTGGGACTTATATGGGCTGAGATGATAAAATATACCTTTTCTTCGTAATTATTAGGTATTACATATTATTCTTAGAATCCAGAAATATATTCTTAAAATTGGTCAAACAAACAAACAAATTGATCCCCTTTATAAATATAAAAAAGTTCTAGTTACTTTATAATATTTTTATACTAAAATATTTCTTTAAAAGTTCTATAATAGTGGATAGAGAAGGTGTCATAGAATTAAGTCACCATTAGTGAAACCACAAAAACTAAGCAATTAGGTATATATCATTTGCGTATTTCTTTTGAAAAAAAAAACAGTGTTATTTTTCAGCAGATCTTAAATGAATATCCAAGATCACATTAGCATTTACAACGAGATGGAATGACGCCAAGCAATAAACTTAACATATAAAAATGTCTAACATTACATAAGTGAAAGCTAGGATTTTTAGTTATTAATCAAAAACATCTATTATACTGATTTAAATTCATTTAGTGTAGAGTATTATCTATTATATATTGACATATGACAGTTTCATTCTAGCAAATGAGATATCTTGACGCGATAGCTGTCAATTTGATGATGAAAGCGAGTTTTAATACTTATTTTGTCGACAGCAGTGTGTTAGTTTAGTTTATATACTACTTCACAGATGGAGCAATGGTTAAGATACCAACTTACCAAACCAGTGTCGCAAGTTCAATTCCGGTGTGGGACAGTATATTGCGCGATTTACAAATTGTTATTCTGTGTCTAGGCGTAATTTGGGTCCATTAAGTTATATGTTTGTAATGTCAAAAGTTGCAGGATCACGCTGTTGAAAATTGTCTGTATACAGCCGCGGGCCGGTCCATTCGGGGTGGTAGTACACTCTCGCAGGAGATCGACGTCTGATTAATGGCAATATGCTATTGCGCTTCGTTCGATGAGCGCGAGAGTCGGAAGCCCAACTGGGTGGGTTTGGGTTTGTATTGGTAGGCAGTGGCCTAGCTATACCCTTGGTATTGCGAAGGTCCATGAGCGGCAGTAACGCTTACCATTAGGTGTGCCGCTTGCTCGTTTTCCAATATAAGCAATAAAAAAGGCCACTATTGTACAACAAGTACTTCCATAGCGATTATAAGAGAGAGATTATAAGTAAATTCTTTGTAAGAAATAGTAACAGATATAATTCAACACGCTGTTTTTTACATGGTTGTTGTAAAAATTGGACTAGGAACGTCGCTACATAAGATAAAAATCAAATATGCCAATCCAACTTAACTGTGTAGACCATAATAGATCAATTTCTTTTTGCATCATGAAGAACAAATATATGAGGCGAAGAAGAAGATTCATAATCTAAAAACGATAATCATAACACAAAACAAAAATACATAAAGAAAGTTCTTATAAATCATATAAAAAAAAGAACAACTTCAACGAAATTATCATAACGACTCCCGCGGATAATGTATTCATAAAAGATTAACATAGAATAGAATAGAATAGAATAGAATAATTTATTTGTATAACATAGGTACATACATAAATGATCTTATAACAATAATTAGTTCACTATGTTTTGCCTCTAGGGCATACAAATTTTATAAAATTTCATCTTTATATTACACAAGATAAATCGAATTTATTAATAAAAAAAAAAACAAAACATACACCATTAAAATTAAAATTGCAATATAAAAAGTATAAAAAATATTGGATCTATTTTATTAAAGATGTCATATAAATAGAAAAAATGTCAGGTTATATAATATAAAAAAAAAAAAAAAAATCCGATCTATATTATGAAAAATGTCATATAAGTAAATCATGTTATTAAGATGTCATATTAGGTATTAAGAAAATGTCAGAAACTTAAATTATCATTAAAGTACATATCCAGTGAATAATAACTTTTTCTTACTAAAATCTTATGGAGGCACTTTTTAAATTGGCTTAGAGGCATTTGCTTTATTTCAAAGGGTATTTTGTTGAAAATTTTGGGTGCTAGACCAAATACACTTTTTTGCATTAGGGTAGTTTTACAACTAAGATTACATAGATGGTCAGCATATTGCGAGCGTATTGGACCTTTTCTAACATCTGACACTCTTTTGAATTCTTTTGGATTAGCTTTAACGAAGAGTGCAGTTTCCAATATATATAATCCCGGTACAGTTAATATATTCAATTCTTTGAAAAAAGGTAAGCAGCTATCTGATCTTTTCAGTTGGCATATTGACCGAATACACCTTTTTTGCATTTTAAATACAATATCCCTATTAGTTGATTGACCCCAGAATATGATGCCATATCTCAGGATAGAAGCTGCCATACCGTGATATGCGGTCAAAAGAGATTCTCGATTTATTTTATTTGAAAGTTGTTTAAGTGCATAAGCTGCTTTACTAAGTTTTTTACACAGTTCCTCTATATGTGGTTTCCAAGTTAATTGATTGTCGATTATTAAGCCCAAAAACTTAGCTCTCTGAGTTTCTTCTATAGTACATCCCTTGAAAGTAACATTAATATTCGGAATATTACATCTTTGATGAAAGTGCATAACTTTGGTTTTATTTAGATTAATTACTAAATTATTGATGTCAAGCCATTTAATGATGTCAGATAGTGAATTATTTATGTCGTCTTCGTATTCAATATTATTAGAATGTTTTATTATAGCGGTACTGTCATCTGCAAATAAAACCATATTGTGATTTATTGATTTTGGAAGATCATTAATGTATATTAAAAATAATAGCGGACCTAGGACGCTACCTTGCGGTACACCATATTTAACAATCCTTGGTTCTGAATGGTATATTATCTCTAATTTTGATTTTGGACATATTTTCGAAATTTCTGTACACTGTGTTCGATTACTTAGGTACGATTCTAAGAGTTTTAGTATGTTACCCCTTATTCCGTAACATTGTAGTTTTTTTAATAAAATATTATGATTAACATAATCAAATGCTTTTGACATGTCCGTGTATATACTGCATACAGGTGATTTTTTATCTACTGAAGTATATATATGAGAAAGAAATTCAAAAATTGCTTTATTTACTGACATGTTTTGCCGAAATCCTTTTTGTTCGTGGCAGAACAATTGAAACTTATCAAAGTAGTTATAAATTGAATGATAAATAAGTTTCTCAAATACTTTAGATAAAATAGGTATTTTAGCTATAGGTCTGTAGTTCTTTAATTGTGTTTTATCTTCCTTTTTATAGAGAGTAGATATAGATTGATGATAGATATCCATAGATGAGTAACATGAGTTCATCTCCATGGCCGAGTCATCTCCGGTCATTCCACTCCAACCACATTAATATGATTCACTCTAGCATGAATGAACGTAACATGATTAGTTGATGGGTTAAACTTACGGAAGATGTATATATAAAAAAAAAAAAATATTAATACAATTTTATGGTAATGAATTTCGAATATATATCTATACAAGAGGATGTTTGTATATTTGACATCGCTAAACTCAGAAACTATTTGACCGATCGTTATGAAAATTGGTATGTATATGTATCTTTTAACGAAGAAAGTTTATGTGCTATCTATTGATGTAACTCGCCAACAGGCGGTGTTGCGATATATTGACAAAAGTAAACCCAGCCCGTTGGTTTTTTAGTAAAAACTAAGAAACCAACGGGCTGGGTTTACTGGTATATAATAGGTATGCAATAATTTCAATGTTCAAATGAATGGTGTGGCTCTGGACCTTGTCGAATCAACCGTTTTTTTAGGTAATACTATAGATGCTAGACTGCAATGCGGCCTTCATGTTAAAAAATTGTCAAGCAGGCTTAGCGCAGCGGCATATGCGGATAAAGAAATTCGAGTATAGACCGATATTGAAACGGCTAGAATAGTTTATTTCGCCTACTTTCATAGTCTCATGTCATACGCCATATTACTGTGGGGATGCTCCGCGGATCTGAGTAGTTTCTTTGTTCTCCAAAAAAGAGCTGCCCGCGCAATTTATAAACTAGGCCCAAGAGTTCAAGAGTTTCACTTCGAGAGAAATTCAAAGAACTAAATATTTTGACTGTTGTGTCACAATATATATACGAGAATGTATTGTATGTAAAAAGAAATGTCAGTAATTTTGAAAGATATTGTCACATTCATTGTGTGAATACTCGGAATAAGAACAAATAAGTTACACACTTACTTGTCTCAAAAGAATTAATAGGTCATTCATGGGGCAATGTATACGCTTCTATAATAAATTACCAAAAGATATCCATGACATGCCTGTGAATAAATTTAAAAGGGCTGTCAAGAACAGACTCTGTAAGAAAGGTTATTATAAAATCTCAGATTATCTAAGCGATAGTATAGACTGGCTATGAGCAGCGCCTCATTCAGCAATTACATTGTCTTGTAAACTGTTCGTTTTTTCTTTATAATAATTTCACATACCTGTAAAGCGTAGCGTGTTTTGCCTAATGAATTTTGACTTTGGTTAGCGTTTGTAGTACCTACATGGCCAATAGCTCATGCTTACTCAAAGGTCTACTTGCTGTAGCTGCGTGGAGCGGGTCTCTCCCTTTCCTCCAAGGTGGTTGAGGGGAGTGTTGGCTGCTCTAGTAGTTAACTCGTGATCGAGTGCCGCTTGTGGGATCTGGTCCAGCCATTGGTTATTTTACATTTTATTTAAACTATTGGGTTCGAAGGGCGTCGAATTGGCACAGTAGTAGAAATAGTAGTAGTAAGAAATAGCTCCAGAGCGATTTCTTACTTAACATGTACCATTATTTTTTTATGTAAAAAAAAAATGTAAAGAAATAACAATAATAGAGAATCCCGCTGAGTTTCATGCTATCAGTAGTGGTCTAGTTTCGATCCGGTTGTAGTTTATTAGATTAAATTAAAATGCTAATACTGATAATATGTAAGTGCCCTCGCAGGGTTTTTTTCTTATTGGGACTAATCCCACCACACATTCCCACCACTGTAACTCCTGTAAGCCAGGATCCACAATATTCTCCGTATAAGCCACGCAGGGTTTATATAAATGAATTTGAATACAGTTTCGAACAGTTAGAATATAATAAATTACGCCATTTTTTTTACTAATTGCTTATAACAATACAAGTAAGAGAGAATAAGACTAGTGCGTAAAAGATACAGAAAATTTAAGAAAATGCTTAAGTTACGTCTAACTTTCGTTATTGAGTTTGTATCAGTATTCAATTACAGTAAAAGAATATTTAAAATATATCTGTTTTTGTATTATTTTCACGCTTCAGAATGTGTATATAGCGTGGGGGTGTGTTTTACATTGGTAACGCCGTACTAGAGTTTGCAAACATAATTATTTTTTCTTTGCTAAATATTCATAAATATTATCGTACATACATACATATCATCACGCTATATTCCTTACAGGGTAGGCAGAGAGAACAGAGTGCCAGAGAACTCTATCTCTGCATACTTCACTCGCTTCCTCAACATTCATAATTCTCTTCATACACGCTCGCCGGTTTCGGAGACTCTTGACTCCACCTTCCTTCAGTACATGACCGATCTGGTCTAGGTAGGTTAGTCTCGGTCTCCCTCGGTACCTAATATTATCGTAATAAAAGAAAATCCGATAAATGAAAACTTCCTAATGAAATTTCGAATATAACATTTGTATTTTAACAATATTTACCCAGTCATTAATTCGAGTAAAAAAAAAATATGAAACTATTTGCTTGATATACTGAAACGCATTTTAATTAAAGCAATAGCGATCGTATTTCTAGAGAAAGTTGCCCGTAACAATATTTCTTTGTTTTTTTAATTCGTCAAATTTTTCAATTCATATTTCTTTGAAGTAAAAGGGGAAAGTGGAAGCTGTGTGGTAGCGCCGAAGAATACTACCAACCCTTCTTTGCTCGTAGATGTCGTAAAAGACGACTAAAAGCTTTATAACGACCTGGGCCAACTCTATCTGATGCCGTTGGGTCAACTAGTACATTCCCAAGGAGGGTTAATGTCTGGTAGGCGGCCGATTATAAAACTATTGCCAATAACTTCTACAATACTATTAAAGAAGCGTACATATTGTATCGACCCCAAGTAATTGGGATAAGAGTAGGAGAATGATGATGATTTATTTGAAGTGAAAATGATTAAATTTATTATTTAATTAATTTAATTTCCGTAGTAATAAATATATGAACTTTCATATGAACTTTATATATCTTTGGACCGTTAATATAAGTCTACAGTTTCTCACTAGAAAAACATAAAATCTTCAGCGCAGAATATTCTATTTAATAAAGTATATCTATTTAGCATACAATTACAATAATTACTCAGTCTGCGTAAAGTCTAGCAGCAGATGTTCTTATGAACATTTGCATTTTGTATATCGATATTATAATTATTATAGATTTTATGGTTTTAGCCAATTAATAGGCTATGCGTCATTTGGAATGATGTACTTTTTTAGTCGTAAGATTATAGACTTGCTTGTTGCGAGGAAGGTTTTGAGTATGAATGTTGAAGGCTCTAGGGGTAAAGAGAGACCAAAGAAAAGATGGATGGATTGCGTGAAGCATGGTATGTATAAACAGGGAGTGACTATAGAGATGACGTCTGATAGGGATGTATGGAAAAAGAGGACATATTGCGTCAACCCCAAGTAGTTGGGATAAGAGCAAGAGAATGATATGATGATTACAGACTTGCCTGAATTCTTGTGAGTGTATCATTGTATCATCAGGTCTTTTCACTTCGAGGTCTAATTTTTCTACATAGTACTTTAAATTATTAAAAAAAAAAATGAGATAAAATGATTTCTATTTATACCTTTTGATTTATAAAAATATTAGCATAACGGTGTCTCTACCTGACAATATAGTTAAGTACCAAAGAGTAATTTTTTTTACAAAATATTTTTGTCGCATTCTGTTTTGGCTTCATTATATTATTATATTTTTATAAAACAATTTCTATCGAAAAAAATGAAAGCTTAAAATTTTCAAATAAAGTACAAAGATATTATTTTTGTATCTATAAGCATTTGGAGTAATAATTATTTTCTTTATTGAAAGTATATTTATTTTTATTATTTATATAGTAAAGCTTATATCTTAATAATATAAATTACGTGTCACGTTGTTTGTCCGCGATGGACTCCGAAAGTACTTATCTTAATATATATAAATTACGCGTCACGTTGTTTGTCCGCGATGGACTCTTAAAGTACTTAACCGATTTTAATCAAATTTACACAGCATGTGTAGTTGGATCCAACTTAAAAGATAGGATGGTTTCCATCTCAATTTATAGTCGCAATATTATTTTATTGCAAATTATTTGTCTATTATTTGATAGTCACAATTATCTGTTATTTCCAAATGATTCTAACAGATGGTGGTATCTGTTGACTGGATTGTGTAAGTATTTAATATATAGCTCTATGTTAAAAGTACAAACGTTTAATATAAGCTACAATTTATTAACATAACCACCACGTGTTACTGAGGCGACCTTAGCCACAGCAACGCGTGGCCGGGTCTGCTAGTAATATAATATAAATAAAACTTTATTACTAAAATAACTGATATACTATTATAATATGATCATCTCAGCTTATATAAGTCCCACTGCCAGGCATTTCTAGTCAGACGGGTTTTTATAGGTGTTTTTTTTTATTGCTTATTGTGGCAAACGAGCAGATAGCACACCTGATGGTAAGTGTCACTGCCGCCCATGGACCTTTGCCAATGGTGTAGCTAGGCCGCTGCCTACCAATACAAACCCCGAACCCACCCCAGTTGGGCTTCTGGCTCTCTCGCTCACCAAACAAAGCGCAATAGCATATTGCCATTACTCAGACGTCGATCTTCTGCGAGAGTGTGGTACTACCCCGGACGGACCAGCCCGCGGCTGTAGACAGAGAACTGTCCATAGCGTGGTCCTCCCACAATTAATTATTTCGACTTCTTTCACTCTTGAAGAATAATTATATGTATATTATTATCCCTTAGTCGCCTTTAACGACACTCACTGGCAAGAAAGGTAGTGAATTGTATTCTTATTATGAAATATGAATGTGAATTGTATTCTACTTGCTCACAGAAAATACGCATACACCCAAAAAACTTAAAACAGGTATATTGTATCCCTTTTTTTGACAGGATATGGTCCAGAAATATACTGCCCATTCCGTCCGGGGTTACGGAAGGGCGGTGTGCAGCCTCATAGCCCACCATATTCCTTTCCAATTGCTATTAGGCCGACCACTGGCACCGATTCCTGGACATCTGTAGCAGGCACTGCAAGCATATCATATACCTAACGCGCTGTATTTTCTTATAGTATCTATACTCTTCCATTAATATTAGGGTATAGGTGAGACGGACCTTAATATTTTTACTTATAAATTATCTAATGTACATCAAAAATAGGAAGGAAAGGAAGGATGTAGGTGTAAGTACTGGGGGAGACCGACACTAACCTACCTAGACCAGACCGGTCATGTACTGAAGGAAGGTGCAGTCAAGAGTCTCCGAAACCGGCGAGCGTGTATGAAGAGAATTATGAATGTTGAGGAAACGAGTAAAGTATGCAAGTATAGAGTTCTCTGGCACTCTGTCCTCTCTGCCTACCCTGCAAGGGACATGGTGTGATGGTATGTATGTATGTATGTATATCATTTTTTTTTTTATTACTTAAAAATTTTAGACATGAAATAAGATGACAGGATACAAACATTTTCTTTAAGCATGTAAAGTGGAAATTTATTTCAACTAATTGGTCATATTGTGGTTTAGTAATTTAGAGAATTCTGGGTTGATTATTGGTAAAAACAAGTTAATATCTCTTTTTTTATTTACACAATTCAAAAGATATCCTCATACGTTTGCATGATTAATTTATATCCAGGCTAGTTTATCTTATATCTAAAAACGTTACAGGATATTTCGTAATTTATGTATTTAGTTAGTAGTTACACAACATTTAATGACTTAGTTACAAGCTAAAAAACTTGATTTCCTCAATTATTTGAAAATAGAAGCCAGTCGTATGATTTACTCACCTTCTCTAAAGAAGGCCACTATTTATTTTAAATTTCGAATATTTGATGAAATATTATGTAAGGCACTCTAGATACTATCGTCTGTAACCCGAGCTCATCTTAGGTCGATGACACTTTGATGCGCAATGAATGAACTTAAGACAGGTTGATGCGCAATGACACCACGCCGTAATTCAAATCTGCTGTTGGAATGCGGATTGAAAACGTTTGAGTACAGTCTGCAAATAAAACAATACAATTTAATCCAATTAAAAAAATATATTTTTATGTGAATATTACATCATCATCATCATTCACTTGCTCTTATCCCAATTGCTTGGGATCGACGCAATATGTATTCTGCATGCATCGTACATATTATAAAAGTTATTGGCAATAGTTTTATGACCAGCCGCCTGTCTGACGTTAACCCTTCTTGGGAATGTAATTGTTGACCAAACGGCATCAGGTTAAATTGGTCCAGGTCGATATGAAGCTCTTAGTCGTCTTTTACGACATCTACGAGCAAAGTAAGCGTTGGTAGTATTTACAGCTGCTACCACACAGCTATGTGAATATTACATACATGTAAATAAAACTACCTTTACTATTTTAGTCCTTCCGTGACCATGAGCGATCAATTCGTCATCCTTAACGCTGAAGAGTGTTCGAAAATTCGGGTAAATAAAAGTCAATACAAATACGATAAAACCCATAAAATAAGTTTTATTTCAAAAATATTATTAACATAAAAGTAATTGTATTTAATTAAGTACATAAAAATAAAACGTCCTCTGTAGTGACTGAAAAAGAATATATTATATAATCTATGACTATTTACTTTCTTTCACAAGGAAGTTGTACAAATTGGCTAAGAGGTCACCATCACCAAATAGTATTAGGACTGTGACGCTGTCGACAGTTCTCTGTCTACAGCCGTGGGCCGGTCCGTCCGGGATAGTACCACACTCTCGCAGAAGATCGACGTCAGATTAATGGCAATGTGCTATGGTGCTTCATTTAGTGAGCGAGAGAGGAGAGAGAGGGGTTTGTATTGGTAAGCAGCGGCCTAGGCTATACCCTTGATATTGCAAAGGTCCATGGGTGGCAGTAACACTTACCATCAGGTGTGCTGCATGCTCGTCTGCCACCAAAATAAAAGCAATAATAAAAAAAGCAGCAGAATGGGGAGCAGTACTCTTATAGAGAACTTCTAATCCGATTCTCAAAACTGACAGTTTTGACATTATACTCCTTTGAGGATGCTTACGTTTAACAGTAAAAGACGATAGAGCTTATATTTTACAAACATATAAATAATGAATGCGATGGTTCGTTAAGATATCAAAGCTTTTAAATTGGGAACTAAAACTTTGCAAGTAATCTAAGTAGAAGAAAAAAACAATAGAAATTTTAAAAATAACTACATAAACAGGACTAAAAAAAATACCAATATATTTGACAAATCATTCGTATTAGTTACACTAAGCAAGCTTAAATGAAACCATCATATATTATTACCAAACACTATAAAAACTAAGTAGAAAAAAACCGGAGGTGTCAAGGGACACCCGGATGGAACGAAGTTCTATTTTAATTATATAATTTTTTTCTGCCTTAAGCGATTTTTATCGTTATATTTTAGCCAATTTGCAAAATATCTTTATAAATTATAGCCTATGTGTTATTCTGATGTGCAAGCTATATTACTATAAATTTCATCAAAATCTATTCAGTAGTTTTTACGTGAAAGAGCAACAAACATGTTCACATCCATACATTATTACAAACTTTCACGTTTATAATATTAATAATAGGATATACAATTCCACTAGACTACCAAAACTTTTCGGCCCCGAGCTCGAACGCGAGCCGGCCACGCGGCCCGGTCAAGGGCGAAAATAATTTCGTTGCGCATTATTTTGATTTTGCTATATCTCTTAAGGTATTGATTTAATTTGCATGGTCTGAAGGAAAAAAAATATCTTCATGAAATGCTCAAGCCAACTAATGTATTTAAAATGATAAGGATTAATACAGTATTTGTGTAAATAGCTTTTCAATTACCGTTTTATAATAGAACATTTTTTAAAGTATTAAAATGGATATAGTATGTTATCCTTAAGAGATAGATATATACCATCGCGGACTTTTTTGTAGGCCTTTTTAAGCTGTATAATACTGTAGTACTTTATTTTGATCTATTTCGTAGGGTTCAGCCAGCGTTTGCAATGTAAGCGCAAAATAATGTGTTTATTTACGACATCACATTAGAAACCTCTAAAATTATCAGTGTTTCTCTAGTACATTATGCATATATTATACATATAAACCTTCCTCTTGAATCACTCTATCTATAAAAAAAATCGTCGCGACACCACACTGTTCAATGCGAAATAGAAATGAAAATATCTGGCTTGCTTTCTATAAGAGAGCTTACTATAGCAAAAAGTGTCGTGACAACTTTTCGTAAGAATTTTTTCCGTCTAGCCCCCTTTCACAACGCGCGATAAGGAACTTCGTTCCAAAAAAAATAATAGAAATTTTAAAAATAACTACATAACAGGACTAAAGATATTTCCCGTACAATTTAAAGTTTAAAATAGCAATACATTTGACAAATCATTCGTATTAGTTACACAAAGCAGGCTTAAATTAAACCATCATCTATTTTTATCAAACGCTATAAAAAAAAGTTTCTATAAATAAATCACACTTTCTTGTTGACTGTACGTCTGCAGAATGAGATCGAAATCGTTGCGTACACGCCGCCGCCTCGACTACTATAACACTCAAGGTCAGCAACTCTTTGTTTGTTCACTAGAGGAGTAAGGCTGACTTTGTTTTGTTTTTATATATGATATAATTTGTGTGTGGCAATATTACATTTTAGTCTACTTAAATTAATGGTCAAGGATTTGGCGAACGTTGTCTCAAGGATAAATGATTTTAATTAAAAAGATATCGGCTTTACTGTGTTTGTGTGTGTGTGTGTGTGTGTGTGGTTTTTTTTTCATTTATTCCGCATTTGTTTATTATAAAAGATTTAGGTTTAATTTTATAGCTAGCCTATTGATATTTATCCTTGGAAATAATAACAGGATTTCCTTTTTTAATTTGGCCAAATTGTCCGGGGCAATGGGAAGATGGCGTGGATCCATAACTGTATTATTTATCTCAGTCAATTAAACAGATTACTGGAAGCAATTTTAACGTTAGTATAGTAAACTTTTCGGATATCTACTTCCGTTCATTTTCCAATGATAAAAAGCTAGAACATCGTCTTCATATGGTCGACGTCCTGTAGGTGGAGGATTTATCATCGCATCGACTACTTGGAATTAAGTTTCGTGAAGAGGAATAATATCATATTCAATATATTTAGTAGGTGGTTTGGTGACCGCAGTTGGTGTTTTAACTTTCTAATCATAGTGAGAGCGGGTGATCCATCAATCGGATTTTACGACTCCCACACACTGGATTCTTCACCTGTTTTTCTATATGAAATTTAAAATTTAATTACTCTGGCATCATATATTTATATTCATTTCGCTTCTTCTCAGCATATTAATAAGCCATTATTGACTTTACAAAGAGAGGCCAATCATAGACAACCACGTTGGTGAGACGTATTTCGTAAAAAAAAATTCGAATTTTTCCTTCTCTTAAGCACTTTTGACTGCACCGATGAAGTTGTTGTAGAAGTAACTAAGATACCGATCTTTCGTGCCAATGCGGTGGTTTCAATTCCCACGCAGAACGATACTTTTATGCGATTTACCAACAACAAAACAACATTCTGAGTCTGGGTGTATTTGTCTACGTTAATTGTAGGTTTGTAAAGTCCCCCGCAATATAAGGTTTATTTCCTTATTGTAGGGTGGTTGCTAATCTTATTTAAATTAAAAAAAAAACCTAAACGCTATTAAGGTTACGATAAAAATCTATTGGCATTTTAAAATATTAATTAGATTTACATATAATGGAATTATAGATTATGTCGGCACCTTTAATAAATGTTTATGTGTGTGTGTATACATGTCTATAGACTTTAAGATGGATTTATAACTAATAAATAAATGCGAAAGTTCGGATAGATGTTTGTTATTCAATTAGACAAGAATAGCTCATTGGATCTGAATAATTTATAATCTTTTTTTTTTTGTAAAAGTCAACACCCTACATTAAAGAAATAATACTTGTGTTGCGAGGGACTTTATAAACATTCAATTTAACGAAAAAATATTATACTCAGACTCACAAAAATAATTTGTGAACTACACAAAGGATTGTCCTACGTAGAAATCGAATGCACGATGCTGGCACTATAGGTCGGTATTTTAACCACTACACCATATGTGTAGTCAACAATTTGGCACAGAGATAAGTGGTAGTCTACAGAGAAAAGTAGTAGTAATACCATAGAGGTTATTTTACTTTTTTTGGAGTAAAATGATAATGATCACATGAGAAAAAAATATTAACATAATCCACATTAATATAAAATTTGAAATAAAACATTTTTTACGGATTCTATCGCGTTTGTATTTGATTTTTAATTGTCCAAAGTTTCGAATTTTACAGCGCTCATAGTCATGGCAGGACAATCCACATACACATACATACATACATATCATCACGCCATATCCCTTGCAGGGTAGGCAGAGAGGACAGAGTGCCAGAGAACTCTATCTCTGCATATTTCACTCGCTTCCTCAACATTCATAATTCTCTTCATACACGCTCGCCGGTTTCGGAGACTCTTGACTCCACCTTCCTTCAGTACACAATCCACACATTTAGAAACTTTACGGAGTTCATAGTTTTGTAATAACACCGTAAAAATAAATTTATTTCAAATATGTAATACTCTCTTAAACATTATAAATCATTAATAAAAAATATTCAAACAGTAAAAACTTATAAGTTTTATATATTAAATTAGAATACTGATTGATCTAGACGATTTAGTAAGTACGATGCTCTCGTATGAGGGCGATAAGAGATTTAAATAATATGGGTTCAATTCTACTCGTTCTCTAGTTAGTTCGCTTTTCCTAGGCAGCGCTGTTGTCTAGTCCCCTGGTGATACATATATTCTTATCCTTTGAAGTATATTTATTATAGTAATCTTAAAATCAGCCGTACAACTAATTGAAGTATATATCGAATATTCAAATTGATAGTTACTGAAGGTCATTCAAGGTTGTTTAAAACATTTCACACATAAATTAAGCGGTGATCATAAATATAAGGTTTTTCTTATCGTACGATCTTAATAACTTCATGTTTGGACCGAAATATTTAGGTATATATTACACATACGAGCATTTTTTTTTAATATGCACCCGGATTTTCTATAGTTGCGCAATGATTCTATAATTGGGGGTATAATCTAAATATAGAGGTTATCATGTAGGACATTTCTTTGTACATTGCACAAATCATTGCTTTGAGACTGGATGGCCTGTGATCTATACCCATAAATTTTGTTTTTTAAAAAGACAACATTATGTGGACTAAGGAAATTGAACTTTTATTGCGGGGGATTTCACAAATATATAATTTAAGGCACAAAAATTACACCCAGACTTAGAAAAACAAATTGTGGATTATTTTATTTATTTTATTTTATTTGGGAGACCAACAGCTAATAGCAACAATATAAAAATATTGTCCTGCGTGAGAATCGAATCTACAGAACTGACACGGTAGGTCGGTGTCTTAACTAATACGCCATTTATACATTCAAATGTAAGTTTGTGTGAAGCCTTCGCTATAGAAGGGAATTTATTTCTGAGGTCGGATTATTATAATATAAAAAATATAATTTTTATATTTGCATGAAAGTACTAGTCGTTATATCATTATTATTAAATATTAAATTTGGTGTGTTTGGGATATTTATTATTTAATTACCAGATGCCTGGGACTTTGTTAAAAAAAAAATCAGTTTAACACTGCCCACAATGTAACAATTATCTTTAAACGACCAAGAGAACTAGGAGCGTGTTGCTATTCTGGTGACGATTCCTCTGTGATTTTTTAATTTTTATTCATTGTATTTTTAAAAGCATTACCACACTATTTTGATATCAACTTAAATTCTCTATAATAAACTAGCAAATCCAGCCTGTTGGTTTGTTTAATACTTATATCAAAATTTATGAAACTGGTCCAATGTCTTCGAAGTCGTATAGCTTTTATCCAAACATTTTGTAAAAGCTTCTAAAGCTAGTGACACGGAGCTTATTGGTACTTATGGTCGTTGAATTTTATGGTGGATGAAATTAATGTTGTGGATGGGATGCGGTCAGTATAGAAAATACTGAGTGAATAAAGAATACGTGTCATTTCACTTGAGTGCACTAAGTGAAGTGAAGAATTTAGTGCTAATACTGAGTCATCAAATTCAATGAAGAAATAAATCTATAAAATTTGCTTATGTTCCTCCATAAAAACAAAATGGTTTATGTAGTAGAAAATTATAGTTAAATCGTTCAAATGTAACAGTCTCGATTCTAATGGTGGAATCGTTTGATTCGAGTAATGAATATGTTTTATTACTACCATTACGGGCCACTGACACTGATTTCCTGAATTTAGTGGCTTGCCCGATGGGTTATTCTTTTCGATAATAATATTTTTGGAAAATATCATTATGTTTTGCATCTTTATTAGACAATGTTTTTGAACTTTTCTATTTAACTTGTTTTTTTTTTCAATATTTAATGAGATATTTGTCAATAATTTGATTCTCACCCAACGTCGGGTTTACTATATTTGTATAAAAACGTTATATTATATATTTTTTTCTTGTTTTGACCGTACTTTATTTGATAGTAGCGCGAGACCCAGACATCTTTAGACTCTAATGATTATATAATTTAATCGCAATCGCCTTTTCTTTGTGGTGACAGAATCAGAATACTATTTAACACCCCTTTTCTTGCCCGTAGATTGCATCATGAAAGATGATTAAAGGATATGATATGCAGAAAATGTTTACGTAAAAGAAGAAAACCTTGAAATGTAACCCAATAGCAACCCATCTGATTAGTGCGGTATAGTAGGTCAATTTCGCACGTATTATCTAAAAGATCCGAGCCCAATAGTGAGACGTATATGAGCTAAAAGAAGATGAAAATGTTCTGTTATTCATTTTATTTAACCGTACTATGTTCAACGGTAGTTAAGAGAGCAATGTAAGACCCCATTATCTTTAAACTCTAGTGGCTATCATCACTATTCGCCTGCATTTATCCCAATAACTAGGGGTCGACACAATATGTACTCTGCTTCCATCGTACATATTGCAAAAGTTATTGGCGATAGTTTAGGACCGGCCGCTTGCCTGATGTCTACCCTCTTTGGAAATATAATTGTTGACCAAACGGCATCGGTGGAGTCGGCCCAGGTAGATCTTTAAGCTCTTAGTCGACTTTTAAGACATCCACGAGCAAAGTAAGTTTGGTAGTATTCTTAGCAGCTACCACACAGCAAAGTGGTTATGAAATCTAGTAGTTATCAAATAAATTAAAAAAAAAAAAATAGTTCATACTTAAATTACTGAAATTTAGCATTTAATATACTTAATGCTTAATTATTTATATTACTGAAATTTAGCATTTAATATGCTTAATTATTTATAAAACCTGATTACGAAGCGAAAAATGATGTCACAAGCGGGATTCGAACCCGCGTCTATTGGGATTCCGGCCCAACCGTGTTGCCACTACACCACCGTGACTTATTGTAGGACATGCAAATTTCGCTTCGTATCATATTTACGTCTTAAGGTGACGGTATACGATCTACCCGACAATGTTTACACATTGTTATAGGCTTAATACTTCAAACTTTGCAGTTAGAATTGTATTAAACGATGACACAACCTTATTATTTAAATTACTGAAATTTAGCATTTAATATGCTTAATTATTTATAAAACCCGTAAACCGTAGTTCATACTTTATCACCTAAGTGGTTTTTGATTTGCCACCAAGTAAACTGCTATAAATCATTAGCTTTTTAATATATTAATACCTACATATGAACTATAAAATATAATGTATGTTTTATATAAATGTTTCTTTTTTACTACGCGGAAGTGAGGCGAGGTCGTTCGTACAAATGTCACGCCTTCTCACTACTTACGCAGACATGACGCCTATTTATTTTTTTTTATTTGGTGACAGTCTGTTGGTTTTGTATTTCCTACTGTCCTTTTAACCGTAAATCTGTCACAATGACCTACAACAGATCCTGATGAACAAAGTCCATATTAAATTCGCTATTTTAGCTTCACCAGTTTCAATGAATTGTCATTTACAACGAATTAACTAACACTGAACTTCACAGTTTGGAAAGCCAACGATATTCTAGAATATTACAACTCTTTGAAAGAAATTATAGACTAATAATTTGTTGGTGTTCCACTCCTTAGTAAATTAATCGCTTTTCTTGTGGCTAATTTTTGCTTTGAAATACAGCAAACTGACAATCAGAGGCAGGCTATAGCCATAAATTCGATTCCATTTGTGTAGCAGATGAAATGCGGTGACGTGAATTGGGAGAGTCCTATGTTTAGTGAATTGCAGTAGTCTAATTGATTAGTGCAACGCTACCGTCAAATTTCCAATTAGGTAAGCTAACCACAGACTGTTTCTTTTGAATATAACCATTCAGCGAATAAAAAAGAATGAAAATATTACGGATATCTTAAAATATAGTTAAGAGATGTAGGCAGTTAACATACCCGGACCTTATCGGCGAATGTCTGCGACGTTGGCAGGGTGCGGCAATATCTCGCTTCGCGAGTTGGCCACCGGGTAGGGCGACGCCCGCTGGGACGTTATTCCTTATTGGGTAGTTCGGTTGGAGAGGCCTCGATTTGGTGTTTGGACTGTAGCTTCGCAGCCGATTCTGATGGAGTGGTTGGGTCGGCGGCATAGGGTTTTTCCCTTCTAACCGGTGCATGTCAGGCCTGCGGCACGTACCGTATACAGACTCCATACACAGTCGTGAGGAGGGAAATCATCCTACCACCACCTCTGCAGTTGCGACGAGGACACGGTTCCATACGCTCGAAGTGGCTACGATCAGCGCCGCGAACTCGTCTCTATCATTGGTGCCGACCTTACAGGAAAGGAGACGGCGGAACGTGTCAGAGAGTATATTCTCCACGCTAACACAATCCGCCGCCGACGGTTAGGTGTTCATACACCTATCTGCGCCTGATGCCACTCTAGCTGAGGTCATGAGTGGATGGATTGGGGATTAGACCACCAGCCGCAGAGAGGCCAACCGCGTGGACTCGATGCCCGATGTTAATGGAAATAATACTCCATAGGGCGACCCATCGGGCAGGCCAAGGATGCCAAAGAATTGGTATCAGTGATCGGCCCAGTGGCCATTGGGAGATAACACGGTGATTTATGGGACCACACGTTATTCATCCGTCGCTCCGGATGGAATGGGCGCGGTGTTGTCAGAACATAGTCTGGTAAGTAAAAAGGTAGGTAACATATACAGTAAATAAAGTAGCCATAACGTTGAAAGAGATTCATGCCTGAGGTTGGGGTTTAAATTAACCGAAAAAAAGAATATATTTATTATAAGTGTGTAATTAAATAAAACTAAACGAAGCCGTTTGTTATTGTGAGAGCTTCATTATTGACTCGTTACTCAAGTATTAGCGTTAATTAACCTGGAAAAATAATTAGCACCTGGAAATATTGCAAAAAGTGCCTATTTGCAATCTTTTAGTGCAAAAAATAAACTAATTACATATTATATTACATATATATATTGTCAAGTATTTAGAGTTTTCAAATTAAGTAAATATAATTGAAATAGAAAGTAAATCAGAATTTGTCTTCGTTACACAATATACATCAAGGTTTGTAATTGAAATCTTAATTGAAGAAAATAATTGCATATGTTAGAATAATAATAGTAGAATATACTTATAATCTAAATATCTCTAAATAATTATTCCAATTCATTCATTTTAAAATTCATGTTATCTCCACTTAGGCTACGATGCTCCGATTTAAAATTCACTGGCTATGTCTGAACCTTCGGACACATCTTATTACGTCACTAAATGTTAACTCTATGGCTTGATGGGTCTTCTCTATTAGCCTTGTCATCTTCAGATAATTCACTTTGTACCCATTTATTATGTCATTGCCAGTTGTGGTAGGTATACATAATAACTTTTGAAGACAACATCGATCGTGGGCTTATATAATGTTATTGCGGTAATAATTTGCTGATTATAGGATTACAATCGGTTGTGTGTATTTTTTGCTTGCAATTATTGTTGAGTTTTCGTTTGTTTCAGATTGGATAACAAAATTTCGATTGGGCTGATGTAATCTTCTCGAAAACCGACGACTTACTTTTACACCCTATGGGCGGACTGCTTGATCAAAATGAGACCACAGTTGGCCTTGTGAAGTCCCTGCTTCGACCAGCCATCGCTTCTTTAGTACTCTTTGTGTGTAGAAGTCATTATGAAATATATGATATTGGCAAATGGTCTTTTCTTTTTCTTTAAGAATAGTTATTAATAATCATAGTGTGAAAGTGTTGTGTGTGGTATTGGCTACGAATACTACCAACTTTTACTTTGCTCGTGGATGTCATAAAAAACGAATAAGAGCCTTATAACGATCTGGGCCAACTCAATCTGTTGCCGTTAGGTCAACAATTCCATTAAAAGAGGGTTCACGTCTGGCAGGCATCCGGTTATAAAACTACTGCCAATAACTTTTACAATATGTTCTATGAAAGAAGAGTACATACTGTATCGACCCCAAGCAATTGGGATAGGAGTAGGAGAATGAATGAATGAGTGTGAAAGTGAGTAAAATATAAGGGTTAAGCAAATTTGACAGCTATTTTGTATAATCTAATATATGAATTAAAATATTTCCGATCAATAAAAATAATAGCGGCTAGCTAATAGTCCTGATCGGGTGTTGCTTGGGAGATCTGGTCTATAATCTTTTATATTCTATTTGAATTTTACACTATATCGAAGTTCGAAGGGATACACTGGAGCTAATTCTTATTAAACATGTACTAAATTTTTTATATAAAAAAACGTAAAGAAATAGTTATAATAGAAAAACCCGCTGAGTTTCTTACCGGATCTTCTCAGCAGCGGTTACGTTCCAATCCAGTGGTAGTTTGATTGATTATTTTATAATGTTAAAACTGACAATATATAAGTGCCCTCGTAGGGTTTCTACATAAGGGGTACTATCCCAGAAACCTCCACGCGGTGTACCCTGGGTGCGGGCGGCGGTCCCCAGTTCTTCTGTTGTACTGTCGTCCGTAGCGAATATCTGCGCGATTTCGCTCCTTACTCTACTACAGTCGTAGTAGAGGTTATAGGACGCGAAATATCGGGACGGGCTCAGTCACTCATTCATTTGAGGGCTGGGCAGGCACTTGCCACCGCCCACACATCGTAAACCTGATTCTTTGCTTGTCTTAGTTTCAGGAGCGAGGGTCTTGGCTTAACCGCCCGGACCGCGAGGAAGACAACCTCTATAAAGAGTTCGAAGTAACATTCGGACTCGGAAATCACCCAGAATCTTAAGTTCTGGCGTGCGGCGAGAAGATGCATGGCAGATGGGTTGTTCTGTCGTTAGCACGCTCCAGCCAGGGCACCGGCTGCCCCCCTGGTTGGTAAATGTAGGCTTGCCCGGGTAAAGGGATCTCTGCCCGGGTTGACGTAGTGTATCTCCCCTACTCGTGGGAATCATATGGATACCAACTTAAAAAAAACCTTTTTCACCGACGATCTGTGTGATTCTCACACCACGGCCTTGTCAAGCCAAAGAAAAACTGACAACGACGCCTCGTCCTCAGGACTTGAGGCGTCCGCCAAGGGCCCGGCACAAATCGTGGAGGCCCAAAAAGTGAAGCGGAAGTCGCCCAGGAAGAGCCGGGGGCAGGCTTCCAGCTACAAGAGGAGGATGGAGGAGCGGCGTGCGCGGAGAGAGGCTGCCGCCGCTGAAAAGGAGGACGGTGGCAGAAATGCTGCAGAGCCGTCTACGGATGAGGGCGACAGTGACGTCGCAGAGCCGTCCGTGGATGAGGGCAGCAGATCTGCCGCTAAGATGGACGAGGGCGGTATATCCGCAGGGCCGTCCAGAGGAGATAGCGGGTCGGACGCTAAAGCCTCCGCTAAGTCGTCGCCGCGTCCTGTGGCGGCGGCTGAGAAGACCAGGGAGGAGGCCCTCCCCTCGCAGGTGCGAAAGCGCCCCCTGAGCAAGGGAGGCAGCTCGGGCGCCGACTCCGAGGGGAGCGGGACCATCATGCCTCCACCGAAGGTGCCGGCTTCTCGCAGGGGGCGAGGGGCCGCAGTAGCAGGAAGAAGGTCGGTGACTCCTCGGCGTGAGGCGGCGCCTGCTGCGAGCGACGGCCCCCTGGACCTGCAGGCTGAAAATGCCCGCCTTAGTGGCGAGGTCTCAGGCCTGCGGGACCTGAACCGCCAGTTGGGGTCCGAGCTGGAGTCGCTGCGTCAGGTAAACCGCATGTTGGCCAAAGACATGGCCGACCTGCGGGCCCAGATGGCGCAGCTCCTACCGCCTGCGCCAAAGCCGTCGGCTGCCGCGGTGAAACCCGTCCCTGCGGCGAGGAGGACGCCCCCCACTGCGGAGGGCACATCGCCGGCTGAAGCCGTCACGGCCACCGAGCCGACACCTGTCCCGGTAGCGAGGAGGACGACTCGCGCCGCGGCGAAGAAGTCGCCATGCGTCTCGGAGCGGGCCCCGGTGGAGGCTCAACCGGAGGCGCCGACCCCGCTGCCGACCCCGATGCCAACCCCGCTGCCTGCGGTGGGGGGATTGCCGGATGAGTCCCTGCGCGCGATAATCGACGCAGTGGGCAAAATTGTCGATGCGCGCTTCGCCGTTCTGGAGGCAAGGCTGCCTCCAGAACCACGTGTCCGGCCGCCTCTTGCCGCAGATAAGCGGCCACATACGGCACCAGCCCCCGCCCCGCTGCCTTGTCAGGGTGGCCGCGTGGGGAGCTACGCTGCGGCCGCGGCCGGGCCTAAGCCCAAAGGCCCCGGCCCCGCTCCGAAGGGACCTGCCCTGAGGAGGAAGACGGCGCTGGCTCCTGCCGGACCGCTGAAGCCGCCCGCAACGAAACCGCCGGCGACGACCAGCGAGGCTGCGACAAGGCCTTCCGCGTCTGGCACGACTGCCGTACCCGAAGAGGGTTGGCAGGTGGCCGAGCGCGATAGAAGGAGTCGCGGCCAAAGAAGAAGAGCGGAGGCCAAGCGCGCCGCTGAGGTCTCCGCTCCCAAGGCAGGAGCTGGCGACAAGAAGAAGAGGTCGCGCAAGGGGCTCAAGCTGCCAAAGACAGCCGCAGTGGTGATCACTGTGCTGCCTGAGGCGGCCGAGAAGGGCCTCAGCTACGAGGCCGTCTTGAGGAAGGCCCGGCGGGAGCTAGACGTCTCCGATATTGGAGGCGTCGAAGCCAGGACCCGCAAGGCCCGGACGGGGGCTCGAATCCTCGAGTTCCCAGGGGCCGAGGGCGCCAAGACGGCTGACAGCGTAGCTGAGAAGCTGCGAGGTCTGTTCGCCGAGGAGGGTGGCATCAGGATCGCCAGGCCCGTCAAGTGCGCCGAAATGCGCATTTCGGGTCTGGACGACTCCGTGACGGTGGAAGACATCCGGGAGGCTATTGCCTCGAAAACCGGGTGTCCCATAGACACCGTCCGAGTCGGTGCCATTCGTCCCGGTCCGGGTGGCGTAGGTGCTGCCTGGGCGCAGTGCCCGGTGGAGTCGGTCAGGCAACTGGCCGGCTCAGGCAGGCTCCTCGTGGGCTGGAGCTCGGCGCGGGTAACCGTGCTTGAGCACCGGCCTGCGAGGTGCTATAAGTGCATGGCGGTCGGACACACTCGACCGACGTGCACCAATTGCTTCGACTGCGGCGGATTGTGTTTCCGCTGCGGTCAGACCGGGCACGTGGCGGCATCTTGCGCCGCCCCGCCCCACTGCCCCGCGTGTGCGGCGGGCAATAAGCCCGCCAAGCACCGCATGGGTTCTGGGGCGTGCAGACCTCCTGCTTCGGCCCCAAAGGGGCGGGGCGGCCTTTCGACCACGGCCGCTCCCGCTCCTAGCGCGGCCCGATCGCCCACTGGCGAGGCGGAGGTGATGGATACGGCCCACTAATGGCTGCAGATTCCATTCACCTCCTGCAGGCCAACACCAACCACTCCGCCGGAGCGCAGGATCTCCTCCTGCAATCCATGGCGGAGTGGTCGATTGGTGCAGCCGTAGTCGCGGAACCGTACGTCGTGCCTGATCGCCCCAATTGGGTGGTCAGCCGAAACGGAACTGCGGCAATCGTCGTCTCAACGCAGCGGCACTTCCCGTCCTTATCCCTTTTGGATAGGGGCGAAGAATTTGTCGCTGCGGAATGGGGAGGGGTCACACTCTACAGCGTTTACCTCTCCCCTAACAGGAGAATGGACGATTTCAGGGCCTCCCTCACCACCTTGGAGGCTTCGATACGGCGACTGGCACCGGGCCTCGTCCTGGTCCTGGGGGACTTCAACGCCAAATCCACGGCGTGGGGGTCCCCTATGACGGACGACCGCGGACGGGCGGTCGTTGAGTGGGCGGCTTCACTGGGCCTCTGTGTTGTTAACAGGGGCTCAGTGAACACGTGTGTGCGGCAGCAGGGCGGGTCGATAGTGGACTTGTCGTTCGCTAGCCCCGCTGTCGCGCCACGGGTGAGGAACTGGAGTGTCCTGGAGGAGGCGGAGACCCTGTCGGACCACCGGTACATCCGGATGGAGGTCTCCCCCCGGGAACCCGGTAGGGGTCACAGGGCGGACGGAGCTCCCGCGTTTCCGCTGTGGGCTGTGGGTCGTCTTGATAGGGACCTACTGGCGGAGGCGGCCATCGTTCACACGTGGCTGTCCTCACCGCCCCCAGCGGACGGAGTAGACGCTGAGGCTGTCCGCATCCGCAGTGCGTTAACGCAGATCTGCGATGCGGCCATGCCCAGGGTGCGGCGTCTACCTCCGAGGCAGGGGGTCTACTGGTGGTCCCCAAGACTGGCGGACCTTCGCGCGGCGTGTATCAGTGCCCGAAGGTCCTACACCCGCAGCCGGCGGCGTCACCGCGACGCTGAGCGGGAGGGCCAGCTGTACGAGGCGTACCGCAGTGCGCGTACTGCCTTTCGGCTGGCCATCCGAGCCGCCAAGGATGCGAGTTGGCAGGAGATGTTGGACGGTCTCGACCGTGACCCCTGGGGTCGCCCGTATCGCGCGTCGCTGAACAAGCTTCGCGCGCAGGGCCCCCCCCTCACCGAGACCCTCCAGCCCGACTTCCTTTGTAGGGTGATCGAGGAGCTATTTCCACGGCAGTCGGGACACACGCCCCCGGTCATGGCTTCGCCAGATCAAGACCGGGAGGCCGACGACGAGAGTGTTCCACCCGTGACGGAGTCGGAAGTGGGGGCGGCAGTGGCGCGGATTCGCTCCGCCACCACGGCCCCCGGCCCGGACGGAATACCAGTCCGGGTGTTGACGTCGCTCCTCGAGCACTTCGAGCCTCGCCTCAGGCAACTGTTCAACGCCTGTCTGACGTCTGGACGGTTCCCTGAGTGCTGGAAGGAGGGGAGGTTGGTTCTCCTGCCAAAGCCGGGACGGCCCCCGGATTTGCCGTCGGCCTACAGGCCCATCGTGCTTCTCGACGATGTGGGTAAGTTGCTGGAGCGTGTCCTCGCTGCCCGCATCGTCCGACACTTGGAGGAGGTGGGGCCCGATCTGTCGGACGCTCAATATGGGTTTAGGAGGGGGCGTTCGACCATCGGGGCCCTGCTACGCCTGAGGCAGACGGCCGCGGAGGCTGTCGCCGGCAAGGGAGTGCTGTTGGCGGTGTCGCTGGACATCGCCAACGCATTCAATAGTCTGCCATTCAGCTGCATCAAGGAGGCGCTCCGGTTCCATGGAGTGCCCCTATACCTCAGGCGGCTGGTGGCAGACTATTTGGAGGGGCGCAGTATCCTCTGCGCGGGTCCCGCAGGGGACATTGTGCGGACGCCCATGTCGTGCGGTGTTCCACAGGGGTCGGTTCTGGGGCCGACTCTGTGGGACATCGGGTATGACTGGGCGTTGAGAGGGAGTCTCCCCCCCGGGCTGAGCTTGGTGTGCTATGCTGACGACACGCTCGTCACAGCCCGGGGCAGGACACTCGAAGAGGCGGCGAGCCTGGCCACTCTCGGCACCGAGGAGATGGTCAGGCGAATCGAGGCGCTGGGGCTCAGGGTGGCCTTAAATAAGACGGAGGCCCTATTATTCCATGGGCCACGCGTAAGGCTGCCAACCGGCGCCTCGTTAGTCGTCAACTCCATCCAGATCAACATCCAGGCCCATATGAAGTACTTGGGTCTGGTGCTCGACGGGCGATGGTGGTTCCGGGAGCATTTCCGACAGATTGCTCCCCGGCTGGTCGGCGCGGCGTCCGCCCTTTCTCGGCTCATGCCGAATGTGGGCGGACCCAGTTTCGAGGGCCGACGGCTGTATGCGGGGGTCATCCGCTCGATGGCCATGTACGGCGCACCCGTGTGGGCGAGGGCTCTGAACGCCCAGCTCAGGGCGGTTCTGTGGAGGCCACAGCGAGCCATGGCGGTCAGAGCCATTCGCGGGTACCGCACGGTGTCGACAGAGGCGGCGTGCCTATTGGCCGGGACACCCCCGTGGGACCTAGAGGCGGAGATGCTCTCCGACCTCTACCGGCGGGTTACCTCAGTGCGCGAGGAGGGTGGCTCCCCATCGTTGAGCGAGATAGCCACCTGGCGCGAGGACGCCCGCCGAGACGTCATCGCCCGTTGGGTTACGCGGCTGGAGAGGCCTAGACACGGTATCGTGACCGTCGAAGCCTTCCGGCCCGTATTGATGAAATGGATGGAGCGGCGGCACGGGGTCCTCGCCTTCCGACTGGTGCAGGTGTTGACGGGGCACGGGTGCTTCGGGAAATACCTGCACACGGTCGTGTACAGGGAGTGGACTCCGGGCTGCCATCATTGCAGTAGTGACGAGGACACGGCGCAACATACGCTCGAGGAATGCTCGGGCTGGGACGGGCAGCGCCGCGACCTCGTCGCTATTATCGGTGCCGACCTGTCGCTGCCGGCTGTCGCAAGGGCGATGGTCGACAGCGTCAGGAATTGGGACGCGGTCGCCGCCTTCTGCGAGGCTGTCATCTCGCAGAAGGAGGCGGCGGAACGAGTCAGGGAGGACTCCCGCGACCCGGGCCGCCGCCAGCGGCCGGGGCGGCGCAGGCGCGAATACCTGCGCCTGATGCCGCCCTAACCCAGGCCTCGGGTGATCGGACCGGGGAATTGTCCGGTCACCCGACGCGAGGCCACCGCGTGAGGGCGACGCCCCGACGGCGAAATCTGTCGGGGCGTCGACGAGAGGAACCCGCGAGGGTAAACCGCCGAGCGGACCACCGAAGACAAAGATCGGGTACCGGTGGTCCGCTCGCACGGCGAAGAGAGAGGATTTTACGGTGGGTCTATGGGATCACGCGCCGCCTTCTCCGTCACCCCGGACCGATTTGGCGGGGCGAGACGCACCCATAGCCCACCAATAAAAAAAAAAAAAAAAAAAAAAAAGGGTTTCTACATAATAAATGAATTTCAATTTAAACTAGCAAGCATATATTATAGTTTCATATAGAGGCTTATGACCTATAAAGCATGTTGTTAGTCTCACCGTAATGTAATGTGACATATGTACACCTCAAAATAATAGCTGAAATAATGAAAATTCGTCTGTAACAAGTTGAGTAACAATGTTAACATAGACGAGATATTCATAGACCTGAATTTCCCAAAGGGATGACGTCAGATAAACGTCCGATCGTAAAACTTAGTCAAAACCCTTACAATAGTTTTATTTGACATGTATATATTTGGAGAAGCAAGATAAAAAACTGCACTGATGTCATATATCCTATTTGTCTGCCCTTCTCATGAATGGTAAATATAAAAAATGTGAATGATTCTTGGCAATATTTAACCAAATTCTTTCTTTTATTTCCTCTTCAAAGTACCTACTAATTAACGAAATAAAATCACATTGAAAATATACATCTTTAAAATTGGATTAAATCCTACAGAGTGTACAAAATTTCATTGAAATTGGTTGAGTAGTTTGAGAGATTATTGCAAGTAAAGATTGTAATGCCATCAACGACGAGAACCGGTACCAATGACCCGCTCGCATGGCGTTGAAAGGTACTTGTAGTCCAAGGTTATGGGTTTAAGCGCCGTTCCTCCTGTCACCTCGGATGAATGAATCGGGGTGTGACTATGTCATAGCCTGCCGCCAAAAAAGGCAAACCTTATAATAGACTAGTTTTATTATTTAAGATATTATATTATTCCTCCATGTGATCATGGATTGAGAAAAGCGTTAGTCACCACTCAATAAATAAGCATCAGCTGATCATAGTAAAGCGCTATCTCGAAATATTCATTACAGCAACCATAATCGCCATCCCGCTTAGCCTCCATAGCCCGCTATAGTTTGATGGATGGATGAAATTGGGACGATGGCAGAAGGATATTAATTATTTCTATAGACGGCTAAATATGGAATTGACATACTTGTATTATCAGATGAACTATCATCTCAGCTCATTCCCATTGCTGGGTTCAAATCTCCACCATAATGGAAGGGCTATTGATCTACTAAATCACGCTGTAGAGGTGAGTCTATACAGGGTTTCATTTTGAATTTACCTTCTCTGATACAGATTTTATATGCATATCCCTTAGTTTTTTTTTACGACAACCACGGGCAATGGGTTAGTGAATTGTATTCTTAGTCCGTCACCACACCAGAAAGATATGAACTATAGAAATATTTAATAAGGTCAGCTACACGATAACTTTAATATTATTTTTTCTTATTTTATAGCTGGCTAAAGTACAAGATGGTTTAGACTCATAGATTACAATGAACGCAAGCAAGGCAAAACAGTGTAACTAAAATAATTTAGCTTATTGAAACTAGATGGCGCTACCTTATATTTATATTAATAGAAATATTAACATCATTTAAACTTAACTAGTGTAAAACTTAATTAAGACATAAATATATAACTATATTACTTCATTTCTTTATGAATAGATTTTATATTTTTTTATGTAAGTTTGACCCATTTTACATGTTAATATAAGAGTTATATTAAATTAAAATTCACTTTGGTTTGTGTTCCTCTATGATGAGTGAGTAAGGCTTATAAAATAATAATTCAGTAAAAAGATATGATAAAGCTTTTTTGCAATTTCAAAAATGCTCATTAAACGAAATAAAAAATATATCTATTGTTAGTTCCACATTTAAAATTCAAAAGAAGACACTAGCGCTACCATGTTCACTAGCGGTGAGTAGCTGAAACTTTAATAAATAAATTCCATAAAATATGTTTTTAATTTTTACGTTTTATATCAATAAACTACATAATTAATAAAATTATAAAATCGCACAACATTCGTGCATCTAAACCCAATCACGTCTCACAAATGATTCTAATTTTATAATCCTGAACGCCGTATTATTTTCGGCCACCGTGGGAGCGCGTTCTATTTTTGCACCTGTTGTTTCAAACATCGTACTCCTAATACATTCTGTGCGCCTGGTATCCACGGAGCAAGAAGTGACTTTTGTGACGTAACGGACATACAGCCGTCACTGTCATCCACCTGTCATCTTGACGTGGGAGGGAGGGAGAGCTGTTGAAATGCTGAAGCTGAAACGGACGTTTGATTGATTGTACGTACGGAAACGTCCTTTTATCGAGGCCAAATGGGGTGGAACTGGAGAAAAATATTCGTATGATTATCGCCTTTTGTTGAATAAAAGGTAATGATAAAATTTTGTCGTGATATTAGACGAAAGCTTTAATATATAATTTAATATATAATGTTTCAGAACTACAATTTTTTATTCGCTTTTAGATTTACACTATTTCTACCATCTATATTAAAAATAATCTGCAGCCTGTTATTGAGAAAGTACTATCGAAACAAAACGTTTTCATAAATATGAAAAATATTGGATTTTCATGAAATGTCAGGAATAAGGTTATTTGTACCAGGACGCCATAAATCACAAAGGACTGAAGGTAAAGTGCCCATATACAACTATATAAATATTTCATGTATATGTGAGTACCGACGTAACAAACTGGTGGACACCTGTATCTTAAGATCAAAGGAATCTCATAATAACAAAAGCTTTTTTTATGTAAACATTACTATTTTTGTTGAGAAAAATAAAGAAAAATATTTTTTCACATTTAAGAATGAATATATAATCTGGGCAAACTCAACTTAATGACATCTAGTCAACATTTTTTTTTAGAATAATTATATTCCCTTTGCGTGTGGTGACGGAGTAAAAATACTATTCACCACTCCATATCTTACCCATGGGTGATCGTACGAGACGACTAAGGGATATAACACGCATATAACATCTATGCGAGAGAAGGAAAACTCAAAACTAAACCCTATACCAATACGTCTGACCAGCGCGGTCTAGTAGGTTAATTTCCCTCCCATTACGGAGGAGGCCGGAGCTCAACAGTGGGACATTTATGGGCTGTAATGATGATGATGTTATTCCCAAAGAGGGCAGGGCAGACAGAGGCAGCAGATCAATAACTTTTGCAATATGTGTGTATAATGGAAGAGGAATACATATTGCATCGGCGTCAAGTAAATGTGATAAGAGCAGGGTAATGATGAAATGATCATAGTAGCTATAAATCCTTATCCCTAAAAAATATTAAAAAAGAAACCTATTCACATTTTGGTAAAATTAATAATAGTACTGACGTTATCCAGCCAAAATCTAAACTTTGAACTAGTTATTGAGAATTTCTTCTCAAATCGAAAAAAGCTACTATTGACACTTCAATAAAGATGAATGAAAATGTTTAATTAAAAGATAAACTATATTTATCCGAATGGCGTCACCATTCAGTTCAGAATATATTCAAATTCATATTTTCAAATTTAATTTCGATTAATTTAAGATGGCAGATGTTTTACTCATAATGTGAGTGGCGTAAATTGTGTAAATTGGAGAATGTAGGCTTGAAAATCAGCAAACCAAAAACAGAATACACGTTCTGCGATTTCGGCGGTCTCTCCAATTTTACACCCATAACTCTAGATGGAGTACCTATCCCAGTATGCTCGAACTTTCGATACCTCGGTTCTTTTATCCAAAGCGATGGCGACCTGGATCGTGGGGTGAAGCACAGAATTGATGTGGGATGGATGAAATGGCGGCAGGTCACGGGTACAACATGCGACCCCAAAGTACCCCTTAAAGTAAAGGGCCAAATATATAAAAGCCTAATAAGACCTGCTGTACTGTATGGATCAGCATGTTGGGCGACAAAAGCGACGGATGAGAGGCGACTACATGTAGCGGAGATGCGAATGTTGAGATGGATGTGTGGTGTGACAAGAATGGATAAAATAAGGAATGAACATATAAGAGGAAGTTTGAAAGTTGTGCCAGTGACGGAAAAATTAAGGAGTGAAAGATTGACATGGTATGGACATGTGATGAGAAAGGATGAAAGTAATGTTGTGAGGAAAGCTTTAAGCATGAATGTTGAAGGCTTAAGGAGTAAGGGAAGACCGAAGAAAAGATGGATGAACTGCGTGAAACATGACATGGATAGACAAGGAGTGACCACAGAGATGACGTCTGATAGAGTTGTATGGAGGGAGAAGACATATTGCGTCGACCCCAAATAAATTGGGATAAGAGCAGGTTGATGATGATGATGAGATATTTTACTCATAATAAACGATTTTGAATTTGAATTTGCCTAGAACAATGGGCAGCATCACTATTCAGGGAAACTTCAATAACTGCGGTCATCCAATTCACCAGCCAAATGGCACGATTACGCAATTATCTCCCCCTGAGCTTATGTTCAAGAGCGGACGCCGATAAGCTGGGGAATGGATAAACGATTACAAGATTGAATACAAAAAAATGTAAATAAAATTTAAGCGAATAATTTATAAAAGGCTTAATGGCCAATTTTCTTCTACTCTTGAAAAAGTTTATGGCCAATAGAAGGATGTATACGTTGAAAAGAATAATCCACTTACGCCTAACTATATTACAGTCCAAGTAAGGTCGTTACGTATTGCTTCGAAATGAATTACTTAATCTTAACCAAAATAAAATGCCTTCTAATTATATACAACCACTTTGTACAGAACTTTTACCTGAAAGTTAACTAAAACACATTAGTATGCGTGAACACACACTACAATCACTGCTAACATTGCAGACTGCTTGGCGCTTCCAAAATAACTCATATAACCGTCCCGCTTCATCCCCTATTTTTAGATCGACTGCTGTCTCCCTCGCTCTTGTAACTTTTCTTGAGCTTTCCCTTGTACTGTACGGGCATGCGCAATGCGTCCCGACGCACGTGCTATTTTAATTCCTTGCGTGTTTTGTTCTCCTGGTACCGGGCGCGCCTAGGGCAGCCGCGTCGCTGCGCCGTCGCTTATAGCGACCGCCCAAACCTTCCCGCCCGCCCAGAAGCTCTGCCGTTCGCTTACGATACGGTCCGTTGCCGAGTTGAAGCAGTATTACGCTCACACGTGCTAACTCCCGCGCGATAAAATATTGCTACGAAAAAAGTTTACAGCATATTTCTGATTTTGATCTATTGGTTTTCCTTAGGGCTTTGGCCTTTCCTTCCTTTCCCTGTTTTGAATAATTTGTCCCCGTCAAAGTTTTGCTTATAATTTATTGGTGTTGTTTAGACACAGGTGTGGTGTAGTGCAGTGTGTGTATCTTCGAGTTGCTGTCTGCTGATGATCTGCGGACCCTGAGAGAGCTACTGGTCTAATGTCAAGTATGAAGAGATATTCGACTATGCCAGGTAAGTGGTCCATACCAGAATTACAGCGGAATCATCAGCCTAGATAAAAAAAGATTGATGTATTTAAAAGCCAGCAAGTCTTTCAGTACTGATTTTACTATTTTTTTTTATAATTTCGTACTTTTTTTGGGTGATATTTCTTCTAGTTTTACGTAAAAAAATAGTCTTAATTATTTCGTTGCAATATGGAGTTTAAAAAATAAAACAATTTTTTAGTTACAAAAAGAGTATTGCATTAAGATTTTCACTAAGTTTAAAATATGTTGGTAAAATATGTTAAAATACGGTATATAATATGATAAATATGGACGGTGGACGTCTGGGGTAAGGATAGGTCTATGAATGTGTTCTACATTCATAGACCTATCCCTACCCCAGACGTCCACCATCCAGACTTACGTCCACGTACCAAAAAGGAAACAATTTTTTCGTAAAATAAAGTGAAGGCGATGCAATTTGTTGCCATATATATATATATATATATATATACAACATTCATATCTGTATATTTCATTCACATTCATATATATATTAGGTAAAACTTGTATGTATATGAATATTTAGCTGTATATAAACATAGTTCAAGTTAAAAAATATAAGCAATTATATCTCTAAATTTACGTTCAAAAAAATTAGTGCAGATATTGGGGGTATACCAATATGCCGAGTGTATTTGTAACTGGCGGATAAAATTGAACGAAACTTTCTGTAAAACGAGCATTAAAATTTCTCTTTTAGCTGTTGTACTAGTTATGTGTTTCAATCTACTAATGACTTTACATAGTATACACATTATTATAATCATAAAGCCCTATTTTCTACAGTTTGCCTTAGCTTCGACTTCATATTTAGTAGTGTGCTTGAGTTTGAAACAAAAAAGAAGGTAAATTGCTCGCACGACATATTATCCCAATGTTAAATTTCAAGTTTTGTATTTTCATTGCCTTTGGTCACAAACGAGTAAGCAGCTCATCTGATAGTTAGTGGTCTCTGACGCTCACGGAATTCTGCAATAATAGAGGCACAACCGACCAACCAACAACAGGTTATTCCTTATTTAAGGATTGGTTTTAGACCTTCAGCTTTCTCTGCTATCTTGCTTGCGCTAATGGCATTAACTTAAGTATCATAGTTGACTTGTATGACACAAAATGATACCACTGCATTCTAATCATAGACTTTATACTCTAAAATATAGAATACTTTTAAAAATTCCTATGTAACACCATATGATGGCGGATTAAGATTACAATGATATTTTTCCCTTAATGTTGATTCCGTACATATTGCTAGCTTATACTGAACTTTTTCTATGCTCATGAGCAGGGTTAGCAGTATTCTGCCGGAATTACTCTGATGATTTCTATAAACCCTTTTGCTGTCTCGAGCAGCAGAGATACGTTAATGTATGTTCCACAGTGAGAACAAAAAACTTTTGTTAAAATTCAAAGCGAAACCACTATACAATATTTGTTCTAACCCCTTTATTAAAAAGTCATTCATGATAATTATTAAACCATATTCGTTAGTATCTGTATATGAATTTCATCTATTTGATTAATAAAAAGAAAGTTCTCGTACTCGTATTTTCATAGACCGACCGCTTTTCAACATACACCTCTATTAACTAAAAAAAAGTATAAAGCACTCGTGAATAGAATCCTATCTAATAAATAGATTACAACAGACAGAGATAACAAGACTATGTTCTATAAATCAAAGAGAACGAACATTTTTATCGAGACCTCGAATAATTAAATATGGCGTTCCACAAGGCAGCATACTTGGGCCACTGCTGTTCCTAATATATATAAATGACCTTCCAAAGTCAACACACCAACAAATGGTCCTGTTTGCTGATGACAGTACTGCCATAATAAAGTGTAATGAATATAATGATTATCAAAATGACATTAATAATGCTCTTATAAATATAATTAATTGGTTTAATAGAAATAATCTTATAATTAATCTAAATAAAACAAAAATTATGCATTTCTATCAAAGAAAAGTAGCACCTAACATAGTTGTAAATTGTAATAACTGTACTTTAGAGCAAGCAAATAGTACAAAATTCTTAGGTCTCTATATTGACAACCATCTAGATTGGAAGAGCCATATAGAACAACTAAGTAAAAAATTAAATAGAGCAGCATATGCACTTTTAAAAATATCAAGGAAAGTTAATGAAGAAGCTTTATTAATTGCCTATTATGGTTTAGTCGATTCCATATTACGCTAAGGTATAATCTTTTGGGGTAATTCCACAAATCAAAATATCATATTTAAAGCTCAAAAAAGGTGCGTTCGGGCAATGTATTACCTCAAACCAGATGAGAGTTGTATGCCATTGTTTAAAAAATTAAGTATATTATCACTACCATCTCTATATATATTTGAGGTATGCGTATTTGTGAAAAATAACCTAAGTATGTTTGCTGAATACCCTACTTCAAGAAATGTTCCATTACGTAGTCAGTATAAAAACCTGCTAGGTACTTTTAAATGCAAAACAGCCTTAGCAAGAAAAAGTATCTTAGGTATGGCTCCACGTGTTTATAACAAGTTACCAGAAGAAACGAAGTCCCTTGACACCACTCATTTTAAAAGAAGACTAAAATTATTATTGACCAAGAAATGTTATTATAGTATTGACGAATATTTAAATGATGAATTTATATGACATTATAAAAATAATTTCAATTTTAACATTGACTATGCATTGGAATCTAATTCAGAATTGTCTAATTTTAATTATTTTGCCATGGAAAATTAATTTGATTGTTATCTGAATTTTAATGTATAAATACTAATTATTAACAAAATTTGTACGCCTATCGGCATGACATAGTGATCTCCATCATAAAATTTTATCACCTGACATCTTATATTACCTATGTTATACAAATTAATAAATGATTTGATTTGATTTGATTTGAAAATTTTAAGTATCGGCAACGTCTACATATTTAGAATAAAATTAAAACGCAAAAAAAAACCATACATTAATTCTATGTCTTTCCGTGTGGTATCTTAGTAAGAACGCAATTCACTACTTCCTTTTTGGTTTGTGGGTATCGTAAAAGACGTCTAAGGGATACAATATACAGATAATATCTATACAAGAGAAGAGAATCTTGACATAAAACCATATACTAAACGGCTTGATCTGCGTGGTATAGTAGATCAAGTGCCCTACTCTTGTGGAAGACGCTCAAGCCACGCAGTGAGACATATCGCTTGTCCGGAAGAATAGTAACACAATTCCAAAAAAACTAAATTTTTCAGGAGGGTCAAAATAAGTATTTCCTTCAAATTACTGAAATTTTTAGCATTTAATATGCTTAATTATTTATAAATACCCGATTACGAAACGAAAAATGATGTCACAAGCGGGGTTCGAACCGAACCGAACCCCGCTTGTGACATCATTTTTCGTTTCCTAATCAGGTATTTATGCTAAAAATTTCAGTAATTTGAATAACAAGGTTGTGTCATGGTTTATTACAATTCTAACTGTAAAGTTTGAAGTATTAAGCCTATACAATGTGTAAACATTGTCCGCTAGATGGCATACGTCACCTTGAAGACGTAAGATATAATATGAAGCGAAATTTACATGTCCTAAAATAGTTCACGATGGTGTAAGTGGCAGCACGATTGGGCCGGATTCCCAATAGGTGCGGGTTCGAACCCCGCTTGTGACATCATTTTTCGTTTCGTAATCGGGTATTTATAAGTATTTCCTTTTTTCCAGTTCAGCAGCGATTCCTAATTCACGAACGTCAGCATAATTTCCTTAAGAATAAAAACAAAGTTGATAGGGACAACTTATAATATTAACAAACCTCCACCCCTAAAAATTTAAATATACCTAATGAAAATTGTAATTTTTGGAGTTGTGTCATTATTCTTCCGGACAAGCGATATATGAACTAAGCTGATAATGATGATGAATTTACATCATATCAAAGCTAAGATTTGTAAATTTAATGTTTGCACTTTATATTTTGGGAAATAATAATAATGCTAAAATACTCTATCCATTAGCCCGTAGACTATACTACAATTGGCCAAAATACCTTAATATATGCTTCCTCAATCAGTGATAATATAATATCAAGTAGCATCAAAATTGGCAGGCTAATTAGCGAGCATAGTTTGTATATAATTTTCCTAGGAGATTACTAGTGCCCATTCTTCTAGTCTACGGCTAGCTAATAAAAACAACTCCTACGTAAACGTAAGGAGACAGGGAGTCGCCATTATTTTTTATCTAGTCACAGCAAAAGAGTAGTTTACAAAATAATTATATGTACATAATTCCATTACATCAATAATATATTTATCATCGCATTCTTTCCCACGGAATTCGTAAAAGGTCACTAAGGAAATGTCCTTGTCCTTGAATTCATGTAGTACTATGTACTATATGGTGTCCAGTGAAAGGGACCCAAGAGAGTTTTAATTACTATTATTATAAGTGCGAAAGTTTGCATGGATCCGAGTAAAAATACTTAATTACCTTAGGACGGGTTTTTTTTTATTGGTGCTATATTATTGGTGGAAAACGAGCAAGCAGCACATCTAATGGTAAGTGTTACTGTCGCCCATGGACCTTTGCAATACCAAGTGTATAGCAAGACCGCTATCTACTAATACAAACCCCAAACTCATCCAGTTGGGCTCCCGGCTCTCTAGCTCACCGAACGAAGCGCAATAGCATATAGCAATTACTCAGACGTCGATCTTCTGCGAAAGTGCGGTACTACCCCGGACGGACCGGCGTTCGGCTGTCGACCGAGGCTGTTAACAGCTTGGTCCTACTATTAAAAAACGGAACAAGATTCAATTGCATATAATGAAAGATTACAGTCTGGAATAGCATGTTATCATTGCTTGGGGAGCAAACCTATAATAATCGATACGAGAGGTCGATACTTAGAAAATTTCTCCACCTGTGCAGTCAAAATAAAGAGATAGAGTTATTATGCTTGTTAGTTAGGATGTGTACTTAATGTCTTTAACTTCTAGTCTTAATCATCAGATTATGTATGGAAAAATATGTAGTGTAGTTTTTAAAAGCCATATGGGATAGTCATAGTATCTAGAAATCATGAACACCGAATAAGAATTGAGCACTAAATGCTTCGCATTGCTATCACGAAGTCGCTTGTTAAGTGGGACTACAGAATTTTCCTTCCTTTTTTTTGCTATTTTTGTCGTGGTCTATGGATGCGTCTCGCCCCGCCAAATCGGTCCGGGGTGACGGAAGAGGCGGCGCGTGACCCCATAGACCCACCGTGCAACTCCTCTCTTCGCCATGCGCGCGGGCCATCAGAAAGAATTTTCCTCCCTAGGGACGCCGATGTCAAATAGTGGAACTAGATAAGCTAATAAAAGCATCGATGAATTGTCTTCGAGCTCATATACGTCCCACATTAGGTACTTATATATGAATAAAAATATTCTCCAATACCACGCTGATTAACGGATTGTACAGGTCTTTATTACAATTTTTTCTTATCTTGCATCTTAAAGCAAGATCTCTTATCATATTTGCGGTATGAGAAAGGGTATTCACATAACTGGATAGGAAACCAAAGTCAAGGTAACCTCGCTATTGGCTTGCTTAATGTATAAAAAAATGGTTAATGAAATCTTTGCCGCTTTTCCGTCAGTTCGAATAGTGTATAGCCAAAATATAGACTATATAATAAAAATAGAAATGGTAAACTACTAATGGTAGATATTAATTACCACTCATGAACTAAATTTAGTACAGATTACTAATTCCTTAGGTACTATTTTGAACCTTATTATCAGATAACGTAAAGAGGTTATTATATTGCACGTTAATTAATCTTTCTTTGCGAACTACAGCGAGATTCATATACGCAGGTATCTAGATATAGTCTATTTATTTTTATGTAATTATTTATTATATTAGCCTTATATAGCTCATATTAGTGCTGTGTGGTAGCGGCTACGAATACTACCAACCCTTACAATGCTCGTGGATGTCGTAAAAGACTACTAAGAGCCATACAACGACCTGGGCCAAGTCCATCTGATACCTTTTGGTCAACAATTACATTCTCATGGAGGGTTGACGTCTGGCAGGTGGCCGGTCATAAAACTATTGCCAATAACTTTTACAATATGTACTATGAAAGAACAGTACATATTGTAGTAGAGTATATAATATTACTTGGGGTCGATACATATATTGTATCGAACCCAAGTAATTGGGATAAGAGTAGGAGAATGATGATAGTTATTATATTAGCCTCTTACATATGGCTACTAGAGACAGATTTACAAAAATGATACTAAAAACAAAATACAAGTATGCCAAACAGCAATAGATATAGGTATGCATATACAAAGAAAATATATGAAAAGAAATACAGAAATTAGAAAAAGAAGAAAGCCATATACATATTCTATAGAAAATTATTAAAAATGAAAATGGGCAGGTCATTTTTACAGGCATGTATAATAAAAGCTGGACACAGAGAGTAAATATCTGACAACGATCAAAAAAACAAAAGGAAGACCGAGAGAAAAGGAGGATAATGAAATAATAGAATAAGGGCGGTGTAAAATGAATCACAAAGCAGGGGACAGACAGAAATGGAGTAAAATGGAGGAAGCCTTGTTGAGGATTCTATATTTGGTAATAACGTTTAAAAATTCTGTTTAAAAATTAATTTATTAATTTAGAAACAATTATAAAGTATTATAAATCGTTACTAATATTATAAATGCGAAAGTAACTCTAGTCTGTCTGTCTATCTGTCGCTCTTTCACGCCAAAACTACTGAACCGATCTAAAAGAAATTTAATACACAGATAGTCTAGAGCCTGATACAAGACATAGGCTCCTTTTTATTGCAAAAAAAAACGGGTTGTAAAGGGGGATGAAAAGTTGTAAGGAAGTATCGTCATTTTTAAAGCCAGAAGCTTGAAACTTGATTTTAGGTTATTGATTAGATATAAATAAATATGACATTAACATTTTGTAAAAAATTACCCTCAAAGGGTAAAATCAAAATAGAGGATGAAAAGCTAGTTTATATATAATTCTACTATATAGTGACGGAGTAAGAATACCATTCACCATTTTGCCTGTTAATGTCATAAAATACTGGTAAGTGTATCATCATTATATTATTTTTCTCCTGCTCTTTTCAAATAAAACTACTTTTACGAGTTCTATCGCTTTTGTATTTGATTTTTAATTTCAAAAGTAAAGTGTTCGGAGCTTCGGGAAATTAAAAATCAAATACAAACGCGATAGAATCCTTAAAAGTAGTTTTATTTCAAAAGTGTAATACTCGCGTAAACATTAGAAATAGTTATCTCCTGCTCTTATCCCAATTAATTGGGATCGATGCAATATGTACTTATACATATTCCAAAAGTTATTGATAATAATTCTATGACCGTACACCTATCTGACGTTTACCCTCCTTGGGAAAATAATTATTGACCAAACAGCATCAGGTGAAGATGGTCAAGGTTGATATAAAGTTTTAAGTCGTCTTTTATGATATCTATAAGTAAAGTAAGTGTTTGTAGTATTCGTAGCTACAATTACACACCACCACGACTAATTGCATATCTGTACAAGACAAGTCAAACCGAAATAAAACCCTTTTCTTTTTTTTTTCCTTGCGGTGGGCTATGAATGTGGTCGCGTTCCGCCAAGTCGGTCCGGGGCGATGGAAAAGACGGTACGCAATTCCACAGACCCAACGGGCAAGGACTCTTCGCCGTGCGAGCGGGCCACTGGTACCCGATCTTTATCTTCGGTGTCCCGCCCGGCACCGAAATAAAACCCTAAGCTATTACGACTGATCAACATGGCATACTGGATCAATTTCCCTCTTATTATGGAGTGGGCTCAAGCCCAATAGTGGAGTGATAATAGTGATGATGTTGTAAAATAACATGCGATAACTGTACTTTCTTGTAAGAATACATTTACATATAAATTATTATGTTTAAATGTTTGTACGGGCGTCATAAATACGATTAAAGGATAAAATACATACAACATCTATGCAAGAAAAAGAAAACTTATAATGAAACCCTTATAATTATAATGAAAAACTTATAATTATAATGAAAATGGTGTTTTGGTATATCAACCTGTAACATAGTAGATCCTTCTTATTATAGAAGAGGCTGGAGCGCAACAATGGGGCTGAGACGATGATGATGACATATAAAAATTAAAGAGTATTATACACGCAAGATATTAATTAATTTAAGTAAAGCGATTAGTCTTGACCGAGCTTAGCTTGGTATTATCTTATTAGTGCATTTTGTAAAGTGTATTTAAATATAAAAAAGATGTCACAAGAATCCGGCCCAATCGTGCTGCCACTTAAACCATCGTGAACTATTTTAGGACATGCAAATTTCGCTTCATATTATATCTTACGTCTTCAAGGTGACGTATGCCATCTACCGGACAATGTTTACACATTGTATAGGCTTAATACTTCAAACTTTACAGTTAGAATTGTATAAAACTAAACAGAAAATTCATTTCGTAATCAGGTATTTCTAAATAATTAAGCATATTAAATGCTATAAATTTCAGTAATTTGTATAAAAAAGATATTGATATAATAATAAAAATAAAAAATCAAAAAAGGGAAACTTAGGATCGAAGCTGAGCTATTTGAATGAGACTGCTCGATATCTCAACTGAGTTATGTCTATTTTCAAAGGGCCTACTTTTCAGCCAACGATTAAATATATTTTAGTTAAGGAGTGAAAGGTTAACATGGTATGGACATGTGATGAGACGGGATGAAAGTAATGTTGTGAGGAAAGTTTTAAATATAAATGTTGAAGGCTTTAGGGGTAAAGGAAGACCAAAGAAAAGATGGATGGACTGCGTGAGGTATGACATGGATAGACAGGGAGTGACTGCAGAGATGACGTCTGATAGGACTGTATGGAGGAAGATGACATAATATTGCGTCGACCCCAAATAATTGGGATAAGAGATAATGATGATGATGATTAAATATATTTTTTCGTTGGCAGAAAACACAGACATAACAATATTTTTTATAGATTAAAACTAGCTATATCAATCTATCACCCTCAAAACCTCCTGCATACTAAATTTTATGGAAATCAGGAAAATTAGCCAAAGTTTAGTTTTTTTTTTATGTCAGTAATGTCCCTCAATACAAAGATGAGTTATTTAGTGAATTGTCTATAAAAAATCGGGGAATCGGTACGAGTGGTGTATCAATACTGATGAAAATACATTTACTTAAAATCCTCGTTAGTTTAGTATCTTGCAACTGTTGATAAATATAGAATTCAAGCAGCTCAAAGCTTCCTTGACTATGACTGCGGTAAAAAGAGTTTTTTCCACGTGGTGATAGAGTAATAATACTATTCATGGCCTCCTATTATGCCTGTGGGTGTCGATAAGCTGAAGTACAACTCGAAATAAAACCCTATACCAACTAGACTAACCAACGTGGCATAGTAGGTCAAAATTCGTTCTACTCTGATGGAACCTCGAGCCCAGCCATCCCAGTCAGAACAAATATGAGCTGGGATAGTAACGAATACAAAGTAAACATAGAACTCCATTAAACTGTCAATAGTCTATCGGTTATTAAAAATATATACCTTAAAAAAACTACGTACTTATTTTTAGACGTAATGGCGTCTACTTTTTGATAGTTCAAATTATTAGCTAAATGCCGAGAGAATAGAAAATGTCATTCTGGAACGTAGAACGTATGAAATAATCATTCGCATTCTTTGTGAAGTGGTATATTATTAAACATTCCATTCAACCCTTGCCATAGAATGGTAGGGAAATATAACTAAATTATTCCTTAAGTACTTCTATATATTAGTTGTACATCTAGTATTTCCTTTCTAAAGTATATACATATGTATAATGTATATATATTATCCTTACTAATATTATAAATGCGAAAGTAACTCTATCTCTCTCTCTGTCTGTCGCTCTTTCACGCCAAAACTACTGAACCGATTTAAATGAAATTTCGTACACAGATAGTCTAGAGCCTGATAAAGGACATCTACTCTTTAATGCAAAAAGCTACTTTTTAATGCAAAAAGGTTTGTAAACGGGGAAGAAAGGTTGTAAGGAATTATCGTCATTTTTATAGCCAGAAGCTTGAAACTTATTTTTAGGCTGTTGATGAGATATAAATAAATATGACATTAGATTTTCCGTGTGGTGACGGAGTAAGAATACTATTCACCACCCCATATCTTACCCGTGGGTGATCGTACGAGACGACTAAGGGATATAACACGCCTATAACATCTAGAAGAGAAGGAAAACTCGAAACAAAACCCTATACCAACACGTCTGACCAGCGCGGTATAGTAGGTTAATTTCCCTCCCAGGAGGAGGCCCGAGCCCAACAGTGGGACATTTATGGGCTGTGATGATGATGATGATGATGACATTAAAATTTCGCAAAAAATTTACCCTTAAGGGGTAAACTAAAAATAGAGGATGAAAAACTTTGGAAAGTAACCCGCGGGCTGAAGCTAGTATATATATATATATATATATATCTCTTCCGGAGCTCTTTTCCCTTGAGTATTTTATGTAGGTAATGTAATTAAACGTATAAATTAATTAAATCATTCATTTCGGCTCATATACTGAGTTCAGAGCTCATAGCTGAGTTCCAACCTCCTCAATATTGGAAAAGGAATTGGCTTACTCGGTCACGTTGCTTAGACGCAAAAGTTTTGTTTAGAGTTTTCATTCTCTTGCTGTGTTCTCTGCTTTCGCCTATCATCATTGCTTACGATCACCTACAAGTAAAAATGGTGGAGAATTATATTCTTATTTAGTCGTCATAAAATCATAAATTAATCATCATTCTCCTACTCTTATCCCAATTACCTGGGGTCGATACAATATGTACTCTTCTTTCAAAGTACATATTGTAGAAGTTATTGGCAATAGTTTTAGAACCGGCCGCATGCCAGACATCAACCCTCCTTGGGAATGTAATTGTTGACCAAACGCCATTGAATTTGGCCTAGGTCGTTATAAGGCTCTTAGTCGTCTTTTACGATATCCACAAGCAAAGTAAGGGTTGGTAGTATTCGAAGCCGCTAAGCACATAGGTAAAATCGTAAACTAATGTCCCATAAATATTTATTTATATATATTATATGTATTATATATATTTCTAGGCTTTATTCCCGAGGGGCAAATAGAGATTTTACCGCACATCTTTAGCCTCACTTAATAGTAAATGAATTTATTGCCGGAACGATTATTGTTCAAAACTTCGAGTTTGATTAGAATTACTGAATAAATTCTCTGCGGAAAATTGGTGGAGTAAGGCTGACCGAACACATTCGTAACGACGACGTAAGAGAGCGAGTAGGTATGAAAGAGAGTATTGGTGTAAAGATGCGAAAGGGAATGTTCCGATGGTTCGGACATGTGGAAAGAATGCCGAACGAACGTCTGGTTAAGAAGATATACAATGCGAAAGTGGAAGAATTTGGGTACCGGGGGAGACCGAGACTAACCTACCTAGACCAGATCGGTCATGTACTGAAGGAAGGTGGAGTCAATAGTCTCCGAAACCGGCGAGCGTGTATGAAGAGAATTATGAATGTTGAGGAAGCGAGTGAAGTATGCAAGGATAGAGTTCTCTGGCACTCTGTTCTCTCTACCTACCCTGCAAGGCATATGGCGTGGTGATATGTATGTACTGAATAAATCCTTTGAAACACATATAAAACTACACCTACAATATTTACCGACCTAGTATTCAAATCAGGAAGTCTTGAAAAGTATTCTGCAAGAGCCTTATAAAGTATATTCAGTAGTGGCAAGACCACGCTGTTGACAATTTTCTGTCTACAGCCGCAGTAGATTCCGGGGTAGTACCACACTTTCGCAGAAGATCGACGTCTGAGTAATGGTAATGTGCTATTGCGTTTCATTCGGTGAGTGAGAAAGCCAGAAGCTCAACTGGGTGGGTTTGAGATTTGTATTGGTAGGCAGCGGCCTAAGTATACCCTTGGTATTGCAAAGATCCGTGGGCGGCAGTAACACTTACAATCAGGTGTGCTGTTTGCTCGTCTCAAAAGCCTTCGTCCAAGAGCATTAAAAAAAAGAAAAAAAAGAATATCATATTTATTCCTCTATTTATCATCCTATCTATGTCCACTATTACACATAGGCCTTCAACAGTGATTATGCAATAATGACCACGCTTAGTAGGCGGCTTTGCAAACACAGCAAAATTTATGAGATTTCCATAAAATATATTTTTAACCGATATAAATAATAATAATAATAATAAAAGTTTATTGCAGATAGCCATCCATATGTGTTAGTTATACAAAAACAAAAAAACTTACAAGCTATGTTAGTAACAAGAATATACAAATAATCAATTCAAATACCTGTGCCCCTTACCGGGTGCACTCTCACCGTAAATATGTATACGGCAATAGTGCACCAGGAGTGGACAGTCAGGCCTATTAACAATTGCACCCAAGATGCTGTTAGCGCTCCCCCATAGCCGGCTCATCAATGATGCAGATCGCTTCCTGATTATTGCATGAAAACTATCAATATGCGCATCTGCAAACATACCTGAGGCGCTACAAAACCGTGGGAGCCCCATCAACACCCTAAAGGCATTGTTATACTGAATACGGAGAGCGTTGTATGCCCTCAGCGTATATTTAGTCCACAAGCTGCAAGTATAAAGTGATTGACAAAATGCTTTAAAAAGCGTGATCTTAACTTCTTGTGAACATCGAGCAAACCTGCGGGCCAACATATTGCATCGGACAGACAACGCCCTCCGCTCCCTTTCCATATCTTCGTCATCTTTTAAATCTTCGGTAACAATATGGCCGAGATATTTAAAACGAAATACTCGTTTCAAATTTATTCCGTTAATATAGACAGGTGGTAATGTTTCACATATTTTGTTACTCGCCCTAAATAACATAACCTCGCACTTCTTTTCATTATATACGAGACCGTGATCGTTTGCATATTTTTCACATACTCCGAGTAGCCTCCGAAGAGCACTGATCGAGGGGCTCAGTACCACCATGTCATCAGCATAGCTTATACTATTTATAATATTACCCATGAAGGAGCACCCGACTCTGGTACCACTAAGCTCCTCGATCAGCCGATTGATGTATAGATTGAAAAGCGTTGGTGAGGTCAAGCCACCTTGTCTCACCCCGCATTCCAACCCATACTCCTCGGAAAAGTGACCCGACCATTTCACCTGGTTAATTTGGTGATTGTACCAGTATTTAAAAAGCCTTACTAGGTCTTCGGGTAGGCCTTGCTTCCTCATTTTTGACCAGAGGATATCATAATTAACCAAGTCAAATGCCCTGGATAGATCCAGGAACGCAGCATAAACAGGGGTATTTCTTGACGTGTAATACCTGACCGTGTGCTTAAGAGCTAATATAGCTGACTCAGTAGACAGACCCGCTCTAAAGCCGAATTGTGCGTCATGTATATTTATCTGTTCAGCCACACATCTCCCAAGCACACCATCAAGCACCTTGGCAGTTATTGTTGCCAAAGAAATGGGCCTGTAATTTTCTTTATTGGAAACATCACCTGTCTTATTTTTGATTATTGGTACCACTAACGTTTTAGTCATATCGTCAGGCAAGTACGAGTGTGTAACACTAAGATTATATAGCATTGATAGAACCCTAGGGAGGTGCGGGCCTGCTTGTTGATAGTGTTCTATACTGAGACCATCGCACCCCGGGGACTTGCCTCTCGTCATGGACCTAATAACTCGGTTCACCTCTTGAGCCGTAATTGAGGTCGGTATACCTCTCAAAATTCCCTCGTTAACCTCTTCTTTATGCAAGGGTAGCTTCGAAGTGACCTGAAACTGCCTCCTAAACAAGTCCGCAATTTCCCGGGCATCTGTCACACCATTGACGCTCGCGGGAGCCACAGGTTTGGGACTAAGGCTTTTGGTGGCTTTCCAAAATTTATGGAATTCTTTATTTTTCCGTTCAGCCGCCAAAATATCCATACGGATCTGCTCTCTGTTGTCCTGACAAAACTTTAATTTATATTTAAAAGCTTTCCTAGTCTCTCTCATATGTACATAATAGTGACCGGTGTGGGGTTTACCATGCCACACCCAATTTAAAAAGGCTGTTCTGGCATTACAATGGGCCTCCCTGACATGTTTGTTCCACCCAATAACTGTTTTCTTACTCTGCCTACCCCTCGTAACCGTCGAACTACTTATAGCGGCGTCGCTAACCGAGGTTATAATCTCTTTATACAAGTTATCAATAACTTTTCTATGCTCCTTTATTGTACAAAAACTATTGTTACAGTTAATTAGCTGTGATGGAAGAACAATGACTCTAAGCTTATCCATACATAACCTATGGTAACACTCTACTTGGTGTGCATTTCTTTCACCCCATATAACCTTATTTTGTAACTTATTTTCTGTTATGCTTGGTGCAATCATTAACCTAATCATTCCTATATCAACCTGTATGCATAGTGGAAAATGGTCGGACCAGTAAATATCCTGGTACACTTCCACCTTCTTAACAGATTTCCACGCCGCTTCAGTCACAAGACAATGATCAAGCCAACGCCTACTTCCGCAAGCCTCACTTATAAAAGTACACGTGCCCGAATCTAGGCCTAGCCTAACATAATCAGCACATTGCCAATCCTGCTCTAAGCAAAAATTTAGCATTTCCCTACTAAATAATTCACCCGGATGTGCATTAAAGTCTCCAAGAATATATACATATTCTAACGCCGAAGTCTCGACTAAGGCCGCAATTTCACTTAAACAATCACAAAACTCATTTAAGTTATCAACGGAATTAGTAGGCATGTATACGTTTACAATAAGTACGGTACGGTCAGTTAACGTCGCTTTGACCGCCACGATACGGTCACTCACACATGGGATGATAGACACTGAGGTGAACAGCGATTTCCTCCATAAAAATGCTACACCGCCATATGGTCTACCCCTCAATACCCCCTCCGATATATCGACAGCTGATTTACCAAAATAACCAAAATTCTCGTCAATAGTACCTAACATAGTTATCTCGTGAGGCAGCAGCCATGTTTCCTGCAGTGCAATTAAATCTACAGACTTACACAGGCTTTGTACACAAGAGGTAGATCTATTTAAAGACTTACAATTATAACTTACGAAACTAGCAACATAATTATATAATAACCTAAATTCATCATTCGTGATGGCACAAATAACTGTCCAGTAAGAAATTTGTAACCATGATACTCGGAATATAAAATCTCTATCTAAACTACTATGTTGTCCAAATATAAAAGTAATGTTGTTTTGTTTGAAGTTTCACACGTGATAAATTCACCATTACCTTTCTCATCAGTCATAACTTTCTTTAAAGAATTTCAACATTTCATTAGTCAGTCTATTTAGAAAAATTAACTCTAGCATTTAATATACAAGTTGATCGGCATAACTACGTAGTAAGGTGTTAAAAATGCCACGGTCTTCAAGGATTTGTAATCAGTTGCAGGCTGAATGACAATGGGGAGGGAAAACGGTGAGTTATGGGGCCACACGCCGTCCCAGACGAAACAGGCGGCGAAGGTACAGACCATAGCCCACCAAAAAAGAATGTGCTTAAAATAAGCAAGAAAAATAATTGTGAAATTTTAATATCCTTTCAATAATGTCATAAAATATAAAACAGTGATACTGACTCCAATGTAATCGACAATAATAGATACTAGGAAGATAATAATTTAGCTGCTAAATATATCAGATTTACAAAGACGATTATTTCTATAACATCCTATTAATTAAGGGTTTCTAAACTCAACAAGGCAAAAGGGAATCTGTTGAGTTAATCTCGTTAAAACTCAATTAACTTGTCTATAATAGTTATATATATATATATATATATATATATATATATTGGTTTCCATTACAAATGGAAGAAGGCTTATCCTTTTGAAATAAAAAATATACATCCCTACTAATATATAAATGTGAATGTAAGTTTGTTTGTTACGCTTTCACGCTAAAACTACTCAACCGATCATCATGAAACATTGTACATATATTCTTGGAGGTATTAAAAGTAACATAGGGTACTTTTTATTAAAAAAAAAAATTAAATTTTTTATATGAAAATAAAAAAATTGTTTGTCAAAAAATCTCAAAATCTAGCTTCTTCAACGCCATCTAGCAGTCCAGTAATGAAGTTCCAACCCTGAGTATTGTAATACCGTTGCACTATATTACCGACGGTCAAAAATAAAAATAGGGGATCAAAAACTTTAGGCAAGTAACCTTTTACGCGGGCGAAGCCGCGGGCAGAAGCTAGTTTGAAATAAAACTACTTTTACAGATTCTATTGCTATTTGTATTTGATTTTTACTTATCCGACGTTTCGAATAATTTACATCGTTCATGATCACGGGAGGACTATAAGCGGGAGAGTTTTATTTCAAGAGTGTAATAATCGCGTAATCATTAGAAATCATTATAAAAATTATATCATACACTATCATTATTATTAACCAAATAAAGTATATGTCTTATTATATTTTATTTTTATTGATTTTGGTAACAAACAGGTAAACATAAGGTAGGTTTTGACTGCACAGATGGCGTAGTGGTTAAGATACCGACCTTCCGTGCCAGTGCCATGGATTCGATTCCCACGCAGGACATTACTTTGTGTGATTCACAAAGTGTTGTTCTGAGTCTGGGTGTAATTTGTCTGCGTTAATTGCATGTTTGTAAAGTCCCCCGCAATACAAGGTTTTATTTCCTTAGTGCAGGGTGGTATTTTAAAGACGCCTCGACGGCGAAAGCTGTCGGGGCGTCGACAGGAGAGGAGCCCAAGAGGGCATACCGCCGAGCGGGCCACCGAAGACAAAGATCGGGTACCGGTGGCCCGCTCGTACGGCGAAGAAGAGGTGCTTGCAGGGTGGGTCAATGGGGTTGCGCGCCGCCTCTTCCGTCACCCCGGACCGATTTGGCGACGTCCATAGCCCACCGCAAAAAAAAAAAAAAAAAAAAAAAAAAAAAAAAAAAAAAAAAAAAAAAAAGGGTGGTATTTTAAAAAAAAACAGCACACCTAATGGTAAGTATTATTTCCACTCGTGAACCTTTGCAATATCAAGAGTATAGCTAGGCCGCTGCCTACCAATGAAAGTTTCAAACCTACCCAGTACATTGCTTTTGGCTTTTGGCTCTCTCGCACAGTGAACGAAGCACACCAGCACATTGTTACTACTCAGATGTCGATTTTCTGCGAAAGTGTGGTACTACATGTGTGAGTGTTCTGTGAGCAGAAAACTATAAAACTATCAACAGTTTTTCTTTATTTTTTTTGGCGGCGGGCTATGGTAGTCACGCCTCGTTAGTTTCGTCCGGGGCGACAGAAAAAACGGCCCACGACCCCATAGACCGACCTTACCCGGCACCCGTTCTTTGTCTTCGGTGGCCCACTTACCCTCACGGGTGTCTTCTCGAATCGATACCCGTGGAGAGAACACCGCATGGTTATCGTTCTTACGCGGTGGCCTCTTCACGGGCTACTAGAAGTGTGACTCTACTACAAATAAATATCAATATTATGTCCCATTTAATATTAATAACTGTGTACATCACAGAGACGACGTAGAATATAATTAGATGTACGAAATTATGAGTAAATATATCGTAATTTTTTCATTGTCTACATCAAGAGTTTTATATAACCTTTATTTTCACGTTTTAATTAATGTGTATATATATATATATATATAAATTATTTAAAATATGATATATATTGATTATATATGGCTGACCGACCGCACCGGCGAGCGTGTATGAAGAGAATTATGAATGTTGAGGAAGCGAGTGAAGTATGCAAAGATAGAGTTCTCTGGCACTCTGTTCTCTCTGCCTACCCTGCAAGGGATATAGCGTGATGATATGTATATGTATGTATGTAATGTGTTTGAAGAACATTCTTTGTCATACAAATATTAGTTCACTTATATTGAGATACAGTGTTCGTTATCATTATCATCTCGGTTCATATATGTCCCACTGTTGGGGTAAAGCCTCTGCTACAGTGAGAGTGAAATTAACTACGCTTGTCAGACGTGTTGGTATAGCGTTTTGTTTCGAGTTTTTATTCTCTTGCATAGAGGCTCACCCACGGTTTATGTACAATATTATTCTGCCTGATATGATCTAATCATCATATAATTTAAGTCTTTCTTAAAAATTTCTTAAATTATTTTTGTATTACATATTATCACAATCTTTGATATTGTTAGGCAATTGTACAGCTATGCTCCCTCAGACAATATCGTTTTCAAACCATAGTTCATTCAGTACGTGAGTGAATTAATTACAATTTTTTTTTATTACAAAATTATAACTATAATATTTTTTTTAGCTTTATATATAATATTTGAATAGTACCAGTAATATTTTTTTTTTCACTAAGAGACAAGTTTAGCATGTGAGAAAATAATATAATGAAAAAAAGTAAGTTTTATTAAATGTATTTATGATACCTATTAGGATTTTTGTTTAAAGATATCACTAGGGAGATTTTTATTTAACCCTCAGCGCAAGATAATGAATGCAAAAATGTCATCACATTATTACATTTTGCTGTGTGGTAGCGGTTACAAATACTACCAACCTTTGCTCGTGGATGTCGTAAGCTACCACCACAAGTCTTTTGTAAAACCCTTGTAAAATTCCCTGCAATACAAGGATTGTTTATTTAGTGTAGGTTGTAAAAATACTACAATCTACTATTAAAATCAAAGATGGAAAAATATTCTTGACCATTATATTTCTCTAGTAATTTTTTTTAAAGCAGTCTGTAGCCCGGATTACTTGATATCACTCGAATTTGTATTACACCTACTTAAATTTTTATAATAACTAAATAATTGTATTAATGTACTGGAGAAATTAACTAATTTATCTAAGAATATTAGAATTATTATCTTTTCGTGTGGTGACGGAGTAAGAATACAATTCACTACCTCTTACCTATGGGTGATCGTAAAAGACAACTAAGGAATAAAATATGCATATAACATCTATGCATGAGGAGGAAATCAAACAAAAGCCTATACCAACACGTCTGACCAGCGTGGTGTTAGGTCATTTTCCATCCTAGTGTGGAGGATTCTTGAGCCCAGCAGTGGGACATATATGAACTGAGATGATGATGATTATGATGTGTAGAATTATGAAATGGGCTTTCTTTTATTTCAACCACGTTCCATTTTATACATTGATTTTTTTAGTACTTGTAATAAAGAAAATCTGAGAATGAAAATTTATAAAATAATTTTCGGCTTATATTTATTTTTAAACAATATAGAGCCGCCTTAGTTGAGGTCGCGGGGACCGGAGATTAGTCCGTCACCCGCAGATAGGTCGACTGCGCGAGAGCAACGCCCTAACAACACTGTTGTATAATGCCGGAGCGTGGATGAAAATAACATTCGAAAGGGTCACTCGTCGGGCCGGCCACGGATGTTAAGGATGTGGTACCAGTGGTCAGCCTAATGGCGACGGGGAGGAAACACGGTGGATTATGAATCTGTGTGCCGTCTTTCCATCTCTCCGGACGGAATAAGCGAGGTGTGTCCAGACCATCATCATTCACCTATTCTTATCCCAATTACTTGGGTATGACACAATATGTACTCTTCTTTTATAGTACATATTTGTTGAAGTTATTGACAATAGTTTTACGACCGGCCGCCTGCCAGACGTTAACCCTCTTTGAGAATGTAATTGTTGACCAATCGGCATCAGATAGAGTTGGCCTAGGTCGTAATAAGGCTCTTAGTCGTCTTTCACGACATCCACGAGCAAAGTAAGGATTGGTAGTATTCGAATCCGCTACCACACAATGAGTGTCCAGATCATAGTCAGCCAAAAAAAAAACAACGTTTTCAGTCAACGAAAATATATAAAACTTGAAATATAAAGGCAAATTTGATCACTATTATTGAAACGGGTTGAGAGCCCTCAGCGCTCACCCACAGTCTGGGTAAAGTTGTCATAGCCATCTGAGGCTAACAACTAATACACAAAAAAAAAACTGTTATTGAAAATATAAATAGATCAGCTGAGAAATTGACCAGTCTAATTCAAACAGCTTGGGTTCGATCCTTGGCATACCCTATTCTACTATTTCTCTCTTGTTTAATTTTTATCTACTATTTTTTAATATCTAAATTTATTTTCCAAAAAACAAAAAACAACAAAATACCGTGGCATCATCATCATCTCAGCTCATATATATCCCACTGTTGGGCTTGAGCCTCCTCCATAATGGGAGGGTAATTGACCTCCTATACCACGCTGGTCATACGTGTTGGTATAGGGTTTTGTTTCGAGGTTTCCTTCTCTTGCATAGATGTTATATGCGTTTTATATCCCTTAGTCCTCTTGTACGGTCACCCACGGGTGATGAACTATATTCTTACTCCGTCACCACATGGAGTTAATACCAGGCTAAGCTCGATCATTTAGATATTATTGATAATAATATTATAGAAATACGTTTATATATTACTTATTCAAAGAGAAATACTTTAGAAATTCCCGTGAGATTCTATAAACTAGTTTGCAACGTGCCGTGTTTGCAAACTTCAATCAATCAAATAACTTATTACAAGCACTCTAGAGAACACTCTCAGAATACAAGTAGTAGGGTATACTTCATTAGGCTGGACTAGTAACTCATTAAGATAGGTTACTAGTTTAATGTACCTGCAATATGATTTCTTATGCTTTTAATTTTTTATACATAGGATGTAAGAATAACCCTAAAAAGCCCCTTCAACCACAATCGTCTTTATATCTATATTCTATATATATATATATATATATATAAGAGATTTCCACCTATGTATTGACTCATCACGATATCTCTAGAACCATAACGCCTACAAACCTTAAATTTGGCAGGAATATTTCTTTCGCCGAGTAGAGGTCAGCTAAGAACGGATTTTACGAAATTATATCCCTAAGGGGGTGAAAAAGCAGGGAAAAGTTTGTATGGGACAACGTGATTCCTTGGTCCAATCTATTTCAAATTTTGCATAAACATTCTTTAACAGAATTGATGAAAGATGTGATTCATATTTTATTGAGACTTATCTCCTAACTGGGTTAAAAAGGGGTGGAAAGTTATTTTAGGGGTGATTTGCTTTAAAGTTGATATCAATACTTCTTAGTGATTTTGATTTAAAAGACATTTTATTTTGACACATGTTTGAAAACTCAATTCGATTATATTCAAAAAACCGGCTAATAGCGACTCGGAGTCGCACACGAAGGGTTCCGTACCATTATCTATAAATGGCAAAATAATCATGTTTTTTGTATGGGGGCTTAAATTCTCTATTTGTTTTATTTTAATTTAATTATTTATTTCTAAAGGGAATATATTACTAAATATTCTGTGAATATTTCAAACGACTACCTATTTTTATTATCAATATCGAGCAAAAACCTTACCTTTGGTGTCTGGGAGCCCCCTTAAATATTTATTTTATTGTTTTTTAGTATTTGTCGTTGTAGCGGCATAAGAAATTTATCATCTGTGAAAATTTCAACTGTCTAACTATCACGGTTCATGAGAACAACCTGGTGACAGACAGGCTAAGCAACGGATGGACAGCAGAGTCTTAGTAATAGGGTCCTGTTTTATTTTTTGGATATGAAACTCTAAAAAAGTTGATGTCACATAAACGTTCTTCTTCTTCTCTTTATGCTTTGGCAATCAGCTACTTATACGAGCAATTGGTGCCAGTGTCAAGTTATAATTATTTTTACGTTTTTAGTCTTTCGGGTTAGTCATTGTCTAAGTCAAAATGTCACCATCAACAGTGTTATGGCTACACTGTTAATGGTATCTTGCGGAAATTTGGTGGTAAACGAAAACGTTGTTAAGCACTTTTATATGATATTCACTACATTCCAGTAGTGCCGCCGCATCGTCATCACAGCCCATATATCATCCATGCACTCTTAAAGTACTTAACCGATTTTAATTAAATTTGCATAATATGTGTAGTTTGATACAACTTAAAAGATAGGATAGCTTCCATCTCAATTTATAGTCACAATATTATTTTATTGCAAATTATTTGTCTATTATTTGATAGCCACAATTATCTGTTATCTCCAAACGATTCTAACAGATGGTGATATCGGTTGACTGGATTGAGTAAGTATTTAATAGATGGCGCTATGTTAAACGTAGAAACGTTTCATATAAGCTACAATTTATTAGCATAACCACCACGTGTTACTGAGACTACCTTAGCCACAGCAACGCGTGGCCGGGTCTGCTAGTATATATATATATATATATATAGTGGTAGGCCCATACTGTTGAGAGATTTCTGTCTAAAGTCACGGACTGGCCCGTCCGGGCTAGTACCGCATTCTCGCAGAATATCGACCCGTTTTTTTTTTTTTTTTTTTTTCGGTTGGTTATGGACGTCGCACCCCGCCAAATCGGTCCGGGGTGACGGAAGAAGCGGCGCGCAACCCCATTAACCCACCCTGCAAGCATCTCTTCTTCGCCGTGCGAGCGGACCACCGGTTCCCGATCTTTATATAAATCGACATGAGACACGAGAATATCGACCCCCGAGCAGGGGCAATGTGCTATTGTTCTTTGTTAAGTGAACGAGAGAGCCGGAAGCCTAACCTTTTTGGGTTTGGGATTTTATTGGTAGGCAGCGGCTTAGCTGTACCCCTGGTATTACAGAGTTCATGGGCGGCAGTAATACTTACCATCACGAGTGCCACTTGCTCGTTGGCTATCAAGACCAATAAAAAAAAAATCAAATAATAACATATTTTTACGGGTTTCTGAAATCCGTAAAAATACATTTATTTGAAATGTTTAATATTCGCGTAAACATCAGAAATCATTATATTAACTACAACTATTGTTAATATAGGTTTTGTCATCGTTCTAAATTTTGTTTAAGTTCATGAAAAGATTAAGCTAATATCAAATCTAACATCATTCAGTGATATATTTTTTTTATCCGAAGTGTGTATAGCTTCTGAAATGAATTAACCACAGCGATGTTACCCGACTGTTATAATAATTCCTTTTTTAAACAAGGCTTAAGAAAGGCACTTTTATCACGGTAATCAGAGGCTAAGCTATGCTACTAATGTTCTTAAAGTCCCTGAAGACAGTTACAATTTATCATCAGGTGGGTTGCTGACTTCTCTGCTACCGTATGCATAAATATTTATAAAATTACGTTTTTTTTTTCTTGAGACATTGCTTACATGGTTTAAGCAAATAATACAATTTGAATTTGTTTTTCGGTGTGATTACGGAGTAAGAATACAATTCACGACCCCTTGTCTTATCCATGGCTATCGTAAAAAACAAACAAGAGATATTTATATACCTATATAAAATGCTTTGTCCTGAATGACTGAATGATGGATCAAGCACAGCCTAAACCGCTAATCGTAGAAACCTGAACTTAGAGGCTGTGTTCTTTGTGAGATTTAGAGGGTGTGTCTTTGTATGACGAAGCCATCCAATAAGGAATGATTTCTCGAAATTATACGCCTAAGAGGAGTAAAAAGCGGTGCAAAGTTTGTATAGGACATCGTGATTTCATGGTTCAATCTACTTAATATTTTGCATAAACGATCTTTAATAAAATTGATGGACGACATGTTTCATATTTTATTGGAATTCATCCTTTAACGGAGTTAAAAAGAATAGAAAGTTATTTTTGGGGTGATATGTTTCGATGTTGATGTCAATACTTCTTAGCGCTTTTGATTTAAATAAAATTTTAATTCGTACATGTTAGAAAATCCATTTTATTGGAAAAAGGTTTTAAACTCATATAAGAGCAATTCAATTTTAAAAAGTATTCCATTGCAGATAGAGTATCTGCAATGGAATACTTTTTAAAATTGATTGAATTGAATTACTTATTAAAAGTGGAATATCTCGAAAGTCACTGCACTATATTAGTTCGGCATTTCAAGGTTTCTAAGGACTTTTGACGGGAATCTAAAAACGTCATGTGGTGCTCTTGTATTATATTCGATATCTTAGTGTCTTAACGTGTTATATTGGATAAATTTGATGGTATTATATGTAATGTGATGCGATGGAACTGCTGGAAAGTAGTGAATATCATATAAAAGTATATATATAACGTTTTCGTTTTCCATCAAAATTCCCAAAACAAATAATTTAACAGTTACTTATCCGTCGATCTTCTGCGAGAGTATGGTACTACCCCGGATGGACCGGCCCGCGGCTACAGACAAAGAACTGTCAACATCGTGGTCCTACCACAGTAGAACACCGTAGAACTTTGGATAGAATATCAATATAAATCCGTCGACTCAGTGTAAAAAACCGATGATGCTATTCATTATCAGCTCGAGTTCGTAAATACACTGACACGTCCTAGTATCTTAAGTCACATATTAAAATTGAGAGTTAGCGCGAAAATTGTATTGCTGCGCAATATAAATCCATAATTATGCAACGAGACCAGACTGCAAGTAAAAACATTGCATCGCAATCTAATCGAAGCAACTATACTGACCAGTTGTTCTCGAGCATTCTGTATTTATTCCTAAGAATCTCCTAATACCATCAAATAACTCCCCCTCGAATTTCAAAGAGTGCAGTTTGCTATCAAAGTCTGCTTCGCATTGTCCATAAACAGAGCTCAAGGTTAAACTCTTAAGATATCGGAAGTACACTTCAGAGAAAGTTGTTTCTACCAGGGCCAGTTGTATGTGGCATGCTCCTGATTAAGCGCACAAAATGGTCTAGTGTAAAACTAACCCAAAAGAAAAAATTGGATAGTTTATGTGAATTAGTCCACATTTGATTCACTTATTACCACATTTTATTCACTTACGCGAGCTAATTTTTAAACAACTACTGAAGTACCCTCTTATTTATCTTTATTAAAGGTTTTTTTTAACGGAATTAACTTAGAAAGTCTTCGTAAAAAATCTTGTATTTTAATTTCGAGTTTGAAGTCTTTAAATATTCATGGAGAACTTCGTCATGATATAATTTTGGTTCATTATTTTTCTTTCTGAATGTATATAGAGATTTCTTAAAATAAATCTTGGCAGTAAAACGCTTTTTAGTTACAGAGTATATTTATGAATAGAAATATATTATTCAATTTTTTTTATAAATTGATTGAATTTATTCAGAAGATGATACATTATAAACATATTTATAATTCTTACTTAACTAAAATAATAATTGATGTGTGCAAAGGCCACACGACAGAAATGAAAATATCATCAAGTCTATCTATTCTTTAATCCTTTAGCCCATTAATATTAATAATACGAATTAAAAAAATATTTTACATACATACATATCATCACGCCATCTCCCTTGCAGGGTAGGCAGAGAGAACAGAGTGCCAGAGAACTCTATCCTTGCATACTTCACTCGCTTCCTCAACATTCATAATTCTCTTCATATACGCTCGGCGGTTTCGGAGACTCTTGACTCCATCTTCCTTCAGTACATGACCGATCTGGTCTAGGAAGGTTAGTATCGGTCTCTCCCGGTACCTACATCCTTCCACTTTCGCATTGTATATCTTCTTAACCAGACATTCGTTCGGCATTCTTTCCACATGTATATTTTTAAATCATAAATTAATATCATTTGCAAAATATATAATAAACGATTCATCATCATCGTCATCTCAGCTCATATATGTCCCACGTTTGGGCTCAAGCCCCTACATAATGGAAGGGAAATTGAGCTACTATACCAAGCTGGTCAGACGTGTTGGTATAGGGTTTTGTTTCGAGTTTTCCTTCACTTACACATGTTATATACGTTTTATATCTCTTAGACATCTCTAACGATCATCACAGGGTAAAATAGGGGGTGGTGAATTGTATTCTTACTCCATCATCACACGGATAATAATAACGATTGTGTATAATTTATTATATGCAATTTTGCTCTAACTCTAATTTTTATTGTATTCTAAAACTGCTGCCTTAGTTGAGAAGACCTAACAGCGTTAAATACACGAGCATGACGCATCAATCTTTTTTCATAATCACAAAATCAAACAGCGCCCCTAAAGGAGATTTTACTTCTAAAATAAGGTTAAAATATGTTTTTTATTACTTGTATTCAAGTAGGGCTTCTGATAATCCATTTTTACTAACAGCACCTCGTACTAAGGACTGAATGTTTGTGTTTTGAGATCCTTCACAAACATTCAATTAACGAACACAAATTACACTGATATCATCATCATTCTCCTACCCTTATCCCAATTACTTGGGATTGATACAATATGTAATCTTCTTTCATAGTATATAATGTAAAAGTTATTGGCAATAGTTTTATGACCGGCCGCCTGCCAGATGTCAACGCAACTTGGGATTGTAATTGTTGACCAAACAACATCAAATAGAGTTGGCCCAGGTCGTTATAAGATATATATATATATATATATATATATATATATATATATATATATAAGACTCATATGAAGAGCAATTATTTGTGAATCGTACATAAAATTGTTCTATGTGGAGATCAAACTCATAACATTAGGTATAAGACCTAGATAACTAAGCCATCTACGCGTCCAATTTATCCCCTCATTCCATTACAAGTCCTACTCGCATTATCCACAGCATTAAGGTATTAATTACACCAGCGATTTATCAACTTTTGTTAAAGCAATGAAATAAAATATATGAAGTGCCACTACCGAAATAAGATTATAACTGAAAGAAAATGCGCTATAATAACTCGATTTAGGAATATATAATTAATATTTGTCTCATTATAAGATTTATTTACAGTTCTTTAAAAGGCACTTATAGCTGTATGGTAGCGACTAAGAATACTACCAACCCTCACTGTGCTCGTGGATGTCGTAAAATACGACTAAAAGTCTTATAACGAACTGGGTCAATTCCACCTGATGCCTTTTGGTCAACAATTATATTCCCTAGGAGGGTTGTCGTCGGACAGGCGGCCGGACATAAAATTATTAGGACATAATATTAAGAGAACATATTGTATCGACCCCAAATAATTGGGATAAGAATAAGACAATGATGTTTAAAAGTTACTTATCAATATTAAAGTGTAATTATTCAATGGTGGCCATTGTGTCTATTGCTACCTTTCACTATTTTTGGACTGCAATATTATTTGTGTTTTGAGGTTGTTAATCGTACTGCGTAATCTCGGCTAACCAATGGCTCAGTTTTTTTTTAAGTATAGTTTTAAGATGATGTTATGCTTATATCACCATCATCATAATCATCACAGCCCACACACGTCCCACCGTTGGGCTCGGGCCTCCTCCGTAATGGGAGGGAAAGTAACCTGCACCCCAACCCCCCCCCCCCCCCCGCACTGGTCAGACGTGTTGGTATAGGGTTTTTTTTCGAGTTTTCCTTCTCTTGCATAGATGTTATATGCGTTTTATATCCCTTAATCGTCTCTCACGATCACCCACGGGTAAGATAGGGTTATGTTTATAGATAAAAATAAAATTATCGCCAACACCAAATCGGCTTATTATATCATCAGGAGTGTATGCATCAATTATCTCCCTAGAAATCCACCAAGTAGTGATTATGGTAATAATTACCATATAGGCAGGTGGAATCGGTATAAGGAGCACTAGGGTAGCAGGCGCGGGTGACCGGACCGGGGATTAGTCTGGTCGCCCTGGGAGCGAGGCCACCACGTGAGGACGATGCCCCGACGGTGCAAACTGTCCGGGCGTCGACATCAGCGAGAATACCCGTGAGTGTAGACCGCCGGGTGGGCCACTGAAGAAAAAGACCACGTACCAGTGACCCACCCGCACGGCGTCGAGAGGTATATTGTAGGGCGGGTCTACGGGGTCTTGCGCCGCTTCTCCTAGCGCCCCGGACGGATTAGCGGGGTTTGACGTACCGTAGCCCGCAGCAAAAAAAAAAACAGGCAAGAGTAGCATTTCCGCAGAACTCCAAAAATTTAACCGTACTGAGGTTTCAGAAAGAAAACACACATTGAATTAATTAAATAATCAAATCGTCCCTATGATAGGAAATCATAGATTTGAATAAAAAAATCAAAATCAGCCTGTATATAAAATTTCAAGAGAGCCCTTTACGTTTTCCAATTCAAACATAATGCGCCCGTCAAGACTTTTGCAAATACAAATAAAAAGTGTACACTGAATCTCATCGGAAGCACATTGCCTCGAGGGTGCTTAAGCATTTAGAGTGAGGCCGTTAAAGTTTTGATAATACTCTCTGAACGTTTATAAATTCTTGATAAAAGAAACGGGGGAAATTAAAATTATTTTAAGGTAGTACGAATTTAGATGGTTACAATGAGTCATAATTAGTTGAAAGATTGTTAATTTTAATTGTGTAGTAAGTAAGTACTTTAAAAATTAACTTACTAACCTAACCTATCTATGCTAAAAAATGAAAAGAATGCAAGAGCGTGGGTGCTTGCGTGTGTGCAGGAGTGCGTGCGTGCGTGGGTGCGTGCGTGCGTTCGTGTGTGTATGTACATAAGGAAAAGCAAAACTTCTGTAAGTTATCGAAGCGAAACTTCTCTTCCACAGCTAGTAAAAATAAGATCATAGAATATCATTCTATTCAGTTATAATCAGTTGTAGTTCAGTATTCAGATCTAATAATCGGAAAGCAGTTTTGATTGATTTTAAGCTGGAATAGAAGTTATTTTGTCTCGATGTAATTTATATTTGTTAGTTTTTTACTGTAAGAAATTAACTTTGAGCTTGTAAGAGGACTTTAAATAATGAGTTAGGTACATACAAAGCTGGTTATAACCCCTTTGTTCTTAGCATCATAATATTTAATGACAAGCCGATGTAATAAGAATAACGTAATATTATATCGTTATATCTTTTTAATAATTATTTTAAATGATTTTATGTTAATTTTAATTGTGAAAGTACTTTAAAAATTAAATTTCTATACTAACCTATCTCTGCTAAAAAAAAGAAAAGAATGTATATGCGTGTATGCGCGCGTGTGTACAGGAGTACATGCGTGCATGTATGTATGTACATAGGAAAAAGTAAATCTTCTGTAAGTTATCGAAACGAAACTGCTCTGCAACAGCTAGTAAAAATAAGATCATATAATGATTAATCAAAGTTTTATTTCAGTATTTATTTCTAATTATCGGAAAGCGGTGTTGATTGATTATTTATAAGCTGAAATAGAAATTGTTCTGTCTCAATGTAATTTATGTTTGTTTGTTTTTTTACTATAAGGAATTAACACTGGGCTTGTAAGCGACTCAAAATTATGAAATAGGTAGTACATAAAAAGCTAGTTATAGATTTTTGTTCTAAGCATCATAATATTTAATGACATGGCGATGTAATATGAGTAAAGACCACGTGCCGGCGGCTCGCTCGCACGGCGTTAAGAAGTACATTGTACAAAGCGGGTCAATAGCGTCGCGTGCTTTTCCTTCTGTCACCCCCAGATGGATCGAATAGGGTGTGATTATATATAGCCTGTCGATTAAAAAAATATACAATTCATGAAAAAGTAATTTATAAAAAAGTTCTATCTAAAATTGCTGATATAAAAGGTGTGAAAACAGAATCGTACGTCAAAAAACCTGCATAATTCTGTTGCAGAAAAGCTTGAATAGAAATCTGTTGCGCGAGTACAGTACCCGTTAAATATTGCCCAAGGACGAATAACATAATATTATATCGTATAAATGTTTTAATAATTATTTTAAAGGATTTTATTTTAATAAGTTTCAAATTAAAAGAGCGCTGTGATTAAAAGATTCTTTGTACTGCAATATCTATTATGATATAGTTTAAATGATAACTGTTTAATATAAATAATATTAATTTATTTATTAAATAAAAATAATATCCTTAATGTCCAAAATAAAATAGGATAGGAACTGTATTTTAGAGTCAAACATATACCTTTAGAATTAATTTTCATTAAAGTCCTGTAAATAAAACAAGAGGTAGCTCCGTCAAAATATGCATTATAGAATTTATTGTATTAGTACACGTGATATAGCCGGTTATATTCATTTATTTTTTATTTTTAACGAAATATTTCATCAATACTAGCTTCAAGGTTCTTTTGTCTATAGTCTCTATAAGACGCCATATATTTTGTGACACAATAACGTATCCTACTTTTATAAATAAGTTTGATGTAGTTATTTCCAAAATTTTACGAAAACCATCTATCCAACCCATTATCATATTACCCTACCTCTTCGACTACTATTCTACCGTCTTACGATCCTATTATCCTGCCGCTATCCATCGTATTGTACCTTACAATGCTACTACTGTTCCAGCGTTTTACAGTTCCAGCGTCATACTATTAATTTGGCCCACCGTCTTATCTTCATCCATCTTACCGTTTATTCATCCTAACGAACGTGTGTCCCTCTGACCGTGTGTCCGTCCACCCACTCATTACATAAAAAAATATATACTTATGGTATCTATATTTTTTTTAAATCAGAAAGATCGTTTCGTGACAGTATGTACTTGGCTACTAATATTTTTCTTCTAAGTATCATTTCTCTCATAACATGTTTCCGTTCCAAAGTATTTATTTATCTCTTAGTCGTGCCTAAAAAGTTTTATTTAAAAAAAACTCGTGCTAATCTATTTGGTCCCTGTAGAATATTTTAATTGCGAAGAAAGCTTCAATAAAATGTAATAGTAGGATTTCTACGGAGTAAGAAGAAGAAAAATGAATATAAAGAAAACAACTGAGACGAAAGGAAATATCAAAACATATATTAACTTATGTAGCCTCCTTTCCTTAGAACCAATACCTGTTCTCGATCCCGCGCGCCTCCTCGCTGTTGCCGCAATAATGTCGCATAAGATATTTAAGCACATATTTCCAATATAACCTAATTTTGCTACTTCAATGTGTACTTTATTAACAATTAATTAATAGAATGGTTTGTTAATTACATTCCAAATATAATAAAGCAATTTCATTAAAGACATTATTACAGTCATACAATTTTAGTAACTATTGTTTTAGTTAATATAGCTTAGGTCACGCGATCCTTAGAACATTCCAAAAGTTATTAGAATACTGAATTAAGTCCTGCTATCCGTGTGATAACGGAGTAAGAATACAATTAACCACTCCATTAAAGAATTAAGGGAAGATTGAGGGATATCATCTTCATCTCAGTTCATAATAAGTCCCACTGTTGAGCTCGAGCCACCTCTGTAATGGGAGGGAAATTGACCTACTATACCACGCTGGTCAGACGTGTTGCTATAGGGATTTGTTTCGAGTTTTCCTTCTCTTGCATAGATGTTATATGCCTTTTGTATCCCTTAGTCGTCTCTTACGATCACGGGTAAGATAGGGGGTTGTGATTTGTATTCTTACTCCGTCACCACACGGATTAAGGAATATGTAATATGCATATATATATATATATATATATATATATATATATATATATATATATATATATATATATATATATATATATATATATATATATATATATATATATATATATATAATATGCATGAGAAGAAAAACTCGAAATAAAACTATATTCCAACGTCTGACCAGCGTGGTATATTGGATCCACATCCCTCTTATTGTGGCTTAAACTCGACGGTGGGAAGCTAAGGTAAGGTGATGAAATTAGATGCTCGATGTAAGGAAAAGTTAACATTTCATTCTATCACTAGATAACATTCTATCACTTTTTTTGTAGTACATCGTAAGAAACGGTTAAAAGAACTGAGAGACAGAATGAGAAGCAGTACTTTTATGGGAAACTCAGAACAGCAACTGTAATTTGCCAGCCGTATGCCAGTCGATTATGGTATTACACATTTTTCATGGAGGGGTTTATGTCTAACAATGGACATTAAAGACTGAAATATAAATGGATGGATGTAGTTAAATTTGGGATTAATTAAATGATAGTAATTAAATAATACTTACAGCCTGATAAGTTCAGAAGCGTGTGACTTTTGATTGTTGCAGACCGCAACTTGAGATATTATTATTATAAATTTATCGGGTTCCTTCTTTCTTCAACTCGAATCTATACGTTTGTACTACTGTGCTTGAACTTAAGTAAGTTTAAACTTATTAAAGAACTTATTAAATAATAATGAGGGGGATACCTACCTATATATCACATAGGTCAGACGAGTTAGCCATACGGTTTTATATCAAATTTTCATTCTCTTGAATAGATATCATGCGCATATTTAAAGAAAATATATATTTTCTTTTTTATACTAAGAGAAGAGATACTAGAGAAGAGAAGATATACAATGCGAAAGTGGAAGGATGTAGGTACCGAGGGAGACCGAGACTAACCTACCTAGACCAGATCGGTCATGTACTGAAGGGAGTCAAGAGTCTCCGAAACCGGCGAGCGTGTATGAAGAGAATTATGAATGTTGAGGAAGCGAGTGAAGTATGCAGAGATAGAGTTCTCTGGCACTCTGTTCTCTCTGCCTACCCTGCAAGGGATATGGCGTGATGATATGTATGTATGTATGTGTTCTTTTTTATTATAAAGGATTTGTTCAATTGTATTTTTATTCCATTTCACGGTTTTAATGAATTTGCTGTAGGTTTTCTTGAACAAATCACCATCCGCAAATCTGTTATCTCAAACTCAAAAACCGAGAGGTGACAAAAAAACCTTGGATTATTTTATAGAGAAATATGCTCTCTTTCTCAGCTCACTCGTGTGCTCATTGTATGAGTCTATAAATTTAATTAAAAAAAAAAAAGTCTATCAACCCATTCAAATTACTGAAATTTTGCATTTAACATGCTAGGTTATTTATAAAAAAAAAAAAAAAAAAAACTCATTAAAGATCGAAAAATGAATGTCACACGTGGGATTCGAAACCATATCTATTGGATATCCATTCCAATCGTCATATATATCGTATAGTGATCTTTATTGAGTAGATGGATCGCGTCTGCTTATGACAGCCGACAAAATAATACGAACAGAAAATTGAATGTCATACGACAGCTTACACTTGTCTAAGTAGAATGATGATTGGAACGGAAACAGTTCGGTCATTCAGAGACATTCATTTTTCGCTCGTAAACAAATTTACATGAACCTATTCATTGTTAAGCCTGGCCAAGTGGACTTCAAGAAGGGATATCAACGAGCCTGTCAAACAGGCTCGTTGATATCACAGTTTTTTCAGTAGTGTTCTTATCATTCCACTAGTAGGTGTATATAAAGAGAGTTATAAATATATAACTCTAGCATTAAATAAAAGATAAAATAATACCGACTTGTGGCAATTTATATTAAATCTTAACAAAGGAATCTAACGAGCTTCGGAATTGATCAAATTGCTCACTTGCACGCGAGAGCCTTCAGAATCATTACACTTCTATTGTGTGATGACTATGTAATCACAGATTACTATAAAGATTTACGAGCCTTTCAATAATTCATTTTGAAATAAAGGTTTCAATTGAGATACAAAAAGCAAATTTAAATTAAATTCTTAACAAATCTGCATCCAGCTTTGATCTTGTGAATTATTTTCTTTTTCTACTTCATTTTTTTTTATTATAAATATATTGTAAAATTGCTAATATATAATTAACGCTATGTTAATCTTTAGAAATACTTTTTGATTCTGCACCATTAGCACTTTATAAAGGTAAGCGATTTTAAGAAACGGACGTACGAAAGATTATTTCTGGTATTAAGGCCGGTCTAGTCTACAATAGAAATTTTTGGGGAGATTCTACTCTATTATTCGATACCGTAGTAGCCCAATTGTATTTTCTTTACAATACTATATAGGTTTATGTACTATGTGTTATATTCTATAGAGACGGCATTAGGTATTAAAATATAATTTAAAAGTAACAACGTTTAAGATATTTATTGCTAGACAGCGGCCTAGCTATACCCCTGATTATGCAAAGATGGACAGTAAACACTTACCACCAGGTGTGCCACTTGCTCGTTTGCCACCAAAAGCAATAAAAAGAAAATTCTGGCATAAATATATATTATAAATGTTTGAAATCTTATAGTTTTATTCCAAAGTTTAAATAAACTTGATATTAATTGATTCATTTAATATTTACTTCATAAGATTTAAGACATAAAATAATAATGAAATAAGGCTTAAGAAGATATAAAATGCGAAAGTGGAAGGATGTAGGTACTGGGGGATATCGAGACTAACGTACCTAGACAAGATTGGTCACGTACTAAAGGAAGGTGGAGTCAAGAATCTCCGAAGCCGGCGAGCTTGTATGAAGAGAATTATGAATGTTGAGGAAGCGAGTGAAGTATGCTGTTTGTTCTCTGTGCCTACCCTGCAAGGGATATGGCGTAATGATATGTATGTATGTATGTATGTACTTCATAAGACCGCAATTTTATAATGCTTAATAGAAATACAAAAAGAAATAGTTATTGGGATTTTAATTTCCAATTCTACTTTTGCTCAATATAACATATATTAAAAAAACCTTTTTTATCTATACAAATTTGTATGGCACCTAGGGATTAGGGCTCCCTTCAGTTATTTTCAGAACATTATGTATTTTTTAACGTTATAATTATACTAGTTTGACACAATTTCATATGAGTTTAAGTTTCATTGGCTATCCTCTATATCTTCCAAGTAAGGTTCCATTGTTTCATAAAAAAATTTTTGATATCCACGTTTGTGATTCTCGAGAATAAATACATTAATACTTTATTCGAAAAAGATAGCGATCTATTTTGTGATATAAAATTTAAAAGAAGAATACAAAATTGCACAACAAAATATTTTTTTTTTTTATTTTTTTTTTATCTTTATATATTTTAAGTTATATGTTAAAATTCATATTAAATGAATATCATTGGAATCCTGTCAAAAGGCGGTCAAAGGGCGGCCAAAATTAATTGGTTTTGTCACAATAGAATCTTCAATGGATTTCTTGAATTATTGAATTCAAAGGTCAGATTCGAAATTCAATGGAATTGATGGATTTAGCGCAAGACTTGACACAAATACCCAGTAGATTGATTTTTACTTGTAAAATGACAATTAATAGATATTTCTTGGAGATAAGATCGATTGTATATTGAGTTACTAAATCGTTGTCAATATTCCATTTCGTAGAAATAAAATATTGCGTATACCTTTAAATTATGTACCGAAAGTATTGCAATTTTTTTGTGCTGCAATAGAGGAAGAACGCAATGGACAGTACTCTATTCCTTTCCCGTGGGTGATCAAAAAAGACGAGACGGCAAACTCGAAAGAAAATCTATACCTACTCATTTGACTTACGTGGTAAGTCAATTCCTGCCACTGGAGTGGGCCTGCTATATCATAAAAGCCGAGATAATACGTCGATATATAGTTTGAATAATAATGAATAATGCTTGAATAAGTCGCAAAAATCTTCATCTTTCATACGTATTTAAAAAAATGGTAATTAATTAATAATTATAATTGGTCTTACAATTCTAGTCTAAAAAGATCCATAAAACTGGGTACAAACTAACAGCAAATCATGTACAGTACGACTCCTACCCTCTGCACATTGCTTGAATTTTCATTGTAATTTGAATTGTCAGCTGCTGGTACTACGCTATACTCATAGCGAAGTACTCATAGCTCCCGTTTTGATCAGGAAAATAACAAAACACTAGAAAAATTATTAGGTGATTACTCGATGGCGGTTGTTAATGAGCCAACATTTTTTCCCGATAGGGTGCTGGCTGCTCAATCATTATAATTGTGTAACATTAACAAAAGTTGACGTATTCATTAACCAAGTAACGAGTAAAATATGATCTAAATAGTTCTTCTATTTGAAAATTAGACAATACGTTTATTAGGTTAATTGCACATTGTCTAGGAATCTTTCATCATGCTTAAGAAAAATACAGGTAACCATTTTGATTAGATAAAATTGGCAGATCTCCATCTACATTAGTCACTGTGAATGACGTATGATAAAAATTATAGAGGCAATCATTGATATAAATAAATAAATCTATTAAATCCTAAAGGCAGTTTGAAATAACAAAAGTAGAAAATACGAAACTCGAAGAAAAAGTACTAAATTCGTTTCATACAATGAGCAAGCGCACTTTGCTATATTTCAAAGGACTTTTTAAAAAAGAAGTTCCCAACTCAACGTGTATATTTTTTATTCAAACGACCGAAATTAATGCGGAAAATATTTTCGCATTTCAAAGTTTGCTTTTATTATCATATCCGCTGTGACAACATTGACACTCGCTAATATAAGCGACCACTCGGGGCTCTATTGCCTTCGGAAGGGATAATAGCTTGTAGCCTGCCTTTGAAGATTTGTGGGGATTATCCTCAAAACTTCGAACAGCTACGGTAGCCTCGCCACTGTCAATGGATACCAAGTAAATATAAACAGATTTTATATTTACAATTTTTTATCTTCTGTGGGTCATTCAAGAATTATAAGTCTTTGCTTTACTTTAAATTCCCTAAATACAAGACAAGAAATAATTTTCCGTGTGGTGACGGAGTAAGAATACAATTCATCACCCCTTATCTTAGCGGTGGGTGATCGTAAGTGCTGACTAAGGAATTATAAAACATATGTAGCATCTATGCTAGAGAAGGAAAACTCGAAACAGAACCTTATACCAACACGTCTGACCAGCTTCTGATAAGTAGGTCAATTTCCCTTTCATTATGGAGGAGGCTCAAGCCCAACAGTGGGATATATATGAGCTGAGATGATGAGATGAAAAAAATAAAAATGAATAAGCAGAGATGGGGATTAAAATTGAACTTTTTCAGTCTTTGATAATAATAATCACTGTAATGTCCCACTACTGGGCTCGAGTTTCTCCAAAATAGGAGTGAAATCTACTATCAGAATGGTGATGATTCTGTGAAGACTCAGGACGTTGTTACAGCGTTTTATTTAGAGTTTTCTTTCTATTGCATGGATATTGTATCTCTTAGTCGTACTCTTAGCCCAATTACTTGAGGTCGATACGATATGTACTCTTGTTTCATAGTACATATTGTAAAAGTTATTGGCAATAGTTTTAGGACCGGCCGCCTGCCAGACGTCAATCCTCCTTGGGAATATAATTGTTGAACAAACGACATCAGATAGCGTTGGCCTAGGTCATTATAAGTATGGCGCGGCGTCCGCCCTTTCTCGGCTCATGCCGAATGTGGGCGGACCCAGTTTCGAGGGCCGACGGCTGTATGCGGGGGTGATCCGCTCAATGGCCATGTACGGCGCACCCGTGTGGGCGAGGGCTCTGAACGCCCAGCTCAGGGCGGTGCTGTGGAGGCCACAGAGAGCCATGGCGGTCAGAGCCATTCGCGGGTACCGCACGGTGTCGACAGAGGCGGCGTGCCTATTGGCCGGGACACCCCCGTGGGACCTAGAGGCGGAGATGCTCTCCGACCTCTACCGGCGGGTTACCTCAGTGCGCGACGAAGGTGGCTCCCCATCGTTGAGCGAGATAGCCACCTGGCGCGAGACGTCATCGCCCGTTGGGTTACGCGGCTGGAGAGGCCAAGACACGGTGTCGTTACCGTCGAGGCCCTCCGGCCCGTACTGATGGAATGGATGGAGCGGCGGCACGGAGTCCTCTCCTTTCGGCTGGTGCAGGTATAGTCGGGGCACGGGTGTTTCGGTTTGTACCTGCACACGGTCGCGTATAGGGAGTGGACTCCGGCCTGCCACCATTACAGCAGTGACGAGGACACGGCGAGACACACACTGGAGGTGTGTCCGAGTTGGGACGGGCAGCGCCGTGACCTCGTCGCTGTTATCGGTGCCGACCTGACGCTGCCGGCTGTCGCGAGGGCGATGGTCGACAGCATCAGGAACTGGGACGCGGTCGCCGCCTTCTGCGAGGCTGTCATCTCGCAGAAGGAGACGGCGGAACGAGTCCGGGAGGATTCCCGTGAACCGGGCCGCCGTCAGCGGCCGGGGCGGCGCAGGCGCCAATACCTGCGCCTGATGCCGCCCTAACCGAGGCTTCGGGTGATCGGACCGGGGCATTGTCCGGTCACCCGACGTGAGGCCACCGCGTGAGGACGACGCCTTGACGGCGAAAGCTGTCGGGGCGTCGACAGGAGAGGAGCCCGAGAGGGCATACCGCCGAGCGGGCCACCGAAGACAAAAATCGGGTACCGGTGGCCGGCTCGCACGGCGAAGAAGAGGTGCTTGTAGGGTGGGTCAATGGGGTTGCGCGGCGCCTCTTCCGTCACCCCGGACCGACTTGGCGGGGTGCGACATCCATGGCCCACCGCAAAAAAAAAAAGGTCATTATAAGTATATAAAAGGGTTGTATAATAATCATAAAAACTACATAGGTGGGTATTTTCTATCATCATCATCATCACAGCCCATAATGTCCCATTGTTGGGCTCGGGCCTCCTCCGTAATAGTAGGGAAATTAACCTACTATACCGCGCTGGTCAGACGTGTTGGTATAGGGTTTTGTTTTGAGTATTCCTTCTCTCGCATAGATGTTATATGCGTTTTATATCCCTTAGTCGTCTCGTACGATCACTTACGGGTAAGATATGGGGTGGTGAATAGTATTCTTACTCCGTCACCACACGGAAAATTATATATAGGGGGCGGGTATTTTCTATATGAAAATGTAATAAAATTAAGTATTTATAAGGAAAAGAACATATCCAAGTTTTCAAATCAATTTGTTAACATGCGAGATTATTAAGCGGCTTGATTATACACGAAGAATTTGATGAGTGTAAATGAAGCAAAACAGTTATGTTGGGATCACGGTAAAGTTAAATTCGTCATACTTTGTTTAAAATGACCTATGAATATATTATATGTACATGCAAATGTCTACAATGCAATTACTGCCATAGATTGAACAGGCTTAAGATTATAGTGCCTTGATTTTGTGGCCAAAGGAATTTTTCAAGCATTTCCTTTTTAGTTGCATATGAAAGTGCTATTGAACTGCTGCATTGCACCTGATATCTTGTTGGTTACTATGATTACGCTTTAACTGTGAATTGTTCTTGAAAGTCGTATGCTATTGTAATAATATATTATTACAACTGCTATCGGTTTTCGTAAAATATCTGTCTTCCATTTTTCTTTTCTTTCTATCTATATACGTTCCACTATTAAACAAAATCTTCCACCAGAAAAGGGGGGAAATTAGTCTCCTATAAAATGCTAGTTAGGCGTTATGTATTTCGTACTTAAAATCAGTTTTTTGCCAGATGTGGTCCAGCCGCTCTTCCCTTAGATATTCGACCTCATGATGCGCTCATCTAACCTTTGCCATGACGCGGGATTGCTCTACCTGTGAGCAGGCTAACACCACTATCGTGACACAGATGAAATGCTTAAAATTTAAATTTTTCATGATATCCGCAAGAAAGAAAGGATTTACCGTTTCACTATCTCATTTTGTTAAATTATGATAGCAAAATATTATTTGTATTACTGTTATAAAAAATCGTATTTAATATCTAAACATTATGCGTCAGGTTTCCAAAAATGATTTGAATTCAAAAATGGAATGAAATATCTCGGTCATAAACACCGACATAACCAGGGTTAAAATTTACGTGTGATATATATGATACCAGCTACCATTAATTATTGAGAGGTGCGTAGGCATGAAATATTAAATGAAATATTTAGATTTATGGAGGTTTGCCAATGAGTCCACATATCATGCTACAGTTGAAATGAACTATAAATTAGCTTAGATAATATTGTAACTCTAATTTATATAATACTAGTACATCCAACAGAAGTTCTTCTGCATAAATCTAAAATAATAAAAATGGCATTTCTTGAAATCTATCAGAGCGTCTTCATCATCTTCCTGGTATCCCAATTACTTGTGGGTGATATAACAGCTAGACATAGACAGGTAGAGTTATTTTTGCATTTAATAATATTAGTATAGTAATACTTAGGTTTCTATAAGTAAACAAAAATGTTAATAAACGAATGTTAGGTTTAAAAAGGTATATGATTATAAATTCGCTAAAGACAGATATTCAATATCTGAAATTTAGATTGGCATAATATATAACTTAGCCTGAAATTGCTACAATATTTTAAAAATATTTAAAAATTAAATAATTAAAACAGCACCTATTTAGGTATCGAAACTATCTATACATATAATAAAAATGTAACGGATCGCTGTCTGTACATGGAAGATATATGAGAAAAAATATTACTGGGACCTTTATCAACACAAATAGAACCCAAAACAATGATTGTTAAAATTTTTGTCTGTTTATCTGTTTGTCTGTGCGTTTGTGCACGCTAATCTCAGAAACGTCTTATCTTATTTAGACGCGGTTTTCACTAATATATTGTGGTAAGCTTCACTTAACATTTAGGATTTATTTTATGTCAATTGGTTTATAAATAAAAAAGTTATGTCAATTTAAAAAATGTTCGGAGAAAAAAAATCTTTATCGATTTTTTTCAAATTACGTAGGTACAAATTATCTTCAGTAAAAATAAAGAAACACGTGTTTCAGCATTTCTTAATTAATTTTCACCCCCTGGGGGTGTAAATTAGGCCAGCGAAGCAGGTTGGACGACTCATTAAGTCATTAGCGCTAAGCTAATATTATTGAAGCTAGCAACTTGAAATTTTGACAGTGGTTTCTTTATGACGTAGAGATTTACTAAGAAAAGATTTTACGAAGTTACACCACTAAGGGGGTAAAACAGAGTGGCAAAGTTTGCATGGAGAAAAAAAATCTTTATTGATAATTTTCACATTACGAGTCGAATCAAATATTCTGTGGTAATATCCGGCATTGGTCAATTTTCACCCTCTGGTTGTGTAAATTAGGCCTGTGAAGCGGGTTTAACGACTCATTACCGCCAAACCGAAACTATTAAAACTAGAAACATTAAATTTTGACGCACGTTTTTTTTATGACATAGAGATCCAATATCATTGCATGACATGCAATGATTTCCTGCGACGTTTAGAATATCGTCAGTCCATCTAGCGGAGGGTCGTTTTACACCGCGTCGTACGTACATAGTCACTTGAGAACTTTTTGTCCGCAGTTTCAGTTCGACCAACAATGTTGCTTGTTAAATGCCACTTCTTCAGGTTATATCGTTCCTCATCCCCTCCATGACTCTGAAACGTAACCTCCGAGAGTTATAGCTTCTGTAGGCTTTTTAAATTTAGTTTACCGCCTGCTCTCAGAAGCTCTGTGGTAATTCCGTCCACTTCCGGTGCCTTTCCGTTCTTTGTTTTAGCGCCATTACAAACTCATAGACGCTAAATATATGTGTATGAGAATATAATATCTACGATGGCGCCAAAACATTAATCGAAGCTTAAGTAACTAATGGATTTTGATGAAAGATGAACCGTTGGATTTACCTCAATTTATAGGATGACGAAGGTAAATGAAACTAACAATATTCCGTTGAACGTATATTATCTCTAAAATCGAGTAAAAAACACGTGATATAAAAAGATCTACAATAAATTACCATGTGAAAGAAAAATTAAAACTACAGCCTTACATGCATTATTAACATCAGTTCTAGGATCCCACCACATATTCCCACCACTGTATATCCTGTAAGCCAGGATCCACAAAGGTCTCCATAAAAGACACTGAAGTTTGACCCTTAGGAAGTCCCGGGAAACGCTTTCAATTGTTTTGGGACCCGCAACAAATTTAATTAGAAAAGAAAATCAGGAGGAGTTGAAGAAATTCCACTTCCCTCCTATGCAAAGCGGGTGACATACATACATACATAGCTTCACGCATGTTTCCTAGAGGGATAGACAGAGACTACGGATTGCCACAAACCACGATCCTGGCATACTTCCATTGCTTCATTCACACTCATAATAGTCTTCATGCTTGTTCTACGATTACGCATACTCTTAATTAAATAAATAAAACTAAGCGGGAGACATGAAGCAAAATTGGCTAATAGGCCAATAGATAAGAGGATGTACTGATACATGCAGCGTAGCAGTACAACACCACGGATATGACAGAGCTTATGAAGCCTATATGTGAACCCTAAGTTTGATTACAATAATAGGTATGGCAGAAGCGCCTGAATGCAAAAATATTATCGAGTTGCTACAAGGTCCGTATAATATATAACCCCATTAGTGCGAGGATGTCTACTATTAGATTTTCTGGAATTACGATTCGAAAACCTTTAGCGAGTTTTTAAGTTGATTCTGTGTTTCCACTCTCAAATACCACTATATTGAGAATGCGACAAATGGACTACTTTGCCTCAATTGCCGCGATAAAATTTTCCAAAGCACGGAGTCAGCAGCTGTGTTTACTAAAGAAAAATAATATTATATCCTATTCTTTGGATGTAGTGCATTGCATTATGCCAATGTGATGATACCATTGTTTACCTAATACGAACGTTTACATGCTACGTCTTAAATGTATGTTATATACATACGATTATAGCTAAAGGACTTAATTCGATCCATATTCCATTATTATATGACCACAGATATACGTATAATAATTTGACTAATAACATATTGCATACTGAATCTGTTCGGGCTGGCCACAGATGTTAAGGATGCGGTATCAGTGGCTGGCACAATGGTGCTGAAGAAGGAATACGTTGAGTTATAGGGCCACATGCCGCCTTTCCGTCACCCGGGACGGAATGGACGGCATGTGTCCAAACCATAGCCTGCTAAATAAATAATGCTTATTCTGTTATCTCAGAATGTCATCTAATATACAGATGGCGAAGTGAAAAAGGTAATCAGTTTTTGTGTGGTAGGGGTTAGATTCCCACATAGGCAAATACTTGTACGATCGATAAGTTGCTGTTCTGAATCGAAGTGCAATTTATGTCAGATGAATTATATGTATGTAAAATCCCCCGAAATACAAGGGTATTTTTTTTTAGTACAGTTGGTTTTATTATATATAATAATAATAATTTGTGAGAGCTTGTATTTTTAATATTCGCTTAATAATTATTTTTTCTTTACAGTATATGTTTATAAGTTTGTGTTTGCCGACCGCGTGAGGAAAGACCGACATCCTACCCGAGGGGGGGACGTCGGTCGAGGAGAGGGTACTCCTCAGGGGTATTCCGTCGGGCCGACCACTGACGTCAAGTCACTCTGCTCCGGTGGTCGGCCCAACGACGAAGGCGACGTCACGGGTGGGTTACTGGTGTGTGTGCTTACGCCCCTCTGTCGCCCCGGATGGAGTGGTGCGAGGAGTGCGCCGACCGTAACCCACCCCAAAAAAAAAGCGTACAAGATTAAATTGCCATTTTTTGTACTTTTTCATGTACAAGCTACAATAAAAAGCGAATTTCACAAAAAAGCTTCTTTATCCAACAAACGTTGTGCCTTGAATATCAAAAAAAGCATGTCACTTATTAAATCTAATTGTGACTCTAAACATTCACAGAGTTGATACCCACGCGAAATTTTGTTTAAAATCCATCTAGCCACTCAGACGAAGTTCAGACCTATATGAATGCATTAAATGTTTTTTTAATAATAGCTTATGCTGCTATAGCTTTGTTAATTTTTATAAATATAGTTTGGATTTTATATTCACCATATGTGATGAGAACTAATTTATAAATTAGATTAACTAATTTATCTTGCTACAAACTAATATCGCAAAAGGGTATTCCTAATTAACTTAACTGCTAGCGTATGTTACAATTTCAGTGAAATATAAATTATATTAGCTGATGTTTGGACATATTTTGCGGTTTTAATTTGTAATCAAGTAATGGCCATTACACTAACATGAAAAATAAGTTAGACAAGAAAAGTTATGCGATAATAATATGTTATAATATGTATATTATACGATCAACAGATATTATACAGACCTTGTAAAGGTGCATTTTCGTGCATCGCGTTAGACACAAAATTTATTAATATTTCGTATTCTCTCACTGAAAAAAATTAACTTGCGTTTTCAGATATGCTTGCTTCATGAAATTTACGAAAATACTGAACAATCTAAACATGTTGAGACATGTATGGCCACGCGTGGTTGGCGAATATCGTTGGCCGCGCGCGGCTGTCGCGTAACTCTGAAACGGCGCCATATATTTTCATACTTTGACTATTATCGCATGAGCCGTGCGCGGCTGTCGCGTACCTCGGAAAAGGCGCCATACATTTTCATACTTTGACTATTGTCGTATGGGCCGCGCGCGTCAGTTGTATGTGTTTAAACGCGCGCGGCCGCGTTTAAACGCGATGCACGGAAATGCACCTTAACAAGTAGAGAAAATTTTCGTGCCGCTTCTGCCGTACCTACTATTGTAAGCAAACTTAAGGCTCACTTATAAATCCCATAAGCTCTGTTATATCCGTGGTGCTGTACGGCCACATGAGTAAATAAACGTACAGAGACCAAGCTTCTAAGAAGTGAGCAAAATTGTTACCTATTCTGATAGGGTTGGCACATGAGGATGAAAATAAATACATAAAACATTTGTTAGCTTTTTATGTATGAATAAGTTTTTACAAATTGCTTTCTCTAAATAGTTGTTTTTGTAATTTTTGATTTTTTTTTTTTTTTATAAAACCCGATTACGAAGCGAAAAATGATTCGCTTCGTAATCGGGTTTTATAAATAATTAAGCATATTAAATGGTAAATTTCAGTAATTTTAATTATTTGTTATATCTCTTAATCGAATGAAAAATTCTAAATCTAATATAAAGTTTTTTTAAATAATCAATGGGAAAGCACTTGCATGGCATATCAAATTTACAATCTTGTATACGTTTTAGTACATCACTACCAATATTAACTATATTTATTTCTAGATCGAATCAAATCTTCTCGAAATTTCTTCTGAAGCAATTCAACAAATGTCTTTGGGATAATTATAAAAAGATATGTTTTTATTTTTTCGATTGTTGTTCATGCACACAGTACAAAAAACCATATTTACACTCTTTCTAATTAATTAAAATTTAAATTTAAACAAACACGCATGACGCGATGCATAACGAACGGTGAGTGAGCCCTTTGTTTGAGCACTGGCCAAACCAGCCTAAATAGGTTTCGTTCCGTACGTGACGAGCCGCCAGTGCTCACGCACATACGCGCATCATACTTGTAGTAATGTACCTACCGTGGCGCAGTTGTTTGAATGTTTGTCTCTGTACGTTTATTTACTCATGTGGTACGTCTATATAGTAACTCGAGAAAATTTCTGTGCATTCAAGATTTTTTGTCGTATCTACCATACGAATCAATCTTAAGGCTCCCATATAGGTACCGTTAAGTTCACCCGTATCCATGGCACTGTCCAGCTGCATTTATCATAGCTGTACAATCTATTATTTATTGGTTAACTAGTCAATTTTGCTTCCTATCCCCCGGTTTGCATTAGAGAGTGGAATCAATTTCTTCTAGCTGCCGCTAGCCCGCCACTGCCTGAAGGTTAAACCTTGATATCATTGTGTATTCTGGCTTACACAAATTACAATGGCGGGCAGGTGTGGTGGGATTAGTCCTATTTGAAAAAATGTCTGTAATATATATTACGTTATTTCTTATCTTCCTATAAAGGTCACATACACTGGCAATGAGATTGGGCAATAGCACTCGCATAGGAAGTTTATAACACCGGCTTCAACTGTCAACAGTCTTATTAAGTATAGTATGTCCTCCATCCTCTTGTAAAGGAGTCTATATCCAAATGTATCTGTCGATGGACTGATTCGCGGGTGGCTCTACAGAAACTATATCATGAAAGTTTATGCTATTTATGAGCGCTTTCAAGTCTTGATTTTAGCCATTCTGGATAAAAGGACCGCTTGCAGTGGCAAATTATATCGAGTATTTTTTCCATCAAGGGTGGTTTAAGGAAGTAATGATTGCTTTATTAAACATTTCTCCCACGTACGTGCAAGATCTGGAATGAACTACCTGCTGCTGTATTTCTGGAGCGTAATAACATGCCCTTCTTCAAATGAGGTTTACGAAAAGCACTTTTTCAAGGTAGGAAAGGGCTTGGCTGCGACCCTGATGTTCATAAGGTCTATATCAGCAGCATCACTTACCATCAGGTGAGCTACTTGCTCGTTTGCTACCATAGGCAATAAAAAAATATTAAGCTCATAGTGGAGTAACTTTTGTGGAAGCTGACCTGAAATTATTCAAATAGGTACTGCATATTTTTATAAATATAACTTAATCATAAAACTGATCCATGTGGTGACGGAATAAGAATACAATTCAACACCCTCTATCTTGCCCGTGGGTAATCGTAAGAGACGACTTAGGGATATAAAACGCATATAACATCTATGCAAGAGATGGAAAGCTCGAAACAAAACCTTATACCAACACGTCTGACCAGCGCGGTATAGCAGATTAATTGCCCTTCCATTACGGAGGAGGCCCGAGCCCAACAGTGGGACATATATGGGCTGAGATGATGATGAGGTGTAATGATATATTTATAAATATAGCTTAATAATACATTTTATTACAAAATATCAGAAGATCTCTTTAAATTAATTATTGTACTTAATTAATCTGTATTTATACTCTATAGATTATTAATTTTACCCTTACCTATTACATTAATTCATGGCGTTGATATTGAACCTGTTGGGGGTGGCACGTACGTATCAAATATTTATGTCACGCCTAAACATACCCTCTGTTAGTAACTATTGTTTGTGAAGATATTTATCTACCAATTCGGCCTTCATTTCTCTTTTAGATTGCTTGGATATATTAATAATGAATGTTTTATAAAGAAAGTATTATATAAAATCTCTTGGTGCAATTTATTATTGCAATGCAACTGTTAAAAATAACGCAAGCATTGGCATTCATCATTAAATAAGTGTTGATCTTGTTGATTTTGTCTGGTGTTCTATTGAGTAATCGTATTTAAAAGCCATCTTTTTCTATCATTAAAAAAAATATATTTATTTCCTCTGAAAATCGGTATTGAAATAAATTCATAATTATTAGGTTTTCATTGAAGATCGTGAATATGAGTATATATCGCTTGAAATTGGGATCATTCAATTGTCATCATAAAATAGTAAAAAATGTAGACCTTCATTGACCACTAAATTGCATTTTATAAGACCCGATTTAAATGAGAATGGTTATGTTACACTTTACTCTAAATATTAAAAACTAATAAAACAAAAACCATCTGGGAACGGAGAAAGAGAACAATGCGCTACTCTATTTTATGCCTGTAAGTGTTGCAAGAAACAACTACAAAAAGAGAATGAACATTCGAAAAAAGCTGTACCCGTTTGATTACCGTGGTACAGTAAGTAAATTGCTCTCCAACTATGGAGTAGGCTCGAGGCCAGCCGTGTAACTGTGTATATCAGCTGAGATGATAATGATGATAAGATTATTAAAAAATATTTAGTCCGCCAATAAATTTTTCAAACAACGATTTAAATAAAGATATTTTTACAATGAATTCGAATAATTATGCTTGCCAGTGTGTCAATTGAAAATCCAATTTAGATTTAGACTAATTAACTGAAATTTGAAAGTGTTAATCATTAAGTACTTAATTAGTAAAGTCTATTTAATTACAGATTATTTTGTTAATGAATTTGAATTTGACTGCACATATGGTGTAGTGGTTAAAATATCGACCTTCCGTACCAGTGTCATGGGTTCGATTCTCACGCAGGACAATACTTTGTGCGATCCACGAGGTTTTGCTCTGAGTCTGGGTGTAATTTGTCTGCGTTAATTGCAATTTTGTAACATTTTTGCATTGTGTAATATAATATCATGAATGTATAATATCATCCATCCATCCGTCTATCAGACCAGCAACGTCCACTTTTGTACACAGGCTACCCACAAAGAGGCGATAATGCCTTAATCGCTTTCTTACATAAAAATCTAAAATTAAATTCTAAAATAAATTGAAATTAATGATTAATACAGGAAAATCTAAAGTTGTACAAATATAAAAAGTGGTTGTGAAGACGTGTCCTTTATCGCGATGGGTTACGAGTAACTACTACAAATGAAAGCAATGAATAAGATCATTAAGCACAATTGAACTGAAAGGACTTTTCATCAAATGTCGATTTTGACCAATTAGTTACACAGTTGGTAGTCCCTGTAGCAAAATGTTCATTAAGAAAATTAATTTAACTCAATTTGGTTTAAATCGTTCAAGCAAGTGAGTATATTTAACGAATAAGTCAAGTTTTGTCATCACGTTAGAACACTGGAAAATTCATTGGCTGTCAAAGTTCTCTCATTAAACTAATTTAAGTTTGTAAGTAAAACTTGTCTTAATAGTCTTTCACACATTGTCGTTACAGAATAATGGACTATTTATTAAATTGATGAGACATTTCCATAAGAAGTTTTGATAAAGACATCTATTACCTAAATTTTTATCTTTAAAATTTAATTCTATTCTTTTTTAAATAGTCTTATGGTTGAAAATAAGTGTTCTTTAGAATTTTTCTTCTATTAAAAAGCGATTTTTTTTTATTTTTCACTAGTGCTGTGCGTACTTAATTCTATATCACGTATTTTGAGGTTTTTCCACAAATGAAATAAAACTATTTTAGGGTAATAAAGTATGGCCGGCCCAATGGCGATGGGGAGGGAATATAGTGGGTTATAGGGCCACGCGCTACCCTTCCGTCGCCCCGGACGGAACGGGTAGCGTGGGTCCGGACCATAGCCTACCCAAAAAAAATAACTACTGGTACTAAAGTATCAAGTTAAAGTCGTGCATTAGAATTTTTTAATATAATATACATTTTTATGTACATTATATTAAAAACTAGCTTTTGACCGCGACTTCGTCCACGCAGAAGTCATCTCTGACAAAGTTAAATAGAAAAAGCAATGCAAGGTGTTGAAGGTTTGTCGCTAGGACGATAATCAACAGCGTCAGAAACTGGGATGCGGTCGCCGCCTTCTGCGAGTTAGTTGTCTAACGGAATTAGGCAATCGAGGGTGGGTTCGAGAGAAAATACTCTAGGTTGACACGCTCTATCGTCGGTGTTTTGGGTGGCGCAAGCTTAAGTATCTGTATTGAGGTTCACTGCATGAGGGCTTCGACTCGAGATGATACCCGGTTGCGGTGGCCCGCCCGCACAACGTAGATGTACGTGTACGGCGCGCATGTGTCTATATACCATAGCCGGTCACTAAAGAAAAAGGTGGTTCAAAAATCTATTCATTCTACAAACTATATTGCCATTAATATACTATTTACGGTATGACCATGGGATAAAAATATAATTATCGCCACCATTTATTTGACTGTTTTGTTTCATCAGCAGAGTTGCGACCTCGTTAGATATGATTTATTATTTGAGTTATAGAGTGAACATTTTTGAAGCTAAACTCAACCTGTATCTTAAACCATTAGGCAAGAACCTATTGCCGCCCACTATGTGTATCGTGTGAGCTCTCACGTTGGCACTGGTCGCCACAAAAGCACTGGTGCGGGGTTGATAGAGAGGGGAGAGAAACACGTGTTTATTTATTTTTACCGAAGAATATTTGTACGTAATTTGAAAATTTTCTCCCCATACACACTTTACTGCTTTGTTACACCCCCTTAGGGACGGCATTAATGAAATCCTTTCATATTGAATCTCTATGTCATAAATAAAAAAGTGCTTCAAAATTTAATATTTCTAGCTTTATTAGTTTCGGCTTGGCGGTAATGAGTCGATCAACCCGTTTCACAGGCCTAATTTACACAACCAGAGGGTGAAAATTGACAAATGCCGGATATTACCCTAGAATATTTGATTCGACTCATAATTTGAAAAGAATCAATAAAGATTTTTTTCTCCCCATACAAACTTTGCCACTCTGCTCGACCCCCTTAGGGGTATAATTTCGTAAAATCCTTTCTTAGTAAATTTCTACGTCATATAAAGAAACCACTGTCAATATTTCAAGTTTCCAGCTTCAATAATATCGGCTTGGCGCTAATGATTTAATGAGTCGTCCAACCCGCTTTGCAGGCCTAATTTACACCCCCAGAGGGTGAAAATCAACAAATGCTAAAATACGTGTTTATTTATTTTTACTGGAGAATATTTGTACGTAATTTGAAAAGAATCGATAAAGATTTTTTTCTCCGAACATTTTTTAAATTGACATAACTTTTTTATTTATAAACCAATTGAGATAAAATAAAGCTTAAATGTTAAGTGAAGCTTACCACAATATATTAGTGAAAACCGCGTCTAAATCGAATAAGCCATTTCTGAGATTAGCGTGCACAAACACACAGACAAACAGATAAACAGACAAACAGATAAACAGACAAAAATTTTAAAAATCATTGTTTTGGGTTCTATTAGTGTTGATAAAGGTCCCAGTAATATTTTTTCTCATATATCTTCCATGTACAGACAGCGATCCGTTACATTTTTATTATATGTATAGAAGATGAATGGTTAATTAATTTTGATTTCACATTGACCTAGTTAGGTTAAAAAATATTTCGGGGCGAGGTAAAGGCATGTATGAGGTCTACAACAAAACTGCAGGAATTCGGTCATGCGAGAAACTGACCACATTATCGTTCTTCATGCTGCTCTTAATAAGAGTTAAAATTACTTACTCTTAAACTATTTAAGTGATGTTTAAAGTGGAAGTAACTCATAACCTTGAGAGAAATGCAACGGGATGTTTTATGAGCCCTCTCATTTTGATTTTGACTCTCCTCTGCATCTTGAGTAGATCACTGCTACTCTGATTATTAAACTTTAGTGGTCTAGTGGTTTACCCTATCACGTATTTATCCCGTAAGTGCACTTTGAAGTACGCCGGACTCTTTTCGGTCTATCAACGGACGGGCTCGGTTAAATGACATAAGGCGCATAAGCTAGCTTATAATCCTGGTTTAATGACTACTTTGGGCCTTAAAAATATTGACTGTGGAGCCGTATACCTATAATAAGTGTATTTTACTTCAGCTTTTGCTCATTGCTGTAGTTAATAATATATGTTTATTAAGTAATAAGTATTATATTAATCTATTGCGATAGAATACTTATTTAGGCATCTTAACTTAATTATAAAATAGGCAAAACTAACGATGACTTACGAGAACAATGATTTTATAGGTAGAACAAAAGGCTATTGTACAGAAATGTAACTAACTAATATTCAAGAAATAATACTACATTTTATATATTCTTTCTTGATTACAGCGTACATGGACCACAGGAAATTTGTCCAATTTTGCTAAAGAAAATTTTATTTAAGAGAAAAAGAAAATAATAATTATTCGTGTGGTGATGTAGTAAGAATACAATTCACCACCCCCTATCTTACCCGTGGGTAATTGTACGAGACGACTAAGGGATATAAAACGCATATAACATATATGTAAGAGAAGGAAATCTCGAAACAAAACCCTATACCAACACGTCTGACCAGCGCGGTGTGTTGGGTCACTTTTCCTCCCATTGCGGAGGAGTCTCAAGCTCAACAATGGGATATATGTGGGCTGTGATGATGAAGAAAATTACGTAATTAGGTATTTCTTCTTCCTGGAAGATGTATCGAAATGGAGTCACGATGTCTGATAATAAGCCATCGATACAAAAATATCTCATGGCATTACATTAAATGATGCTTAAATTTCATATTCATTGTAATATCAACTTTGTGACCATCTTCGTCAATCTGTCTCCACCATAAAGTGATTTAACTGCCGCACTAAAATTGTTAGTATCACTGAAATTGATTACCCTACTGCCTTAAATATTTTTATGGGGTTCCAGCATGGCGTATGGTAAAATATAATAATATCTGTCATGTTAAGAGTTTAATAATATGTAACATTGATTGTAAAATTATGATTTTATGGCTCTATTAAAATTATGGGGTTTTAATTGTATCGTTGTTATCGACATTATTATTATCTCATAGATGGACACAAGTCAAGGGGAGGTTATCCATCATATTGGTACAATATAAATTCATAGCCTTGGACACATGTTAAGGGGAGGCTATTAGATAAGAATTTCAGGTCATTATCCAACAGATTGGTCTAATATAAATTCATAGCCTTATTTCTTAACTTTATGTGTGGGTTTCATTTGTCCATTTTTTTATAATATAAAAACATTATTACTGTTTTGTTATAATATAAAACCATTATTACCGTTTTTTTAAGACCTGAAGACTGGGCCCCCACTTACAAGGCTAAAACGTTTTGGTATGCTATCGCGGAGGCCAATTAGGACTAAATAGGACTAAATATTAGGTACCCTTTACGCATTAATTTGTCATTTTATACTAAGAACGCATTTCAGAATTACAATTAACCATCAAATGGATTGAATTTTTCTATCTACCAGATTTTTTAGTCAGAAAAAGTAATAAGTAAACATTAATCTTACAAAAGTACCACAGATTTATTAGTTTCTGCTGTCTCTGATCTAAGCTAGAAGGCAGTTCTTGTTAAATATTTATGTTAGGTTCAATTTCGATTGTAGACCGTTTTTCAATACGGCTTGTAGGCGGAGATTTTACTAGTAATTGACCGCAGAGCGCTATAGGGACTGCTTTCAAAGGCATTGAATAGTCAGAAGGCAGTACTGGAATAACGATTCGGATTGGCAGGTGTATTGTATAATTTTATTTATTGCTTTATTAATTTTTTAAATTGATGTTTTAATCTTAGTGTAATATTGATTATATACCTACATAAAACTATAGTTCTTCCCAATAGGGAACGAATCTATTGCCATTAATTACGCATCATTTTAAATATCGAACTTAACATTGAGAAATTTTTGACTAAATCTTCTAAAATCTATTAAATATGTAGAAAGTTCCAGCATTTATTTTTCGACCCAGAGTTCGATATATAGTTCTGTGTGATAGCCGCTATGTATGATATCAACATTTACATTGCTCATAGGTATCACAAAAGACATCTAAGAGCGTTGCATCGACCTGGGCAAACTCCATGCAATGGCGTTTGGTCAACAACTGCATTCCGAACGTCAGCTAGGCGACCGGTCATAAAACTATTCCCAATGACTTTTGCATGATATATAATGGATGAGGAGTACATAATTATTGCGGTATATGCTTATATTAAACATAGTTATTAGAATAAACATACATATATATATATATATATATATATATATATATATATATATATATATATATATATATATATATATATATATATATATATATATGTATGTATATATATACTAGCAGACCGGGCCACGCATTGCTGTGGCTTAGGTTAGCCTCAGTACCACTTTTTGTTTATTCTAACAAATTTTAACTTATATGAAGCGTTTGTACATTTAACATAGCGCCATCTATTAAATACTTACTGAATCCAGTCAACAGATTCCGCCATCTTTTAAAAACCTTTTGATATAACATATGATTTTGACTGTCAAATATTAGACAAATAATTTTTAATAAAATAATATTATTACAAATTGAGATTTAAGCTATCCTATCTTTTAAGTTGGATTAATCTACACAAGCTGTACAGATTTGGTTAAAATCGGTTAAGTACCTTTTAAGTCCATCGCGGACAAACAACGTGACACGTAATTTATATATATTAAGATATATTTAAAAGACAGCACTAAGGAAATGATCCTTGTATCGCGGGGGACTTTACAAACATGCAATTAACACAGACAAATTACACTCAGACTTAGAACAACACTTTGTGGATCACATAAAGTATTATCCTGCGTAGGAATCGAATGAAAGGTGGTGGCACGGAAACACCATCTTAACTACTACGTTATCTGTGCAGTCGAAACATTATCATTTAATATTTTTCGATTTTCCTTATTTCTAATTCAATGGCAAATGATTTTTATACTAACTTAAAGATCTACCTTAATTAAATAACAAATAAAAGCTTGCTTCAGACGAATCGATACTGTAAATAGCAATTTAATACAAATAAATTTTCTTTTAAACTGAAAAAAGATAAGATTGCAATTGCGAAACAAAATACTATACGGTCGGTCGAAATACCATTTCACGTTTATATTTTTTTAACGTTCATTCGAATAGAATTGCATCAAATTTTTGCTATTTAGCTAAAATCATTCTCTATCAAATGTAATTTTAGATGTAAAATGCCTGTCGACTAATTCCGCTCCCTAAAAGTGTAATTCCTAGTCTAACAAATCAAACAAAAATATTATTGCAAACGCTTAAACTCGCAAAACATTTTGTAACAGATAACATCATTAAAATTAAACCGAATAAATACCGAGTATTATTGCAAGCATCAAAGAGAAACAAGATCTTTGGGATCATTTAATTAAATTTATATATCAGATTACAAATTAGTGTTTGATTTACGTTTATTTATTTTCATTTACACTGCTCTTTGTTACGGTGAAATAAATGTGACCTCTATACACGAAGACCTCAGTTGTGTTATTAAAAACATATTAACATCAGAAAATTCGTCAAATTAAATGATATGTTTAGAAAAACCTACAAAGAACTGAAGTTCTTTTGATTTTCCCAGAGGTTTTTCTGAAGACTTGGTTTTGCTTAAGGTTTTTCTAAAGATGTCTTTCGTAGCAAGCTCGTCGTTTGTGATTGTGCTGGGTAAAAAAGGCAATATATTTGCACTTTGATTCAAATATATATTTTTGTTTTATTCTAGTAAAAATTTAAAAATGCAATATATATGTCACTATCCCCTATTTACCCGTTAGAGTCGTAAAAATCAGCAGTGATCTCTTGGAAAATTCAAAACACCAACTTCGATCATCAATCCGACGGTCAAGTGTGACAGTTATGAAATTAACTCGCCTCTGTGAGGACACATATGTATATCTAGCGGTGGATGGATGAATGGAAAATGCTTTTTCATAAATACCTTTTCTTTTTTCAATAAATTAAACTATTTAATTTTGAGGCTATATTTAATATATCAAAATAATTGGCAAAATAGTAAGAAAAGTAACTGATTGTAGTTATTTGAAATAAAACTACTTTTACGGATTCTATCGCGTTTGTATTTGATTTATAATTTCCCGACGTTTCGAACACTTTACAGTGATCATGGTCACGGGAGGACTATGATCACTGTAAAGTGTTCGAAACGTCGGGAAATTATAAATCAAATACAAACGCGATAGAATCCGTAAAAGTAGTTTTATTTCAAATGTGTAATACTCGCGTAAACATTAGAAGTCATTATGATTGTAGTTACTCTACGCAGCACTAAAGTAAATTTGAGCATAATTAAAATTTTTAACTCTACATAATTTTTAAACTAATATCCGAAGTTATAAAAACATTCGTAAAATTCGGTTCCGCACTACATCCGATCCGAATTCGTGAAAATATGGTCCGTCGTAGCCGTAGAACTATTTCTATGGTAATTTACGCACTCCAATCTTCGCCATCCGATTTCTTTCCGTCGTTCTAGAATCTCCATGCCGGAGAAGATTTTTTAAGGACCGATTTAGCCATAGAATTATTTGTATGAATGTACGTCTACGTTCTTCGTACGTATAATAGTACTGCCAGAAGTTGACGTCGATTTAAAGGACTCATGATCAACGACGTGAACACTCTGCTGTGGCGTAAAATGTAAATGTGGCGTAAAATCACGTAATTCGGTCCGAGTTTTCTAGATCCATATTTTCACGGGTTCGGATCGAACAAGTACGTAAGCAATATGATATATAGGAAAAATATCGTAAGAATATGATCGGTGTTTCCTAGAAAATAGGATAAGTATTATATTTACAATACACTTTTAGATTCACCTGCATATACAAAAAAAACTTGATAGATATATTGTCACATACATATGGTGGTAGGCCATGCTGATGATATTATACTACCTGGAGACATAAAGAATTAAAAGGTTGTTTCACGAATAATAGGATTATACACTCGCAGAAAATCGACGCGTGATGCAAAGGAATTTGCTACCACTTAACTTGCCTATTATAATTCATTCGGTGAGAGTGAGGCCCAAAACTCCCTCATTTTCCTTCTTGTCCTTATTTCATACCCTACTATGTTTATGATGGGCATCGACCTGGCTTTAATATTGCAATTCCCACTTAACATTAGATGAGCAACTTGCTTGATTATCATCATAAAAAAATCATGCGGGCGTACAAATTACACATATCAGAAGTGAAACTTTGGCAAACTATCTTTTATATTTCGTTTATATACATCAACCAATAGCGTGTACTCTCTCTCTCTCTCTCTCTCTCTCGTAGCGCGTTCCTCGTGTCGCGTTTCATCTGTAAAAATTTTATCCTCTTGCGCGCAAAAAAGTTTTCCTTCAAAAAAAGATGACGTGGAACGGAAAAATGTGACGGTAAATTTTTTCCAACGCCGATAAAGAAGTGTCATGGGACTTTTGACGGGAATTTGAAAACGTCATGTGGTGCTCTTGTATTATATTCGATATCTTAGTGTTTTAACGTGTTATATTAGATAATTTTGATGGCATTTTATGTAATGTGATGTGCGGAAATACTGGGATGTAATGAATATCATATAAAAGTGCTTGACAACGTTTTCGTTTTCCATCAAAATTCCCCCAAGATACCATTAACAGTGTGGCTATTGCACTGTTAATGGTGACGATTTGACTTAGACAACGACTGACTTGAAAGACTAAAAACGTGAAAATATTTATAACTTGACACTGGCACCAATAGCTCTTATATGTAGCTGATTGCCAATACACAAGAAGAAGAAGAAGAAGTTTCACTTGAAAAATAAATAAAAAATTACTAATATTTTATTAATTTCAAAGACTAAGGAAAAAAATATTTCTTGGCAGAGGATTTAACAAACACACATTGCAATAAATACAGCGAATTTAAATTCTATCATTTACGTAGCAACAAGCTTGCACAAAAATAAATATCGCATGGGAAATAAGCCTATTGCACTCGGTTTGAAATGCCTTTACTTACCTATCACTTGTACTATGCATCAAATAATTCATTAAAACTGCTATAGAACATATTCTAATATTGTCATCATCATCATCACCATCATCATCATCACAGCTCATATATGTCCCACTATTGGGCTCGAGCCTGCCTCACAATGGGAGGGAAATCGACCCACTATACCACGCCGGTCAGACGTGCTGGTATAGGGTTTTGTTTCGAGTTTTCTTCTCTCGCATAGATGATATATACGTTTTATATCCCTTAGTCATCTCTTAAGATCACCCACGGGTAAGATAGGGGGTGTTGAATTGTATTCTTACTCCGTCACCACACGGATATTGGAATATATTCGTACTCAAAACAAAGAACAAATGCACTATAACTGGCAGTAACTTACAAAATAATCTTGTATTATTTCATTAGCCGATATATTTATGTTCGCCACGTGTTGGAAATATTAGCAAGGTATAAGTTTGCGTGACAAAGTATATTAAGAATGTTGTGTTATGGTATAAGCTATAAGTTCTAGATAATACTTAGAAACATTAATATTTAATAAATTATAAAATATAGTGAGAAATTATTGAATAGAAATAATTACAAATATAAATAAAAATAAAAAGCATTTTACTTCCTGCCTTAATAAATATTATTAACAAAATATTGCATTTTGATTTTGTAGCAGGTACCCCTCTCGGGTTACCACCACCACCTCCAAAGTCTGCCATCTGCTTCGGTCTTGGGCTATCTTTAGCTATTTTGGCCCCGCATTTTTTTTTGGACCGGACTCGGCATCAACATCAATGGCGAATACATCACTCACCTTCGATTCGCAGACGATATTGTCGTCATAGCAGAATCCATGGAGGACCTGGGCACCATGCTCAACGATCTCAGCAGGGTATCCCAACTAGTGGGTTTACGAATGAACATGGACAAGACGAAAGTCATGTCAAATGCCCATGTCATTCCTGTACCGGTCCTAGTTGGCAATGCGATTCTCGAAATTGTCGATCATTATGTTTACCTTGGACAAACAGTCCAGTTAGGTAGATCCAATTTCGAGAAAGAGGTCAGCCGACGAATCCAACTCGGTTGGGCAGCGTTCGGGAAACTTAAGAAGATCTTCTCATCCAACATACCTCAGTGTTTGAAAACACAGGTCTATGACCAGTGTGTGTTACCAGTGATGACTTACGGCACGGAAACGTGGTCCCTAAATGTAGGCCTCATAACCAGGCTCAAAGTCGCTCAGCGTGCTATGGAGCGGGCTATGCTCGGGATTTCTCTGCGAGATAGAATCCGAAATACGGAAATCCGCAGACGAACCGAACCGAACGAAAAGACGGGTGTAACCGACATAGCACGAAGAATTAGCGCGCTGAAGTGGCAATGGGCAGGCCACATCGCTCGAAGAACCGACAACCGCTGGGGAAGAAAGGTTCTAGAGTGGCGACCACGTACCGGACGACGCAGTGTGGGACGCCCCCCCACTAGGTGGACAGACGACCTAGTGAAGGTTGCTGGGCGTCGTTGGATACAGGCGGCACAGGACCGCACTCTGTGGCGTAAAATGAGGGAGGCCTACGTTCAGCAGTGGACGGCAATAGGCTGAAATGATGATGATGATGATGATTTTTTTTTGATGTCACCATCCCAACGTGCATATGGTCTACCTATACGGGCGTTTGCCTGATGGGCCTTGCCATGTGGTAATAATTACTGAGAATTAATTGTGTAGAAATCTGCACAAATGGCTTGGCATTAGTGCTGCCGACCTAAGGTTACCTGGGTTCGATTCCTACGTAGGACAATACTTTGTGCGATCCTGAAATTGTAGTTCATAGTGTAGGTGTAATATGTATCCGTTAAATTAAATTAAATGATAATAATTAAGATTGATTTTGCCCAAGAATCGCTTTATTTCCCGCGAGCGTTGTGCAAGACGATATAAATAAAAAGCTATTTCACCACTCTAATTCTATTTCCAGTTTATGACTTGCCATTATTTGTTTAAGAACCGACCTCTCGTGTCGAGTGCCGTAGATTTGATTCCCATGTAAAATAGTTTTTTGTTCGGGCTGATCACGGATGTCAAGGAATCGGTACCAGAAGTCGGCACAACGGCGACGGTGAAGGACTATGGTAGGTTATAGGGCCGCGTGCCGTTTTTTCTTTGCCCCAGACGGAATGTTCGCAGTGCGGAGAATAGCCTGCCAAAAATTGTGTCCATAAACCGTATGTTTATGAGGTCCTGCGATACAAGGATTTATTTCTTAATGCTCCTGTATGACGTAGTCAAACAAAAAATGTTGTTTTGATTTCTTTACATTTTTAAGTCTTTAAACTCTAAGTGGAAAGTAGTGATATAATCTTAAGACCTATCTAACAGGTTGTCTATTGGCGTCCACCGGGCAAAGTTCTAAAGTTGCTACAAAATTTTCAAGAATAATCTCATAAATCTACGCGAAAAAGTAAGCTTTACACGTACATTTTCATTTAGCAATCAAAAACTTATAACATCTTACGACTCATAAAGTTATATTTACGAAAAACTAAAACAATATGAAATCAGTAGTAAAAACTATTACGACATGTTAATAAAATATGTCATACAACAAAGTTTATTTATTTCACACGAAATCATACATTTTATTTTACTATAGCAGCAGATGGTTCATAGTAGGTACCTACGTAGTGCCGGAATTGTTACAGCGTTTCTTACAGATTGCTCTTGGTGGTAAACGAGCAAGCAGCATACTTGATGGTAAGTGTAACTGCCGCCCATGGATCTTTGCAATACCAGGATTTAGTCAGACCCCTATCTACCAATAAAAACCCCAAACCCACCCAGAAATTTAAGCTGCCGGCCCTCTCGTTCACCGAATTACAATAGCACATTGTCACTGTTCAAACCTCGTTCTGTGAGAGTGTGGTACTACCCTGGACGACCGGCCCGCGGCTGTAGAGAGAAATGTGTCGACCGTGTAGCCTATCACTATTAAAATTAATGTATCTCTTTGTATCTGATCTTTAAAGACGATTAAAATACGCAAGCATTAACATCATTATAAGATAATGAATATTTAAAACTAAACCCCATATCAACCCGTTTAATCAGCGTGATATTAGGCCAATTTCTCTCACATTTCAGAGAAGGAAAAGCCCAGCTATGGGGCTGTATATAAATTGAGATTATAAAGATAATAAACTAAGATTTCTCTCTTTCTTATAGTTGCTTGACACCATCATTTTAATTATTCTAACTACGAAAGTATATAATACTAGCTAGGCAAAACTGTTGTACCAAGGGAACACGTGACCGGGATTTAAATCCTATGTGTTAATCCAGGATATGGTCTATTTATATGCCAATTTTCATCCAAATCTGTTCAACGGTTTACACGTGATTAAGAAACAAACATCTAAACATCTTAACAAATTTTAACATTTATAATATTAGTAGGATATCAGTCGGCGGGTGACTGAACCGGGGAACAATCCGCTACCCACAGAGAGGCTGACCGCGTGAGGGCAACGCCTCGGCAGTTAGCTGGGGCGTCGACGGGGGATGGTACCCGAAAGGGTAACCCGCCGGACTGACCACGGATAGCAAGGAATTGGAACCAGTGGCCGCACAATGGCGATGGGGAGGGAATATGGTGGGTTATGGGGCCACGCGCTGCCCTTCCGTCGCCCCGGACGGAAAGGGCGACGTGTGTCCGGGCCATAGTCTAACCAAAAAAAAAGGATATCAGTCTGTAAAAAAAAAGTCTGTAATGTGATATGAAATTAAACTTATGCATTTTAACGTGATCATAAAAATTCCATGTGGTGACGGAATAAAAATATAATTCATGTCGCATACCTTACCATACCATTACCAAGGGTGTCGTAAAAAACCACTAAAAGATTCGATATTTATGCAAGAGAAGAATATCTCGAAATAAATCCCTATACCAATATGTCTGAACACGCTGTTCATATTGTGGCGGATATATGAGCTGAGATAATGACGATGAATTCGGATGGAGGTAAGTGTAATAAAAATAAATAAAAAAAAACTTCTCTTTCAAAAAATCACTTAAAATCTTTGGAAATCATTTGTTAGAGTTATTGGTGTATATAGATATATAAGATTATCTCTGTATCACCAAAGTAAATTTGAATAATCTTCTCACTTGACAAGATAACGTTGAAATTTCATTCATAAATAATACACGTTTGAAATGTATTATACGAGCTCAATAGATGTTTTGCAATGATAAATTTACTGTAATAAATATCTGCGTTGGAGTTATTAATCCATATACCCCTTTAAGGTGGTATATTATTTATTTTTGAAGTGAAAACTTCTTTAGGCGCGTTGAGCGTTTTTGGAGGGAAAAAACTTATAGGTTCGCGTCACCGACATGCTAATGCTAATAGTATATCTATAGCTATGTGAAAACTTCTTTAGGCGCGTTGCGTTGATCATTGTGGTTTAAAGGTTATCGTACTAGCGTGGTAAAACCGATTCCTAGATGTTCGATAATATTTTTTATTTTTATATAAAAGTTAGAAAATTATTATTATTTCAATTAGTCTTAAGTTAATAGTTTTCACTTCTATCGGCAGTCCCCATGACTTCCTGTTGTTTTTTTTTTATTATAAAAACAATTTCTACATGTCAATAGTACATAGCTCCACTAAACCGTGTAATCAGTTTGATTGTGGGATCGAAGACTCTCTATATAATATAATTAGAATAAGATCTACGTAACAACTAAACAATAATAATAATAAATAATTTATTGATACTTGAACTTACAATTTTAATTAAAATACTATATAATATAATGTAATTTTAATTAAACTTACAATTTTATTTGAAAAAAAAAAAAAAAAACGTAAATGCATATACACGCAAACATACTCCATCTCACACACACACATTCACTCACACACGGTAGGGCCACATTGTTGATAGTTTTCTGTCAGCAGCGGTGAGCCGGTCCGTTCGGGGTAGTACCATACTCTTGCAGAGAATTAACGTCTCAGCACTGGCAATGAGCTGTTGTGCTTCTTTCGGTGAACGTGTGAGCCAGCAGCCCAAATTTCTGGGTGGGTTTGGGATTTTTATTGGCAGGCAGCGGCCTAGCTATACCGTCAATATTGCAAAGATTCATGGGCGACAGTGACATTTACTATCAGGTACGCTGCTTCCTCGTTTGTCATTATAAGGCATAATAAAGATCAAAAATATGTTATTGGAGTTTACTCCTTAAGAATCGATTTTCATATAAGGCGCCCGGTATGAGAAAAATTTGAGGAGTAAAATCCTAGTGATCGAATGACCTCGTTACGTTTTTGGTACGCAACCTATTTTGCGCACCTTTCACTTTCTGACGTGAGATAATACTTCACTGAACAGTTTTAATAAATGTAAATAATAATTGTACTTAAGGAGTAAACTCCAGTCGTGCGTTGGAGCTGACACACACATTTTTTTTTTTAAACACAACATGCGCTAGGGAATTAATCCTTGTATTGCGGGGTATTATATAAACATATTATTAACGGACATAAATAACACCTAAATTCAGGACAATAATTTGTAGAACGTACAAAGTATTATCTTGCGTAGGAATCGAACCCACGACACTGTTACGGTAGATCGGCATTTTAACCACTACGCCATTTGTGCAGACAATTAGAGCCAAGTTCAATATTATCTTATAAATATGACGCATTGTCGACTTCCACCGACAAAAGACTAGAGATTTCGTAAGTCAATTTCAAATACAATTTCTTTTATTTTTCAAATAGAAAATATTTGTTATTTATAATTTTAACTTTTTGATTTCTATTACATAAAACAAATAGGTAGCTTTATTGAATAAACCTGAATATTTGATTTGAGTAATTTAATGATTGATTTTACCTGCTAATTAAATGATTGAAAGAATAAAATCTTCATCAACATCATCATCATCACAGCCCATAAAACTCCCACTGTTGGGCTCGGGCCTCCTCCATAATGGGAGGGAAATCAACCTACTATACCGCGCTGGTCAGACGTGTTGGTATAGGGTTTTGTTTCGAGTTTTGCCTCTCTCGCACAGATGTTATATGCGTTTTATCCCTTAGTCATCTCGTACGATCACCCACGGGTAAGATATGGGGTGGTGAATAGTATTCTTACTCCGTCACCACACGGAAAAAAATAAATCTTACAAGATAAAAACAATAACTTACATATAACATAAAAATAATGAGTTGATTAACGAAATACAAGATGAATTATTATTTGAAAACAGGCCTCAAAATGATGCCCCGAAAGGTAGTACGTTGATTTTAATTTTGCATGTACTTTTTTACCAATTTAGGGAAAAATCCTTACATTATTACCAATCACCACTTAGCGATAAATTATGCTATTAACTCATCAAATTTTAGAAACAGGTTTATAACCAACTGCCTACATGACATCATTCCTACTTGAGAATTTAATTGTTTATCAGATATCATCAGAAGCAAATAAATCACGTCACTGTTAAGCGTTTAATCATCTTTTACATACATACATACATATCATCACGCCATATCCCTTGCAGGGTAGGCAGAGAGAACAGAGTGCCAGAGAACTCTATCTCTGCATACTTCACTCGCTTCCTCAACATTCATAATTTTCTTCATACACGCTCGCCGGTTTCGGAGACTCTTGACTCCACCTTCTTTCAGTACATGACCGATCTGGTCTAGGTAGGTTAGTCTCGGTCTCCCTCGGTACCTACATCCTTCCACTTTCGCATTGTATATCTTCTTAACCAGGCGTTCGTTCGGCATTCTCTCCACATGTCCGAACCATCGGAGCATTCCCTTTCGCATCTTTACACCAATACTCTCTTTCATACCTACTCGCTCTCTTACGTCGTCGTTACGAATGCGGTCGGTCAGCCTAACTCCACAGATTTTCCGCAGAGATCGCATTTCGACTGCATTAATTTTACTATCATACTCTTTTCTGCATACCCAACTCTCGCTTCCATACAGTAATGTTGGGGCAAGCACTGCGTTATGTATTGCTACACGTGCCTTCTGGCTGAGGTGGTGGCTGCCGAGAAGTTGCCCCAACGCTCCGTTCACTCTATTTCCCGCATTCACTCTTCGCTCTATATCAGTGGTGTACCTTCCATCTCGGCTAAATCCGCATCCAAGATATACAAATTCATTCACTTGCTCTAGTACATCATTACCTATTGTTACTCTTACATCTGTTCTAATCATCTTTTGCTATACCTATAAGCAATGTAACGGTTAGCAGACACAAAACAACAATTTTCAGATCGCACAAAGTATTATCTTGCATGGGAATCACACCCATGACACTGTAGGTAACTGTAGATCTACGTTTGTATATTTTTTACCATCTATCACCATCATAAATTAGAATATTCTCAACTACTTTTTGAAGTAAACATTTTTTTGGTGCACCGCACACAGATTTTTTTGTAGGCTGTGTAAGTGAGTTTGATCCGTCACGCTCTGTATTGAAAGGCTCGATCGGGTTAACTCGGGTCCGCCGAGTGTACCCGAGCGAGAAAGACACATTCGGCTGCTCTTCAGTGCTGTGTCGCTGTGTTTTTTATATTAGATTTATATGTAATAATTGTTATTATTAATTATTATCAATTATTCACTAGTTTTTTTTTCATAGGTTTAAGTTTTTACTTTTGTCGACAGTCTTCGTGACTGCTTTGTGTTTTTTATATTTTTTTTGCTTTACAAGTCACTAGGCAATATAATCGCTTATCACTTGCTGCCTATCTTAAGAACATGCCACTTTATTACTTACTACTGATGAACTATCGTCTAATTGCCTCTAACCTCACTTTATGTAGTCTGTCGTCAAAGTTTTATAACTGCAATATATTATATACGTGTCTTATTGTATCAGAAACTACAGAGTTATCAATAAAATTGTTTATTTGATGTAAAATTACATTTTGTGGCGATTTAAATCTAGCTCTATTTTAAAAATATAAAAACGCACGTTTTCTTTAGTAGTTACAAATTTAAAAAAAAAATACACACACACACACACGCACATATCATCACGCCATATCCCTTGCAGGGTAGGCAGAGACAACAGAGTGCCAGAGAACTCTATCCTTGCATACTTCACTCGCTTCCTCAACATTCATAATTCTCTTCATACACGCTCGCCGGTTTCGGAGACTCTTGACTCCACCTTCCTTCAGTACGTGACCAATCTGGTCTAGGTAGGTTAGTCTCGGTCTCCCCCGGTACTTTCGCATTGTATATCTTCTTAGCCGTAGTAGATGTTCGTTCGGCATTCTTTCCACATGTCCGAACCATTGGAGCATTCCCTTTCGCATCTTTACACTAATACTCTCTTTCATATTTACTCGCTCTCTTACGTCGTCGTTACGAATGCGATCCCCTAATTACTTTATTTATTTATATTATTATTAAATACCCTTACTTACCCGTGGGAGTTGTAGTAACTATCGCAGCACGCTCTTGGGGAATTGTATCCGTAACTAGTGATTTCAGCATTATCTGTTATCAGTAAGTTTATGTCCAACAGTGGAAGTTGATAATTTGAATAGAAATTAATTGGGAATACCCGTGTATATATTTTCTTACTTAATTATTATATAAAATATCTGAGCAGATTTCTTCAAATCGTTGAAAATATTCATCTCTTTCCTCTTTTCCGATCGATACACGTTCTAGTATTAAGTACGAGTCTTGTTCTGATGAGAAAAATTAACCAGGCCAGCATTGGTTGCCATATTATTAAATTTTGAGTTTTTTTCTTTCTTGCAGTGTTATTTACTTATAATCTTTAATCAATTTTTAATAAACTACTGGAAAGGCAAAAGTAGACAGATTATATTCTCATCCTGTTATTAACCACAATATGTTAATGTATGTAATCAAATATAGCAAATGAACGTATTTTGAGCGAAACATATGACTTGGAGCTTTGTAAGACTACCTTGTAGGCTCTGATACATAATAGATATGCTATATGTTTTTTTTTTGCAAAACAGTTGTGAGCATTGCGTATGTGTTAACATTAAGCGGAGGAAGTAAAACGGTGACACTGGTTTTACTACAAAATAAGATCGATGGCCCTTCTAAGGTAATTAACATTTCTGTGCCCTTACGCATTAATATCGCATTTTATACTAACGCTTAGGAACGCATTTTAGAATTACAATTCGCCATCAAATGGATTAAATTTTTCTATCTACCAGTTTTTTTTTAGTCAGAAAAAGTCTTATCACTTTTTATGTCACAAAAGTAAATATTAATGTCACAAAAGTGCCACAGATTTAATGGGTTCTGCTGTCTCTGATCTAAGCTGGAAGTCAGTTCTTGTTAAATATTTATGTTAGGTTCAATTCCCATTGTAGAAATACGTTTTCCAATACGATTGTACACCAAAACTTATATTTGGATAAACATTACCGAAAAATATTTGGTGGAAATATATTTATATTTACATTGCAAGTACGGACATGACTTATTTCCGTATCAACTTCATGTAGTTTTTTTTTTCATCTCCTATGTTCAATATCCGAATAGGCAAGCACTTTTTTATTTAGTTTCCTTTGTTATAATCTAGTTCAATCAACTTGATATAAAAATAAACATGAACAAATAAATAATATGTTAACACAATGGAACAATTTATTTCTGTGTACTTGTTTTTCGACTAGAAAGGGAAAAATTAAGGCACGTATAAAAGGACAAAAGGAACAAGCAAGGGATGGTTATTCTCTTATTTTTTCTCTTCATCAAATAGATTTCGTCGCTTCCTATTACGTAAGAGTTAGGACGAGTGATAGATATCTGAAACTGTACTGAATTATTGCGTATTAGAATGTCATCATCATCATCATCATCACAGCCCATATATGTCCCACTGTTGGGCTCGGACCTCCTCCGTAATGGGAGGGAAATTAACCTACTATACCGCGCTGGTCAGACGTGTTGGTATAGGGTTTTGTTTCGAGTTTTCTCTCTCTCGCATAGATGTTATATGCATTTTGTATCCCTTAGTCGTCTCGTATGATCACCCAAAGGTAAGATATGGGGTGGTGAATAGTATTCTTACTCCGTTACCACACGGAAAATTTAGAATAGTATATTAGAATGTACCATTTGTATTTTATTTATTGTATTTGTAGCGCTTCTTTTTTTATAGCTTATGGTGGCAAACAAGCTAGCAGCGCACTTGATGGTAAGTGTTACTGCCGCCCATGGATCTTTGCCATACCAGGGATACAGCTTGGTTATTGCCAACGAAATAAAACCCTAAACCCACCCAGAAAATTGGGCTTCTCGCTCTCCTGCTCACTAAACAAAGCGCAACAGCACATTACCACTACTCAGACGTCAATTTTCTGCGAGAGTGTGGTACTACCACGAACAGGCCGGCCCCAGTTTGTAGAGAAAACTGTCAGCACTTACCATTATTATTATCATCATTCGATGGTAAGTGATAACAGCTGCTTATGGATCTTTGCAATGCTAGCTCTCTACGGTAAAGTTTTACTACTCCGGTATTGTATTTAAATATCACGACTATTTTTTAAAATGATTTATAAGTGTAACAATGTAAACACAACTAATAAACCATTTTTAAAACTAGTTTTTGCCGTAAGAGATACAGTTTGTTTAAGCTTTTGTATGTTTAAATTACGTATAGCTTGTAGTAGAATGGCTTTAATCTTTAAGATTAATAACGAACTTACCAAATTGCCTTCAAAGTAGAGTGCATATTGCCGTATGGTGACGGAGTAAGAATACAATTCACCACAAACTATCTTACTCGTGGGTAAGAGACAACTAAGGGATATAAAACACATATAACATTTATGCAAGAGATAGATAACTCATTACAAAACCCTATACCAACACGTCTGACCAGCGTGGTATAGTAGGTTAATTTCCCTCCCATTATGGAGGAGGCTCGAGTCCAACAGTGAGAACTAAATGATGAATAGAACATAAAATAATGTCGTGTAATGACAGGTTAATGATATCATCGTAACAACGATGACTTGTTGAACGTGAAATATCTTAGTCTTGCGGTGATTACAAACGCTGTAAAGTTTTCGAAACGTCGGTAAAATAAAAATCAAATACATACATTTCAATTATAACCATCATAATTCTGTTCTTATTCCAATTACTTTGGGTCGATGCAATATGCACTCTGCTTCCATCTTTGGAAAACTTATTAACTTTAGTTTTATGGCGGATATTTTAGCTTTATCACAGATTAGGAATATAGTAGTCTAAAAACTTATGGAGAGAATCAGCAGTAGTAGTACTTTACTGTGAAACTGCGTTTTAATACAAATTTTGATGTGCTAAATTATCGGCATAGCGATATGAAGCCAATATTCATGCCATTTTCTCTCGGCGAATCTTATGTTTAATATGATATTCTAATAATTTTAAAACTTGAATCATTATACGCTTATATTTTCATACTTATTTGATACTACAATCAGCGTGATGGTAAAGATATCGCGTGGAGATCAAAAATGTGTTGTTTTGAGTGTAATCTATGTCTGCTAATATTTGTAAATTTCCCCGCAATTAAATGATTGCCGGTTCCTTAGCGGAGAGTATTTGTTGTTGCCAGGCTGGACACAGATGTCAAGGAATCGGTATCAGTGGCCAATAAGGTGGGTTATGGGGCCATGCGGCGCCCTTCCGTCAACCTGGACGGAATAGACGACGTATGTGCAGACCATAGCCTGTAACAAACTCAAGGGAGTTTATTGCTGTTTGCATTTAAATAAAAAGTGATACTTACTTTTATATAATTAATCATCATCATCTCAGCTTATATATGTCCTACTGTTAGGCTCGAGCCTCCTCCATAATGGCGGGGAAATTGACCTACAATACTACGCTGGTCAGACATGTTGGTATAGAATTTCATTTCGAATTTTTCTTCTCTCGCATAAATGTTATATGCGTTTTATATCCCTTAGTCGTCTCTTACTTCGTCAGAATATAATTAATTAGTATGGGCTTATATTTTTATACTGAATAATATCATACATACATATCATCACGCCATATCCCTTGCAGGGTAGGCAGAGAGAACAGAGAATATGCAATATATATAATATATAAGAATATAATATAATATATATAATAATATAATATATAACAAACAAACTGATTAATATCAATTAACTATTTACCACTATCAAACATTTAAAGTAATTCATCATTTGCCTGCCCGCGTCCCACGTTAAGTGGGGTTCACACGACATGTTCTTGCCCTACACAAACTTTTATCAGCCGTCATATCTGCACAACTTTCATTCTCATATTCTCATTTATACAACTTTTTATCTCTTTTCGGGTCCCCCACAATTCTTACGTCCATCCATACCATATTGATAATCCTTGTCAAATACCTTCCATTACCAAGACAATCTCGCGCACTTATTCTTCTCTATTACTGGTGCCACTTTCAAAACAATTGAAGTAATTCATATCGTGTCATTGAAATATAATAATTTATTGCAAAAACAAACTTTATCAAACGAAATATTCTGCTCTATTAAATATCGACTATTCAATTATAACTTGAGTTAGAATAATAATACAACCGTCAACTATCTATAGTTTGAGCAAATAACCTGGCGTCATTCCCTAAAGAAATCACTGTCTCGACGTCGATAGCAGCTAGCTAGTTATCTAGACAAATTGTTGTATTTATTTTATTCGAATGATCAATTATAATATTCTTAGTACTATATATGCTACTTAATAATAATCAAAATGAATATCTTTAAAAAAATAAACTGTTATTATGACAATTATCTTATACACAGATCTGTAAAAAGTTGAGCAAAACTTTAGTGTAAAATAAATTATCTCTCCACTAGTAAAATTTTTATCAAAATTAATTAAATTTTAACATTTTCTCCACTCCTTCCACTTTCTTGTCAATAGAATACAAAAAGGTGATCAAGGGATATGATATGCAGATTACATTTGCATGTATGGGAATCACTGTAATTATACCAAATTAAATCCTATAACAATTCATCAGACCATAGGATAGGGTACTAGGAGAGATCGTGACTAACCTACCTAGACCAGATTGGTCACGTACTGAAGGAAGGTGGAGTCAAGAATCTCAGAAACCGGCGAGCGTGTATTAAGAGAATTATGAATGTTGAGGAAGCGAGTGAAGTATGCAAGGATCGAGTTCTCTGGCACTATGTTCTCTCTGCCTACCCTACAAGGGATATGGCGTGATGATATGTATGTAATAATTCATCAGACCAGCGTGTAGTCGGTCAATTTTTCTCTAATTGTGGAGTAAGTCCGAGATATATGATCCAATCGTGAAGCAAGCTCGAGATATATCAATCTAGGATATATGAACTCAGATTATGAATGTTATTAAATTTTTTCGTATTTACAATCGTTGTATTAATATTGTTTTTATTGTGTTTTCTTATTATATTTAAATTTACCTATGTAATCTTTTGAGGATGTTAAAAAGTTTCCTAGGAGAAGGCCAATCTTAAACAGACTAAGAAATGTATATAGATAACACCAATACAAGAAAATCTAAACTTCAAACTACAGGGCACGTCAAAGAAAAAAAGAAATAAAGAAATATTCATTCCATTAATCATAATCCTTACTAATATTATAAATGTGAAAGTAATTCTGTCTATCGCTCTTTCACGCCAAAACCACGGAACCGATCTAAATGAAATTTGGTACACAGATAGTCTAGAGCCTGATAAAGGACATAGGCTTCTTTTTAATGCAAAAAAAGGGTTATAAAGGGGGATAAAAAGTTGTAAGGAAGTATCATCATTTTTAAAGCCAGAAGCTTAAAAAATATTTTTAGGCTATAGCTAATTAATAAATTAGCTATAAATAAATATGACATTATCATGTTGTAAAAAATTACCCTTAAGGGGTAAAATAAAAATAGGGGATGAAAAACCTTTAGGATAGTAACCTTTTACGCGGGCGAAGCCGCGGGCAGAAGCTAGTATAAAATATTTTCTATTAAATTATCATTTATGACTAAGGTATTTAACCTTATAGAAGGACAAAAGAAATTCTAGTTTAGCATGAGTAGCATCGCTAACATAGTTTTCAGGTAATACTATTATAAGCAGAGTAGCTGCTGCAGCTGTAGGGCTGCCAAGATAGGTAAATTAATTAACTCTACATACTATTATTATAGACACAAACATACATTTTTTTTTATAAAATAAATATACTTATAGGAAAAAAATAACGGACGAAATAATTTTTAAACTGAAAACTTAGAAGAAGAAACAAAATACTTTTAAATTACTGAAATTTAGCATTTAATATGCTTAATTATTTATAAAAACCGATTACGAAATGAAAAATGATGTCACAAGCGGGATTCGAACCCGCGCCTATTGGGATGCCGGCCCAATCGTGCTTTGTTCGTGGATGTATTAAGCCTATAACAATGTGTAAACATTGTCGGGTAGATAGCATACCGTCACCTTAAGACGTAAATATGATACGAAGTGAAATTTGCATGTCCTACAATTAGTCACGGTGGTGTAGTGGCAGCACGATTGGGCCAGAATCCCAATAGGCGCGGGTTCGAATCCCGCTTGTGACATAATTTTTAATTTCGTAATCGGTTTTTATAAAATACTTTTATTTATTTTATTATTTATAGTGGCAAACGAGCAAGCAGCACACCTGATGGTAAATGTTACTGCCATCCATGGGCCTATACATTACAAGGGTTATAGCTAGGCCGCTACCAAAATCTACCTAAGTTGAATTTTCGTCTCTTTCGCACTTCGAATGAAGCACAACAATATATAATCACTACTTAATGACAATAATTTATCGGGTTATGAGCCTTCAGCGCTCACCCATAGTTCGGGTAAAGTTGTCATAGCCATTTGAGGCTAAGAACTAAGTCACACAAAAAAAAAGAAAGACAATAATTTTCTGCGATAGTGTGGTATGACCTCGGACGGACCGGCCCGCAGCTGTAGACAGAAAACTGTGTGGGCTTACCACTAGAAAAATATTAAAATAGTTTATTGTCTATGGCAATAAGGGTGGAATTAGCCAAGTTTTAACAATTCGGAAAGATCCCCACTTTTTTCTCATAATTACGTATATATACAGTTCCAACATGGTAATTAGAATAATATTGTTGTGTTATTAGTGTCTATGAATACTAACCCTTGCTTTGTTCGTGGATGTTTTAAAAGACAACTAAGAGCTTTATATTCACCTGAGTTAATTACACCTGATGCTGTCTGGTCATCAATTGCATTTTCAAGGAGGGTTAATATCATAATAAAATAATATTTTTTTTTAATAATACTCCTTTATTTAAGTAACAGAGACTCATTATTGTTAGTAATACTTAATCTAAATTGTTAGTAAATATTCATAATTAAAAATAGTAAATACAAATAATAATCATGCAGGCAGACTGTCTTAAAACTATTGCCAATAATTTTTTGCAATATATGCTATGGAAGAGGAGTACATATTGCGTTGCACCTCAAGTGATTGGAATAAGAACAGGATGACGATATTACACAGAATAAATATGTACATAGATCAACGGTTAATAACTAATTACCACCTTGATACAAAGAATAGGTTCATAGTACAAATAAAGTGAGATAAAATAGTAAGTCATAGTGGTAGGACCACGCTGTTGATAGATCCCTGTCTACAGCCACGGGCCGGTCCGTCCGGGGTAGTACCACACTCTCGCAGAAGATCGACGTCCGAGTAATAGCAATGTGCTATTGCGCTGCATTCGGTGAGTGGGAGAGCCGGTAGCCCAACTGGGTGGGTTTGGGGATTGTAATGGTAGGCAGCGGCCTAGTTATACCCTGGTATAGCAAAGGTCCATGGGTAGCAGTGACGCTTACTATCAGGTATGCTGTTTGCTCGTTTGCCAGCGTAAGCAATAAAAAAAAAACACATCAACATAAAAATTATTTTAAGAAAATCTGTAATATATATACCTATAGTCAAAATTAAAATCGATTTATCGTTGACATTAAGTTAATTAATTTACCTTAAAATGATACGAAAAGAAAAATATTAGATTTTATTTCGTCGAACCATTTTTCCTTTGTTGTTGGTGAGAATTTGCACAGAATCGATCACGTTTTTGATTCATAATAATAAAAAAATAATTTTAGTTGTCATAATTGATTGAAGAACGGACGGAAGACCATCCTCCTCTTGCCAGTTTGCGGAATCACGAAAAAAAAAGTTGTCATAATTCAGAAATAAACTACTCTATATTGTTTTTGCTCAATATAAATACAAAAAAAAGTGTTGTTATAATTGTTATAATTATTTCCTCATTTTGAATCCTAGAAATAGTTTGAAAAGGACTTTCTTTTTTGTTAAACCTTTCAAAGGCTTTAGAAGTCCCTTCCTTACATTCGATTGTTATCCATCCCGCTCGGTTATTTTTTCTTGCCTTTTAAGTACATTTATTTATTGGTTCTTTTTTCACTAGGAGATCAAGTTCGAAGATTTACAGACTTTGAACACTATATTGTTTCTTTACTTACAATATATAATCACTTACCCAAAGCTTTTGTTCCGTGAATAGTACATTCAACGCTATTGTTTTAAATACACGCGTCAGAATAATTAATACTTTAAAATAAATCTTTGTATTGTATATTACAAACACACAATTAGCTGATTCAAATAACACGCAGAATCTGAACAATCATTTATGAAACGCATAGGTTTTCTTTTTCCTTTTTTTTTCTAGTTTATGGTCTGGACACACGCCGTCCATTCCGTACGGTGAGAGGCGGCGTGTGGCCCCATAACCCACTGCATTCTCTCGCCATCGCCATAGGGCCGGCCACTGGAACTAAATCCTTGACATTCGTGGCCAGCCCGGCGGGTTAGCCTTTCGAGTACCATTTCGCGTCGACGCCCCGGTCTGCGGTCGGGGCGTCTCTGAGGGTGACGGACTATTCCCCGATCCAGTCACCCGCGGCCTCCGCTAGGCTGGCATCAGGCGCAGGTCCGCCGCCCAGGTGCCGACAGCGGAGCGTTTCACTTAAGAGGATTTCTTCTCGGACCCGCCCCGCCACCATCTTCTTCGAAACAAATGTCTCACAGAAGGCAGCGGTAAAAACTCTGCTACGATGACTGTTGATGATGAGGACGAAGACTGAAATCATAACATTCAGTATAAGAAGTTACTACTTACTTAGACCACTATATCATCTCCTCATCATCATCAGCATCATCCAGCTCTTATCCAAATTATTTGGGTTCACGCCACCTTTACCTCTTCTATAAGATATATTGTAAAACTTTTTACGAGCGGTCACCTGCCTGATGTTAATCCTCCGTAGGAATGCAATACAAACGGCATCATATGGAGTTGTCTGAGATCGATATAAATCTCTTAGTCGTCTTTTACGACACACACGAACAATGTAAGAGTTGGTAGCATTCTACTACTATACAGTTCCTGCACGTCATCTCCGTAGTCATAATAAGTAAGCGTAATTCAATATTGGATGCCTCTCTAAAAGGGATAATGTCGTAATGCTCACGTTTGATAGGCTGGTTGGTGATGGCAATTGGTGTAATAAGTCTCTCCTCTTAAGAGATTTATTCTCCTAATATATATTAATTTAACCGTTCTCTCGGTGATTCCACAAATGGTTTTTACGATTTTCACAGGATTTTACAGCTGGTGATGTCTGATATATATCAGACAGATAATCATACTTTTAATTTTATGGTCTTTTTATTTTACAAAAATTGTTCAAATTACATCTTCATTTCTAGGTCGCTCTGCGACTGCGGTCGTGACAAACTTCAGTAAGATAGCCACAAAGAATTGATTTTGTCTTTAAGCAAGCAGCAATTTATAGCGCTCGAATGAACAGATAACTCGATATCTTGAATCGCCTTGAAACTTTTTGTTTCAATTGTTTGATAAAGCTGTAGTCCCAAGCTTTTAAATTTCGCTGAATATATCTACATTGTTCTTATTTTTTATCTTGCTAATTGCGGATGGATGCCGATAGAATAAAAACAAAATTTTTAATGTTGCAACAAATTTAACACTTTAAATTTTCATTAAAAAGAGTATTCATTACTCCTATACATATAGTAATATTAATGTAATGAAACGAAGGAAACTCGACATCTATGGACTGAGAAAATTGCCAAGATCTCGTTGGTCCAGCAGTTTAAGAAGCAGTACTCAATCTTGGGTTAGAAACCTCGGATAAAAAGTATTCGTACTTTTTGCAGAGTTTCGAATTTTTCTCAGTTCTTAGAAGAAAGCGGTTTGAAACTGCATACAAATTAAGCAGTAGGCTCGCTTTAATTTACGTGGGATATGAAAAAGAAGTGTAATTACTAGATTGCACAGATGGTACAGTGAACGTATGTTTTGACCCATCATACAGATTGCCCTGGATTTGATTTTCAACCCGATTTTTACTTGATATCTATTATTATCAGATTAAGTGTTATTTTGTCCTATAATATAGTCGAATAAAATTTATGCGTTCTCTTTTTGTTTTTTTTTTGGCGACGGGCTACTTTATGTCACGCCCCGCTAATCCATCCGGGGCGACAGAGAAGCGGTACACGACCAAAATGTTAGCGTCCTCGTGCTTTTTTTTTAATCCCATCCGCATTCTGAAGACCAAATGATAGAAATTAACTCACAACATCGTATTCTACGTAATTATATATGCATTTATATCTGCTTAAATCTTTGAATGAATTTTGCCACAGAAAAAAGAGGTAATAACTATTATATTCTTATTCTATCAGCACAAATATTAAAAGCACAAGCTTTTTTACATCAGTTTGAAATTAGGTAACTAGTCCGTTGGCTGAGCAGTTAAATGGATGTATTTAATCTATTAATACTTTTCTTCTACAGTGATACATTGTATAATTTAAATTTCTGAAATTTAGCATTTAATATGCTTAATTATTTATAAAACACGATTACGAAGTGAAAAATGATGTCACAAGCGGGATTCGAACCCGCACCTATTGGGATTCCGGCCCAATCGTGCTGCCACTACACCACCGTGACTAATTGTAGGACATGCAAATTTCACTTCGTATCATATTTACGTCTTAAGGTAATAATAGGCGCAGTGTCATCGTTTAATACAATTCTAACTGTAAAATTTTAAGTATTAAATATAGCCTATAACAATGTGTAAACATTGTCGGGTAGATAGCATACCGTCACCTTAAGACGTAAATATGATACGAAGTGAAATTTGCATGTCCTACAATTAGTCACGGTGGTGTAGTGGCAGCATGATTGGGCCGGAATCCCAATAGGCGCGGGTTCGAATCCCGCTTGTGACATCATTTTTCACTTCGTAATCGTGTTTTATAAATGATACATTGTAGTTAAATATTGTATAATTTAACATTTCAGCTCATGCATCCCACTGCTGGGCTCGAGCCTCCTCCATAATGAGAGGATAATTGACCTACTACACCACGCTGGTCAGACGTGTTGGTATAGGATTTTGCTTCGAGCTTTCTTTCTCTTGCAAAGATGTTATATGCGTTTTATATCCTTTAGTCGTCTCGTACGATTACCCACGATAAGATAGGGGGTGGTGAATTGTATTCTTACTCCGTCACCATACGGAAAAAAACATTGTATAATTCATGACCCTAAAACAACATATACATGATATTAAATAAATGTATTCAAACTAGCATTTTATAATCTATCATCCGAGGGCCGGTCTGTCCTGGACAGTACTTCACTCTCGCAAAAAATCAATGTCTGAGCAGTGGAGGCAACTCAACTTTTGGATGAGTTTGGGAGTTTTTATTGGTAAGCGCCTTGCTCTACTCTTGGTTTTGCAAATATCCATGGGCGGCATTAATACTTACCATCAGGCGTGCTGCTTGCTCGTTCATCACCAAGAGCAATAAAAATAACTTATAACGGGTATTCAATCAAACTGATTATATTGAAAGTGACTTTTTTCAGGTTCATTACTTATTCTGATGGAATACACATTCCATCCATCTCTTTATCTGTTTCTTAATGTTTATTTTGGATATACATCTTGCCAATGGGTGATATTACCAATTGGTATGCTTAGCAGGTGGATTAGCCATCACGTTTAGCGGTATAATTTCTCAAGAAAATAATACTGCACAGCCATCGATGCTCCATCAGTCGGATTTTACGTAAAAGTAAGGAACGGTGACAAAATATTCATAACACGTTTTCAACGTCGAGGCGTCATACTATAAACTTTAAATTGTAAAGAATAAATGTGAGGATTTCTTAGCCGTCAAATAAATTAAACCGGAGTAGTAAAAAGAACATTAACTAATGGTAATATCCGTAAAATTAGTTACGTTTCATAAATTAACCATTGGGACTTTATGGACTTGCGTTTGGCCTTCAAGAATATTACATCAGAAGTCCAATTAGTTACGTAAAACTGAAATTCAATTTAAAATAAATCGAAGTTTACTAATTGCTTTTAATTAAGTTTGAAACAATTCAAAGTTTTCATCTAAATTATTCTAATAAATGCGACTTTTGTAAACTCCGAAGACATTTTTATATAAAAGCATATTTACCTACTTTATTAACTTGTGCAATCGCTGCTATTTTGTTTCCTACAATAAATTACACAATTTTAATTTATAAACTCAATTTTAATAATAGCAATTTAATGATCTTATTTTAAAATTAATAATTATGATATGAACAAAGTTTTTTAATAAAAAAAGGTTAAGAAAAATATAAAGTTAAACGGTTTTATTGTAAACAATCGTGGTTATTTTGCAGATAAATGTATTAAAAGCTAAAAAATAATTGAATAGTGTTTCTATTCTATATAATTATAGTCATTATCTTATTCTATTTTCTTCTATTTTTCTGTAAATATTTTAATTTAAAACTTAGCTTTAATTTAAGATTAAAATAGTAATTTAGTAGTTATTTAAATGTAATATTTGATTAACTTAAAATTCATTATAGTCATGGGTATCAATATGTATACGTTGTTATATTTTTGAAATAAATAAATTACTCAATTTGTGGAAAAACCTATGTTAACATAAATCCCTAAAAATGCACTGTATTATAGATTAATGTAAGTATGTCTAAAGATGATATTTTTGAAATATACAAATTTTAAACATATGCATTGATTAGACTAAAATAAAAGACGTGCCCCACACGTCAAATATCTATAATCATCGATTAAAAAGTTGGTTTTGTTGTGAAAATTCAACGTTGAACCGCAACATGACTTAGATTATCCGCCATTTTGTAGTGGCAGCCATCTTAGATTTGAATTTTGTATAGGGCACTGTATTTTACTTGTCAAGCCCTTTCATTTGATACCCATATTGGGATGGGATTGAAATAAAAAATAGGTTATCTGCCATTTTGTAGCGGCGGCCATCTTGAATTTACAATAAATTTTAGTATACATAATTGTATTGTCACCAGAACCAAAGCGTACAGCAAATTTCGGATCAATCGGTTGTCAGGAAGGGGGTGAAATTTTAATTAGGTATTAAATTTGACCCAAGAAAAAACAAACAAACGGAGTAAGCTAAATAAAACCGTTTAAAAATAAATAAAATACAAATATATAAAAATAAAGTTTCACCATTTTTATATTTATTCTGTAACTCAAATAATTCTGCGAGTAAAATAAATATGCATAACCTAAATAAATAAATTGTAAGCATAGCGGTCACTTTTGGCACGGAGGGTTATTTCGTGTACTTTCTCCCTGAGGTTCAGAGGTATTGGTATCACAGAAAAGCATTTATCTCACGATTTATTTACACCAACATATTATACGCTTCATCCATTTTACTCTGGAAGTTAAGAGCTTTCATGAAAATGAAACGTGATATGACGATAGCGTTAAAGAGCTTAAATATGAATTTACGTTCGTCAACATAGTCTTCTAAAGTGTTCAATCAGCTTCAATTACTGTTAATATTATCTGATATTTGAGTTTTCATAGTAAAAAGTTACTTCTAACAATTAAGTTTAAGTATTCACCCCTTATATATGACAGGACATATTATAATATGTGGTGGCGGCTACGAATACTACCAACCCTTACTTTGCTCGTGGATGTCGTAAAAGACGACTAAAAGCCTTATAACGACCTGGGCCAACTCCATCTGATCCCATTTGGTCAACAATTGTATTCCCAAGGAGGGTTGACGTCTGGCGGTTGGCTGGTCATAAAACTATTGCCAATAACTTTTACAATATGTACTATGAAAGAAGAGTGCATATTGTATCGACCCCAAGCAATTGGGATAAGAGTAGGAGAATGATGAATGATGATATGACAGGACATATTATTATTACTTTTTTAATCATTTTGATTTATAAATTGTACTTTAAACAATAGTTGTATACGCTCTAACATATTTTTGTACTCGGTTTCATGCGGAGACCAAATAATCGAATTGCTTTCCAAGCGACTTCTCACGAGAGCTTCAAACAATGCTTTTAAGGCTTCGATATTATTAAAGTTATTTGCTTGTCGTAATACAAATCCTACGTAACAATAGGCTTTTTTACATACAATCATTACGTGTTTTCGAAAGTTTAAGCCAGTAGTAAAATGTACACCTAAATCCTTGACTCCGGTGGCACAGTGAAGTGGCTCTTCATTTATAGTATATTCATGATAATACGGAGTGTAAGCATGACTAAAAGTTAGTTTTGAGCACTTGGCAACATTAAAATACAACCGATTTTCATGACTCCATTTTACAACTCTGTTAATATCCTGCTGCAATATCTCACAATCTTTTTTATGTTTGATTACACAAACCAGTTTCAAGTCATCAGCAAACATTAAAATCTTTGATTCACAGACTACATTCAGTAAATCGTTAACCATGATATTAAAGAGGAAAGGGCCAAGATTGCTTCCTTGACTCACACCAGACTTAGTAAAATAAGGTTCGGAAAGATATCCCCTATAGTCTACGTTTTGGCATCTATCCCGTAAGTAGCTTGCAAAAAACGAGAGTGTATGTGGAGTGAAGCTTATATTAGACATCTTCAACAGAAGTGTATCATTATCTACCATGTCGAAAGCCTTCCTAAAATCAAAATAGGCAACATCTACTTGTGAGCCACTATCCACAGTAGGTACCAAATGTGTCATCAAATCAAGCAAATTACCCGTTGTCCCACACCCAGGACGGAAACCGTGCTGTGAGTCGGAAAAATGAGCTTTTACTTGATGATACATACAGATGTAAATTGTTATTTCAAAAATTTTAGCTGGAGTGCTTAAGATTGCTACAGGTCTGAAATCACTCGGTGTAAAGCCTTCGCTACCCTTCGGTACAGGTACAACACGAGTAAGCTTCCAGCGTTCGGGAAATATTGCTGACCGGATACAGATGTTAAATATATGTAGTAATGGCTGTACTAATATTGCGCGACAATCCCTGAAAATAAAAGACGGTATGCCATCTGGGCCGGCAGAATGCTTAGGTGGTAATCGAGTAAGAGCATGTTGAATATCATCAGTATGTAAAAGTGTCAGATGCGCCCATGTGCTTGGTACCGCAGACGCGCTAGCTGTCACAACATTCAGCTCCGCAGCTTTCGCACTATAAATAGAATGAAAGAACTTGGCAAACTCGTTCGCACATTCACCGTCAGATAAAGCCCGACCGTCTATTATTAATTGTTTTTTGCTAGAAAATGTTTTCTTAGATTTTATATAATTCCAAAACGCACGTGGATCTGTTGCTAAATGAGTTTGAACTTTCGTCTGATATTGGGCTAGTACTCGAGTAAGACCCGCCTTTAAAAGTATTCTGAGTGGTGGGTGGTATGCATCTATAGGTTCTATGCCTTCATCCGCCAAGCTCACACATAACCCACATCGCGCGCTCAATACGAGGTCCAATTGTCTACCATTACAATTTGGTATTTTATTTAGTTGAATGAATTCACAAAAAGCCATAAAATATTCAAAATAGTTACTGACGTTATTATTACATGAAAATAAATTAAAATCTCCTAATATAATTAAATTATCATGGTATTTAATACTTATTTTTTCTAATAAATTAAACATTACCATGTATTCATTCTCCTCGGTATTTGGTGGAATATATACGACGCAATAAGTAAACAAAAATCGATTTTGCATATATACTGAAGCACAAATTAATTCGAACCTATACCTGTCAATATCGGTATCGTCCGGCATCGTCACTGAACGTAGTTCGTAACGCGGTGTAGTCACTAAAAGTGCACCGCCTAGGTTACGGCCATCAGTCCGATCGCATCTACATACATTATATCCAGCAAGCACAATTTCCGCATTAATAATACCTTCATTTAACCCAGTTTCTGTGAAAGCAAATATATCTGATGTTGAAGATGCTAATAATAGTAACAACTGTTCAGTTTTAGTCCGAAGCCCTCTCATGTTTTGGTAAAAGATATTGATGTTTCTATTGCCACTTTTGTTGTGTTGCCTTGGGTGTGCGACGAAACCAAATCCACTCATTAAATTCTACATGTAATGGCCAGACAATTGGGTCACAAAGTTTTCTAAAGTTAGTTTCTATTACTCCAATTTTGAATGAAGAATAGTCCCTCTCAGTTTTCGGTTTTAGTTTTTCTATTATAATATCTGCATTAATTCCGAGCACACTTTTTATTTACTCTTTTAGATTCTCTTCAGTCGTGCTCTTATCAAGTCGCTATACGTGTAAATACTTCATTCTCTCAACTGCTTTTAAAGCTACGCTGGAAGTATTACCACCCTTTCTAATTGGGTTAAGCCTTTTCTTACTTTTAACTACGGTCCAAGAATCGTCATGTCTATCATCAACATCTGTCATCGCTTTTTTCGTAGCCATCTCAGCATAACTAAACTTGGGTCCAACCACAGCCGGATCATTCATCTCATTGGGATGAGTAGTGTGCACGTCTACATCGAACGGAGTAGTTACTGTCGACGGTTTCACGTGTTGTAAATGGTATTTGTCTGATCTAATATCAGTATTAGTACTACTGGTGTTTGCCTTTCTAAAGTTTTGCTTAGTCGTTTTTAATACCAGTATTTCTTGCTCATAAGAGATACACTTTTCATTAACTTCTTTCAACTCTTGTCTTAATTTATTATTTTCAAGCGCTAGAATAGTGACAGTAGTCTTAATTTCATCAATTATTCTAGATTCTAATGAACTAAGTTTTTCTGCTATTATACTATTTATGTGTTCTATTATGTCTTTTACACAATCCGTTTCCGTCGATGTTACAGACTTAATGCCTATTTCATCATGATATGACTTTGATGTCTGTGCATACAAACTAGCAAACCAAGTTCCTCTTACCGGGGTATCATCTGTTACTCGTATACGTTGAGTAACATTAACACAAGAATCACATTTGAAAGTACGCTTTATTAGCGCCAGACCTTCTCCAGATACAGGTTTAATCATTTTTAGACATTTAAAATAAAATTCAGACTTGCATCCAATACATTTTAACAGTTCAGTTGCGTCGATTCTTTTAAAACATAATGTACAATTCATTTTCCAAGTTTTTTTTTTTTAAATTGTTTTCTTACTGTTTTATTATTATTCCCAATTGTATTCTTACTCCGACACCACACGGAAAACGTATGTATGTAATAAATTAATTGTTTCCTATACCCTAATAACATCAAGTCCATGCTAAAATTGAGGTGGCGTCCGAAATATGAGTGTTATTTGTATCGATATTCAATATTTTAGTGTTTTATTGTATTTATTAAATAATTTATCTATTTTTTGTAATATAATAAAAATAAATTTAACAGCACAGATGGGGTAGTAATTAAGGTACCGGTCCTGCGTGCCACTGCCGTAGTTCGATTTCCACGCAGGACAATATTTTGTGTGATTCACAGTCACAAGTGTTCGATCTGAGTACATACATATATACATACATATCATCACGCCATATCCCTTGCAGGGTAGGCAGAGAGAACAGAGTGCCAGAGAACTCTATCTTTGCATACTTCATTCGCTTCCTCAACATTCATAATTCTCTTCAGACACGCTCGGCGGTTACGGAGACTCTTGACTTCACCTTCCTTCAGTACATGACCGATCTGGTCTAGGTAGGTTAGTCTCGGTCTCCCCCGGTACCTACATCCTTCCACTTCCGCATTGTATATTTTCTTAACCAGACGTTCGGCATTCTTTCCACATGTCCGAACCATCGGAGCATTCCCTTTCGCATCTTTACACCAATACTCTCTTTCATACCTATTCGCTCTCTTACGTCGTCGTTGCGAATGCGGTCGGTCAGCCTAACTCCACAGATTTTCCGCAGAGATCGCATTTCGATTTTGATCTGAGTCTGGGTGTAATTTTTTTTAATGAATAGTGGTAGGACCACGCTGTTGACAGTTTTATGTCTACAGCCGCGGGCCGGCCCTTCAGGGTAATACCGCACTATTGCAGAAGATCGGCGTCTGAGTAATGGCACAATGTGCTATTGCGCTTCGTTCGGTGAGCGAGAGAGCCTGAAGCCCAATTGGGTGGGTTTGGGGATTTTATTGGTAGGCCGTGGCTTAAGCCCATACCAGCCTAACCGCCCTTACCTTGCCAGATACCCTTGGTATTGCAAATATCCATGGTCGGCAGTGACACTTACCATCAGATGTGCTGCTTGATCCTTTGCCATCAGAAGCAATAAAAATAAAAATGTCTGCGTTTATTGCATGTTTGTATATTCCTCCACAATACAAGGATTAGTTCCTTAGTGGAGGGTTGATGTCTAAAGAAAAATACAAACGAAGTGCTAACGTGTGATAGTCATATCATCGGAGCATTCCCTTTCGCATCATATGTAATGAATATGATATAATATGAGTAAACAAGTTACGTGTCTTGTCATGTTCTGTCCAACATTTCTAGAGGCATAATTGATTTGTTTGTCAGTACCCAATTAATGCGTTACTTTTCAAGTCATTAGACTTAATTAACTGTGAACTATTATTATGAGTAAGCTATTCAATGTGAAGAAGTAGAATATAATGTTATAACTTGTGAAGATTGACGAACTGTACACTACTTGATTGTATTCAGATTGTTACGCTAACAATGTATTCGATTGAAGTACGTTGTATCCATGCTCATGAATAAATATTATAAAAATTGACGCCATCTATGTAAACTCTGGCAATTCGGTAGTAGCGCTATTCGAAGTTTGAAAATTAAAAGAAAGAAGAACAATAGTCACGCAAATGATGACACATTATTTTTAAAGAATTTATTTTTAATACTCTTTTATATATTTCAAGTCTTTCATTTGTAAAAGCAAGGTCAATACTTGAAAACTCTGATGTATTTACTTTATTAAATTAATGTAAATCTTGATAAAATCCTAGAAAGTGCTTATTACATTCATATTATACTTGCAAACCCAGTTCTGTTAGTTTGCTTGTAGAAGTGTATCGCAGCGCCGCCTGGTGGCGATCTACATCCATGAGCTTATATGCCCCTAACTTCTTCATGAAAAAATACGTATACATACCGATTTTTATAATGATCGGTTAAATAGTTTCTGACTTTAGCGATGTCATATATACAAACATCCTCTTTTACAGATATAGATTCGGCATAATACCAATCAATTTTATAACATCAGTCATTATTTCATTTTTCTCTATATATCAATATTCCAACAAATATATTTCAAAATGAATAAGTTTTATGCGATATTTTTTTTATATGCCGCATAAAAATTATCCGACAGTAGATTCGCTTTTGCATTTTAAATGGCGCTGAATATTTATCGCGAGGTGAAAACTGTTTTATTTAACAGAAATTTTTACTATAGTAAATAAAGTACACATAAAATATGGACGACAATTTTTCTTTTTTTATTTATATGAGAAAATATAGCATTAGAATTTTTATAGAGTACTATTTCGTATATATAATTTTTTCTGCGTCTGTAGAAAATCGAAAACCTCACCACCCTTTACATTCTCGCGGGATTCATAAAACTAACTGAAGCATCGCCAATAAAATGGGCAGTAGTAGTTTCTTGGTAAGCTTATAAGAACTTTGACCTCTAACACGCCTAGTGATTAATATATTGCATCCTTTTTAAAGGCCTATGTTCAATAGCACCCGTCGCTAGACTCATAGTTGATGGATAAATATTATATATTAGGCACATATTTTTTCTATGCTAATGGTGGCAAACGAGCAGACAACACACCTGGTAAGTGTTTTTGCCGCCCATAGACGATTGCAATACCAAGGCTATAGCTAGGCCGCTGCTTACCAATACAAACCCCAAACCCACCTAGTTGGCCTGCCGGCTGTCTCGCTCACTGAACGAAGTGCGATAGCACATTACCATTACTTAGACGTTGATCTTCTGCGAGAGTGTGGTACTACCTCGGAAGGACCGGCCCGCGGCTGTAGACAGAGAACTATCGTCAGTGTGGGCCTGCCACTAAAAACAAAAAGTGTAGTGCTTAAGATCAGAGACATGCCAGTACTGTGGATATGATTCCTACGCGCGACAATACTTTGTGTAATTTGTCTGTATTATTTATATGTCTATAAAATCCCTCGCAAAACAAGGATTATTTCCTTAGTGAAAAAAATCATGTATTGAGAGAAACTTTATGCGGCCTTTGTTTTTGTGGCGGGCTGGTCTGTTCACTCTCCGCCAGATCCGTTCGGGGCGATAGAAGAGGTGACGCGCTACCCCATAGACGCGCCCCACAATGCGCCTCTCTTCGCCGAGCGAGCGGACCACCGGAACCCGATCTTCATCTTCAGTGGCAGGTCTGAGAACCTCATTGGAATATAGCATTTGTAGTAATAGCTAATTCCACAAGATTTATGTCCATACCATGCGTGATGATATGTATGTATGTATGTACCATTCATTTGAACATTGGTTTATCAATTATTTAACAATAAGTGTGGTAAATTTAATGCATTTTGTTTTCATTTTAATGAGAACTAAATTATAATTGTTAAACTAATTAATAAAATTATAATGTAATATTTTGTCACAGTTAAGCATTTCTTTTTTGTTTTGATGTTAAATAACAAAAATGTTATATAAAGTGGTTAGAGATAATGTTTTGATTGTCCGCTAAATGTATATTACTATATTTTTTTAATATACAACGAACATAATGGCTACAGAATGGAACCTTGTAGTACGCCGATTTTTGTACACATTTTAAAAACTAACAACCTGCAGTAAGAAAATAAGCCTTGTATAGCGGAGGACTTTACAAACATACATACAATTCATCATTTTTTATAATTCAGCCGTTTATCATCCTCTTCTGGACGTAGGCCTCCCTCATATTTCGCTACAAAGTGCGGTCTTACATACAATTAAATGACACTTTGACAATTACCTCCCGACTAAGAACACGAAATTGTTAAGCACAAATTATTATCCTGTGTGGGATTCAAAACCATGACGCTGACATAGTAATCACTAGGTTAGGCAGTTAATATAATAGTTTGCTTATTTTTTATCTGCTTAATTTTCATCATACTATTTTCATCATTCACCGTTGAGATCACAGACCTCCTCATAAGAGGTAATATAATCACCACGCCTTAGCAAGCAGGTCGACAAACGCTGTTGGTGTTATGAGTTTCCCAGAAGAGCGTTGCTGTCTATTCCTCTAAAGATCCTTCTTGTGGAATTCGTGAAAAGAATCAGATAATAATTTTTTCACGAATTTCACAAGAAAGTAAGATGCCTCGTTTCTTTTTATCCCGTTTACACACGTTCCACATTTTAACGTTGTTTTAATTTAATAGAAAGTCGATATATATCTTTTACTTGTAAAGTACATTGGACATCAATAAAAATCAAGGCCTTAAATAATAAAGGTTAAATTTGTTTACAATTCGCGTATTAATCCATTCGTCTTTTATGCAATAATAGCTTCCTGTATCTACAGAACTGGATTACATTATGATAATATATAAAGCTGAAGCGTAAAGTAATTTTATCAGATTCCTATCATCCGACGTAGGCATAACAAGTAATATCAAAATGTTTGTGAAGGTAATATTTTATTCAATAAATAATCTATATATTTAATTTCAATGTATTAAACAAATAAGTGGTGATGGTTTTCCGTGTAGTAAATATTTAGTGGGTGATCGTAAGAGACGACTAAAAGATATAAAACGCATATAAAATCTTTGCGAGAGAAGGAAAACTCGAAACTAAACACTATACCAACACGTCTAATCAACGTGGTATAGTAGGTAAATTTCCCTCCCAATATGGAGGAGGTCCGAGCCCAATAGTGGGACATATATGGGCTATGATGATAATGATGATGATGATGAAATGTTTAGTAATACAATTTAGAATCCTTTTGCTTTCTTATGGCTGATCGCAAAAAACAACGAAAGTTAATAGACAATATTACTGCTGGAGAACTGAATTAACACATAGGACACTTTTTATCCTGCAAATGTGTTCCTTTGAAATAATAGTTCAGGTTTGGGAACGTCACCTTTTTCGCCGTCTAATCCGTGGACAGAAGCTAGTATAATATAAATCATTAATTATGTATCTTTTGCTTTAATCGTGAAAACAAATATCTCGAAGGAACGAGAAAGTTTGATACTTTATTAAAAAATCATGAATATGGGCGCTACCTAGCCTTTACTACATTGGAAGTTAAGATAGCTTAATATATAAGGTCACGTTGGCCTAGCGAATCGTTATAGAAATGTGATTCTATTTTAATTATCACTATCAAAGCAGATAATATCACTAAGTTATATGCTTACGTACTTTTCTCTAATAATACATCTATGAGCGGTTCGACGTCTGTTACTAGAGACATTACTAGAATATTATTCACGCTGAGAAATGATATTTGCCAAGTTTGGCAAGTGACTTGGTAGTCTACTGCTCACTCTCTTTTGATTTTTTTTAAATCATAAATAATAGGATCATCATCATCATCACAGCCCATAAATGTTCCACTGTTGGGCTCGGGCCTCCTCCTTAATGAGAGGGAAATTACCTAATATTTCGCGCTGGTCAGATGTGTTGGTATAGGGTTTTATTTCAAGTTTTCCTTCTCTCATCTATGTGAGAACATCTATATGTTATATGCGTTTTATATACCTTAGTGGTCTCGTACGAGCAGCCACGGGTAAGATATGGAATGGTGAATAGTATTTTTACTCCTCCTGAATTAATAGGATATTCGTCGTTAACACCCGCGTACAAAGTATAATGGTATATAAGTAAGTGATACCTTATATTTGCTAAATAATTGGGTACATATATATTAAATTCTTAAAGATCACCAATTTTGTATATGAAAACTTGTCGAATAATTACTGCAATTACTTATTATCGATCCTGTTATTCTTGGAGTAATTTATTTTAATACCAATGCCCTAAATTATATTAGGGCATTGGGCATTATTAATTAGGGCATATATATATATATATATACATATACATACATATCATAACGCAATATCCCTTAGCAGGGTAGGCAGAGAGAACAGAGTGCCAGAGAACTCTATCTCTGCATACTTCACTCGCTTCCTCAACATTCATAATTCTCTTCTCTTCATATATATATATATATATATATATATATATATATATATATATATATGTATATATATATATATATATATATATATATATATATATATATAGATATATATATATATATATATATATATATAAATATAATATAATATATATATTACGATGTTTTAAAATATCACTATGGAACAAAAATAACATGATTGTTTATTGGTATGCTGCCGTTATATTTTCTTTAGTGAACTCAATAAAACCTATGTAATGTATTTTTTAATCCCGTCATTATATAGAAAAAACTTTGCTTCAATATCGATATTTTTATACAAGTTTAATAATTATAAATAAATTATAGGAAGCAATTTTCTTTAAAGATATTGAATACTCATTTCCTATAACGCCTGCGCGAATTTTTATAGCTTCATGCTTACTATCATTATCTGCTCTTGACATATTTTTATTGATTACATTTTTAATATATTTTTTCTTAGTATAGCAAAGGCTAACGTGTTATTACCTAATGTTATACATGTATAAGACAGAAACAGATAAAATGATTTAAAAAAGAGTGATTTTTATCAAAATCTTACACCAACCCATCTAGCCATCTTTCTTAAGGAGGTTTCTAAGCTCTTTATCAGTTTAAATTAACATTTTAGCGACGAGAGTAAACTTATCTATTTGATTAGAAACTCTTCTACCAAGCATGGTGATAATGTCCTTATCATCACCACATTAGAAAGCCCATTTTCGATAATGTTGATAGGCTAGTATGTAATGTAAGAATTAATAACTTCATGTCATCACCATCTCAGTTCATATGCCCCACTACCATGTTCGAACCTCCTCCAAAATAGGAGGGAATTTGGTTTACTGTACAACACTGATCAACGTGTTGGTATGGGGTTTTTATTTCGAGTTTATTACTCTGTCTTACATAGCTGTTATTTGCATATTGTATTTCTTAGCCGTCTTTTACAATTCCCCCTGCAAGATAGAAGGGGAATTGTTTTCTTACTCCGTCACCACACATAGCCTTAATGTAATTATTAACAATATATACTCTCCAATAATAAAATAACACAAATTTATAAATGAAGAAAAATTAAGTATTAATTTTGGTATGTATTTATTGTAGTTCGTCGCTATTCTTGCCTTGGCCGTCGCCGTGACCGCGTCCGATCTCTCCAGCTTCTCATATGGAGTAGCAGATCCTTACACTGGCGACTTCAAGAACCAAGTAGAGAGCCGCGTTGGTGATAACGTGCAAGGCCAGTACTCACTTCTGGAGTCTGATGGCACCCGTCGTACTGTGGACTATGTTGCTGGTGCTGGAGGTTTCAACGCTGTCGTACGCAAAGACCCAGCGCTAATTGCCACTGCACCTGTGCTCGCCACCCCTGCCCTTACTTATGGTGCTTCTGCTTATCCTTATGGTGCCCCTTACGGTTTTGCCAGATTTGGAGCTCTTGGATACAGCTCCGCCTTGCCCTACAGCAGATTGTATTATTAATATCCTTCCAAAACGACCTAATAAATAAAAAATAAATCTGTAGCTCAATAATGCAGTTTGATTTTAATATTTTAACTAAAATATACTACTTATAAAATTTCACATATCCTGAAAGAATAAATGAAGGTCTAATGCCCATTTTCACCACTGATACCTAAATTTTAGGCAACTTTACAAACAAACTTTACATCAATTAATTATTGATGTTGTCATTCACAATAGCATTGCATTACACAATTATCCGTATGGTGACGGAGTAAGAATACAATAGGGAATATGCACGTGACTCCAAAATGAACAAAATATTTTTATTTGTAATCTTTATTGCTTAAAAAATATACCTATACAATTATTTTTGAAATTCATCATTATTTACTAGTGATATTTAATTATCAAAAATCAGCTTTTTTGAAATTCGCTCGCAAATTTCTTCACATTGTCTGTTCTCATGGCCTTGCACCATTTTTTCTTATTTATTACATTTCTCGGCATAAGGAAATATACCTACTTTGTTAGGTGCAGTTTTGATAATATTTTGGTACATAGGAACGACACAATATTTATACTACGGTTTTCTGTTCTATTCCATGGTAATAAGACTACTACACTCACTTTTTTAATTTTCTATCTTCGTGAACCAAACATTTCGTTGTTGACATCCAACTTGTGTGTGTATTCTGACGTCACAGAAGTGCGCCATAATGGCCGCGTTTAAATCGTCCAAAAGTTAAAGTGATTTTAATATTTTTTTTTTAGCATAATGGTTTATATTTTGGATGTATTTTATTTATTTTTGGTAATGTAATAACTAGTAGAAACGTTTAAAAAAATAAAAGAAAGTCGTGCATATTACCCATTCACCACCCCCATATTTTACCTGTGGGTGATCGTAAGAGATGACTATGGGATATAAAACGCATATAACATCTACGCAAGAAAAGGAAAACTCAAAACAAAACCCTATACCAACACGTCTGACAAACATGGTATAGTAGGTCAATTACACTCCCATTTTGGAGGAGGCTCGAGCACAACAGTGGGACATATATGGGCTGAGAAGATGAGATGATGATGTTGTCATTAAGATTGTCTTCACTGTTACTTAAAGTTTAGGTATCATTAATGCAATTAGAAATGTTAAGTTTAAGTTAAGTTTCAATTTTATTTATTAAGGGTGATCTCATTACCTTTATCTATGCCTAGCCATAGACAGTGTATAATGTGGTTTCTAATGTTTACGCGAGTATTACACATTTAAAATAAAACAACTTATACGGATTCTATCGCGTTTGAATATGATTTTTAATTTGCCCGAGGTTTCAACACATGCGAAAGTGGAAGGATGTAGGTACCGGGGGAGACCGAGACTCACCCACCTAAACCAGATTGGTCACGTACTGAAGGAAGGTGGAGTCAAGAGTCTCCGAAACCGGCGAGCGTGTATGAAGAGAATTATGAATGTTGAGGAAGTGAGTCAAGTATGCAAGGATAGAGTTCTCTGGCACTCTGTTCTCTCTGCCTACCCTGCAAGGGATATGGCGTGATGATATGTATGTATGTATGTATTGGAGAACATTTTCAAACAATACTAACAAATAATTTTTTGTGTCTACTTTAAATTTAACCCAGAAACTCACGATCATCAGACGTATACTTATACCGTTGGCTTCAAGGGTTGGTTCATAATAAAGTTTTGATTGTCTTAATATTGTCTCACAGTAGAACTATATATTTTCATATATCAAAAAAGTTAGACACAGGTGTTTCCGAACTAAAAGGGACGAACCCAAACTGAAACTATAAGGGAACTTCATTAAATAATGACCCTTGGAGAATTTGGTATCTATTATGTTTCTCATGATAGATTGATTGTTATAGTTAGCAGTTACAGTATTTTATGAAGTATATAGTGTTCTAAGTTTAATAAACCCACTTTAAGAAAATTAATTTTGTAAACAAACCAGCATGACAATTCCATTAAACATAAAAAGAGCACGGTCAAAAAGTCTGTGGAATAGCTTAAAATAAATAAAAAAAAAGTATAATGTTCTAAATAACTTAAATTTCACTTTAAAATTTACAAGGTAGAAACTTTTAAATGTTTATTTTTATTTTTTTTGCTGCGATTTATCCCCAAAAACTAAACACAATAACTTTCACTACACAATTCTTAGTCCAATAAAGTATAGGGCCTATTGTCATTAATCGTATACCAAATGGCTTGCTGCTGAGATATTTTTTGAAAATATTTTAGTATATCAATTAACGAAAAAAAATCTTGAAAAATTCTAAGATAGTTTGAAAAAAGCTCTTACAATACTTTTTTTGCTTCACCGAGTCTCCGACTCTACTCGTCTCACCATCGCAGCAACTTATTTGTGTCAAACTGTATTTTTAGCCCATCACGATACGATTAAATAGACCATCATCATAATCATTATCCACTTGCTCTTATCCCAATTTATTTGGGGTTGGGTTATTAAATCTTATTCTTCCATACAACCCTATCAGACGTCATCTCTATGGTCACTCCTTGTTAATCCATGTCATGTTTAACGTAGCCCATCCATCTTTTATTCGGTCTTTCCTTACCCCTAAAGCCTTCGACATTACATTACGGATAAATAGAACATGAGTGGTGATTTTGTAAAGTGAATAGAAATATAAAACTATGCAAGGCTTTCAAGATTCGACCTATCTAGAAACACACTGCATTACTTTTCTATTTACTTCTGTCAGATATGACTTTTACGCAGACTTATTCGCGGGCAAAATATAGTTTTATATAAAAAAGTGCTTTAAGAAATAAACGAGCACGCTGAAAGCTTCTGCCGGATCTTTTCAGGTTGTGTTATGATATGGTGCTAACTTATTAGATTAATTTTGGATCTTGACAACATAAAAATAGTGTCCCAGGTTTTATACATGATTAATGATTTCATTTGATAAATGATTCAAAGCTTAATAATTTCTGCACCTCTCCCGGATCTGCGCCCTTTACCTTTGTATATTAATTTCGGTACTGATGATTACATGTGAAAGTAAATTTGAAATAAAACGGTGCTCTAAACTCGCTTGGTTATCGTGTATAGTATATTCTAGCGAGGGTAGTATAGTATTTTCCAGAAGTCTTGAAACTCAATAAATATCCATAACTCTTAAAATAAATCATAACTAATATTAGAAATGTGAAGCTTTCACGCTTAAACCACTAAGCCATTATTTTTTTATAAATGGAAAGCAACATTATCAGCAAGTAAAGCAAAGCATTATACGGTTAAAACCGCGGCACTATGCTAAAAAGTTGTAAAGCAAGAATACTTAGAGGACGCGCTTAATGGAGGTCTTTATTATATTCGCAAATACTTTATTTTTTGTGTCATCATCATCATCATCCAGCTCATATATGTACCACTGTTGGGCTCGAGCCTCCTCCATAATGGGAGGCCAATAGACCGACTATATTACACTGGTCAGACGTGATGGTATAGGGTTTTATTTCGAGTGTTCCTTCTTTTGCATAGATTTTATATGCGTTTTATATTCCTTAGTCTCTTACGATCACCCACGGGTAAGATAAGGGGTGGTGAATTGTATTCTTACTCCGTCACCACATGGAAATATTTTTTTGTGTGGTGATATGTTAATAATACAATCTACCATCGTTATGAATCTAACATTACTATTGATCATTAAAATAATGAGCACTTCATAACCTTGAAGTGTCACGCCCACTGTGGTCTTTAATTTGCCTGCCAAGAGTGCGATTATTATGACAATGATCATCATCATCACCATCACAGCTCATATATGTCTCACTGTTGGGCTCGGGCCTTCTCCCTAAAGGAAGGGAAATTAACCTACTATACCGCGCTGGTCAGACGTGTTGGTATAGGGTTTAGTTACGAGTTTTCCTTCTCTTGCATAGATGTTATATGCGTTTTATATTCCTTAGTCTCTTACGATCACCCACGGGTAAGATAAGGGGTGGTGAATTGTATTCTTACTCCGTCACCACATGGACAATAATATTACTTGGGAATGCTTATCTTTAACAACTCAATAGATTGATGTATCAATGAATGAAGAAATGTAAAGCATTAAACATCAGAAACCACGAATAAAACGTTTAGCGACGCACATGGACTCAAAGCATCATTCACCAATTGATTTATACGACACCTTCGATAATAAAATGCATGTTAACACACCGTACAATACCTCCGTCAATAAAATGAGCGCTCTTGGCTCGCCCTCGTATATCTTTTAAGCTCATGTATGATCCACTACTGGGCTCAAACCTCATCCAAAGTAGGTGGGAAAATAATTTAGTATATCGTGGTGGTCAGATGGTTTGGTATAGGATTCGATTTCGAGTTTTGCTTCTTTTGTATAGATGTCTACTCAATATCATATTACTCTAACGTCTTTTACGATATCCACGAACAAGATAAGGGGTGATAAACTCTATGCTATCCAATACCACTCAAAATCACATTAGTTAACCACCACACGATGTAATATTATGTTAACGATATACAAAACACATGTAGGTTATCTAGTGGTAGGACCACGCTGTTGACAGTTCTCTGTCTACAGCCGAGTGTCGGTCCGACCGGGGTAGTATCACACTCTTGCAGAAGATTGACGTCTGAGTAATGGCAATGTGCTATTGCGCTTCATTCGGTGAGCGAGAGAAACGGAAGCCCAACTGGGTGGGTTTTGGGATTTTATTGGTAGGCAGTGGCCTAAGCTATACCCTTGGTGTTGCAAAGGTCCATGGGCGGCAGTGACACATACTATCAGGTATGATGCTTGCTTGTTGGCCACCATAAGCAATAAAAAAAAAGTTTAATGATTAAAAAAATATCTCTTGATTTATCTTTCAGGGTATAAAAATGGGTATGTAAATGTATAAATTCGTGTTGTTTAGTAAATCAAATCAAGCAATCTGTGATTGTTTATTTTTACTTGAAAGTAAAATGTAATCCCTTTTTTTTTTTTTTGGTGGTGGGCTACGGTCGGCGCACTCCTCGCACCACTCCATCCGGGGTGACAGAGGGGCGTAAGCACGCACACCAGTAACCCACTCGTGACGTCGCTTTCATCGTTGGGCCGACCACCTGAGCAGAGTGACTTGACGTCAGTGGTCGGCCCGACGGAATACCCCTGAGGAGTACCCTCTCCGCGACCGACGCCCCCCTTCGGGTAGGATGTCGGTCTTTCCTCACGCGGTCGGCCTCTCGGAGGGTGACGGACTAATTCCCCAGTCACCCGCGGCCTCGGCTGGAGCGGTATTAGGCGCAGGTAATCGCACCTGCGCCGCCCCAGTCGCCGGCGGCAGCTCGCGTCGTCGAGGAGACGCTCCTCGCGCACGCGCTCCGCCGCCTCTTTCCGCGAGACTACTGCCTCGCAGAAGATTGCGACCGCGTCCCAGTTCCTGACGCTGTCGAGCATCGCTCTGGCGATGGTCGGCAGCGTCAGGTCGGCACTGATGATTGACGAGTTCACGACGCTGCTCTGCCCAAGCGGCACAAACCTCGAGCGTGTGCTGCACCGTGTCTTCGTCACAATCGCAGTGGTGGCAGGACAGTGTACTCTCCCTCCTGACGACCGTGTGCAGGTATTTGGCGAAGCATCAATGCCCCGTCAAAACCTGCACCAGTCGGAAGGAGAGCACCCCGTGCCGTCGTTCCAACCACTGCATCAGCGCCGGCCGGAAGGCCTCCACGGTCCGCACACTGAAACGAGGCCTCTCCAGCCGGACTGCCCAACGGGCAATGACGTCTAGGCGGGCGTCGACGCGCGAGGCGGTGAGTTCCCTCAATGAGTCCACACCGCCCTCCGCACGCACCCCCGACACCCGCCAATACAAATTGGCGAGCATTTCCGCCTCCAGGTCCCACGGGGGACTCCCAGCCAACAGGCACGCTGCCTCCGTCGGCACCTTGCGGTACCCGCATACAGCCTTGACCGCCATGGCCCTCTGTGGTCGCCACAGAAGAGCCCTGAGTCGGACGGTCAGGGAACCCGCCCACATCAGAGCGCCGCACAGGGCCATCGACCGGACGACCCCGTTGTACAGCTGTCAGCACGTAGCGCTCCGTCCGCCCACATTCGGCATAAACCATGAAAGGGCGGACGCCGCGCCGACGAGCCGCAGAACGAGCCTGCGGAAATGCTCCCGAAACCACCAATGCCCGTCGAGCACCAGGCCCAAATACCTCATATGGGCCCAGATGCTGATGTCAACCGAATTGACGGTGATCGAAACGGCGATGGGAGGGCCCATGCGGGGCCCATAGAACAAGAAGGCCTCCGTCTTGTCCAGGGCCACCCTCAACCTCAGCGCCTCGATCCGCCTGACGATCTCTTCGGTGCCGAGAGTCGCCAGGCCTGCCGCCTCCTCCAGCGTCCCACCACGGGCTGTGACGAGCGTGTCTTCGGCGTAACAGATCACGCCCAGCCCGGGTGGGAGGCTCCCTCTCAATGCCCAGTCGTAGCCGATGTTCCACAGGGTGGGTCCTAGGACCGACCCCTGTGGGACACCGCACGTCATGGGCGTTCGCACAACGTCCCCTACTCGGTTGGTGTAGAGGACGCTGCGCTGCTCCAGATAGTCTGCCACTAGCCGCCAACGGCTCAGACTCCTCGGCGGCTTCGGAAGCCAAGCTCCTCTCCTCCATACTGGACGGCTCTGCGGCATTGCCGCCCTCATCCCGGCTTCGGCCGACCTCATCGTCGGACGACTCTGCAGCCTTCCCACCCTTGTCCAACGGCTTCTCCGAGGCCGTGTCGGTGTCGGAGTTTCCAAAGCTCTCCGACAACGGCCCTGCGGCTTTACTGCCGCCCTCACTCCGCGACGGCTCTGCGGTAGATCCGCCCTCGTCGCTCGACAACTCCGTTGGGCTGCCACTCCTTCTCTTCTCCTTGAACTGCCCTGCGACATCGTCGCCCTCATCCCGGGATACACACCCGCCGCCGGCCGCCCTCCGCGACGGCCCTGCAGTGCTACCACCATCCACTTGCGACGGCTCTGCGGCTACTGTGCCGCCCTCGTCGCTGGGAACGCTTGGGCCAGTTTTATGTTGGCTTGGCAAGGCCGTAGGGTAGGATCCATTTTGGTTCCCACGAGAATGGGAGAATTGACAGTCCAACCGAGCAGAGATCCCTGTGTTCGGGCAAGCCTACATTTACCAACCAGGGGGGCAGCCGGTACCCTGGCTGGAGCGTGCTAACGACGGAACAACCCATCTGCCATGCATCTTCTCGCCGCACGCCAGAACTTAAGATTCTGGGTGATTTCCGAACTCGAATGTCGATTCGAATTCTTTATAGAGGTTGTCTTCCTCGCGGTCCGGGCGGTTAAGCCAAGACCCTCGCTCCTGAAATTAAGACAAGTAAAGAATCAGGTTTACAATATGTCGACGGTGGCATATGCCTACCCAGCCCTCAAATGAATGAGTGACTGAGCCCGCCGAAGATTCGCGTCCGGTCACCCTCTACGAGTAGAGGGCTAGGAGCGAAACAGGGCTTCCCAAAAAAGAGGATCCCTCTAGCGCCAGATATTCGCTACGGGAGACAATCCATCAGAATGATCTGGGGGACTGCCGCCCGCACCCAGGGTACACCACGCGGAGGTTTCTGACATTGTACCCCAAAAAATGTAATCATTGCAGATATTATATCAAATTTGCTTTGTATATCTTCCTTTAATAAGTTATCTTTGATCTTTTTTATTCATTATTTTATTCATTTTATTATTTGAATTAGTATTTATTTACGAAAATTATGTAATTATTAAAAGAATATATATATTTTTTATAATAGAAATATGTAACCTCCGAGAGTTTATTATTTTGAATCGTATTGGGATGAATTTATTAGCCTAACCCGTTTTAGTAGAGTATTATTTCCAGAAAGCGACTGCTAATTGACTTCCACAACTCAAAGTGATGACAATATTTTAGAATAAAGCTAGATGATAGAATAATTTAGGGTAATGACTTTTCATATCCACTGTCATAAATATCCATGGCAGGATACTTAGTAATGACTCCACATATCAACTGTAATAGATGTTCACAGCAATCCATGTTCATACTTTTGGCTTGACCACGGTGTTACGAAAATATGGTGTGGGATTCTATAGCTCCGCACTAGTCCTAGGTTGTCATAAATTCTCCAAAAAGATCTTGGGAATCGTAGATAATTTTCTCACTGTGTATTCTTTCGACATAAGAGCAATCGTAAACATTTACATTTGTAAGTTTCTAATACATACATACATACATATCATCACGCCATATCCCTTGCAGGGTAGGCAGAGAGAACAGAGTGCCAGAGAACTCTATCTCTGCATACTTCACTCGCTTCCTCAACATTCATAGTTCTCTTCATACACGCTCGCCGGTTTCGGAGACTCTTGACTCCACCTTCCTTCAGTACATGACCGATCTGGTCTAGGTAGGTTAGTCTCGGTCTCCCTCGGTACCTACATCCTTCCACTTTCGCATTGTATATCTTCTAATAGTCTTAGGAATGCTGTGTCTTAAGTATGTCGTGCAGAATTGGGGCCTATACTTCTGTGTACCAATCTATTGCTTACCTACTTGCTCATTGTTGCGTCATACTAACTTTTTTAAAGCAACAGCCAACGAAACTTAAATTGGCTTCTCAAACGCCGACACAAAAACTCGTACGCTTGACTCCACCTTCCTTCAGTACATGACCGATCTGGTCTAGGTAGGTTAGTCTCGGTCTCCCTCGGTACCTACATCCTTCCACTTTCGCATTGTATATCTTCTAATAGTCTTAGGAATGCTGTGTCTTAAGTATGTCGTGCAGAATTGGGGCCTATACTTCTGTGTACCAATCTATTGCTTACCTACTTGCTCATTGTTGCGTCATACTAACTTTTTTAAAGCAACAGCCAACGAAACTTAAATTGGCTTCTCAAACGCCGACACAAAAACTCGTACGTCTATACATCGTAACTCTGAACGCTGATTTTGATAATTTTCTTTTTGTTTGAAAAGTAACTTGATCAAAAGTAAATCTGTACAGTTTTGTTTGTATTGAAGCTTGTTTATTTCACCTTATGAGAAAATTAATAAAGATATTTTATTAATTTTTTATAGCTTATTTTGTGCTCAATGCTAAAACAGTTCTGCACCAAAATTGGTGTAACGTAACTGGCTATAAATCCCTCATCAGAGAAAAGAAGTACATATAATAAAAGGAATAATATGTAAAGGTTTTTATGAAATGTAACAGTAGAAATAGGGCTGTTGGTAGTCATCTGAATAAAGAAAAGGGCTTCTTAATGCGCTAGTTTCAATATTATCGTCATCATCTCGACTCACATATCCACTGTTGGGCTCGAACCTTCTCCAAAATGAGAGGGGAAAATGACTTTCACGCTGGTGCTGTCCAAACCTGCTGGTATAGGGTTTTATTTCGAGTTTTCCCTCTCTTGCATAAATGTTATATGCATTTTATACCTTTTAGTTGTCTCTTACGATAACCTACGGGTAAGACAGGGAGTGGTGAATTGTATTATTACTCCGTCACCACATAGATTGTTAGTAGTTGAAAATAAGAAATAAGAGTTTCAGGAATTGAAATTCGATTCTCAGGCCTACAAAAAGCGCGAGTTTTCTCTAGCCGAGTTCACTACCTGATCAGTTCAAAATGTACCTACCTTTATAACTAGATCTTTTGTGCAATATCTAAACATATTTGCGTTTAGCTGTTACACAAAAGAACTAGCTATAAAACTTTTATCAATCATTCCATTCAACCGTTTATATGTTGCCAATCATTCCATGCATTGCCGTTTATATGTTGCAAGTTAAAATTAAAAGAATTTAAATAAACATACATTTTCTTATCATCATCATCATCACAGCTCATATATGTCGCACTGTTGGCCTCGAGCCTCCTCCATAATAGGAGGGAATTTTACCTACTATACCACGCTGGTCAGACGTGTTGGTATAGGGTTTTGTTTCGAGTTTTCCATCTCATGCTATTATAAGCGTTTTTTTTATCCCTTAGTGGTCTCGTACGATCACTCACGGGTAAGATTAGGGGTGGTAAAATGTATTCCTACTCCGTCACCACATGGAAAGATTTTTTCGAAAAATTTCTTATAAGAAATACAAATTGAATATTTTGCATCTACTCAAATACGTCTACAGATGTCCTTCAAACTCATTCGAAGCGCAGTTTTCTTGTAGTTAGGTCTTCATTGATAGCGAGCATATATTTAAGCATAAAATATATTTTGTATTACTTAAAATGGACAGCAAGAAAACCATTATGATAAACTTGTAATAAAAATTGTGATCATCAAATCCGTCTGTCAATCGTAGATATTATGGTATTATTTTTCTGTGGGGCCAGTGACCGACTGTGGGCTATGGGTGTGGCAACCACTGACAATATATGGGCTAAAAAATTAAGAATGAGATTTAAATTAGAATCATCAGTATATATATAATAAGAGCCCATATTTGCACTGCGCCAACTGTGCGAAAAATATCGTGGTGCACATAAAAACTTGCATATGGTATACGTTGACCTCGAGAAGGCCTACGACAGAATACCGAGAACAGTTTTGTGGTGGGCATTGAAAGAGAAAAGTGTGCCTGTGAAGTATACTAGGTTAATCTGTGCTATGTACCAACGATCTAGGTCGTACGTAAAATCAGCGGCTGGAGACTCCGACGAGTTCAGTGTGCAGGTGGGTTTGCACCAAGGGTCGGCGTTAAGTCCTTACCTCTTCCTGTTGATAATGGATGCGTTAACATCGGAGATACAGGAAGAGGCACCCTGGTGCATGCTATTCGCTGATGATATTGTTCTCGTCGGAGAAGAAGGACTTGAGGTACAGAGCATGCTGGAGAAGTGGCGCTGTAAGTTGGAGAATGTTGGCTTGAAAATCAGCAGACCTAAAACAGAGTATATGTTCTGCGATTTCGGCGGTCTCTCCAATTTTACACCCATATCTCTAGATGGAGTACCTATACCAGTATGCTCGGATTTTCGATACCTCGGTTCTCTTATCCAAAGCGATGGCGACCTGGATCGTGCGGTGAAACACAGAATGGATGCGGGATGGATGAAATGGCGGCAGGTCACGGGTACAACATGCGACCCCAAAGTACCCCCTAAATTAAAGGGTAAAATATATAAAACCCTAATAAGACCTGCTGTACTGTATGGATCAGCATGTTGGGCGACCAAAGCGACGGATGAGAGACGACTGCATGTAGCGGAGATGCGAATGTTGAGATGGATGTGTGGTGTGACGAGATTAGATAAAATAAGAAATGAGCATATAAGAGGAAGTTTGAAAGTTGCGCCAGTGACGGAAAAGTTAAGGAGTGAAAGGTTAACATGGTATGGACATGTAATGAGACGGGATGAAAGAAATGTTGTTAAGAAAGTTTTAAATATGAATGTTGAAGGCTTTAGGGGTAAAGGAAGACCAAAGAAAAGATGGATGGACTGCGTGAGGTATGACATGGATAGACAGGGAGTGACTGCAGAGATGACGTCTGATAGGACTGTATGGAGGAAGATGACATATTGCGTCGACCCCAAGTAATTGGGATAGGAGCAGGATGATGATGATGAAGAGCTCATCAGTTCTTTCTTTCATTCCTATTACTCATTCATTTTTCTTACTCATTTATTATTCATTCCTACTCTTATCCCAATTACTTGGGGTCAATACAATATGTACTCTTATTTCATAGTACATATTCTAGAAGTTATTAGCAATAGTTTTATGACCGGCCGCCTGCCAGACGTCAACCCTCCTTAGGAATGCAATTGTTGACCAAACGGCATCAGATGGTGTTACTCCAGGTCCTTATAAGGCTCTTAGTCGTCTTTTACGACATCCACGAGCAATCAAAGGTTGGTAGTATCGCTACAACACAGTCTGTATATAGTCTTATAAATAGTATAATATTATTATATTATATATAAGAGCTTTTTTTTTTTCTTTTTAATTTTTTTATTGGTGGGCTATGGATGCGTCTCGCCCCGCCAAATCGGTCCGGGGTGACGGAAAAGGCGGCGCGTGACCCCATAGACCCACCGTAAAACCTTCTCTCTTCGCCGTGCGAGCGGACCACCGGTACTCGATTTTAACTTCGGTGACCATATATAATAAGAGCTATACATTTAAATATTCCGCTATTTGTATATCGATGCTGAGACCACGTCTTTTTCAAACATCGCTCCCGTTGTACAATTTTACTTTCCTTCGAGGTTTACGGCCAGTTGCGACAATATTGGCTCCTCCTAGCATTTGATAAATAAAAACTTTCTGTGCAAAAATGTTTTATGTAATACATTTCAAGCTAGATACGGTGTAATGTAAAAATAGAATGTAATATAACCAAGATTTTTTTTGGGATTCGGCAATTTATAGATTTTATTTAATAAGATTTACAGATTTTATTTTTCCGTGTGGTGACGGAGTAAAAATACTATTCACCACCCCATATCTTATCCGTGGGTGATCGTACGAGACGACTAAAGGATATAAAACGCATATAACATCTATGCGAGAGAAGGAGAATTCGAAACAAAATCCTATACCAACACGTCTGACCAGCGCGGTATAGTAGGTTAATTTCCCTCCCATTATGGAGGAGGCCCGAGCCCAACAGTGGGAAATTTATGGGCTGTGATGATGATGATGATTTAAGAAGACATTTTTTTGATAATTTCAGTACTGTTTGTTGTTAGTGAACAATAGATATATAGTTAGCACAACTGTAAGTCTTGTAGAAGGTATAATATAAGTACGTGAATAAATAAAAACTGTTACTATAATATTTATTTCTATTTAACGACGTTTTTTTTTGACGGCGCGCTATGTTGTAATCACACCCCGATAATTCTGTCTGGGGCGACAGATAGAACGGCGTGCGACCCCATAGTTGTAGTTGTCTTCGGTGGCCCATGCAGCGGTCTACCCTCACGGGTATCCTCTCGAGTTCACTTCCGGATTTCTAGACAAAATGTCTCGTCATCAGGGCGTCGTCCTCAGCTCACTCCGAGCGTCACCCACTGCCTCTGCTAGGGATTTAATGACAACACTAAGAAATTTCAAACCGGTTTGGAGTTTTGACGAAAACATAAAAATATCTTGCGACACGTGTGTTCAAAATTATAATGAATACTTTAGTATTTTATAGCTTAATATTAAATAATTTGGCTAGTATTATATGTATCATAATACAGAGAAAACGTTACAGTGTAGAGCATATCATATAATAGTGGTAAACCTGTACTTGCATATTCTGCAAAAATGCTCAAAAAAATCATTAATTTGGTTCTCAGCAAACAATTAATGATTTCATTTACTAACAGACAGCGATTATGAACTAGTTAATAAAAATGTAAATACACGTGTTTTTATTGCTTTTGGTGGCAAACAAGTAAGCAACACACCTTTTTTTTTTTTTTTTTTTGCGGTGGGCCATGGACGTCGCACCCCGCCAAGTCGGTCCGGGGTGACGGAAGAGGCGGCGCGCAACCGCATTAACCCACCCTGCAAGCACCTCTTCTTCGCCGTGCGAGCGGGCCACCGGTACCCGATTTTTGTCTTCGGTGGCCCAAGTAAGCAACACACCTGATGATAAGTGTCACTGCTGCCTATGAACATTTGCAATACTAGTACATAGTTAGATCGCCGCCTACGCATTAAAACCCCAAACCCACAAAGAAAGTTGAGCTTCCGGCTTTCTCGCTCACAGAACGAAACATAGCAGCACATTGCAACTGCTCAGATGTCGATTTTCTACGAAAGTGTGGTACCAGGACCGGTCAGCTGATTTAGACAGAAAACTGTCAACAGTGTGTTCCTGCCACTATTTATTATTATTCTACGAGTAATGAAGACACAACTTGGTTATAGTTATAAATAATATAATAAATATATCATTACATTAACAGTACATTCGACTAAAGGATTTTGTATTTATTATCATGAATGAAATAAAAATAAAAAAGAATGTCTAGATTTTGGTACAATGTGGGTTTATTTTTGAAGAACAACGACTGTAATATTATAGTATATTACATATTTTATACCCCTCTCAGACATAAAGGTATGAGACAAAAAGTCTTATAAACAATAAGAGCATTCATATTATTAAATAAAGAAAGATCTAAATCCATCCTTGTGGTGATGGAGTAATAACAATATATATATATATATATATATATATATATATATATATATATATATATATATATATATAGCTGTGTGGTAGCGGCTACGAATACTACCAATTCTTACTTTGCTCGTGGATGTCGTAAAAGATGACTAAGAGCCTTCTAACGACCTGGGATGATCCCTGATGCTGTTCTATCAACAATTACATTCCCAATGGGCATTGACGTCTGGCCGGCGGCCGGTCATAAAATTGCCATAAAATGGTCATAAAATTGCCAATAACTTTTACGATATGTACTATGAAAGAAGAGTACATATTGTATTTCACCCCAGACAATTGGGATAAGAATAGGAGAATGATGAATGATATATATATATATATATATATATATATATATATATATATATATATATATATGTATATATATATCCACCCTTTAATTGCCTATCTGTTATCATAAAGACGACTAAGGAACGCAAGTTGATTGACTAAGCTGAAGACCGATGACGGTACTGTCATTTCATCCCAGAGTGAGATCTTGGGAGGGGTCGAAAGGTTCTATGGACAGTTATATAAATCATTCCGAAGTCGAAGTCCTGTTGTCGGCTTGATCCAAGACCCCAGATCCAAGCTAACTCGGCACTATTTATATATACCGAAGAAATCCCGGATATTAGCTTGTGCGAGATCAGAATGGCTCTCGAACAACTACGGAATGGTAAGGCACCGGGAGATGACGGAATTACGGCAGAGCTACTGAAGGCAGGCGGTAAGCTGGTCTTAAAAGCCCTTCAAAAGCTATTTAATTCCGTTATCCTAGGGGGCGACGTTCCAGAGTCGTGGACCAGGAGTGTGGTGGTGCTGTTCTTCAAGAAGGGCGACAAAGCTCTTCTAAAGAACTACAGACCCATCTCACTCTTGAGCCACGTCTACAAGTTGTTTTCGAGGGTCATTACTAATCGACTCACGTGCAAGCTTGATGACTTCCAGCCGCCCGAACAAGCTGGCTTCCGAAAAGGCTATAGCATCATAGACCATATTCTCACGCTTCGGCAGATGATCCAGAAAACCGAGGAGTACAATCGGCCTCTGTGTATAGCGTTTGTGGACTATGAGAAAGCCTTTGATTCAGTCGAAACTTGGGCGGTGCTGCAGTCCCTTCAGCAGTGCCAAATAGACCATCGTTATATCGAAGTGCTGAAGTGTTTGCATAGGAGCGCCACAATGTCAGTCCGTATCCGGGATAAGATAAGAGTACAAAAACGATCCAGTTGCAGAAAGGCGTGAGAAAGGGAGATGTCATCTCTCTGAAACTGTTCACCACTGCACTGGCAGATGTCTTCAACCTCTTAGACTGGACCGGACTCGATATTAACATTAACGGCAAATACATCACTCATCTTCGATTTGCAGACGATATCGTTGTTATGGCAGAATCCATGGAAATGAAAACTCCAATTAAATGAATGAAATTCAATTCGTCTAGTGGCACTAACTGTACAAACTATCAATAATGAGGTACATGCCACTTAACGAGAGTGGGGTTATAATCACACCTATGACATATCTATCATGAGACTGTTTAAAATAACATCAAATTATTTGTACTGGTATTAAGAATACAAAATGTTGAACATCCTTTCTTTGCCAAAGGTATCGTAATATGCTGTCTAAGCGAGCACTGTGAGACTCTTGCAGCGAACCTTGGTCTTGCATTTGGGCAATACTAATTTAAAGTTATTTTTACTTACTCCGTGTGGTGACGAAATATAATTCACCACCCCCTGCCTTGCTAGTGGGTGTTGTAAGATACAATTAGGAGATACAATATGCAGATAAAATCTATGAAAAAGAAAGAAAACTTAAAACAAAAACCAATACTAAACAGTTTGATAGGCCAGGTGAATTACTCTCCAATTGCGGAGCAGGTTTTATCTCAGTAGTAGAAAATATGAGCTGAAATGATGATATTACGGAAAGAAGATCCTTCTAAGTTTCCCGAGCACTGCCAGCCAAGTTGGGTTCATCGGCTGACTTTCTTTATTTCTTACTTGAAATTGGAACTACCTAATTGGACTGTTTGTCCTAGGTAACCACAGTGATAGAAAACTTCGAGATTCGCATTTACAATCAGGACCGGTACAGAAATGACATGGGCAGTATACGTGTGACTTTTGTCTTGTTTATGTTTATTAGCAGACTGCCACGTTGGGAAACCTTCGTCGACGTCATTGAGCATAGTGCCAAGGTCCACCAGGGATTCTGTTATGGCTACAAAATCATCTGCAAATCGAAATTGAGTGATGTATTCGCTATTGATGTTGATGCCAAGTCCGGTCCAGTCTAAGAGTTTTAAGACTGAAGAGCTGAAAGATCCAGCGCAGTGGTGAACAATTACGGAGATATAACATTTCCCTGTCTCACATCTTTCTTCAAATGAATCGGTTCAAATAAAGCCTTTCTATACAAGCGCTTCAGCACTTCGATATACCGATATATTACTTTGTAAATATCCAGACTTTATTATAATGAATATTATGAAGAATAAAGCAAAAGTGTTTAGTTTAGATAGATGAAATAAACCACCGTTTTTCTGATCAGTCATTAGTGAACGGAGTTTTAGGAATTAAGTCATATAGTTTCTTTGTCCAACTTCTAGATTCATCATCATTCTCCTACTCTTATACCAATTACTGGGGGTTAACGCAATATGTAAACATACTTATTGCAAAAGTTTTATGACTAGCCTTCTGATTCACGTTAACTCTCCTTACGAATATAATTGTTGAGCAAACGGCATCAGGTAGAATTGGCCCAGTTCAATATGAAGTTTTTAGTCGTATTTTACGACATCGACGAGCAAAGTCCTTACTTTGCTCGTCGATATCGGATTGGTAATATTCCCAACTGCTACCACACAGCATACTAAATGAATATCCTATATTTTGTTATATAATGAGAGATTTTGACAGAACAATTATGACGCAGTAATTTAAGTAAAAATTATCATATTGATCATTGTCGCCGGATTTAATTGATATGCAAAACAGTGATTTATGGAGTCCGCAAATTATTACTGTGAGTTTGGGTGTACTTTTTATCATTTAATCTGGTTTAATAATTTTATAAATTTTATACTTTATTGTAGAATTTATTTTTATAAAAAATAAATTCAACAAATTTGTTTCATAGCTACGCATATTGACATTTCGACCGAGACCCCAATATAAAATTAGGTGCGTTGTTGCCTCAAACCTATCACAATTTTCCGTGCAGTCGAGCGCAGTGTTCTGACATAGCTTGTTACATAAATAGAAATTTAATAACGATGCCCCTTTGTTGATTGTATAATCTAAACACCTAACAGATATGTTTAAAGATGAGGATATTAACCTTTTCTGAATAGTCCTGGAGTAAGAATTCTATTGAGGATAAAAAAAACCACTAAAGGATAAGATATGTAAATAACATCGATGCTAGAGAAGGAAAACTTAAAAACCTACAGCAACCTATCTGATCAACGTGCTAATTTTCCTCTCATGGTGAAAGATACCTCAGCCCAGCAGTGAGACGACGTTATAGTTTAAAAAGAAGATAGTCATTTGTTATAAGGTTGATTCGTTTTCCGTATAAGAATATATTTTATTCGAACCCTAGTCTTTTGCGAGGAAGGTCAAATCGGTTATGGGTACATCATACGTTGGGAGGTAACCGGGTGGGGCATTTTTTTAGAATATTTTTGGAGTGACGACGATACACCAAAGAAAACGAATCGCTAAAAGTGGACCGGAATGTTCTATGAATAAAATCAAGCAATTTCCATTATGCTGGAGGCTAAATGTTATATCTTTTTTAAAATATATTTTAAAATTGAAAAAAAATAATAATATTAGTAATACGAAGCGAGAGTTGATTGTCATACAATAGGTAACGCTGGTTCAACTGATAGCACGATTGGAACGGCTTTCCAATAGACATGGGTTCGAATCCCATGTGTGAAAATTATTTTTCGCTCATAATGAAGTTGTTATGCATATAACAGCTATACAAGAAAAGAAAAATTCGAAACAAAAACCTATACTAATACGTCTTTCCACCAAAGACAAAGATCGGGTACCGGCGGGTCGCTCTCACGGCGAAGAGAGGAGTCCTGGCAGGGTGGGTCTTTGGTGTTGGACGCCGCCTCTTCCGTCACCCTGGACCGATGTGGCGGGGCGCGACCACATCCATAGTCCACCAAGTCCGCAAGGAAGAAAAAATATACTAACACGTCTGGTCAGCGTGGCATATATAGTAGCTCAATTTTCCTCCCATTATAGAGGACGTTAGGGTCTAGCAAGAGCGAGCTGAGATAATGTGCATGTATATTGCATATACACTGAATATATACATTGAATCTATGTATTGTATATAAATAAATACATTGTTACATTGGATATAATTCGTCGAATCTATTTCTAGCTGCATGTTTATGTGGGTACAATTTGTTTCATTTCTATTGTTATGCCAACGGTGAGAGCAGTTACAGAAATATCGAAATATTCAAGGTTTCAAAGCGAATATATTCCGATGCAATTTTTAGATTCTTGTAGTTGATATTTTCATACTTAGATTAGGTAAGAATATATATTCTTCTTCTATGCGATCTCTGCGGAAAATCTGTGGAGTAAGGCTGACCGACCGCATTCGTAACGACGACGTAAGAGAGCGAGTAGGTATGAAAGAGAGTATTGGTGTAAAGATGCGAAAGGGAATGCTCCGATGGTTCGGACATGTGGAAAGAATGCCGAACGAACGTCTGGTTAAGAAGATATACAATGCGAAAGTGGAAGGATGTAGGTACCGGGGGAGACCGAGACTAACCTACAAAGACCAGATCGGTCATGTACTGAAGGAAGGTGGAGTCAAGAGTCTCCGAAACCGGCGAGCGTGTATGAAGAGAATTATGAATGTTGAGGAAGCGAGTGAAGTATGCAAAGATGGAGTTCTCTGGTACTCTGTTCTCTCTGCCTATCCTGCAAGGGATATGGCGTGATGATATGTATGTATGTAAAAGTATATTTTGATTGACCGATGTTATGGTTATAATGCTTTAACCCTCTTGAAGAAGAGACAGATTACTCTAACATTATTTTTTCTTGTATTTTTTTTCCTTTTCAGCTTGTATAAGTCTTCTGCATTGTGTTTTTTCATCTTGACTCATATTTTCTCTGATAGAAATAAGGTTTTTTTTTAAATGGAATTTTATTGGATGTTAAAATTTTTAAGTTATACTAGCAAATCCAGCCCGTTGATTTGTCGGTAGAAAGCGATATATCACAGAGCTACCTGGTGCTGACTTACATCAAAGGAGATAGCTTATAAACATTCTCAGTGAAAAAATACATATACATCACAATTACCGTACTTTCACCTCTATGTCAATGTTCCACACCTGAACATGAGTATGAACAATCAGCACATCACATTCTCTGGGAGTGCGATCTCTGGCGAAACGAGCATAACCTTATTTTAAAGAGTTTGCAAGTCACCTGTGGTGTACTATACGGACCTTGTGGCAACTCGAGAAAATTTCCGTGCGTTCATGCGTTTCTGCCATACCTACTGTAGCAATCAATCATAACGCTCACATTAAGCTCTTCCGTATCCGTGGTGCCGTACGGCTACGCTTATCGTAGCCGTACACCTCTTTAATTATTGGCTGACTAGTCATTTTGTTTTCCTGTCTCCCGCTTTGCCTAGGAGGGAAGTGGAATCACTCTTTCCAACTCCTCCTCTAACCTTTTCTAATTAAATTTGTTGCGGGTTCCAAAACAATTAAAATCATATCCCGGGTCTGCCTGAGGTTCAAACCTTGGTGTCATTTATGGAGACTATTGTGGATCCTGGCTTACAGGAGTTACAATGGTGGGAATGTGTAGTGGGATTAGCCCAATTAAAAAAATAAAAAAAATACATAACAATTTTCAAAATGATAGGTCAGATAGTTTCTGAGCTTAACGTCGTCATATTTTTATAAAAACATACTCTTTTATTTATAAAAAACTTGATTACGAGCGAATAATGATTGCTACACATGGGGTCCCATCACAAGTGTCGCAATAATTTTTCGCTCGTAATCAAGTTTCTATAAATACCTGATTAAGCATTCTAAATGATAAATTTCAGTAATCCTTTTTTATATTAAGTTGTTATGTTATTATAAAGAATGCCGAACGAACGTCTGGTTCAGAAGATATACAATGCGAAAGTGGAAGGATGTAGGTAGGTACCGAGGGAGACCGAGACTAACCTACCTAGACCAGATCGGTCATGTACTGAAGGAAGGTGGAGTCAAGAGTCTCCGAAACTGGCGAGCGTGTATGAAGAGAATTATGAATGTTGAGGAAGCGAGTGAAGTATGCAGAGATAGAGTTCTCTGGCACTCTGTTCTCTCTGCCTACCCTGCAAGGGATATGGCGTGATGATATGTATGTATTATTACATTGTCCTTGTCAATTCCTTTTTTCTTCAAGACAGAGCAGTAAGAATCCTTTAAAAACTAAATCGTATATTATCCTAAACAACCTATTTTCATCAATCTCCACTATTATTAACAACTTAAATCACGTCTACTCTTCATACAAAACTTAATATTGCCTTATCTAGAGTGCGGACTCCAGCTGCACAAACACTGGCAACTTATCGTATCGAGGATAAGGCTATAAACTTACTAGCTACCTAATATGAAGTATATTGTGCAATATCCTTGCGAAACACTTTTAATAATACTAGAATATATATGTATCTTTATAAAAATATAAAATTCTATACGTGTATATATATATAAGACTGACTCTTTCAAATTCGACAGTTGGTCTTATTAGTATTTTGAAAATAAATTGAACTTAATCACCTATTTGGCCACTATATAATAATAATGCAAATATATAATAATTCCTTCCGTGCCAGTGTCGTGGGTTCGATTCCCACGCAGGACAATACTTTGTGTGATACACAAAGTGTTATTCTGAGTCTGGGTGTAATTTGTCTGCGTTAATTGCATGTTTGTAAAGTCCCCAGCAATACAAGGATTATTTCCTTAGTGCAGGGTCTTTAAAAAAAGAAAGAAAAGAAAGAAAAAGAAAGAATTCTTATTCTTATAAACGATGCCTCTGCATCATCATACTACTTACTCTATCTAAACATTTGAACCGATTTATACTTATGAATTTAATAGGTTTTCAGGGGGTTTTATGAATGAATTTAATAGGTTTAAGGTTAACCTTTTATATTTTGAGAATGAAGAAAAAATATGCGTAAGAAAATTTAAGTACTTAATATTAATATTTTGAGGTCTTTCATTGGATTGCCAGTTTAAATAACATAGATATAATAAAAACCTTTTTCAGCTTTTTTTATTGATGTACCTAACAATAACCGGATTGGAAAAATCTATATATATTTATTGAAATTAAAAGATATACCTACAAAAAGTCTTTAATAATTTATCAATAAATTGTTTCCTTCCAAAATTATTCTTGGTGAGAGTTTCATTTATAATAAATGTCACTATTTTAAGTTTCTGTTTTTTTTTTACTATTACTATAAATAATCAAATCTGATATTAAAATTAGTCTGTGATTTTCTGTGACAATGTACTTATATTTATAGTATATTACCTATAGTACTACTTGTCACTAACGGTGATCATGACATAAAAAGCCTTCTGGAATTTGACAGGACACGACTAGGAAGAACGACATGATTGACGACGAAAGGCAGAGTTACCGATTATAAAGGATTTAATTTGCTAATTAAAACTATAATTTTAAAAATTTCTTCGAGGTGCTTTAACTTGGACATTGGCGAAATTGTTCCCACTGTGCAGCAGAAGCCAAAGAGATAAGAAAAATTAAAAATGATTGACGACTTAAATATAAATCTACTAATTTTTTAAACTTATTTTACTTTTACATTGGCGAAGTTGTGGTTAATCATTAACATAGGCCATTCATTAAGAAGAAGAAGAAAAGTCTTCTTCCATTTTACGTCACTATATGATAGTGCAATATTGCGCAATATTTAGTTACCAAATGCTAACGGAGCCTTATAAGATTGCCAAGAAGATAATGATATTAATTTACTCAAAGTTTATACCTTAGTAGTGAGTACATATTTGTATTAATTATACTAACGATCAGCTTTCTTGGAGATAAATTAGGACAGAGTAGAAATGACGAAGAGCGGGTAATTACTTGGTGGACCACAGTTCAATGTGATATAGGACGATATATATTATTAGCATAGGGTAATAATTAAATTGGTAAAATTGGGTAAGATTAAGATCAATTTGTATCCCTATCTTCTTTTTATTATTATTAATTCATATGTATCCTATTGCTGTGGAGCTGTGTGGTAGCGGCTACGAATACTACCAACCCTTACTTTGCTCGTAGATGTCGTAAAAGACGACTAAGAGCCTTATAACGACCTGGGCCAACTCCATCTGATGCCGTTTGGTCAATAATTACATTCCCAAGGAGGGCTGACGTCTGGCAAGCAGACGGTCATAAAATTATTGCCAATAACTTTTACAATATGTACAATGAAAAAAGAGTACATATGGTATCGACCCCAAGTAATTGGGATAAGAGTAGGAGAATGATGATGGTGTATCCTATTGCTGAGGAACAGCTTTCTCTAAGCCTGGAAGGTAAAACCTTCCAGATGTGGAAAAAGCTTGACCGAAGCGCAGCCGACCGCTAATAAAAAAAGGTGTGGAGAAAGCTGATCCTTTCATATTACGTTCGGAAGACATGATAGGTTCTATATTTATATCTTGCGTAATGTTATTTGCTTACGGCTAAATGATGGTCGTCTTATCTGGCATATATAAGAAAGGAAGGGAAATGCGATGTCCAATTGAATTATTATTCCGTCACCATACGGACAATCAATCAATAATTTCTCCTTATCACTTATATTTTCTGTGCAATGACGGAGTAAGAATACAATTTATCACCTCCTGTTAAGACAGGAGGTGATAAATGGGGTAAGCCCCACGGGTACAGTAAAAAGTAATTAAGGGATATAACATCCATACAACATCTATACACTCTGAAAGAAAACACGTAAATGAAATCAAATATCAACACGTCTGACCACGACACAACTGACTTATTGTGTGATAGCGGCTACTAAATAATCGATCATATATGTAAAAGTATGTAACCGTGACCATAAATGCTGTAAAGTATACGAAACATTAGGTAATTATAAATCAAATACAAACGCAACAGAATCCGTAAAAATAGTTTCATTTTAAATATTGGTAGTTGATTTGATATTAAGTGATAAAGTCCTATATGATAAAAAGAACTTCGAATTAATAAATTATATTTTTTCGTGTGGTGACGAACTAAAATACAATTTATCACCCCCTATCTTACCCGTGGGTGATTGTACAAGATGACTAAGGGATATAAAACGCGTATAACATCTATGCGAGAGAAGGGAAAACTTGAAACAAAACCCTATACCAACACGTCTAACCAGTGAGGTATAGTAGGTCAATTACCCTACCATTATGAAGGAGGCCTCAGCCCAACAATGGGACATATATGGGCTGAGGTGATGATGATGATGATTTTATAAAATTGTTGAAATTCTTTATTCATGTTGAATCGTATTGTAAAAATTAAAATTTATTACGTACAAGTTATATTTGAATTTATATCTATTCTGATAAAAAATGAGAACGATGCTGGAATGATAGCGTCAATAGAGCATACGATATTGAATTTATCGGAAACCGTAAATATCAAATTCTCGTAGGTGAATATTCAACAAAACTTTTTCCTTCATGACGTTTACCGTCTACCGAATCTCTATTATTGATGTCTTATATTTTTTGACATATAAGTACTTATATATATGTGTTTCTTATGTGTTATTTATTGACTTTACGAGTGATGACTGAGTAAGAATAAAATTCAATTTCTCTTGCCCATGGCTGTCGTAAAAGATGGTGAAAGGATATGATATGCAATTAAGAACACTACATCATAAAAAAAAAACAACAAAATTCTATGCCAAGACGTCTGATGGTAAGAGTGATTTCCCTCATACAGAGTAAACTCTACTTCAGCAATGTGACGTCTAAGGGCTGAGAAACAGAAGTATATTCAAAATTCATACATTCAGTCACGAAGTATAGATACAAGGAGTCTGAACGGTATAAGGCTTTTTCATAGTATTCATGGACACAATAATGAACCCAGATCTTAGTTCTCTTTTCTACCACTGGGTGCGGGTAGGTTTTTGGACGTACCGATACTATTATTATTATTACACATTAACACGCGTTGACTCGCAAAAGTTGAATTTAATTAATTTAAATATAAAATTCCAGAGCTGTCAATTGCAACAAAACGTTCCAGTCAATAGCAACAAAACTTCTCGCGTAAGGATTTAAACGAGTATTTCTTAAAAAGTGGCGCGCTCTATCGGCATAATTTGTGTCCACTAAATTGAAACCATTCGCTCAACATTACGTTCGGACTCCTTGTATCTATACTTCGTGCATTTAGTTAAAAATATTTATTGTTGCCACATACACTCTTTGTATCAATTTCTTTTTTGTTATTACTTATGGTGGCAATTGGGCAAGTAGCACACCACAACCGTACATACCCTATTAGTCCCTATAATTAAGAGTAGAAAATTTATAACAGATAATTTTATCAAGCTTTCTTTTCAAAACCAATTTTTTTTGCTCTTGTAATTTCTAAACAAAATTTTACGCAAATTTGAAAATTATATTAACATTTTTACCAAACAATGAAATTCGTAGTATTAGGCCATAAGGGAAATCCTCGATATTTTAACATGGAAAAATCTCATTACGCTCAACCCTTGTTTCATAAGGACTTTTCGTGACTGCATGAACAAAATATAATTGATAGTATTTGTATATTTGCCATAAAAAGATGTGGTGAATTCCCTTTTTTTATTTGATTGATATCATTGATTGAAAAGAAGTTTGTCAGCCCATTTACGACACTACTAAGCTTCGAATCTAGTCTACAATGAGAAAGAAATAAACCAGATGCATTAATTTGTTTTATAATAAATCAAAAGAGAAATCGCCAGTGAAGATGTGCAAACAACAAGAATATAAATAAAAACTACTTTACTCACAAAAAGAGAATTGCGGAAATGTCATGGCTGTCTTAGTAAGGCGCCCATTAAACACATAGCTCACATAAGTTATGAGATCATTTAGTACAATGATGTACTTCTAACATTTTCGTTGTTCTAGTTTTATTAAAGTCGTAGTATAATTGTAAATTAGGTGGATACTTATAATTAATCTACTGCAGATCAAGCCATGTGTTACCATTTCTCACTCTTTTGTAGAAGTTATAAAAACTGACTGAGGGATCACTAGGATCTGCGACTGCTGTATATTCTTCTAATTGGGAATGTTACTGAATTTCCTTCGATAATTAAAACACTAACTACGATCACCAACCCGACTACTAAGCCCACCACCCTTTTATTATTATATTATTCTACAATTGTGGTAGAGCCACATTGTTGACCGGTTTCTGTCCACAGTCGCGGGCCGGTCTATTCGGGGTAGTACCACGCTCACGTAGAAAATCGACGTCTAAATAGTGGGAATGTGCTGTTGTGCTTCGATCGGTGAGCGAGAGAGCCAGAAGCTCAACTTTTTGGTTTGGTTTGGGATTTTCATTGGTAGATGGCTGCCTAGCTACACTATCGTCCTTGAGCGGTAGTAACACTTACCGTCAATTATGCTGTTTGCTCGTTTACTACTAAGAGCAATAAAAAAAAAACACGCGCTCGCTTCGGCTCGATGATGGCCGTTCTACCCTCGAATTTAGAATTTATAATAACTTCTAAGATATTCAATTTAATGATATTAATAGCAATTTTAATGTACATTCAGTGCATCACGTAACAAATATATTTAATTGAATAAGGTGTAATAAAATATTTACTTAAATAACCTATTATTTTTTAATAAAATAAAAGGCACGTATTTTTAATATTATGTAGAGCGTTTTCAATACATAAAAATATGTTTTGACGTCATTACATTACAAATCTCTGAAATAGTCAGTTTTCTTTGCTATAATATGCCCAGCAATGTAGCCTAATAATATCTCTTCTTTCAAACAAATCAATACCCTTTCTAACCACCTACTTCAGATCTATTATCTCGTAATTGATTCAACGCAAACACATCAATCATATAATTAGGTCATTTCCACATTACCTATTCCTAACAATAATAGCTACCTCATTACAGAGCTTGCTGTTAAAAGTTTAACGGTTAATTAGCTGCCAAGGTTTACTAGACATTTATGTCAATGATTTAAAATGTAGGTGCAATGACGTTTGTATTACTCGTAGAGAGTTGTAAATAATAAATTACATTAGATTTAGTAATAATGTGTGGTTATTATCTTTGTTTTGCGTTGTTGTAATTAAATAAGAAATATCATAGTCATCATTTCAACCTATCACCGTCCACTGCTGGACGTAGGCCTCCTTCATGTTACGCCACAGAGTGCATTCCTGTGCCACTTGCATACAACGGCGCCCAGCAATCTTAACCAGGTCATCTGTTTACCTAGTGGGTGGGCATCCTGCACTGCACCGTCTGGTACGTGATCGCCATTCTAGAACCTTTCTTCCTCAGAGGTTGTCGGTTCTTTAAGTGATGTGGCCTGCCCATTGCCACTTGAGCGTACTAATTCTTCGTGCACTGTCGGTTACACCCGTTCTTCTGCGGATTGCCGTATTTCGGATTCTATCTCGCAGAGAAATCTCGAGCATAGCACGCAGATTGACTTTGAGCTTGGTTATGAGAGCATTAGGGACCATAAATAAGAAATATATTAAGTGATAATAAATTAAAAAAAAAACTTATTCGTCAGCGAAAATTATTACACACATCTATTGAAAATATATTTCTAACCCCCTTACTAATCAGGCTAGTGTTAATAAATGCCTAAAATAATCAAATTTTGACTCTCATTTTCATTTTTACGGGAGACGTTTTAATCGCCATCTTTCAAGCAATGTTTAGCACTTGTTGCGATTCAATGCTTTACTATTTCAGTTAAAATTGTATGAAGCCGTGATATGAAACAATAATCTAAATTACTTAGATTTAACTTTGAAATGCTAGAATATTTGAAAAAAAATACGTCTAAAAAAGACAATAATCCGAGTCACCATTCGGTTATCACATATACCTAGATATATACTTACACAGGTCAGACGGTCGGCGGCTGGTCAGGCAGCATGAATTTAATATCCTGACTTATAAGTAGCAGAATAAAATACTCATACCTACATACATACCATTACGCCATATCCCTTGCAGGGTAGGCAGAGAGAACAAAGTGCCAGAGAACTCTATTCTTGCATACTTCACTCGCTTCCTCATATTCATTCATAATTCATCATATAATTATATAATTATTACTCATACCTCATCATATAATTATTATCCCCACGTAATAGGAAATGAGCCCATTGGTATTTATCCGAGCAAACTATTCGTGTAGGCTACACTTCTCATTTTAGTTTGTGCAAACTTGTTTCAAACTATTCTTACATATTCCTCATTTGGCCTGAAATGAGAAATTAGACTTGGCTGAGTTAAGATCATTCTCATACCAGGTTATACAAAGGATCAGGCTGCAGGTGGTTGATTAGAGGATTAATCCGCCACTGACTGGGGGGTTGACTGCGAGAGGACGACGTTACAGCGTTTTTTTAGCGGAACGTCGAAATGGTTGTATGTTGTTGTTGTATACCTGAAAGACAACTCGTCGAGTGGGCCATCGCAGTAAAACAAACAATTCTATTGGCTTGCTCTGACGATAGTTATATGCCCACACCTCTTGTACTGTCAACCCGGATGTCTTGAGCTGGTCTTAATATAGAGTGTTAAAAAAAGAAAATTGGAAATTCCGGCATATAAAATTATATTTCAGAATTTATTATTTATTTTTTAATAAAACTTTTATATGATTACACTTTAATTTTAGAAATAGCTAGATAGTCTTTTTATTTATTCATCATCTCATCTCAGCTCATATATGTCCCACTGTTGGGCTCGAGCCTCCTCCATAATGGGAGGGTAATTAACCTACTATACTACGCTGGTCAGTCGTGTTGGTATAGGGTTTTGTTTCGAGGTTTCCTTCTCTCGCAAAGATATTATAAGCGTTTTATATCCCTTAGTCGTCTTGTACGATCACCCACGGGTAAGACAGGGGGTGATAAATTGTATTCTTACTCCATCACCACACGGAAGGAATTTTATTTATTAATATATCAATATCCTATGTTGGCCTCAGCAAGTGTATAATGCCCTTATCGCCACGCTGGGCAAACGCCGCGGTGATCGCAGATAGTGTTATAAGTTTGTCATGAGAATACTCTTGCTGATTAACCACCCGATTTCTACGACTTCCATAGGTAAATTAAGGGTGATGCAACCTTGTAACTCCAAGAGTAATCTACTCTCAAAATGGAATACAGCAATTACCTGTAATGTTTAAGATCTCACCCAATTATCGTAGTTATTCAGCTAATGGCATACTCTACTCAAACATCTCTTGTCAATCTTCCACCCACTCACGTAACAACAAAATTTTTAATACATTGTCAACTAAAACTCATAAAATCTCTTTGTTGCTTTTCACATTGAGATTTTACTTAAGGTTTTACCCGTTCAGTATTTTTATGTACTGCTGCTATAAAAAGATTTATAAGACCATTTTCCAAGTGAGTGCTAGCGATAGAATAACCAGGGATACTTTTTAAAGCTTAAGCAGTTATATTTTTCTAGTATCTCAGGATTTTCAAGCTTAAGTAATACTTGTTTATAAATAATAGCGACTATTTATCAAGATTTTAACCGTAAATAAGTAAATAAAGGGGTTATAGTGACTTATCGGTTTGAAATTTTGAGATCTAAGTAATTTAAATTATGTGTAGTGACGAGATTATAATACATTTTTTGAGATCTTAGTAATTTAAATTATGTGTAGTGATGGGATTACAATACAATTTTTGAGATATTAGTAATATAAATTATGTGTAATGACGGGATAACAATACAATTTTTGAGATCTAAGTAATTTATATTGTGTGTAGTGACGGGATAACAATACAATTTTTGAGATCTAAGTAATTTAAATTATGCGTAGTGACGGGATAACAATACAATTTTTGAGATCTTAGTAATTTAAATTATGTGTAGTGACGGGATAACAATACAATTTTTGAGATCTTAGTAATTTAAATTATGTGTAGTGATGGGATAACAATACAATTTTTGAGATCTAAGTAATTTAAATTATGTGTAGTGATGGGATAACAATACAATTTTTGAGATCTAAGTAATTTAAATTATGCGTAGTGACGTGATAACAATACAATTTTTGAGATCTAAGTAATTTAAATTATGTGTAGTGACGGGATAACAATACAATTTTTGAGATCTAAGTAATTTAAATTATGCGTAGTCACGGGATAACAATACAATTTTTGAGATCTTAGTAATTTAAATTATGTGTAGTGACGGGATAACAATACAATTTTTGAGATCTTAGTAATTTAAATTATGTGTAGTGATGGGATAACAATAAAATTTTTGAGATCTAAGTAATTTAAATTATGCGTAGTGATGTGATAACAATACAATTTTTGAGATCTTAGTAGTATAAATTATGTGTAGTGACGGGATAACAATTTAATAGTGTTAGGACCACGCTGTTGACAGTTCTCTATCTACAGCCACGGGCCAGTCCGTCCGAGGTAATACCACACTCTCACAGAAGATCGACGTCTGAGTAATGGCAATGTGCTATTGCGTTTCGTTCGGTGAGCGAAAGAGCCGGAAGCCAACTGGGTGGGTTTGGGGATTGTAATGGTAAGTAGCAGCCTAGCTATACCCTTGGTGTAGCAAAGGTCCATGGGCAGTAGTGACACTTACCATCAGGTATGCTGCTTGCTCGATTGAACCATAAGCAATAAAAAAACAATTATTATTAACCTATTGTAAAATCGGTTAAAGGTGGAAGGAGAGCGGGTAGCAGTTCTTTCCTGGGATATATCTCCCATTTATTAGCTAAGGCCTACGTCCAGTAATGGATGATAATAGATTTCATCATAAGTAATTAAGATAAGCATAATTCGGCTCCTTCCAACTTTCACTCTAGACATTGACTATTGCTATGAGTCCCCTACGAAAGGGGGACAATATAATATAGGGATAATACCATTGTTACACTTACCGGTCGGTGATTTCCCACGAAGGCGTCGATTTCATTTTTCAAAGTGCCTTTATTTATGAGTCTTAAGATTACGACACGATCGAGGATTAAATCTGAAACCAGATAATCACTCTCTTATATTTGTGAACTAACGACATAGTTGGTCTCGTCGTTTCATTACATTAAGTAAAAGAGTCTCTAATGGCTAAGATGCATATTTAAAAGTGTATACCTTGAGTAATCTTCCCTGAGGTGATGGAGTAAGAATATGATTCACCTCGCCATACTTAGCCCGTGGAAGTCGTAAAAGATGAATAAAGGAAAAATCAAAATAACATTCTATACCAAACTGACTGGCCAGCGTGGTATAATAGATCAATTTCTCTTCTAACGTGAAAGAGGCACGAGCCCATTTATTTCTCCTTTTCTGTAGATTAATTCATATTTTTATTGAGGGAAGAATAATGTCTTAATCACCACGCGTAGCAAGCGGATTGGCGATTGCAGTAGATGTTTCAAACTTTCCCAGGAGATATCCGCTGCCCAATTTACTGGTGAAACCTTCAGTCGATCTTTCCCACGGGCGAGTCAAAGGTGATGACAATTGTATTCATATTCTGTTTCTACATGGGCAACCGACGTTAGTGCCATAAATGGTAATGTTGACATTAATAAATACTATGACAGACAGACATATTATCAATTTCAATTATTCTTTCGATAGACAACTGTTACTTGAAAGACAACATTATATCTGATTTTGGTATCCTATTAAATGATAAGCTCCATCTTGACTTACATATAAATAGAACTATTGCTAAGTCCTTTAAAATGTTTAACTTAGTTATGAGAGCATCAAGCGAACTTCTATTCATCTATTTTACTCACTAATACGAACACAGGTAAAGTATGCATGCATAATTTAAAAAAAAAAGAAATATTAATTGAATCAACCTGTATTAACATTCCTTATCAATTAATACAAAGATTATTTTTTCAAATACCCTCTCTCTTTTTTGTGTTTGCTGTTTTTATGCGGGCATTTTTATTTTAATTTTAAAACATTGTTGTATATTAGTTTTTTTTTAAATTTAATTAGTACATTTTAATTTAAATTGCTAAGACGAATCAAATACGCGTATAAGCCAACATAGGCTTTTGTCGTATTTATAAGCTAAATGTTAAATGAATTGTATAAGATTGTTTTTAAATAAATAAAAAAATAAAATAAATTTGAAATCCTTTATATCATATGATTTCGCTATTGAGGCTGTTCGAAAAAAATACTTAAGAGCAATGGGAGATAAATGTAATCGAGTTTTTATAAATAATTAAGCATATTAAATGCTAAATTTCAGTAATTTGAATAACAAGGTTGTGTCATCGTTTAATACAATTCTAACTGCAAAGTTTGAAGTATTAAGCCTATAACAATGTGTAAACATTGTCGGGTAAATGGCATACGTCACCTTAAGACGTAAATATGATACGAAGCGAGATTTGCTTGTCCTACAATAGTTCACGGTGGTGTAGTGGCAGCACGATTGGGCCGGAATCCCAATAGGCGTGGTTTCGAATCCCGCTTGTGACATCATTTTTCGCTTCGTAATCAGGTTTTTATAAATAATTAAGCATATTAAATGCTAAATTTCAGTTATTTAAGATAAATGCCATTTTCAACACCAATCGTACATTTAAAATCTTCAAAACTCAGTTTACACAATAGGCGCATTCTGCTTTCTATGATCACGGCTTTATTCACAACAAGTTCGATTGTACCACTATAGTAAATAAACTGTGTTACATTAACCACGAACTGTATTTCGTCGCACTACTCGCAATTATCCACTGTTTGCAACTAATACATGTCACACATGCTGGTGACCATGCATCTCTCCACCGAATTCTTACATTATTTAATGATCTCTTTTCTAATATTGATATTTTTAACCTAAATTTACATTCATTAAAAAAATAAATAATAAAAGTTTATGATTTTTATGAACTATAAGGTTACACTTAGTTTATATAGAAAAATATTCCTACCGTTATCGATACCCCAAACTTTTTTTTTGAGGCTTATCCCACCACACATTCCCACCACTGTAACTCCTGTAAGCCAGGATCCATAATGGTCTCCGTATAAGACACCGAGGTTTAACCCTCGGGAAGTCCCGGGAAACGCTTTTAACTGTCTTGGAACCCGCAACAAATTTAATTAGCAAAGAAAAACAGGAGGAGTTGAAAAAATTCCAATCAATTTTCAAGTCAATTTTCTCGAGTTGATACAAGGTCCGTGTAATATACTACCCCAGACGTGATTTTCAGACTGTCTAACATGAGTTCGATACCCCAAACTATATTTAATTTTATATTAAATAATTTATTGTAAGCTGTGGAAACGTCTTTCCGTGTGGTGACGGAGTAAGTATACTATTCACCGCCCCATATTTTACCCGTGGGTGATCGTACGAGATGACTAAGGGATATAAAACGCATACAACATCTATGCGAGAGAAGGAAAACTCGAAACAAAGCCCTATACCAACACGTCTGACCAGCGCGTATAGTATAGTAGGTTAATTTCCCTCCCATTACGGAGGAGGCCCGAGCCCAACAGTGGGACATTTATGGGCTGTGATGATGATGATGATGTAGAAACGTCATTGGTTGTATTTATATTAATTTTTTAACCATAACATTATTATTAGCATAGACAACTTACTGTACAACTGTTTTATTTTTTAAAATAAATAAATTACAATTACTTAAAATATTTAAGATTCGATACATATAATTCGGTATCTGCGTATATAAATTACAATTAATATTTTAACTACGGACTCTAATCTTATAAAAGGTTCCATAATATATTTCGTATAATGATCATCAAAAACAAGAAAGACAAAAGATGAACCGGTCGATTTATTCTTTAGAAACCTTTTATTAAAAATATAAAAGTAATTTACGAAGGAAAGGTATACAATTGATAAACATTTTCTCACTTGTAACAAAGTTTAGCTAATTTACTATATATTAAACGTGAACTTGAAACTATTTCTTTGGAAAATATTTAAATTTAATATTATTTTATCAAACAAGTTTTGCGTTTTATAATTTAAAATTATTTAGGGGTTATTAATTGTGATAATTGACGAAATTATTCAAATTGAAAGAATATTTTGATAGATTAATTTAGTTTTTAAATAATTGTTAATAGTTGTATATAATAAATAAGCATCTAAGCTAATAAATAACTTCTCGAAATTTTAACAATAGCAATTTGTAACTGTGCATTATTCGGAGAGTCAGGGGTCTGTTAGCTTAATTCACTCTACAGTAGGCAGTACTACTACTCGTATATACGCTACGAAGAAATGAAAATATGTTTTTTCATATTTGCTGTCAGTTCATTTATATTCGTGCTCGTTAGGTAGATAGGTAATAGCCTTTATTTCAAGTTTTACCTGTATTGCAATGGTGTAATCAAAGTACTAAATTCTTTAATCCTTTGTCTTTTATGATATCCATTGGAAAGAAGGGGAACTAAGTTCTTAATTTAATGGTATATAAGAATAAGCCATTACATATTCGCAGTCAGGTAGATCAAGAAAGCATTGGTTGGATGACATTGTTACTTTAGTGGAGAATACAGGGCTAAAACCAGCATTATATCGTGAGTATGATTAAAACAATCAAAAAATATTTCTGTCACAATAACAATATTATACACTAGTCACAAAAATTAAGGGATATAAAAAAAATTCCAAATTTTTGGGTTATTTTCAACGAGCTGTAACTCCGAGGAAAATGGTCGTACAAAAAAAATAAAAAAGTAAATTGTAGCTCCAAGTGTCTAGTTTTGAGATATGACTATAAAAAAATTTTGTCATGTCCAGGTCCGGAGAAATCCTAAGAAAACTACCAAAAAAAAATTTTTCAAATTTATTCTCGTCTAAAAAAAGGTCCACGGGCTTCAAAAAAATTTTTTTGATTGTTTCGTTCAAAAACTCTTTTAGAGAATTTAATACTCTTTAATTTGACGTATTCAAAACGCCTGTACAATGATTTGTCGCGTAAGTATCGTCAATCAAAGCAAAAAAGATCTTTTTAACTTTGATAATCAATATCTCTTGAAATAATGACTGATTTTTTTTTTTTTCAAAGTTCTTAAACAGTTAATCTTTTTGATCAAAAAAAATAAAGATTTTAGAGAGAAAAAAATTTTTCCATTGAAAAATTAATAAAAATCACAAAATTGCTCATAATGGTGATTTTTGCAAAAACAAAGAATTTGAAGCTTCGGGGCACAATGAAAAAAAAATCGCAGCGCTTTGAATTTTTGAGGGATTTTAGGGGACACTTTAAGGTTAAAAAATTACCGACGATATCTTTCGTTCATCCATTTTATCCAAAGTTATACCAAGTTATCCAAATATCCTTAATTATGCGAATTTTTGTCTTTTTTCCAGTCCGAGTTTTCAATTCAAAATTTTTTTTTTTCTACCAGATGTTTACATTTTCTTATAGAGAATATTGTGCAGTTTTCAAAACCTTCCTTCAATTTTCTATACAATCATTATTTCCGGAGTTATTGATTATCAAAGTTAAAAAGATCTTTTTTGCTTTGATTGACGATAACTCCGCGGCAAATCATTGTACAGGCTTTTTGAATACGTCAAATTAAAGAGTATTAAATTTTCTAAAAGAACTTTTGAACGAAACACTCAAAAGAATTTTTTTGAAGCCCGTGGACCTTTTTTTAGACGAAAAAAAAATTTGAAAATTTTTTTTTTGGTTGTTTTCTTAGAATTTCTCCAGACCTGGACATGATAAAAAAAATTTATAGTCATATCTGAAAACTAGACACTTATAGCTACAATTTTCTTTTTTTATTTTTTCTGTACAACTATTTTCCTCGGAGTTACAGCTCGTTGAAAATCACCCAAAAATTTGGATTTTTTTTTATATCCTTTAATTTTTGTGACTAGTATATAATCAGAATATTATATATCCAGTGATGACATATGTCACGGAAACATGGTCCCTAAATATAGGCCTCATAACCAGGCACAAAGTCGCTCAGCGTGCTATGGAGAGGGCTATGCTCGGGATTTCTCTGCGAGATAGAATCCGAAATACGAAAATCCGCAGAAGAAGCACGAAGAATTAACACGCTGAAGTGGCAATATGAACACCACATGGCTCGAAGAACCGACAACCGCTGGGGAAGAAAGGTTCTTGTGGCACCATGTACCGGAGGCCGCAGTGTAGGCCGCTCCCCCACTAGGTGGATAGACGACCTGGTGAAGGTTGCTGGGCGTCGTTACATGCAGGCGATACAGGATCGCACTCTGTGGCGTAACATGAGGGAGGCCTACGTCCAGCAGTGGACGGCAATAGGCTGAAATGATGATGATGATGAACAATATTATGACTTATGAATCTGAGTATGGTGTATTATTGTCTCTTTAATTTTAAGAATCAGGTAGAAGTTGTTTGGGGTGGTTACGGATGTCAAAGAATCGGTACCAGTTATGGGGACGTACGCCGCCCTGAAATCACCCCAGACGAAGTGCACGGGATGTGTATAGACCAGGCTCCCTTTTTTTACAAAATAAGGATTAGTAGTACCTGTAGCCGATACACCACAGCAATCAGCCAGTATTAAAGAAAAGTTATTATTAAAATTATTAAAGTAAAAATAATGATCTCAAACTTATCCAAATCATCTTAAACCTTAATACAAAATTTATATTTGCTATACTCTTAAGAATAGCGGAGAATATTCTAGAAGAAAATAAAAAAGAATAAGATACTTTCTAAGTTTACACAATAACTACAGACTTAACGTACATACGACGGGTCATTGCGCCCAGTGCAATATGTCGTCGTCGATCGCAGTTTTTACTACATTTAACTAGATATACAATATTAAAAAAAAACCCTCATCTCTCTAAGTATAGTATATAGTATTCACTATTGCAATGCTTTCAAGATATTACAGTGTTGCAACTATGAATAATGTATCGCGTATAAATATCCAACTAAGTTACGAGAATGAACTCTAGCAAAAATGTGCTTACTTTAAAAATAAGAAATAGGCTCTGAAAAGACTATTCTAGAAAGCTTACTATGAAGGGAGTGAATAAGTGTACTAAGATTATGTATGTAGTTATATATGTATTAAACTATGAGAGGGAACTTTTAGAGCTGTGCAGAATACCGATGCTTTTAATAAAATTATATATGCTGAAAGAGTTAATACTTGACAATATTCTATTTAGTAGTATAGCATTTCAGTGCTGTATCTCATTTATTTATTTATTAGGTTAACCAACAATTGTTTATACTTATACAATAGAACAGAAATAAATAAAAAAAAATACAAAAATGAGTATAACAATTAATTATAGGTTAACACCACATGTACATGCGGAGGCTTCACATTGGAAATATGATATTAAAGTGATATTAAAAAAAAAATTAAGTCCCGTAAAATGAATTAAATTATATTAAATCAGATTAAATTAAATAAATGTGACAATAATTATTAAAAACAACAATTAATTATAGGCACATACGGATAACACACATGTACATGCGGAGTTTACACTTTGGAATTATAACATTAAACTAATATAAAAAAAAATAAGAAAACGGATTTTGAGTATACAATAAGGTAAATTAAATTACATCAAATCAAAACACCTCAATTCAAATGCAATGAAATTAAAATAAATGATATAAAAGTGTGGTAAATGAAAATGAAATTCTTACTAAATAAATCAATCGATATTAAATCAGATAAAATTAAACGAATATGACAATGATTATTTAAAAAAAAAATAAAACCAATAGTAGTACAACCAGACATGTATATCTATACATATACACACATACATATACACATGTGTGTGTATATACGCACAGATACACATACAGATACATACATATATACATACATACACACACACATACATATACATACACACACATAAATATATATACATACGCCCACCATCTTCCTAAGTGGAAGTTGGGTGACTATTGATAATACATGCGACATTTTACCCAAATCATCATTGTAAATGTCAACTATATCACTACATCCATTTACAACCTTGCACATTCTACATATTGGCGAATTTGCCCCAAGAACTGTCCTTCGCAGAGGTGGACACAATGGCGTAATAATATTTCTGGGATACCTAGCGGGGGCACGAAACCTCAAAAGGCCTAATAGCTGTGGACATTCAATTTTAGTTTGAATAAGTTTATAGGCAAATATACCGTCCGTCATAATTCTGCGCAATGATAGAGAATACATATTGAAATACTGCAACCGCGTTTTGTAGCTGAGGAGTTGATTGGACTTATTTTTTACAAATGCTAGATGCCATAAGGTTCTTATTTTTGTATCCTTTCCAGACGCAACATATGTGTTGCATAATGAGGTCTCCACACAACAGTACAATATTCCAACAAGCTCCTAACTAGACTATTATACAGCATAATCTTTGTACTACTTTCCCGAAACTGTCTTGTATTCCTCAATATGAACCCCAGCATCCCTGAAGCCTTCCCGACTATGTTATCGATATGCGAAATAAAAGTAACTTTACTATCGAAAGTAATTCCTAAATCTCGAATAGAATTTACCTCTTGGACGCTCTGGTTAATTATGAAATATTGTGACTGTACTATATGATGTTTTCTAGTAAATTTCATGTGATTACATTTTTTAACATTAAACGTCATTTTAGTATGAGTACACCACTCCACAACTCGGTTTAAATCTTCTTGTAGTAGCTCACAGTATTTTTGGGATTCTATTATTCTTCCAAATTTCAAATCACCTGCATATAAGAAAAATTCAGAAGGAAGAAAGCAATCAGAAAGATCGTTAATAAACATATTAAATAATAATGGGGCCAAATGGGATCCCTGTGGGGCACCTGAGGTGATACCATAGGTTGACGACCTAAAACCGTTAAGGACCACATAAAACTCACGTTCAGTTAAGTAATATGAGAGCCATTGTAATAGAGGGCCAGTGATACCGTAAGCCGATAGTTTCGAGATCAAAATAGAGTGGGACATACTATCAAAGGCCTTGCTAAAATTTGTGTAAATTACAGCATATTATTTATTAACATCTAAGCAGTGTATTATTGATTCCGTGAAAGTTACCAGATTTGTAGCTGTAGACCTTAATGGAACAAAACCGTGTTGACACTCACTGATATACAACAATACAGTGTGCAAATACTTACATTGAATTAATTAAAACATTTACAATTTAAATACTGGTATATAAGAATGGATAAAATAAGAAATGAACATTTAAAAGGAAGTTTGAAAGTTGCGCCAGTGACGGAAAAATTATGGAGTGAAAGATTGACATGGTATGGACATGTGATGAAACGGTATAAAAGTAATATTTTGAGGAAAGTTTTAAGTATGGATATTGAAGGTTTAAGGGGTAAGGGAAGACCGAAGAAAAGATGGATGGATTACGTGAAACATGACATTGATAGACAAGGAGTGACCACAGAGATGACGTCTGCTAGAGTTGTATGGAAGGAGAAGACATATTGCGTCAACTCCAAATAAATTGGAATAAGAGCAAGTTGATGATAATGATGAATGATTTAATGATGAAAGTAAGGTTGTGAGAAAAGTTTTAAGTATGAGTGGTGAAGGCTTTCGGGGTAAAGGAAGACCGAAGAAAAGATATACCGAATTGCATGAAGCATGACATGGATAGAAAATGAGTGAATTTAAAGATGACGTTTGATATGATTGTGTCAAATGAAAGGACATCTTACGTCGACCCCAAGTAATTGGTATAAGAGCAAGGTAATGATGAGGTATATAATGATTTCTAATATTTACGCAATTATTAAAGGTTTGAAATAAAATTATATTTACGGATTTTATTATGTTTGTATTTGATTTTTAAGTTGCCGACGTTTTGACCACATTAAAATGTTCATGATCACGAGAGGACTAATAGAAATATTAAGAGATATACCAATGTGATTCACATAGTTTTCTTTCTAGCGTACGTACATACAACAATACGACAGCGAAACAAGTATTAACTATTCAGTGTAATTTTTTATTCGCTTCATGCGTTCAGTTAAGCAAAGGAAAAGAGCTCATAAATCTTTTCATTTTTCTTTTCTCACGAATATAATAGAGTAATAGTTATATTGTTTATTTTATACTGATAAACAATTATGAGAAAGTAACATTTTGCGTTATTAATCTGTCATTATACGTAAAAAATATATTTTTCTCAAACATGCTTGAAAATTTGAGCATTATTTTGACAACCTTCTTCGAGATAAATCAAAATTGCTGTACTGACCAAATACTTGCGAGCAGCGGCTGGCAAAAAATGTATGAAAATTCATATCTGTCCTGTTTTAGCGCCCAAATAAATATATATGTAAATTCATATTTATCGTGTATTTTAAAAATGGAACGGCTTGTTACTTCAAATTCTAATAACCATATAGGCAAATTATCAGAGTTTTATTTAAATTTCGTACTGGCTTGAAAAACAACCTGTTTGATAATGAAAAACAAAAAACAAATGAACCCTTTAGCACGTGGAAAATATTGTTCGTTGTTCATCATGTATATAGTTCTACTAAGTACTAATTAGTTTTAATTTTCACGCATTATTTGAGAAAAACACTATATAAGCCTTAGCGACAACTAGGAATTGATGGACTTACGTATGTGTGCCTCGGCCCACATTTACACGTTCGTCCATCAATGCCTCTTTTGCTGACCGCTGCAGTAACGTACTATATATTCTTATTAACATATTATTATTAACATTGGCATTCGCGTCTATTCAGCTATCAGCTTATTAACGTCCATTGATGTGTATAATTCTCTACGTAAGATAGGTGTAAAAAATACCATAACCGCTACAGTAGGTCGGGATCGGTCTTATAATACCAATTGCGGTCGCCAACCTACCTAATATCTAAGAAGCATTCTTCTACCCATTTGCCTTATAAGAAAGTGAGGTCATATTGCAGCATCTTAATCCAATACCACACGGGTTTTAGCCTTAATTTATTTAACAATATAAATACCGTCGGTATATACATATATATGTTTAATGAAATTCAAAATTTAGACTGAACAGTTGAATAGCTCTGAAATATTTATTTTAGGTGCGGAGTAAACCCACCAATGGTATTAATTCTAATAACAGTATTATCAAAGAGATTTGACATCAAACAGGTGGCTGGTGTCAAAACTTGACAGGCAAGATCACAATTCTTGCATCGCTTTTCCAGTCGCCCCGGACGGATTAGCGGGGCTTGAAGAACAATAGCCTGGTGCCAAAAAAAACAAGCTGGATCACGATAATCAAGAGTTTGAGACGGGGATTACCCCATCCTACACTCCGTCACCCACACTATCCACAAGGAGGTTTACCGCATAAGTTTAACGTACCGGCGCTTCTAGTATGGACATTGACGGGATAGTATCCAGAAGAGCAGTTTTTTGAAATTATCGATGAATGATAATGATGAATCGATTTTGGCGGCCTGCTCAGTGGGCAGTTAAGAGAAAATTCCAGACTATGTACTTAACACCACCCCGCCGTAACTCAGGATGGTTTGGCTGGAGTATTGCCAAACCATAACATATTAAAAATGGGATGAAAGCGATTTGCTCTTTATGATAACTATTTTTGTATAGAATGAAAATTTTCTGCAGCAAAACTCTACACCAACCCATTTGAATAGCCAGGTAAAGAAGATAAGAGTCCCCCGGTTAGATGTTAATGAGCTGTGGTTACAAGGATAATAGTGATAATATTAAATGCAATGATTCTGTCTATTTACATCTTTATGGGTCTTTAATGCATATGCCGTGGGTTCGATTCTCACGCAGAATAATACTTTGTGTGATCTACAAAGTGTTGCTCTGAGTCTGGGTGTAATTTGTCTGCGTTAATTGCATGTTTGTAAAGTCCCCCGCAATACAAGGATTATTTCCTTAGTGCAGGGTGGTGTCTATTAACAAAAAAAAAAAAAAAAAAATTAAAAATACTAGGCGATGTGTTACTGACTATGGTTTAACCGGTTACTGTAAAACGATAAACTTAATTTAAAAAAAAAAAAATTCTAAGGGTGGTGAGCAAGAAAATAATTCATCACTCCCACTCTTGCCTACGAGTATCGTAAAAGATGATGAACGTATACAATATGCTAATATAATCTAGGCAAGCGAAGGAAAACTGGAAAAAGAAACCCTGTGACCAATCCTTGTACCTAGAATGGTAGAGTAAATTTTCCTCCCATTATGAAGGAGGCTTAAGCCCAACAGTGAGTTAAAATGAAGATATAATATTTCTAAAATAAACCTCTAAAATATTTTAAAGAAAGTGTATTTTCCGCTAATTGTATTGTGTACGAATGTCTACATAGCTGACTATATGGAACCGTACTTTTATTATTCAGTTCAATGGATTGTAAAACTGATCGCCGAGCCATTTTCTATCTTTATACACGTTCTGTTGGAGAACTGTTTGGTAAAACTCGCGATATTATGTCAGTTACACGTGCGTTCGGGTTTTAATAATGAAAGTTTTTTTTTATTATGTATAAGTGAGTTTTATTTAAGGAGAAGTTCTATTGTTTTCCTTATTAACTTCTAGAGATTTTTTTACTAAATTTTATTGTTAGTATTATTATATACTATTTCTCAAACATGCTTGGAAATTTGAGCATTATTTTGACAACCTTTTTTGAGATAAATTGAAATTGCTGTACTAACCAAATACTTGGGGGCAGGGGCCGGCAAAAAATGTATGAAAATCCATATCTGTCGTGTTTTAGCGGCCAAATAAATATATATGTGAATTTATATCTATCGTGTATTTTAAAAATGGAACGATTTGTTACTTCAAAATATTGCAACTAAAGAGGCAACTTTTGAGAGTTGTATTTAAATTTCGAACTAGCTTGAAAAAGAAACCTGTTTGATAAAGAAAAAAAAACAAATGAATCCTTTAGCACGTGAAAAATGTTGTTCGTTGTTCGTCATGTATACAGTTCTACTTAGTACTACTTAGTTTTCATTTCCACGCATTATTTGAGAAAAGCACTATACAAGCCTTGGCCACAACTAGGAATTGATGGACTTACGTATGTGTGCCTCGGCCATTCCTCGGCCCACATTTACACGTTCGTCCATCAACCCCTCTTTTGCTGGCCGCTGCAGTAATGTACTATTGTTTTACTACTACATTTTCTATCAATTTGTATTTTAACTAGTGTTCGAACTAATATAGTACATAAAAGACTTGGTTTTATTTAGGTTTCTAATATAATTCTATATTTCATTGTTAAGTATATACCTAGTTGAATAAATAAGCTATCATTGTAGATCCAAACCTTTTAGACAAATTAATGTACCTAATATATATTATTCAAATGACTAGAGCAAGTAACAGCAACTTGGTTCACGTATCAGGATTTGATATAAATACAGTCCAAGCGATAGTAGATATATAGTGGTGGAAAACGAGCAAGCAGCACACCTGATGGTAAGTGTCACTGCTGCCCATGGACCTTTGCAATACCAAAGGTAGGCCTTTGCAATACTAGGCTACTCCCTACAAATATAAATCCCAACCCCATCCAATTGGGCTTCCGGCTCTCTCGCTCACCGAACGAAGCGCAATAGCACATTGCCATTTCACATACGTCGATCTTCTGCGAGAGTGTGGTACTACTCCGGATAGACCAAACAGGGAGCATTACATATACCAAATTAGCTTATATAGTAGTGAAAATTGTCTATAATTTAATTAAATTCTTCATAGAATATAATACGAAATACAAAAACTAATTCATGATATGAACCTGAACATCATTATCATTCTCCTACTCTTACCTCAATTACTTGGGGTCGATACAATATGTAATCTTTTTTCATAGAACATATTGTAAAAGTTATTGGCAATAGTATTATGACCGGCCGCCTGCCAGACGTCAACCCTCATTGGGAATGTAATTGTTGACTAAAACGGTATTAGATGGAGTTGACTCAGGTCGTTATAAGGCTCTTAGTCGTATTTTATGACATCCACGAACATAGTATGCGTTGGTAGTATTTGTAGCCGCTACCACACAGCATAATAGCACAGCAATAATATTAATTATTATAATTAATAAATAATAAATTCCGGGGCGACGAAAGGGTGGCGTGTGGCCCCATAACCCATCGTGTTTCCTCCCCAACGTCATCGGGCCGGCCACTGGTACCGCTTCCTTGACATCCGTGCGATAAAAGTCGACATCTGAGCGATGGAAATGTACTGTTACACTTCGTTTGGTGAGCAAGAAAAACGGAAGCCAACGTGGATTTTTAGTTGGTATCCAATGGCCTAGCTATACCTCTGGTACTGCAAAGGGCCTTGAGTGGCAGTATCACTTACCATCAGTTGTGCAGCTTATATTTTACCATCATAATTTTTAAAATAAAAAGTATAACATACTTATGATTACATTTTAGTACTAAAAGTAAGACCTTCTTTTTAATTTATATATTTTTAGGCGATAGATTCCAAATTGACTCGTTTAATTAAAAATTGAATGTATAGCTTGCCATTTCCCTGCTGATAATGTAAGAGATGACTAAGGATCCTAAATAAATATATCAATGTAAGAAAGGGAAAACTCGAAATAATTACTTGTGACATCCTGTTCGAGCAATTATTATAATATATGTCAATGAGGTGGAGCTCCGTTTTCCGCATTGGAATATACATATAGGCGTATTGATAAAGAGAAATGAATACCATCTAAATACATTTTTATGACACTATTTTATTATTATTCCTTTTTAAAATTTTATAATTTTAAACATAAATAATAGCAAAATTGATTTGATCTTATGATCGAAATGTTAAAATAAAAAAAATATAGTATTAATAATGACTCGTAAACTATTTGCTAAATATAAAACTAATCTTCTAAAATGTCAGACCAACTTCAAGATGTGACAGTTGGATACGATTTAATCTAAATAGTTAATAGACGTCTTAGTCACAAACTCTAGGGAGACGAGGTGGACTAAGTTCTGTAATTTGAATTGTATAATAAATCGTGTCGGCTGACAAAATTTGCTATGAATTTTGCTATAATATAACTAAGATATTTTTAAACCTAGTTCTTAACATAGCAAGAAGGATTAAATAATAAAATATGTTTATTTTCAATCAATTTGTTGAGTGTAAATTTTTTTAGCGGCGTTGTGCACTTTTTTGGGATGGGTAAAAAATATTAAACTAGCGTCAGGAACCGTGACCTGATCAAACATTCGTAAGATGGAAGGACAGTAGACCGTAGCAGAGGCAGTAATAATATTATATGTGTATAATATAATATATTTAATATGTGTATTTATTGTATTGTCACACCCATATATACTACCTGGGGCACGCTTTTTATTTCTATGAATTTGAATTACTGAAATTTTAGCATTTAATATATTTAATTATTTTATAAAAAACCCAACTACGAAGCAAAAAATGATGTAACAAGCGGGATTCGAACCCACACCTATTGAGAGTCCGGCCCAATCGTGCTGCCATGTAATCGGGTTTTTATAAAATAATTAAGCATATTAAATGCTAAAAAAATCAGTAATTTGAATAACAAGGTTGTGTCATCGTTTAATACCATTCTAACTGCAAAAGTTTGAAGTATTAAGCCTATACAATGTGTAAACATTGTTGGGTAGATGGCACACGTCACCTTAAAGACGTAAATATGATACGAAGCGAGATTTGAATGTCCTACAATAGTTCACGGTGGTGTAAGTGGCAGGACGATTGGGCCGGACTCCTAATAGTCGCTGATTCGAATCCCGCTTGTGCATTATTTTTCGCTTTGTAATCAGGTTTCTATGTACCTATTTGTTTTTTTTTTTAATAGGTTTAAGTTTTCTCAACAGTTTTTCATTGTCCAATGATGAAAATGGGCCTCCCCATAAAGAGAGCATTACTGGATTGACGATGGCAGTTAATCTGAGATATTCATTCCAGAACAACACTGCTTTCTTTTTTATTGCTTGTGGTGGCAAACGAGGAAAGATGATGGTAAGTGTTACCGTCATCGATATTTGCAATACCAAGAGTATAGCAAAGCCGCTGCCTACTAATCAAAACCCACACAAGTTGGATTTCCTGCTCCCTCGCGCGCTATTTAAGCCAATTTTTACGATTTAAACGTAAAAAGAAATGTATGATATATTTTATTCCTAACACACACCACACTGGATATTTTGTATACTTAATCAATATTTCTAATTTAAAAAAAAGAGCTATTGCTTTTTGGGATTCTTAATATTCTAAGGTTTGTCTTGATTTTTTACTCACCCCAAGTGAATATAATGCGGCTTATTACTTAAGAAAATTTATTAATAGTTTCCAATACACAAAAATATAGAAATATTTATTGGTTTTGCAGGTTGGAGACGGTTATATGTGTCCAAAACATGAAATTAGTGGGTTTTCTGTGACCAATATTTGATCCTTCACGATACTACCTCTAAATAGTCATCATCATCTTCATCTCAGCTCATATATGTCCCACTGTTGGGCTCGAGCTTTCTCCATAATGGGAGAGAAGTTGACCTATTATACCACGCTGATCAGACGTGTGGTTTTGTTTCGAGCTTTCCTTCTCTCACATAGATATTATATGCGTTTTATATCCCTTAGTCGGCTCGTACGATCACCCACGGGTAAGATAGGGGGTGATGAATTGTATTCTTACTCCGTCACCACAAGGAAAATTACCACTTATTAAATAATAATATTTAATTATTACTTACATTTTTATATTAGATTATCTTACCGCTAAGAAAAAACAATATACAAAGGCAGTTTAAATATGTATTTCGTTAATATTTTAAAGCAACAATGTTTAGTATTATTTAATCTATTATTTAATATAACATCACAGATTTCATAAATACGATTTATATATTAGTAAAAGAAGTATAATAGCACATCGTCAGAGATAAATACATTCCATATAAAGCCCCACTTACTCATAATGTATTTCAACGTGAGAGCCTGATGATATAAAGAATGTACGTCGGAAAATCGCACCAGAAAAAATATTAAAGATACCTTGCCATTGCCTTGTTGGATAAAACGGCCTTTGTATACGTAAATAATGTTCATAAAAGCAAAAAATCTTATGTACAAGGAAGTTACCGTAAATATTACATAAATTTGAAATAAAAATTTCTTGTTTGATGTTATTAAATCATTATAATTAATTATTTTTTCTTTCTACCATTATTAGTTAATTTATATATATATATATATATATATATATATATATATATATATATATATATATCTATACTAATATTATAAAGCGGAAGAGTTTGTTTGTTTGTTTGTTTGTTTGTTTAAACGCGCTAATCTCAGGAACTACTGGTCCAATTTGAAAAATTCTTTTTTTGTTGGATAGTGCATTTATAGATAAAGGCTTTAGGCTATATAACATTACGCTGCGACCAATAGGAGCAGAGCAACAATGATGAATGTGTAAAAATCGGGTTTATGTTTCCTTTTGAGAGCTTCCGCTGCGTAAACGGTTAAAGTTGCGCAAAAATTATGTACTACATAATTGTTCCCCTTTCAAAGTTCTAAATAAAATTCCGCGACAGCATATGTCTATCTTTTAAGATTGGCTCACTATAACCTTTTTTATGCTAATCAAATTTGTTTTAAAATAATGTGATATTTTCGAAGGTGTTTTTATAAACATAATATTAATCCTTATCCAAATAAATGAGTTATTCATCACAAGTATTTAATTTAAAACAAAATTGCTCTTTACATTATTTGATTTCAATGAATATCTTAGGAAATATCGCAGTTTAAAAATAACATCGCAGCAAAATAATGATCAAGTACTGGGCGCGCATTTACGATAAAAATACTGGATCTTATAATCTTATATTAAAAAAAAACTCAAACTAATGTTATTTCAAAGTACTTCTGCACACACTACATTTTTAGTTTTGTTTTCTTCTCATGACCTTTCGTCGGCTTTACACATCCTATTTTTATTTTTTTTTTTTTATTTTTTATTGGTGGGCTATGGGTGCGTCTCGCCCCGCCAAATCGGTCCGGGGTGACGGAGAAGGCGGCGCGTGATCCCATTGACCCACCGTAAAATCCTCTCTCTTCGCCGTGCGAGCGGACCACCGGTACCCGATCTTTGTCTTCGGTGGTCCGCTCGGCGGTTTACCCTTGCGGGTTCCTCTCGTCGACGCCCCGACAGATTTCGCCGTCGGGGCGTCGCCCTCACGCGGTGGCCTCGCGTCGGGTGACCGGACAATTCCCCGCTCCGATCACCCGAGGCCTGGGTTAGGGCGGCATCAGGCGCAGGTATTCGCGCCTGCGCCGCCCCGGCCGCTGGCGGCGGCCCGGGTCGCGGGAGTCCTCCCTGACTCGTTCCGCCGCCTCCTTCCGCGAGATGACAGCCTCGCAGAAGGCGGCGACCGCGTCCCAATTCCTGACGCTGTCGACCATCGCCCTCGCGACAGCCGGCAGTGCCAGGTCGGCACCGATAATAGCGACGAGGTCGCGACGCTGCCCGTCCCAGCCCGAGCATTCCTCGAGCGTATGTTGCGCCGTGTCCTCGTCACTACTGCAATGATGGCAGCCCGGAGTCCACTCCCTGTACACGACCGTGTGCAGGTATTTCCCGAAGCACCCGTGCCCCGTCAACACCTGCACCAGTCGGAAGGTGAGGACCCCGTGCCGCCGCTCCATCCATTTCATCAATACGGGCCGGAAGGCTTCGACGGTCACGATACCGTGTCTAGGCCTCTCCAGCCGCGTAACCCAACGGGCGATGACGTCTCGGCGGGCGTCCTCGCGCCAGGTGGCTATCTCGCTCAACGATGGGGAGCCACCCTCCTCGCGCACTGAGGTAACCCGCCGGTAGAGGTCGGGTGTCCCGGCCAATAGGCACGCCGCCTCTGTCGACACCGTGCGGTACCCGCGAATGGCTCTGACCGCCATGGCTCGCTGTGGCCTCCACAGAACCGCCCTGAGCTGGGCGTTCAGAGCCCTCGCCCACACGGGTGCGCCGTACATGGCCATCGAGCGGATGACCCCCGCATACAGCCGTCGGCCCTCGAAACTGGGTCCGCCCACATTCGGCATGAGCCGAGAAAGGGCGGACGCCGCGCCGACCAGCCGGGGAGCAATCTGTCGGAAATGCTCCCGGAACCACCATCGCCCGTCGAGCACCAGACCCAAGTACTTCATATGGGCCTGGATGTTGATCTGGATGGAGTTGACGACTAACGAGGCGCCGGTTGGAAGCCTTACGCGTGGCCCATGGAATAATAGGGCCTCCGTCTTATTTAAGGCCACCCTGAGCCCCAGCGCCTCGATTCGCCTGACCATCTCCTCGGTGCCGAGAGTGGCCAGGCTCGCCGCCTCTTCGAGTGTCCTGCCCCGGGCTGTGACGAGCGTGTCGTCAGCATAGCACACCAAGCTCAGCCCGGGGGGGAGACTCCCTCTCAACGCCCAGTCGTACCCGATGTCCCACAGAGTCGGCCCCAGAACCGACCCCTGTGGAACACCGCACGACATGGGCGTCCGCACAATGTCCCCTGCGGGACCCGCGCAGAGGATACTGCGCCCCTCCAAATAGTCTGCCACCAGCCGCCTGAGGTACAGGGGCACTCCATGGAACCGGAGCGCCTCCTTGATGCAGCTGAATGGCAGACTATTGAATGCGTTGGCGATGTCCAGCGACACCGCCAACAGCACTCCATTGCCGGCGACAGCCTCCGCGGCCGTCTGCCTCAGGCGTAGCAGGGCCCCGATGGTCGAACGCCCCCTCCTAAACCCATATTGAGCGTCCGACAGATCGGGCCCCACCTCCTCCAAGTGTCGGACGATGCGGGCAGCGAGGACACGCTCCAGCAACTTACCCACATCGTCGAGAAGCACGATGGGCCTGTAGGCCGACGGCAAATCCGGGGGCCGTCCCGGCTTTGGCAGGAGAACCAACCTCCCCTCCTTCCAGCACTCAGGGAACCGTCCAGACGTCAGACAGGCGTTGAACAGTTGCCTGAGGCGAGGCTCGAAGTGCTCGAGGAGCGACGTCAACACCCGGACTGGTATTCCGTCCGGGCCGGGGGCCGTGGTGGCGGAGCGAATCCGCGCCACTGCCGCCCCCACTTCCGACTCCGTCACGGAGGGAACACTCTCGTCGTCGGCCTCCCGGTCTTGATCTGGCGAAGCCATAACCGGGGGCGTGTGTCCCGACTGCCGTGGAAATAGCTCCTCGATCACCCTACAAAGGAAGTCGGGCTGGAGGGTCTCGGTGAGGGGGGGGCCCTGCGCACGAAGCTTGTTCAGCGACGCGCGATACGGGCGACCCCAGGGGTCACGGTCGAGACCGTCCAACATCTCCTGCCAACTCGCATCCTTGGCGGCTCGGATGGCCAGCCGAAAGGCAGTACGCGCACTGCGGTACGCCTCGTACAGCTGGCCCTCCCGCTCAGCGTCGCGGTGACGCCGCCGGCTGCGGGTGTGGGACCTTCGGGCACTGATACACGCCGCGCGAAGGTCCGCCAGTCTTGGGGACCACCAGTAGACCCCCTGCCTCGGAGGTAGACGCCGCACCCTGGGCATGGCCGCATCGCAGATCTGCGTTAACGCACTGCGGATGCGGACAGCCTCAGCGTCCACTCCGTCCGCTGGGGGCGGTGAGGACAGCCACGTGTGAACGATGGCCGCCTCCGCCAGTAGGTCCCTATCAAGACGACCCACAGCCCACCGCGGAAACGCGGGAGCTCCGTCCGCCCTGTGACCCCTACCGGGTTCCCGGGGGGAGACCTCCATCCGGATGTACCGGTGGTCCGACAGGGTCTCCGCCTCCTCCAGGACACTCCAGTTCCTCACCCGTGGCGCGACAGCGGGGCTAGCGAACGACAAGTCCACTATCGACCCGCCCTGCTGCCGCACACACGTGTTCACTGAGCCCCTGTTAACAACACAGAGGCCCAGTGAAGCCGCCCACTCAACGACCGCCCGTCCGCGGTCGTCCGTCATAGGGGACCCCCATGCCGTGGATTTGGCGTTGAAGTCCCCAAGGACCAGGACGAGGCCCGGTGCCAGTCGCCGTATCGAAGCCTCCAAGGTGGTGAGGGAGGCCCTGAAATCGTCCATTCTCCTGTTAGGGGAGAGGTAAACGCTGTAGAGTGTGACCCCTCCCCATTCCGCAGCGACAAATTCTTCGCCCCTATCCAAAAGGGATAAGGACGGGAAGTGCCGCTGCGTTGAGACGACGATTGCCGCAGTTCCGTTTCGGCTGACCACCCAATTGGGGCGATCAGGCACGACGTACGGTTCCGCGACTACGGCTGCACCAATCGACCACTCCGCCATGGATTGCAGGAGGAGATCCTGCGCTCCGGCGGAATGGTTGGTGTTGGCCTGCAGGAGGTGAATGGATTCTGCAGCCATTACTGGGCCGTATCCATCACCTCCGCCTCGCCAGTGGGCGATCGGGCTGCGCTAGGAGCGGGAGCGGCCGTGGTCGAAAGGCCGCCCCGCCCCTTTGGGGCCGAAGCAGGAGGTCTGCACGCCCCAGAACCCATGCGGTGCTTGGCGGGCTTATTGCCCGCCGCACACGCGGGGCAGTGGGGCGGGGCGGCGCAAGATGCCGCCACGTGCCCGGTCTGACCGCAGCGGAAACACAATCCGCCGCAGTCGAAGCAATTGGTGCACGTCGGTCGAGTGTGTCCGACCGCCATGCACTTATAGCACCTCGCAGGCCGGTGCTCAAGCACGGTTACCCGCGCCGAGCTCCAGCCCACGAGGAGCCTGCCTGAGCCAGCCAGTTGCCTGACCGACTCCACCGGGCACTGCGCCCAGGCAGCACCTACGCCACCCGGACCGGGACGAATGGCACCGACCCGGACGGTGTCTATGGGACACCCGGTTTTCGAGGCAATAGCCTCCCGGATGTCTTCCACCGTCACGGAGTCGTCCAGACCCGAAATGCGCATTTCGGCGCACTTGACGGGCCTGGCGATCCTGATGCCACCCTCCTCGGCGAACAGACCTCGCAGCTTCTCAGCTACGCTATCAGCCGTCTTGGCGCCCTCGGCCCCTGGGAACTCGAGGATTCGAGCCCCCGTCCGGGCCTTGCGGGTCCTGGCTTCGACGCCTCCAATATCGGAGACGTCTAGCTCCCGCCGGGCCTTCCTCAAGACGGCCTCGTAGCTGAGGCCCTTCTCGGCCGCCTCAGGCAGCACAGTGATCACCACTGCGGCTGTCTTTGGCGGCTTGAGCCCCTTACGCGACCTCTTCTTCTTGTCGCCAGCTCCTGCCTTGGGAGCGGAGACCTCAGCGGCGCGCTTGGCCTCCGCTCTCCTTCTTTGGCCGCGACTCCTTCTATCGCGCTCGGCCACCTGCCAACCCTCTTCGGGTACGGCAGTCGTGCCAGACGCGGAAGGCCTTGTCGCAGCCTCGCTGGTCGTCGCCGGCGGTTTCGTTGCGGGCGGCTTCAGCGGTCCGGCAGGAGCCAGCGCCGTCTTCCTCCTCAGGGCAGGTCCCTTCGGAGCGGGGCCGGGGCCTTTGGGCTTAGGCCCGGCCGCGGCCGCGGCGTAGCTCCCCACGCGGCCACCCTGACAAGGCAGCGGGGCGGGGGCTGGTGCCGTATGTGGCCGCTTATCTGCGGCAAGAGGCGGCCGGACACGTGGTTCTGGAGGCAGCCTTGCCTCCAGAACGGCGAAGCGCGCATCGACAATTTTGCCCACTGCGTCGATTATCGCGCGCAGGGACTCATCCGGCAATCCCCCCACCGCAGGCAGCGGGGTTGGCATCGAGGTCGGCAGCGGGGTCGGCGCCTCCGGTTGAGCCTCAACCGGGGCCCGCTCCGAGACGCTTGGCGACTTTTTCGCCGCGGCGCGAGTCGTCCTCCTCGCTACCGGGACAGGTGTCGGCTCGGTGGCCGTGACGGCTTCAGCCGGCGGCGTGCCCTCCACAGCGGGGGGCATCCTCCTTGCCGCAGGGACGGGTTTCACCGCGGCAGCTGTTTTGCGCAACTTGGCCGACGGCTTTGGCGCAGGCGGTAGGAACTGCGCCATCTGGGCCCGCAGGTCGGCCATGTCTTTGGCCAACATGCGGTTTACCTGACGCAGCGACTCCAGCTCGGACCCCAACTGGCGGTTCAGGTCCCGCAGGCCTGAGACCTCGCCACTAAGGCGGGCATTTTCAGCCTGCAGGTCCAGGGGGCCGTCGCTCGCAGCAGGCGCCGCCTCACGCCGAGGAGTCACCGACCTTCTTCCTGCTACTGCGGCCCCTCGCCCCCTGCGAGAAGCCGGCACCTTCGGTGGAGGCATGATGGTCCCGCTCCCCTCGGAGTCGGCGCCCGAGCTGCCTCCCTTGCTCAGGGGGCGCTTTCGCACCTGCGAGGGGAGGGCCTCCTCCCTGATCTTCTCAGCCGCCGCCACAGGACGCGGCGACGACTTAGCGGGGGCTTTAGCGTCCGACCCGCTATCTCCTCTGGACGGCCCTGCGGATATACCGCCCTCGTCCATCTTAGCGGCAGATCTGCTGCCCTCATCCACGGACGGCTCTGCGACGTCACTGTCGCCCTCGTCCGTAGACGGCTCTGCAGCATTTCTGCCACCGTCCTCCTTTTCAGCGGCGGCAGCCTCTCTCCGCGCACGCCGCTCCTCCATCCTCCTCTTGTAGCTGGAAGCCTGCCCCCGGCTCTTCCTGGGCGACTTCCGCTTCACTTTTTGGGCCTCCACGATTTGTGCCGGGCCCTTGGCGGACGCCTCAAGTCCTGAGGACGAGGCGTCGTTGTCAGTTTTTCTTTGGCTTGACAAGGCCGTGGTGTGAGAATCACAAGGATTCCCGTCGGTTTTTAAATGTTTTAAAGTTTGCGTATCCATTGTGAATCCCACGAGAATGGGAGATACATTACGTCGACCCGGGCAGAGATCCCTATACCCGGGCAAGCCTACATTTACCAACCAGGGGGTCAGCCGGTGCCCTGGCTGGAGCGTGCTAACGACAGAACAACCCATCTGCCATGCATCTTCTCGCCGCACGCCAGAACTTAAGATTCTGGGTGATTTCCGCGTCCGAATGTTACTTCGAACTCTTTATAGAGGTTGTCTTCCTCGCGGTCCGGGCGGTTAAGCCAAGACCCTCGCTCCTGAAACTAAGACAAGCAAAGAATCAGGTTCACGATGTGTGGGCGGTGGCAAGTGCCTGCCCAGCCCTCAAATGAATGAGTGACTGAGCCCGTCCCGATATTTCGCGTCCTATAACCTCTACTACGACTGTAGTAGAGTAAGGAGCGAAATCGCGCAGATATTCGCTACGGACGACAGTACAACAGAAGAACTGGGGACCGCCGCCCGCACCCAGGGTACACCGCGTGGAGGTTTCTGGGATAGTACCCCGGCTTTACACATCCTAAATAATAATAATAAGTATAGGAAGTATTAGTGCCTGCCCTCATGTATGGCAGTGAAAGTTAGATTTGGCGGGGAAGACATGAAAATAGAATAAATGCTGTAGAGTTGACAGCTCTTCGTAAGCTGTGTGTGATGTAAGTATGAAAGATAAAATTAGGTATAATGTTATAAAAGAGCGCTGGTATGCTGAGGTGGGTTGGACACGAAGTGGAAGAAATAATGAGTGGGCAGAGGTTGACGAAGCAAACATATAAAGCAATCATGAATGGGACGAATACAAGGGGAAGACCAAACTGGCTTTTCTGGACCAAATTGGCGATTTGTTCACGAGAGGTCATCATCATCATCATTCTCCTACTCTTATCCCAATTACTTGGGGTCGATACAATAAGTACTCTTCATTCATAGTACATATTATAAAAGTTATTGGCAATAGTTTTATGACCGGCCGCCTGCCAGACGTCAACCCTAATTGGGAATGTAATTGTAGACCAAACGGCATCAGATGGAGTTGGCCCAAGTCGTTATAAGGCTCTTAGTCGTCTTTTACGACATCCACAAGCAAAGTGAGGATTGGTAGTATTCATAGCCGCTACCACACAGCGATTTCATACACATTAAAAGTATGTGTAATCGTAAATAGGCGTAAGTGTATGTATGTATGTATAATATACATACATTGTATATATCTATAGAAAGTATAGATAAGACCCAATACTTTTACTTGCATTACTTTATATGGTACTACATTGCATTATATGGATTACGTCAAACTTGAATCACTTTTAAATACTTATTTCGCGTAACTACAAATACACACAAAAAAAAAAGAAATACATACATGCACGCACACTACATCACAAACACACGCACACCACACACACACACACACATACATATACACATACACACACGCACACACACACACACACAAACACACGCACACCACACACACACACACACACACACACACACACACACAAACAAACGCACAACACACAAATGCACACGCACACACGCACACACACACACACACACACAACGTGTGAGCGCGCTCACTAACACGTTAATTCTCACTCATTCATTTATTATAGATTTCTTTATCATTAGTCTTTATTACGTAAGATATATACATATATTCATTATTTATAATGTATGTTACTGTAAAATAATTTGATGTTCAAGATTTATGTATTTCGGGAAGGAACTGTCTCTTGAAACACAGGTATTACCTAATTCAAGAGGCAAAGACATCTATCTATGTCAACTGTCATATGTATTTAGTTTTCAATAAAGATTATTATTATTATTATTATTTTACTTAAGGTTAAATGTTCTACTCTTACTAATAAAAGGGTCATGTAGGTACCTAAAACAGCTTTAACGTATGTATTATTTAAAAATATTTCCACCTTTTAAGTAAACGAATTCGCGAGTTGAAGTTAACGTTAGCCCAAAGTAACCATTCCACGCGGACGAAGTCGCGGGCAGAAGCTAGTATATATATATATATATATATATATATATTAATCTGAACTATTAATCAAACAATGTACTGGTGGACGGCCATGGTGGTTAAAGGCGTCTATTGTTGGTCCTAGACCTCTTAACAAGGGAGAATAATGCTAGAACACGCTACTGCAACAGTGAATCCATTAGCCATGCTTGGCAGATATATTAACTACTAGCTTCTGCCAGCGGCTTCGCCCGCGTAAAAGGTTACTTTTCTAAACCTTTTCATCCCCTATTTTTATTTTACCTCTTAAGGGTTAATTATTTACAAAATATTAATATGATATTTATTTATATTTAATCAATAGCCTAAAAATAAGTTTCAAGCTTCTGGCTTTAAAAAAGACGATAATTCTTTACATCTTTTCATCCCTCTTTACAACTTCTTTTTTTGCATTAAAAAGTAGCCTTATGTCCTTTATCAGGCTCTAGAATATCTGTGTACCAAATTTCATTTAGATCGGTTCAGTAGTTTTGGCGTGAAAGAGTGACAGACAGACAGAGTTACTTTCGCATTAATAATATTAGTAAGGATTACAGTTGATTTTATAATATTCCTAGGGCAGTATTGCTTCTTATTACCTAGACATTCCTTGACCGACTTTTAAGGGAAAATAAGGGTTGATAATATATTGGATTCTCGTCCGATGTCTTGTCACCAAAAGATGATTAAATCTCATTGAAATATTAATTATATATACGTATAAGTGTATTGATAGTAAAAGGTCGTATTGTTAGATATCGCATTCTAAAATTCATTCGCCTTTTATATTAAAACGCTAACATAAAAAATGTTGTTGCAGTTAATACTAAGGAGTCATTTATATGTTTATAGTTGATTGGTTACGGAGAGTGAAGGCTGCTCTAGTAGTTAACTCGTGACCAAGTGCTGCTTGTACGATCTGGTCTAGCTATAATATTTTACATTGTATTTAAATTTTACATTATATGCAGGATCGAAGGGCACTGGAGTTAATTATTATTGCACAGACGGCGTAGCGGTTAAGATATCGACCTACCGTGCCAATATCGTGGGTTCGATTCCTACGCGGGACAACACTTTGTGAAGTCCACAAAGTGTTGTTCTAAGTCTGGGTATAAATTGTCTGCGTTAATTGTATGTTTGTAAAGTACCCCGCAATACTTAAAAAAAAAATACTGCTGTATTATTTTTTTATAAATAAGTCAGCAAGAAGTAATAATAATAGACAAATCCGCTGAGTTTCTTGCCGGATCTTCCCAGTAGCAGTTGTGTTCCGATCCGGTGGTAGTTTACTCGATTGATTTAAAATTTTAAAATCGACAATATGTAAGTGCCCTCGCAGGGTTCATTACATAAAAAATGGATTTGATTTGAAATGAATACACAAGTCGTAATTGGCTTTCAAAAAATCTTATATTGAAATACGAATTACGTCTTTCGACAACAACATTGTGATGGAGACAAATAACTCAGTAATAAAATAGTGGTAGGACCACGCTGTTGACAGTTTTCTGTTTATAGCCGGGGGCCGGTCTGTCCGGAGTAGTACCACACTCTCGCAGAAGATCGACGTCTGAGTAGTGGCAATGTGCTATTCCGCTTCGTTCTGTGAGCGAGAGAGCCGGAAGCCCAACTGGGTGGGTTTGGGGATTTTATTGCTAGGCAGCGGCCTAAGCCTTGGTATAGCAAAGGTCCATGGAACACTTACCATCAGGTGACACTTACCATCAGGTGTGCTGCTTGTTCGTTTGCCACCATAACCAATAAAAACAAAAAATAAACAATAGCAGATGTTATGCAAATGCTATGCATATGCAAAGAGTCACGTTCTCTGAAATCCTTTTCAATATATGTGAAACTAGCTTTGTATTATTTTTCCATCAATAAACGGTCAGTAAATATAGTATTTAAAGAAATTATCGTACTTACATTCCTATAGCATGGTTATTAAAATAATTTTTTTTCATAGACGATATATAATCTATGGAACTGATTGGCATTTTATTAATAAAATATAATTTTTTCATAGGCGATATATAATCTATGGCATTTATCTTCATTGATCATGTTATTGAAAAATTCCTAGCATTCTGAGTTACCCTCAATGAGGCACACTTTGGAAGTTTTGAAAGTACCATACCGCTATTTCTAATAAATGTCGGTTTCTCCTTACATGAATTCGAAATTGATCTCTAAGAAACTTTTATAAGTTTCTTTTTGATATCAAATATTGATTATATTTCTTAAATGTCATCATTCTCAAAGCCTTTTATTATTTCCAATCATATTGAGATCGGTTTTACTATAAGCAATTTCCGCAGGACATCATTTTCAACAAAGCAACGGTCATCTAATCTTTATATTCCAAGAAATAATGATATTCTAGGAATTCAGCAGAAGGCATAATTTTAGGATCATAAATCCTATATTGGATCCTGTCATAAATATCTTTAACAGCTAGAATGGTTTAACTTATTTTACAATATATGAAACAGAAGACGTATTAAGTCTTCGTGAACATTTTTTGAAGTGAAAACTTCTTCAGGCGCGTTGAGCGTTTTTGGAGGGGAAAAACTTATAGGTTCGCGTCACCAACATGCTAATGCTAATAGTATATCTATAGCTATGTGAAAACTTCTTTAGGCGCGTTGAGCGTTTTTGGAGGGGAAAACTTATAGGTTCGCGTCACCGACATGCTAATGCTAATAGTATATCTATAGCTATGTGAAAACTTCTTTAGGCGCGTTGAGCGTTTTTGGAGGGGAAAAACTTATAGGTTCGCGTCACCGACATGCTAATGCTAATAGTATATCTATAGCTATATGAAAACATTGTAATCGTTTAATTAAAGGATTACTGTTCAATATAAAAGTGAGTATTGAACATTTTAATGTTTTATATAGATAAATGAATAATGAAAATAAAGAATTTATTTTCAAATATTTTCAATATTCATATCAATATTTGCATTTAAAAGTATGGCATTATTTATTTTTAATTGTATTTTTAATATTTAACCTTTATGTCATGAAATGAGTATCATTGTGGTTTAAAGGTTATCTTACTAGCGTGATAAACTGATTCCTAGATGTTCGATAATATTTTTTATTTTTATATAAAAATTAGAAAATTATTATTATTTCAATTAGTTTTAAGTTAATAGTTTTCACTTCTATCGGCAGTCCCCATGACTGCCTGTTGTTTTTTTTTATATAGAATTCTCTTATATGATGTTATCTATCCAGCCAATAAACGTTCACTATTGGACATATTATTATATCTCCCCACGAGAATACCACTCAGAATGGTTCGGCGCCCCGTCGTCAGTCTTAATATTTAAGCCCTTCATCATCTCACAATAGAAGTTTAAATTTATAATATATATTTTTTTAAGACTAATCCCACCGCACATTCCCACCATTGTAACTCTTGTAAACCAGGGTTCACAATAGTCTTCATATATGACGCCGAGGTTTGACCCTCAGGCGGTTCTTTTTTTTATTTTATTGCTTATGGCGGCAAACGAGCAGCACAACTGATGGTAAGTGTCACTGCCACCCATGGACCGCTGCAATATCAAGAGTATAGCTTAATACAATTCCCAAACCCACCAAGTGGAGTTTCCAGCTCTTTCGCTCACCGAACGAAGCGCAATAGCACATTGCCATTACTCAGACGTCGATCTTCTGCGAGAGTGTGGTACTACCCCGGGTGGACCGGCCCGCGGCTGTAGACAGAAAACTGTCAACAGCGTGATCCTACTACTATTGAAGGGTCCCAGGAGATGAATTTAGTTGTCTTGGGACTCGCAACAAAATTTAATTAGAAAAAGTTAAAGAGGAGGAGTTGAGAAGAATGATTTCACTTCTTTTATCACAAATTTATAATATATAAGTAATTTAAATTAACTATAAATTCATTATAACACTTCAGTAATATCTACATATTCAAATATATGAAAGAACAGCGCGATAAATACGATTACCATCGTGAATACTACATAGACTTTGGCGTATATACCTTCATTAGCGACTAGCATTCAATTCCACGTTTAATCTCCGCTCAAACAAGACCAATTTAAGTGTTCAATGACGAATGCACTAGCTTACTATATTATTTGATATTTATAATTGCATTTCTCTACTTCGCAATCTATATACAACTTTTTATTGAGCTTCATTTCGTTAACTTTTACCCCTCTTCATGCCATAATAAAAATAGAGAAGGCAAGCACATTCCAGACAGATAGGCTTGTAGATCTCTTTTCTTTCTATTCCACCCACCCATCAATATATCCATCAATTTTAAACATCACACAAAGGAGGAATAATATCTTCGCTAACGATTTGGCAACCGCATTTATTTTTACAAATTGCCCAGGAGAGCGCTTCTTTTTCTCTAGTGCTGGTTTCCTCGGTTTTATAATTTCAACAGAGAAAATAAATGGAGAAGTAATAGGTTACGTTTTAAGCCTCTCTCTGTATGTGCGATTATATACTACTATAATCAGAGATTTGACTTATCTAAGATACAAGTATCTGAAATACAGATACAAGATACAAAATACGTATTTCCATCTTGTATCTAAGATACTTTTTAAAAATTCATTTTGTATCTTGTATTTAGATACCTTTTGTTTGGTATCTTGGTATTTTATAAATACTTTTTCTTACAAAATACTTTTAGTAATATGTTAGCAGACATTTATAAAATTATTAGTTCAATATCTCATTGATGTCACATCTTTTAACAAACTATGCTAGGTCTTTCATAATTTTTAATCTCTTTCTTTTAAAATCCGCGAGCAATTCAAAACAAATAATATCGCCATACAGTTTTATAAGTCACGTGTTTCAAATGCAGGTTGTTATTGGTCAATTTCATTTTAGGGGACTTTGAAAATAATAATAGTTATTTTAGCGGCGTTTGCAACTAACACTATTTTTAGATTGAATTTATGGCAAATTTTAATGAGTTACATTAATAAGCATTGACTTGTAGCAAATAATATTCAAAAATCTTTCCTTTGGTATAAAAATGTATCAAAAACCACTTTAAAGGGTTTTGAAACTATATCTTTCATTTCAGCGATTAACACGATTTATTCATAAATAATATTAATGTCAATTAGGTATCACAAATAAACCTAAATTCATTAAAATAAAATCTTGTGTTCTTACAAAAGTATTTTCATTTTAAGAAGTATTTTGAAGATACCTATTTTGTATCTATTATAGTATTTCAGATACTATTTGCCAAAGTATTTTGTATCTGGTATCTGAAATACTTAATTTAAAAGTATCTTGCATTTTGCATTCCAGATACTTAGTACAGGGTATTTTGTACATCTCTGACTATAATTATGATCATCTCAGCTCAAATAAGTCCAATTGTTGGGTTCGTTTCTCCTCGATAACAGAGGAGAAATTGGCCTACTATATCACTAATTAGACCGGTCGACATGAAGTTTTATTTTGAGTTTACCAACCAGCCATAAATTTTATACGCGTATTATACCCCTTAATCGTCATTTATGACACCCACGAGCATAGAAGGGGCGGAAAACTACCGACAAGAAAGGGAGCGGTGGTTCTTACACCGTCACTACTAGAATGATACTACCATGATTTTATACATTTGCGTCCCAAATTATATTCTTGTCTGTCAGCATTTTCAATTAAAACATATGCTTATTCATCATCATCATTCTCCTACTCTTATCCCAATTACTTGGGGTTGATACAATATATACTGTACTTTATGAAAGAAGAATTACTTATAGTAAGAGTTATCGCATTAGTTTTATGACCAGCCGCTTCCAGACGCCAACCCTCCTTGGGAATGTAATTGTTGACCAAAAGGCATCAGATGGAGTTGGCCCAGGTCATTATAAGGCTCTTAGTCGTCTTTTACGATATCCACGAGTAAAGTAAGGGTTGGTAGTATTCGTAGCCGCTACCACACAGCTTTGATAACGATTAGCTCTAACTATGAAATTTAAATCTTTAGATGACAAATATCTCATCACTATTTCTTTTCCTTTTGGTAGACTCACCACTTAAAAAGCAATCCAAAGTTTGAAACGAAATTGAAAAAAAAAGATAGAAAAAATACTGAAAGAAGGAACCTAAATAGTTTTCTCTTTTAGTATTTTTTTTTTCAATTTCCCTATTAATATTCAGTGAGATATTTAGAAAGCATGCACACGGATGAGTTCACTTCGACCACGAAAGGATCACAAACTACGTGACCTGAATTAAAACCTGACGGGTTTTATTCGTTATAGAGTTATTCGAGTGTGTTTGAAGCAATCATTTAGTGTAATTACACTATTATTCGGTTGTAATTGGGCTGTTATTATTTTGATTTGAGGCGCTTTCATTATTACGTGACCTTGTTTAAGTAAGATAAAGTTGGTTGTATACTAAATACAGACTCAAATAGTAACAGCTACAATTTATTTAATATTGTTAATGGCTGTTTTGAATTTATAAATTACTCTTTTGGGGAAAGACATGTGATTAAGAGTAGAATGTTATTCACATTTATATGTAATTGTAGTAACTTAATTTTAAAGGGTTTTGCTATGTTTCTGATCTTTTTCATTGACTATATAAATGGCGCAGTAGTCTATTCAGGGTATGAGAGAGCGTTATGGTCTCTCATACCAAATATCATGACTATACTTTATACGTAGGATTATGGTTTATGTGATTCACAAATAAGTATTGTATCATCATCATCATCATCATCATTTGACTTGAGATCGACACGATTTATTCTTTTTTTCCTCACAAACCTATCAAATGTCATTACTGTATTCACTTCCTTCTTCTTCTTCTTCTTTTTATGTATTGGCAATCAGCTACTTATACGAGCCATGGCTGCCAGTGTCGAGTTATAACTATCTTCACGTTCTTAGTATCTACAGGTTAGTCATTGTCCGTCAGTAAGTCAAACTGTCGCCATTAACAGTGCTATGGCCACACTCTTAATAGTATCTTGTGGGAATTTTGATGGAAAACGAAAACGTTGTAAAGCACTTTTATATGATATTCACTACATCCCAGCAGTTCTGTCACATCATATTACATAAAATACCATCAAAATTATCTAATATAACACGTTAAAACACTAAGATATCGAATATAATATAAGAGCACTACATGACGTTTTAGATTCCCGCCAAAAGTCCCACTTCCTTCTGTACAGGTCATGCTTCACGACATAAATTCATCTTTTCTGTGGTCTTGCCAGACAAATAAGTATTCTTAACGTGAGTGTGGTACATTTTATCAATTGTATGCTTACAACGTTCTCTACTTAATAAGAATTAAATCCTTTTATCGCATATTGTTTTTTTTTAATATTGTTTAAAAATGAAGCTTATATATATTACTAAAACTTTTTAAGTTATTTATCAGTATGATAATTTTATTCTATCTTCATAATTGAAACCGATTACGTATTTATGTAAGTACTTCCAATTATTAGACGTGAAGAAACGCTTTATTAAATCTTATAGAAATTATAAGCTAATTTCACTCCTTTTACACAGGAAGTTCATGCTGGTAGACCATATAGTCTAAAAAAGAATACTCATAGTCTAATACTCGCCTAAACATTAGAAGTCATAAAGAATACGATAATAAATTAAAAGTAAACATTTGTAATTACAGCTTAGTTATTTTGTACCAAATTCTTAAACTACGATTAAAAAAACCAACTTCAAAAATTGAAACGTACAAAATAACTTAAAACACTATCATTTGTATGTGCTATTTATTGATAGGTTTGAAATCGGTGCCCAGCTTTAAACAAAATTATAAACAGCTTACTTACTGTAATGAAATTCCTACACTAAAGATACCGACACGGGCAGCGACTTCAAACCTATCAATAGATAACACATACAAATGATAGTATTTTAAGTTATTTTGTACCTTTCAGCTTTTGAAGTCGGTTTTTTTAATCGTAGTTTTATTTTTTATTGTTTACTTTTTAGTGTTACAGACACACATAGATTGTTTTATTAGTAGCAGGGCTTGAGTTACTCGTTCATTTGTCGCACACATACTTAATGCAAATTTTAGACTTATATGGTTTTCTCATGGGTGCCAATGTCAGAACTGGACCAAATTAAAATGGAGCCACATGGGAAGCACCAGCTTTCAAATAAAAAATATAAAATCGCTTCTTCAATAATCATTAAAATCGCTTCACCCGGTCGAAAGTTATGACAAACATAAAAAAAATACAGACGAATTGAGAACCTCTTCCTTTTTTGAAGTCGGTTAAAAAACATCCGCCTAATATAGTTATTAATTCAGGTTCACATTTGAATACAGTAAAAAGGAATATTAAGGCACATCAGTGAAGCTTTACTTCTGTATAATTTAATTACAATCTGTATACAATCGTGTATACACAGTGTTATTTAAACGAGACAGATGAATGTATGAATAAATATTTGATGTGCCTTCTTATTTCGAAATCATTACTGCGCCCTCTTTACCCCTATTCCTTAGTGTATATGTATAAAATGTTAAGGTGTTATTTCGAGTAAAGGAACATGAGTGTTTGGTCACCTCTTTCTATATTGCCCCAAGCAAGTTAAAGGCAAGTTTATAATTTTAATACAGTTTTTTACTTCTTCTGAATCCATATATATTTTACTTGAAATAAATCTACTTTTAAGGATTATATCGCATTTGTGTTTGATTTTTACTTTCCAGACATTTTGAACACTTTAGAGTGATCATGGTCATGGGAGGTCTTCCTGTTTTAAACACTTTACTGTGATACAATTACAAACACGATAGAATCCGTAAAAGTAGTTTTATTTCAAATGTACTCGCGTAAATATCAGAATCCATTATATATTTCACTGTTAAGTTTTTCTGCAGATGTTAGTAATTATTCCTGATCCATCATCACATTTAATAAACTGCATTTTATGTTTTTTTCAAATCGTATAAAATAATAATGAGATTGAATATTTCATAATAGAAAACATATAGAACGAGTCGAGGACTTTTATTCGAAGCGTAACTCGAGTGCTGTGGATCGGTCGTACGATGTCGTGCATGCCATGTGAATTGGAAGGGTTGAGATCGCAATATTCAATATAAAACAAGCAATAAATCCAGTAACAATGAACTCAATACACGTACATTTTTATTGAAGTTTGATTTCTATGCTATTAAATTATCATAATTATTTTTATATATGTATTCATAAACCAGTATGAAGATTTCATATATCACAGTTTTTACAGATTTACTCTAAGCTATAAGTATGAAACATTTAAGGGTCAAACAAACCTCGTAAAAATTAAAGACTCGAAACTCACTCTAAGCTTCTAACTTTAAAATTTTGGTACTTAAAATAATCTCTGGTTTATAAAAATCCTTATGGTCCTCGCATTAGTAAAAACAATTGCAATATACTTAATGTATTTTCTTCCTTTCGTGTAGTATAAAATTGATCCTAATTTTCTAAGCATTTGAATTGAAGATTGGTTGAGACTAAAGTAAATAAATTTTCAATGGCCGCATGGACCTGATAAGCTTGGATTTTCTTTCATAGTTCTATCTTCGTCTTAAGTAAGCTACGTGGATTTTGAGTGAATATTAAATTGATAGCTTTATATCATTTTCATGTTGATTAAAAAATTTAAAGTAAGAATTTTTTACTGTCTTACTATTTTCAACTAATTTAAGTGCCCTTATACTACATATTATCCGTGTGGTAACGGAGTAAGAATACAATTCACCACCCCATATCTTACCCGTGAGTGATCGTACAAGACGACTAAGGGATATAAAACGTATATAATATTTATGCAAGAGAAGGAAAACTCGAAACAAAACCCTATACCAACCCATCTGACCAGCGCGGCATAGTAAGTTAATTTCCCTCCCATTACGGAGGAGGCCCGAGCCCAACAGTGAAACATATATGGGCTGTGATGATGATGATACTACATAAAACTGTTCTTTATGTGAAGAAATTTTGTGTTTTATTCCACGCTAACCAGACGTATTGGTACAGGATTAATGTGGAGTGTACTTTATTCGCCAGTAATAATATCTGCTTATTTACTTTAGGACTAAAGTGCTTAGCTTTTACAACTCCTATTTAACAGAAAAGCGTGATAAAGTATTGAACTAATAATCTTAATATATAAAAGGTATGATTGTATGTATTTATTATGACAGTATTTGATGTTTTTTGTGTGTTAGCGGCTACGAATACTACAAATATTTATATTGATCGTGGGTATCGTAAAAGACAACTAAAAGCTTCATGTCGATATGGAGCAACTCAATTTTATACCATTTAGTCAATAATTACATTCTCGAGGAATGTTAACGTCTGGCAGACAGCAGATCATAAAACTATTGCCAATAACTTCTACAATATGTACGATTAAAGAAGAGTGCATATTGCATAGACTCCAAGTAATTGAGATAAGAACTAGATGATAATGATGATGTTTTTGACGGCATTAATAAATTCAGTAAGTGAAGTGAGCAGCTAATGATTATCATTTAATGACTAAATTTTTATTATTCTCAGCTTGAGCAAGCGAGTTTCTTTTGCAGCAATGTTATCTACTTATATCCTTTAATGGGACTTTACCATTCTCGAGAAAAAGGAAGAAATGACGAATTGTATTCTAACTTAGTCAAGATACGTAAATGTAACATATTAGCAAAATTTACTTGTCTGATATGGTTTATAACGATCTTACGTTCACTTTTTTATGACTTTGACCTACATTTGTTTATGTATTAATGTAATTCCTACTTTAATCGTCATCTTTATCGTCTTAAATACATCTCATCGACTAGGAAATTTATCCACTTTATTATGTGACAATGACAGTCCCATTCAGTGGGGTTGAGAATACAATGCTTCACTACTCTTTATTTTCCTGTGGAAGTTATAAAATCACTAGGAGAATGAACCAAAGCAGTATTACAAAATATATATAACATTAAATTTTATGGTTAAGAAGATATACAATGCGAAAGTGGAAGGATGTAGGTACCGAGGGAGACCGAGACTAACCTACCTAGACCAGATCGGTCAGGTACTGAAGGAAGGTGGAGTCAAGAGTCTCCGAAACCGGCGAGCGTGTATGAAGAGAATTATGAATGTTGAGGAAGCGAGTGAAGTATGCAGAGATAGAGTTCTCTGGCACTCTGTTTTGTCTGCCTACCCTGCAAGAGATATGGCGTGATGATATGTATAATGTATGTATTAAATTTTATTGCCAACTCACCTGTGTCATTAACATATTGAGAACTATGAGGGGATAATACCAGATCTACCAATAGTGAACGTAGACAAGGATGGGCTATAAATATAGATGCAATGTTGTTATGGGACAATACAATAATTTCATAATTTTATATTAATACTTATCCGTGTGGGGATGGAGTAAGAATACAAGCTGCTGGAGCGTGTCCTCGCTGCCCGCATCGTCCAGCACCTGGAGGAGGTGGGTCCCGATCTGTCGGACGCTCAATTTGGGTTTCGGAAGGGGCGTTCGACCATCGGGGCCCTGCTACGCCTGAGGCAGACGGCCGCGGAGGCTGTCGCCGGCAAAGGAGTGTTGTTGGCGGTCTCGTTGGACATCGCCAACGCCTTCAATAGTCTGCCATTCAGCTGCATCAGGGAGGCGCTCCGGTTCCATGGAGTGCCCCTGTACCTCAGGCGGCTGGTGGCAGACTATCTGGAGGGGCGCAGTGTTCTCTACGCGAGCCCCGCAGGGGACATTGTGCGGACGCCCATGTCGTGCGGTGTTCCGCAGGGGTCGGTTCTGGGGCCGACTCTGTGGGACATCGGGTACGACTGGGCGTTGAGAGGGAGTCTCCCCCCCGGGCTGAGCGTTATTTGCTATGCTGACGAGACGCTCGTCACAGCCCGAGGCAGGACAATCGAAGAGGCGGCGAGCCTGGCCACTCTCGGCACCGAGGAGATGGTCAGGCGAATCCAGGCGCTGGGGCTCAGGGTGGCCCTAAACAAGACGGAGGCCCTACTATTCCATGGGCCCCGTGTGAGGCTGCCTATCGGCGCCTCGTTAGTCGTCAACTCCATCCACATCAGTATCCAGGCCCATATGAGGTACTTGGGTCTGGTGCTCGACGGGCGATGGTGGTTCCGGGAGCATTTTCGCCAAATTGCTCCCCGGCTGGTCGGCGCGGCGTCCGCCCTTTCTCGGCTCATGCCGAATGTGGGCGGACCCAGTTTCGAGGGCCGACGGCTGTATGCGGGGGTGACCCGCTCAATGGCCATGTACAGCGCACCCGTGTGGGCGAGGGCTCTGAACGCCCAGCTCAGGGTGGTGCTGTGGAGGCCACAGCGAGCCATGGCGGTCAGAGCCATTCGCGGGTACCGCACGGTGTCGACAGAGGCGGCGTGCCTATTGGCCGGGACACCCCCGTGGGACCTAGAGGCGGAGATGCTCTCCGACCTCTACCGGCGGGTTACCTCAATGCGCGAAGAGGGTGGCTCCCCATCGTTTAACGAGATATCCACCTGGCGCGAGGACGCCCGCCGAGAAGTCATCGCCCGTTGGGCTACGCGGCTGGAGAGGCCTAGACACGGTGTCATTACCGTTGAGGCGCTCCGGCCCGTACTGATGGAATGGATGGAGCAGCGGCACGGGGTCCTCACCTTCCGACTGGTGCAGGTGTTAACGGGGCACGGGTGTTTCGGGAAATACCTGCACACGGTCGTGCACAGGGAATGGACTCCGGGCTGCCATCATTGCAGTAGTGACGAGGACACGGCGCAACATACGCTCGAGGAATGCTCGGGCTGGGACAGGCAGCGCCGCGACCTCGTCGCTATTATCGGTGCCGACCTGACGCTGCCGGCTGTTGCGAGGGCGATGGTCGACAGCGTCAGGAATTGGGACGCGGTCGCCGCCTTCTGCGAGGCTGTCATCTCGCAGAAGGAGGCGGCGGAATGGGACCGGGAGGATTCCCGTGACTCGGGCCGCCGCCCGCGGCCGGGGCGGCGCAGGCGCGAATACCTGCGCCTGATGCCGCCCTAACCGAGGCTTCGGGTGATCGGACCGGGGAATTGTCCGGTCACTCGACGCGAGGCCACCGCGTGAGGACGACGCCTCGACGGCGAAATCTGTCGGGGCGTCAACAGGAGAGGAGCCCGAGAGGGCATACCGCCGAGCGGGCCACCGAAGACAAAGATCGGGTACCGGTGGCCCGCTCGCATGGTGAAGAAGAGGTGCTTGCAGGGTGGGTCAATGGGGTTGCGCGCCGCCTCTTCCGTCACCCCGGACCGATTTGGCGGGGCGCGACGTCCATGGCCCACAACAAAAAAAAAAAAAAATGGAGTAATAATACAATTCACCACCACCTATTTTGCCCGTGAGTGATCGTAAGAGACGACTAAGGGATATAAAATGCATATAACATTTGTCCAAGAGAAGGAAAACTCGAAACAAAACTCTATACCAACACGTCTGACCAGCGTGATATAGTAGGTCAACTTCCCTCCTATTACGGAGGAGGCCCGAGCCCAACAGTGGGACATATATGGCCTGTGATGATGATGATGATGATATTAATACTTTGATGGGGTTTATCAGGTTTAAAATAAATAACTTTTTAGTTCAGTATTCTAATAAAACTATTTAAATTTTGCGCTAAAACGAGCTTATACCGAGAGTCTGCCGCATACAACTACTGATATCGTGAGTCTTTAAACAAACAAGTCTTAGGGTTTTTGATTAGCGATTCGATTTTAAGTTTCTAGAAAATCTATACTAACAAATCCGAAGGGTTGCTATAATCTAAAGAAAATTTTATAATAAAAAAGGAAATTCTTAGTAATATTTTTATAAGTTGGGCTCTATTATTTTCTTTCTAGAATTTATTATTAGAATAAATAGAAACGGTTTTTCTTTCTAGAATTTATTCTGTTGCATAATGGTTTTGTTGAACTTAGGTATATACATAAATGTAGCGTATTAGCATTTGTTTTAATAAATTTTCATTTTTCAGGTAAGATGCCTTTCTGTAAACTAAGCGGCATCACTCGGTAAGTATTACGAATATTAATGTCCCAATACTTTTCATTACATTACTCAGCAAATGTGTAAATATTTTCAAATATTGAATAAAGTATGAGTTATAATATTTTATAATTATCTGTAATACAGTTGTATAATTAAAAATCTTATAGGGTAGATATAAATAAATTTCTGTAATAACAATGACATATTGGACGTAAGACACCTCAGTCCTCCCGTGACCATGATCACTGTAAAGTGTTCGAAACGTCGGGAAATTATAAATCAAATACAAACGCGATAGAATCCGTAAAAGTAGTTTTATTTCAAATTGTATAATTAAATTGAACATGTATATTTTGTTTTTTTTTGGCTACATATACTATACCTTTTTACGTTATACCTCCGGGGTGGTAAATAGAAGTAAAAGAAAGTGTCGCTGCATATAAATTTTGGTTATTTTTACCATCTGAGTATAGTTCTAATTTTATGCCCGTTATTGCCAATTTATTGTAATGTAATAAAATGTCTAAACTTATATTTAATACATAATCTAGTAGAGAAAAATTCTTATCAAATATTAATTATTACGCTATCTTTTCTGGTTAGTGTTTTAATTTTACGATTATAAATTAGTGACGCTAACTGTATGGTAGCGGCTACGAATACTATCAACCCTTATTTGCTCGTTGTAAAAGACGACTAAGAGCCTTATAACATCCTGGGGCAACTCCATCTGCTGCCGTTTGATCAACAATTGCATTCCCAAGAAGGGTTAACGTCTGGCAGGCAGCCGGTCATAAAACTATTGCCGATAACTTTTACAATATGTACTATGAAAGAAGACTGCATATTGTATCGACGCCAAGGAATTGGGATAAGAGTAGGAGAATGGTAATTATGAAATTAGAGACGCTTCACTCCCGCTGAAGAAAAGGTAGAAAACAAAGGCTATAAAATCTTCGATACTGTAAAACTTTTGTCACTAGCCACCTTAGGTAGGTGGGGTATCACGGGTAATGGACCTCTTCCCTAAATGAGTTCTATATTGCTAAGTACGCCAACTGTAACTTATTTAGCGCCAAAACAGACCAAAATGGATCAAATGAAATGAGACCACTATTTTCGTAGTCTTGGTTCAATTTTTTTTAAATCATTTATTTAATTTATTAATTTCTTTATCTGTCTTTTCATAAGTTATGTGTATGCTGGTGACTAATATAATTAATATTACTTTATTGTAACTTTATTGTTCAAATTATTATGAAATAGTGATAGGACCACGCTGTGGATAGTTCTCTGTGTACGGGCCGGTCCATCCGGGGTAGTACCACACTCTCGCAGAAGATCAACGTCTGAGTAATGGCTGTTTGCTATTGCGCTTCGTTCGGTGAGCGAGAGAGCCGGAAGCCCAACTGGGGTGGGTTTGGGGTTTGTATTGTTAGGCAGAGGTCTAACTATTGCAAAGGTCCATGGGCGGCAGTGACACTTACCATCAGGTGTATCAATGTCGGGTATATGGCACACGGCTCCTTAAAGACGAAAATATAATACGATGCGAGAATTGAATGTCCTACAATAGTTCACGGTGGTGTAAGTGGCAGCACGATTGGAACGGATTTCCAATAGGTATGTATGGTTTCGAATCCCACTTGTGACAATCATTTTTCGTTCGTAATCGGGTTTTTATAATAATCAATCATATTAAATGCTAAATTTCAGTAAATTGAATTTTCAGTAATTTGTAGACCACCGCCATCTCTGCGGAAAATCTGTGGAGTTAGGCTGACCGACCGCATTCGTAACGACGACGTAAGAGAGCGAGTAGGTATGAAAGAGAGTATTGGTGTAAAGATGCGAAAGGGAATGCTCCGATGGTTCGGACATGTGGAAAGAATGCTGAATGAACGACTGGTTAAGAAGATATACAATGCGAAAGTGGAAGGATGTAGGTACCGAGGGAGACCGAGACTAACCTACCTAGACCAGATCGGTCATGTACTGAAGAAAGGTGGAGTCAAGAGTCTCCAAAACCGGCGAGCGTGTATGAAGAGAATTATGAATGTTGAGGAAGCGAGTGAATTATGCAAAGATAGAGTTCTCTGGCACTCTGTTCTCTCTGCCTACCCTGCAAGGGATATGGCGTGATGATATGTTATGTATGTAGACCGCCGCCGGCGCGGTGTCGTAGAGGACGTATTCTCTTATAGTGCTATCTACTTGCCGCATCTAAGGTTTTTGTTTAATGTCACGCTAATAATGACATTATAATATATTATGTCATTATTAGTCAGCCCACCTAGTAGAGAGGCGTCCTATACTGCATTGTCAAGCATGTAGTGATTACTAGAGAACCATTCTTCTCCAGTGGACATATGTATAGCCGAGCAATATAGCCTCTTCGTTATTACTTCAGTGTGTTAGTTCTTCAAATGTATTCGGATAAATAAAATATAGGTATATAGTAATATTTATTTATATAGGAAGTATTCGTAGTATTTGTATAAGAATATTTATTTTTATGATTTTTAATGGAATCGCTTTTTTTATTTACAAACGCTTCAAATACTTTGGTCATGGGTCGTAGGTCACGGGAGGACTATGAACGCTGTAGTGTTCGAAACATCGAATAATTAAAAATCGAATACAAAATTGAAAAGAATATTTTATTTCAAATGTATAAAATTCGCTTAAACATCAGATATTATTGTATAGATGAAATCAAAACTCCCTTATTATAAATATTTTTTTATATTTTACGTATAATTAAATTCCTATAAACATAACATACATATAACGAAGCATAAGTTTAATGAAGTACAAATACTTCATTAAAATGTTCTGCCGTAGCTGAATGCAATTATTAGAATTTATTTTATTTTTCAACAGAATTCTCTTCTAATTGTGTAGCCGGGGTGATGAAAGAGAATGAATTAATTAAAAGTTACCATCGCAATACAAAAATAATTGTTTTTAACTTTCTTGATTTCACTTTATATGAGCAGAATCTGTTAATGAAATATTATAAAACATTAGCAATTTGGGTAAAAAAAATACATTTTTTTTTCAAATTTCAAATCAATATGATTATATTTTCATTGATAGTGGTAAGACCACGCTGTTGACAGTTTTCTGGTTTGTATTGGTAGGCAGCGGCCTAGCTATACTCTTGGTATTGCAAAGATCCATGGGCGGTAGTAACACTTACCATCAGATATGCTGCTTGCTCCTTTGCCACCAAAAGAAATAAAAAAAAACATTCATTTTAAGACAGGAAAAGAATATCATAATTACTTCACTCGGTAGGTGAATTGTAATCGCCAAGTTGGTTTTACAATTTATTCAGACCAATACACCAAAGACAAAGATCGTGTTCCAGTGGCCCACTCGCACGGCGAAGATAGGCGCTTTGCAGGGTGGGTGTATGGGGTCGCGCGCCGTCTCTTCCGTCGCCCCGGACTGATTTGGCGGGGCGTGACCACCTCAATAATCTACCGCAAAAAAAAGACCAATGCATCTGCTTATTCCTTCTATTAATACTTCAGCTAGTTTTTTTAAGACGCCTACAAAAGAGTAAGGGGTAAAGTAAGGGTAAGGGGAAAGTAAGGGGTCCATATTGTATTCATAACCCTTCAATACAGGGTGGAGATCAAACAAATACTAAAATTTAATTAGTAAAGCGTTTAAAAGGGTTTTTTAAAAGATTACTCGCCATTTTCTCACAGCATACCTCAATATGGAAAAAGGCGGGTACTTTAAAAATCTCGGTGCCTTATCTTAGCAGTCAGTAAATGCAAGTCGTGTCCTAATGTTATATTTACGTGATACTTAAACTTGATATATTTATACAGCTAATGATGCAAGTCGTGTTCTAATGTTATATTTACCTGATACTCAAACTCGATATATTTATAACTGCTATATGCTACGGTGAGATGATAGCCCGATCAAAGAAAATAAAAATAATGAAGTAAAATAAAAGCTCAGACTCAAACAAGTCCAACATGGGTCGCACAAAGAATTATCTTGTGTGGGAATCAAAATCTGCACTGAAAAAATTTTCCAGACTTAATACCACATCTCTTATCCGTGACATTAAATGTAATTTTGTGACGAAACTATTTCGTATTCTAGATAAAAAAAATATTATACTTTACCTCTTGAAAACGACGACGTAAGAGAGCGAGTAGGTATGAAAGAGAGCATTGGTGTAAAGATGCGAAATGGAATGCTCCGATGGTTCGGACATATGGAAAGAATGCCGAACGAACGTCTGGTTAAGAAGATATACAATGCGAAAGTGGAAGGATGTAAGTACCGGGGGAGACCGAGACTCACCTACCTAGACCAGATCGGTCATTTACTGAAGGAAGGTGGAGTCAAGAGTCTCCGAAACCGGCGAGCATGTATGAAGAGAATTATGAATGTTGAGGAAGCGAGTGAAGTATGCAAGAATAGAGTTCTCTGGCACTCTATTCTCTCTGCCTACCTTGCAAGGGATATGGCGTGATGATATGTATGTACCTCTTGAAAATACTAATTATTTAAAATAATTTTGTTCTAGAATCTTAATGTAATTATAAAACTAAATTCATATTAAACATTATAATTTCCTGGTATATCTGGGTTTGATAAATGACTATCATTTTCTCTGTGCTTCTGAATTAATTTAAAACGTAATTATGTTCAGGTGGCCGTAATAATGGTGTTTTATATTACTTAAAATTAAATTGACTTAAATGTCGGGTCTTTTTAGCTGTTCAATCCAAGTGGAAAGATAAGTTGGTCGTTTTATTTAACTGAGAAGTCTTTATTTATTATTGTTTTAAGTATTACTAGCTGTTCTTGTAGCTTCTCTTGCGAAGAATATATAGATACATAATTATTCTTATTTATTTCAGTTTTTTTAAGATCAGAAAATGTGTATGGCAGTGAAAGTTAGATTTGACAGGGAAGACATGAAAGTAGAATAAATAGTGTAGAGATGAGTGCTCTTCTTAGTATGTGTGGTGTAAGTCTGAAAGATAAAATTAGGAATAGTGTTATAAAGAGCGCTGTGGTGTGAATGAAGAAGTAGTGACAAAGATAAAAAAGGGTATGCTGAGGTGGTTTGGACACGTGATAGAAATGAGTGAAGAAAGGTTGACTAAACAAGTATACAAAGCGAGTGTGAGTGGGACGATTACAAGGGGAAGACCACGTCATATTTTCTTGGATCAAATTGAAGATGTGTTAGTGAAAGGTCAGATTAAGAGTACGCGTAATCGTAGAGCATGCATGAAGACTGTGATGAGCGTGAATGAAGGGATGGAGGTATGTCAGGATCGTGATTTGTGGTAATCCGTAGTCTCTGCCTACCCCTCTGGCAAACAGGCGTGAGGCTATGTATGTATGTATGTAGAAAATGTCTAATTCAATTAGTTTTTTTAAAAACGTTGATTGTCTAATATCGTGAATTCGCTAGAGAAAATAATGTGAGAGATATTCTGTATTTTTATTATCATCGCTCTTCAGAATTTATATGCTAAAGATGAATAGTCATTTAATAAATAAGACAACGATCACACTCATATAAAAGCCTTTGGCCAGCAACTGTTGGACATAGGGACCCTCTGCAAATGAGAGTATTGGCAATCATAAAAAGATGTTAAATCTTTCCTAGGAGAGAAGCTAATACTCACGTTTCTAATGAATTTTAGCTGATTGGTCACATAAGGCATATGACACATATGAGGTAGTGACAATTATATTCCTATCCTGTTACCACTCAAGGAATAATTTTCATATGATTGATTTAATGGTTTCAAACTTGCAAGATTAAAAGATAAATTAATATTAATTCCTAGCGCCATAGATCAAAAAGATTTCAAACGACATATGCGCATCACATTAATAACGGAAATCGTTAACTATCACCATTGATCTGGCATATGCTAATAATTATAACACACTAACTATTACAGTTAATACAACATCAAAGGAACTAAAGGCAGAAATTCTTAAAATTTTATTAGCGTTTCTGGCAATTGGTATAAGATGCAAATATTCCTTATGATTGATATATCTGTGAGTATATAGAATAGTACAATACTGCCGTGAAGTGGGAAAAGTATTAATATTAGTAGGACTTAATTGTTGTAGGGGGGCATAGTCCGGAGCGTGCTCGTTCGCGTCCCCTGCCAGTCTAATTAGACTGCTAATCCGGCTCGAAATGCGTACCGCAATGCGGGTTAGGGCGTCCCCCGGAGGCGACGCGTACCGACCCGCCCCCGTCGGTACGAACATCGGCAGTTGCGGCGATGGGGGCCGCCACCCATCACGCCTTGCCCAGTTAGGCGAGTCGAGGAGAACGGAGTGCCGGGTGGGCACGTGGAATGTAAGAGGTTGTGTGGAAGGTAAGTTGCACGAGCTGATATCCGTCATGGCGGACAAACAGCTAGACGTGCTCTGTGTAACAGAGACCAAGCGAAGGGGCAGCGACGCCTGCGATCTTCCTGGTGGCGAGATGGCTCTGTGGTCTGGTGTACCACAGAGCGATCGAGCCAACATGGGGGTAGGAGTGCTGTTGTCCTCTCGCTTGGCCTCAGGTGTGAAGGATTACGGAATGTATGATCCCAGACTTCTCTGGGTCCGTATAAAACTAGGTGTCACCAAGGTATTCATGGTTGTAGCATATGCTCCCGTAGGATCCTCGGTGGCATCAGACCTAGAGAAGTTTTGGGACAATGTTAGGGAAGTTCTGGATATGGCAGAAACCAGTGAACGCGTGATTGTATGCGGAGATTTGAACGGATGGGTGGGGACCAAGCGTCCTGACTATGAGGACGTACTTGGTCCATTTGGTGATAAGAGAGTGAACGACGCAGGTAGGCTCATAGCGGATGTATGCATGGAGAGAAACCTTATTGTGTCAAACACATTTTTCCAACATAAGGACATCCATATGTATACATGGAGAAGGAATGAACAGAAAAGCATAATAGATTTAATTTTGGTAGACAGTCGCCTCCGAAGCAAAATATTGGACGCAAGAGCCTACAGGGGCCCCACAGTCGACACGGACCACTATCTCGTTATTGCGAGATTTAGTGGTCTGTTCAGAAAGTGGAGGCACTGGCGAGAGCGTGTCCACTTCGGAGGGCTTGAAAGAATAAAGGTTGAAAGGTTGCAAGAAGAGTGTGTAAGAGAAAAGTATGCAGAGGGTGTCCGAGAACGGCTGACGATGGCAAGCCAGCCGCAATCGGACATTGAAGAATGCTGGAGAGTATTGAAAGAGAGTATGGTAGATACAGCGAAAGAAGTATGTGGAAGTTCAAAGAAGCATAGAAAAACAAATGGTGATGCATGGTGGGATGCGGAAGTGGCAGCTTCCGTAGAGCAAAAGAAGAAAGCGTGGCTGGACTATGTCTCTTCTTTGAATCTGAATGACAGTATGACTGAACAGAAGAAAGAAATATATCGGCAATGTAAGAATGACACCAAGGCCTTAGTGAAAGAGAAACGTGATAGAGCAAGTATGAGTGCAGAAGATAGGCTGACTAAAAACTTCGAGGGTAACACCAAACTCTTTTGGAGGGAGGTGAAGAAGTCTCGGGGTGGTTGGTCAGCCTTCAGAATGAATAAAATAAGGTCTAAAGGTGGAGACATTCTTACACAAACACAAGACGTGTTAAGCCGATGGAGTGAATATTTTGGCGATATGTATGCGGATGCTACGGTTGGCGCCGGTGTTGGATGTGGTTTAGTAGATCAACATTCGACAACGGCGTCCTCCGATGGCATCAGTATGGATGAAGTTGAATGGGCGATAAGAAGTTTGAAAAATGGTAAGGCAGCGGGCATTGATATGGTGTCTGCCGAGATGATCAAGCTTGGTGGCTCTTGTGTCTGGGAGGCGTTCCTGTTGCTCCTCAATTTATGTTGGAGCTAGGGAATGGTTCCCAGGGACTGGAATAGCGCAGTCATCGTGCCTTTGTTTAAAAACAAGGGTTCACGTTATGACTGCGCAAATTACAGAGCCATAAGCTTGACCAGTTTGGCAGCAAAAGTGTATGGAAAAATTATTGAAAGGAGAATGAGGATGGTGTCCGATGGTTTACTGTGTGAGACACAAGGAGGTTTCAGGAGTGGAAGGGGATGCATGGATCAAGTGTTCTCTCTGCGCAACATTGTGGAGAAGCATCTGGCTCTAGGTCAGAGGGTTTTCTGCAATTTTGTGGATCTGGAGAGAGCATTTGACACGGTTGTACGAAAGGAACTTTGGGACATTTTACCGGAGTATGGTATTAACGGTAAACTGCTACAGGCTGTGCAGTCCAGTTACATGGGCTGTAGAGCCTGTGTGCGGCTGGATGATGGAATGTCGCCTTGGTTTGACGTCAATATCGGCGTTAAGCAGGGGTGCGTTCTGTCAGCCAGGCTGTTTATCATATATCTGGATAAATGTCTCCAAAGGTTGAACGATATGAATGTGGGAGTCCAGATGGGCGACTCAGTGGTCACTGCTCTGCTTTATGCAGATGATGCAGTCCTGCTGGCACAGTCAGCGATTGACCTGCAGACCCTAGTCGACACAATGACAGAAGATTGTAAGAAAAGGGGTCTACGCGTGAATGTGAGCAAAACCAAAATAATGGTCTTTGAATGAGATAAAACCAGAACAGATGTAAGAGTAACAATAGGTAATGATGTACTAGAGCAAGTGGATGAATTTGTATATCTTGGATGTGGATTTAGCCGAGATGGAAGGTACACCACTGATATAGAGCGAAGAGTGAATGCGGGAAATAGAGTGAACGCAGCGTTGGGGCAACTTCTCGGCAGCCACCACCTCAGCCAGAAGGCACGTGTAGCAATACATAACGCAGTGCTTGTCCCAACATTACTGTATGGAAGCGAGAGTTGGGTATGCAGAAAAGAGTATGATAGTAAAATTAATGCGGTCGAAATGCGATCTCTGCGGAAAATCTGTGGAGTTAGGCTGACCGACCGCATTCGTAACGACGACGTAAGAGAGCGAGTAGGTATGAAAGAGAGTATTGGTGTAAAGATGCGAAAGGGAATGCTCCGATGGTTCGGACATGTGGAAAGAATGCCGAACGAACGCCTGGTTAAGAAGATATACAATGCGAAAGTGGAAGGATGTAGGTACCGAGGGAGACCGAGACTAACCTACCTAGACCAGATCGGTCATGTACTGAAGGAAGGTGGAGTCAAGAGTCTCGAGCGTGTATGAAGAGAATTATGAATGTTGAGGAAGCGAGTGAAGTATGCAGAGATAGAGTTCTCTGGCACTCTGTTCTCTCTGCCTACCCTGCAAGGGATATGGCGTGATGATATGTATGTATGTATGTACTTAATTGTCGAAAAATCCCACGTATAAAGACGAATAATATAGGTCTCAAGTTTGTATGGTGATGGAGAAATAACACAATTTATCCGTTTCTTGTCCGCGATTGTCATAATATATATAATACCATTGCGGGATATAATATACAGATATATAGATACTTATTCCTTTTTCTTTTTATTTATTTTTTTTACAACAAGAAAATATTAACATATTGATTTTTTTTTTCTTTTTTTTAATTTAATTTTGCATGAAAAGGAAAATTCGAAATAATTTTCATCCATTTTACCTGGAAACGTTTATAGTCTGCAACGTACTATTAAAAATGACACTTTCAGGGATTTAAAAAAAAAACTCAAAGGTTTAACGATTTACTTGAACTAAGACAATATTACAAAAGAACGTTTGTGTTAGATGGATTAAATAATTTTCTATGTAGTGACAGAGTAAAGTTACAATTTACCTGTCTTTCCTCAGTGGGTGTCGGAAAAGACGATTATTATAATATTACTAACGATCCCGGCAAATTTCGTTCGGTCTATTAGGCGGTCAATGTATGAAAAGTAAAAATCCTATGACTCGATTGCAGCGTCACCTAACGGATCCAATTGCGAATCTAAACCATTCTTGAATTCACTTGAACACACACAATAAATTTCAAGAAAATCCATACAGCCGTTTAGGAGAAGTTCAGTAACATATACATGTATATAAGAATTATATATTTAAAGAAGATATGCAGATAATATCTACATAAGATCAAAAAAAAATCATAATAAAACCTGTCCATACAAACTAATCTGGCTATCGTAGGTCTACTGCCTTCCTATTATGGAAAAGGTTGAATCGCCTCCATTATACATCATGAGACATATCTATATGAACCAAAATAATAATCATGATGATGATGACCTTGAATTTATCTGCTTATATTTTATACAAATTGCTTTTTAATTACTTTTCTTAAATCCACGTCAAAAGAAACTGTAAGTGCTCAAAAGAAAAGTCGCGTACCATTAATCAAACATGATGAGCTACGTAGTTATCTTAAAATATCATTCTTCTTTTTTTTACTTTGAATCATTTTGTGGGCAATATTTTACTGTCTAATTATTGATCAAGTGGTATAAGTATGAAATTGTCATCCAAAGGTCATCAATTCGATTCCAGGATTCAGAGTAAATAAAGTTTCTCTATATATTTCTTCAATTTTTCGAGATTGTAGTCTGGAAATTCCAAATAACAGTTTTGAAGTTTACGAGTTTTCTTTTTATGTATTTATTTGTTCTTGTCTGCTTGCTTTTTTTTTTCCACCTATGGGCAAGTAAGTGACTGTGACGTATTGTTGTCTTACTTGAGCACTATATGGACACATCGATTAAATTGCTGTTGTCATAACAACTGCTGAGATAAAATGGAAATTTTGTTATGGATATTATTAATATTGACAACATTTCTGATTTAGGATGTATATCTATATATATAAAAGAAAGTTGAGTTAGTTACAACACTTATAACTCGAGAACGGCTAGACTAATTTTTATGATTTTTATGTTTTTGAGTTTGTTTTGGTCGGGAATAGGATATAGGATATTAAAATATGATATCAATGAACAACAAAAAAAAACATAAAAAAAACATCAGTTCTAAACGTTCATTTGTTGATGATGTAACAAAACGCATCTGATGCGTGGTCTAATAGTTTGTTTAGAAAATACCGCGAAAAGTTAAAATTAAATTTAACCGACCGTCAGAGTTCGTTTTGTGCGAGTGTTACAATTTTTTATTATAATTTTTATTATTTTTGTTATAATAAATCATATTATGTCTATATTCTCATCGACAATGCCGCGACCAATCAGATCGAATCTTGCCTGACAAAGCCGTATCGCAATTAGAATTTGAAACATCATGAATGTAACCACGGCAAAGAACAAGATATTGCACATTTTCGAGGTAGCCCGTGAAACGGCTCCGTTGACAATGCAAAATCGTCGAACAAATCTCAGAGATCAATAATTAGATAATTTTCAACGCGCATGAAGAAAAATGTCATATAACACACGGTACGTCTTCGTCTTGCTGGCACGTTATTAAAACACTTGATATTTTGAATTTATATATTATACATATATTGCTTATTATCATAATAAAAAAAATAACTTAATAATTTTGAATTAGTCGAAATCTACTCATCTCATTCATTAATTGTTAAGTGGAACGAAGTGTGCCGGGTCCGCTAGTATAAAATAAATCTGTGTATTGAAAAACAATTATAGCATTAAAACAATTAGATATAGCTTTAAAACTTAGTAATAGTTAGTGAAGAAGTGCGTTTTAGTGAAGTTTTACATAGCTAGAAAAAAATAAAAAGAAAATAAAATGATTGGTCCTTGAATACTCAGCCTCTTTGCTAGACAGAGCAATTAAAGGATGCGTTTTAAAAAACTTTTTTAATCTCACAGCCAACTGACCTCACATTACACTCAATTTAATTGGAATTCTATTTCCACATGCAAAATAAATTTAAATCGCAAAATTATTAGGACCGATAGAGGCGACATAATCATGAATATTAATAATATTAAAATATTCTCCAGAAATAAAACAATTTTTAGTGATATTATCATTACACGACGTATATTAATGACTATAGATGGTATGATCTAAAACATTCTTATGTTTCTTTCATTTGTTCATTATTACGTTCATTCATTTCATATCACGTTGGTTAAATATGCTGGTTATAGGGTTTTATCTTTTGTTTGCCTTATGTAGATGTCATATGCATTTCATATACTTTTTCTTAAATATGCTTGAAAATTTGTCCATAATTTTGACAACCTCCTTCGAGATAAATTGAAATTGCTGTACTGACCAAATACACGCGAACAGCGACCGGAAAAAATGTATGAAAATCCATATCTGTCTTGTTTTAGCGGCCAAATAAATATACATGTAAATTCATATCTATAGTGAACCTATTTCATAAATGGAACGGTTTGTTACTTTATAACATCACAACCAAGAAGGCAACTTATCAGAGCTTTATTTAAATTTCGAACTGGCTTGAATAAGAAATCTGTTTGATAATGGAAAAAAAAACAAATTAACCCTTTGGCGCATGAAAAATGTTGTTCGTTGTTCGCCATGTATACATTTTTACTTATATAGTTTTAATTTTCGCGCATTATTTGAGAAAAGCACTATACAAGCCTTGGCCGCAACTAGGAATTGATGGACTTACGTATGTGTGCCTCGGCCCACATTAACACGTTCGTCCATCAATGCCTCTTTTGCTGGCCGCTGCAGTGATGTACTATAATTGTCTCTTATGCCACCCACGGCCAAAATGGAGCGTGTTTTATAGTCACCACATGGCAACTAAGAAAAATTAAAATGGGATAAAATAAACGCCATTCGTTTTATATTTACGATATACGCAAACAAATATTTATATTTTTCTGAAACTTTTTTATCGACGGGAAAACTTTTATATTATTATAACGTTTTTCTGTTACGCGCCATATTCATTTTGAAAGTTCTTTACGCGACACGAGAGAGAGAGAGAGAAAGAGAGAATGCACGCTATTGGTTGATGCATGTAAACGAGATTTGAAAATTAGTTTGCCAAAGTTTCAGTTCTAATATGTGTACGCACGCATTGCTTTTTCTGTACGACCAAGATCACATGTTCAACCACAGCCGGTCAAAAATAGGGTAATAAGAAATGGTAATCATCATTATCAGCCTTTTTTTATTATTATAATTTTTTATTTTTCCTTCGCAAGGGACCATGGATGTGGTCACGCCCCGGCCAATCGGCCCGGGGCGATGGAAGAGGCGGCACGCAACCCCATGGACCTACCCTGCAAACACCTCTCTTCGCCATGCGAGCGGGCTACCGGTACCCGATCTTTGTCTTCGGTGGCCGACCCGGCGGTATACCCTTGCGGGTTCCTCTCTTGTCGATGCCCCGACAGCTTTCGCCGTCGAGGCGTCGCCCTCACGCGGTGGCCTCACGTCGGGTGACCGGACAATTCCCCGGTCCGTTCACCCGAATCATCATCAGCTTACCCTATTTAATCTTTGTCACTACTTCGTTCACACCACAGTGCTCTCTTATAACATTATTCCTAATTTTATTTTTCAGATTTACACCCACACACACTATGAAGAGCTCTAAACACTCAGATTAACACATACATACAAATTATGTTATGTTATATTAATAATTATAGTTAAGAATAAGAAAAATAAATATTCTAAACAGTGTACTCTTATTATCATTTAGCTAATGTCATTTATCTTCTACAAAAAAATATGGCAAGATAATTTATTGAATTAGGCGATATTTTACGAAAGTACATTTTTATTTTCGAACGGAAATTAAGAGGAAATTCCACCAATCTTACAAAATATTATCAATCTTATTGACATAACGGAAAATATTGATAATGCACCCGTCTAAGGTACGTTTAAGAATAAAATGTATACCAGAGATTCCATAAGATATATCTGTTATTATTTCAATTTCATTCGATTTTGCACGTGGGTCCATCCTTGCTTTGGAAGTGACATATTTTAACAAGACACTCAGCCATAATATAAATTCTTATTGTTTTAAAAATAATAATAAAATGTTAATAGTTCAATCCATTCTTCAGTCTATCCAAGTACACACATTAAATAGCTTATCCTCCCTACAAAAGGGGTATTATGATATGATCGCTAAACTTGGCAGGCCATTTAATTATCCTAATTGATGTTTGTGGTATGAGCTATCCAGAAGAACATATCGGCCTCCCATTCCCTGCTATTTCTTTAGACTACTGTGGGAATCCACCGAAGTCAAAGATCGGGTACCGGTGGCCCGCTCGCACGGCGAAGAGAGGAGTTTGCAAGGTGGGTCCATGGGGTTGCGTGCCGCCTCTTCTGTCGCCCCGGACGTTTTTGTCGGGGCGCGACCACATCCATGGTCCACCTTGCGGGAAAAAAAAAAAACTACTGTGGGAAAGAAAAGGGAATTATTCTAGTACTAAAATAAAACTACTGTTTTCATATCATTTGTTGTTGTTTGCCAAAGTTTGGGCAATAGTTTTGTGACTTGCCGCCTAACGTCAGAGTCGTCCTCCTTGAGAATATAATCGTTGAAGAGATAGAATCAGATGGAGTTGATCCAGCTCGATATAAAGCTCTTAGTCGTCTTTACGACACCCACGAGCAATGTAAGAGTTGGTAATTTACGTAGCCGCCAAAACACAATAAATATATTGAATTGACTTATTTATTTTAAAAATGAATATCTAGAACAAACATGCAATAATTGTGTTAAAATAAAAGCAATTATTTTTCAATCAATGTATTCTCTTTTTATTTTTCATTCAATTATTTTACGAAATGAATTTGCTAGCATGTCAGAGCGAAAAACAAACCTTGAAATTGAATTTCAATAGCAAAAATAACTTCGATTAAAGCTGGAAAAAATAACAAAAGTCACATTTCTCTTTAATATTTTGTTATTCGATACTCCATATAATTAATATTTGTCGAAATGATCTTTAAATATATTCAACTAAGTGTTGGCTTCAATAACAATTACCACATAAATGTATAAATGCTAAAATGGCGAGACGATGGAATTTATTATACTTCTTTACACTTTTTTATTTACATTTGATGTTCACTGTTAAATATCTCTCTAAACGTAGTTTTATTTTAATTTTTTACTTTTTAGTGTTACAGACACACATAGGTTGAGCTACTCGTTCATTTGTCGTACTCATACTTAATGCTAATTTGATGACTTATATGATTTTCTCATGGATGCCATTGTCAGAACTGGTCCAAGAATTGAAATGGGACCACACGGGAAGCACCAGCTTTAAATTAAAAAAGAATCATTAAAATCGTTTTGCCCAGTCGAAAGTTATGAGGTAACAAACATTAAAAAAAGACAGACGAATTGAAAACCTCCTCCTTTTTGAAGTCGGTTAAAAAAATCAAAAGCAGTTTAGACTTATTTCCTTTGCCTTTCGGAATGAACGAATCAAATCAAAAGAAAATGTACAAACTTTCCAAATAATATAAAATCAATAATATAAAAGTCAATAATTTACAGAAGTTATTCAATGTTGTAATTAGAGAGGTCGTTAGTGACAATGTAAGTTGTAGTTCAACATGTTGACAACTGCAATTACGTACATAGCGACAACCCTCGCTTTCACAATTTGAAAGCAGGAAGTGGTCATTTTGTTGATTAATTGCACCTAACTTTTAAGTACAACTTCACTTGACATAGCCAAGCTGTAGAAACCACTACTCTGTAGAGGCGACAAACTTATTAACAAACCTAGCATTCTGTTATTATTAAAATATATAGATTTAAGCATTTCATTGTATATATATATATATATATATGCTGTGTGGTAGCGGCTACGAATACTAACAACCCTTACTTTGCTCGTGGATGTCGAAAAAGAAGACGACTATAAGCCTTATACCGATCTAGGCTAACTCCATCTGATGCCGTTTGATCAACAATGACATTCCCAAGGAGGGTTGACGTCAGGCAGGCGGCCGGTCATAAAACTATTGCTAACTTTTACAATATGTACTATGAAAAAAGAGTAGATATTGTATCGACCCCAAGTAATTGGGATAAAAGTAGGAGAATGATGATGATGATATATATATACACACACATATATATATATATATATATATATATATATATATATATAAATATATATATATATATATATATATATATATATATATATATAATATATATATATATATATATATATATATATATATATATATATATATATATATATATATATATATATATATATATATATATATATATATATATATATATATATATATATATATATATATATATATATATATATATATATATATATATATTAGGAAAGCATTAAGTACCTATTCCATAAATCAATAAATCGAATATACAAATTATCTTAATATATTGACATGATTTAACTCGATAAAAAGTCGTTTCAAAGAATATAAGACGTGAGTGATGATTTTGTTTTTAGAAAATTATATGTAGAAGAGGCAACGCTATGTAGATGTATATCATTTCTATTTTTTTTATTTATTGCAATATATAGTGTACTTAATCGATACTTTTCTGGGCTGTAATATGAAATAATAAACATTAGTAAAATGTACTCCAAGCCTCTATGAAGATATCAATCATCATATCATCAGGTCTTGCTCAAATAGCGTTAGAATTTTTCAATATTTTGAACATGGTTGACCGATATAAGTCCAAGCAGTGTAGTTTTTTACAGCAATATTTATTTATTAAATTTAAATTAGAATTATGTAGATTTTTCATATATGTTAGGTATTTATATCACAGGTATAAATAAGTAAAGATAAAACCCAATTCCACACCTCGCCACACTTATCATCTCTACGTGATTCCTGATTTAAAATATTCGTCATAAAATTTCTGCTACCACATAATAAGTGGCGAGTCTATTGCATTAACTGTTCACAGTTCCAAACTTTGAATTTTCTATGGATAATTTCTAGATCCTTGTTTTTGTCAAAATTTAGATTAAAACTCCGATCACCTCACCATATATTCCTTTCACGAAAATTTGTTCTATTATGACCATGCTCGTCATACAGCTTACTTTATATTTATTTTTCCTCTTTCATCTTTTATAACAATACTATCTTCTACCCGCTACATCGTCCGAGTGGAATACTTAATTTTGGCTAACGCTAACTTATACTCGCGATTTCGTTTACGTATAACGTGGAAATATTTTTAAATAATACTACATGATGCTTTTATTACTAAGAGTAAAACATCAAAACGTTAGGTAAAAGTGTTGGGTCTTATCTATACTTTCTCTAGTTATTATTATTATTTATGATGTGTAAGGCCGGTGGGTGATCATAGTAAGAAAACAACACTAATGATATAATGTGCGTAGAAGTAATTTATAATAAAATAACATTAGCTTTGAATTTTTTGAGAATAACCTACAATCCATCTGATATAAGATTATAAGACAGAGTATTTTTACCTAATGTTGTAATTTTTCACTCTTACTAATATAAGAGTCATGTAGATACCTATAATAGTTCCTTATTTCACATAATATTTTCACTTTCTGTGCAATCGAAGTCGCAGGTCAAAGTTAGGGTTAGCCCAAAGTAAATATTTCACGCGGACAAAGTCAGAAACAGAAGCTAGTCATAAGTACATACGCAGTCATCATCATCATCTCACCTCATATATATCCCACTGTTGGGCTTGAACCTCCTCCGCAATGGGAAGGCAATTGACCTACTATACCACGCTGATCAGACGTGTTCGACTTTGTTTCGAGTTTTCTTTCTCTTGCATAGATGATAAATGCGTTTTATATCCCTTAGTCGTCTCTTACGATCACCCACTGGTAAGATAGGGGGTGGTGAATTGTATTCTTACTCCGTCACTACACGTATCCGTCGCTGATCATTATTTTGCTATGGTGTTCTTTTAAAACTGCAATATCTGTTAAGATGTTCATTGAAATCAAATAATGTAAGGGGCAATTTTGTTTTATATTAAATACTTATGATGAATAACGTTCATATTTATTTTGGATAAAGATTAATATCGTGTTTATAACAACATCTTCGCAAATTTCGCGTTATTTTTGAATAAATTTGGTTAGCTTAAAAAAGTTATAGTGAGCCAACCCTTAGAGATAGACAATTATGCTGTCGTGGCTTTTTTAGAACTTAAAAAGAGGAATAATTCTGCTGTACATAATTTTTAGGAAACTTTAAACGTTTGCGAAATGCATGCAGCGGAAGCTCTCAAACAGAAAATAGAACTCCCGATTTTGTAATATTCGTCATTGGTAGTCTGCTCCTATTAATCTTAGTGTTATGAAATATAACCTAGAGCCTTTCTCGATAAACGTGCTATCCAACTCTGAAAGAATTATTAAAATCGGACCATTAGTTACTGAGATTAGCGCGTTCAAACAAACAAACTTTATAATATATAAGTATAGACTGTGAGTACTATAAAATATAAACAAGCAATATAGCTTATGGACAAGAAATGGGCATTGCATTGTGTTCTTAATCCACAAGGAAACTATTGTATTACTTTAACCACGTTTGATACAGGCAGTACAATAAGGAAGTATAACAAAATAAAGATTTTCTCATTAAGTAAATATGAAATAGAGAGACTCAAGCCTTTTCTGTGAAGATTTTAAGAGCAGACCGCACGAAAGATATCACAATACAGCTTTTAGCAAATGGACAACCCAGCTCACATTACTTACGTTGCAGTGTTTTATGCCTACCTTTAAAGGCGACCGAGTCTTTTCATCAAAAGAGTATAGTTGAAATGTCCGAATGAAATAGAAGTGAAATAAACATTAAATAGGATTATTGATAGATATATTTTTTGTAAGAAAAATCTTTTATTGATAATAGCCAATAAATGACAGTTACTTAACCAAACCCGTAACATTGATTTTCAGCTGAAACCTGCCAATATCTATCCATGTAATTATAAAACAATGTTTTCATTATCCTAAAAAAGTACCTAGACGAAGATTGATAAATAAATAAATAAAAATGTACATATATGAATACACAATATTATATCCACTATAATATTGAAAATCACAATAATATTTAGTTTAATATAGGTAAATAGTATTATAAGATTTTCAATTTGAATTATTTTACAGAGATAGATGACCCAAAGATGTCGATATACTTCGTAATTGTCATACTAATCTACGTCTGCCGCAAACAAATTATAAATTGGCAAGAAAGGGAATATGTTGTATGCACCATCTAATATCTTTAAACGTTAGTAAACTTTTATTATATCTATATATATATTTCAGTCGCAATTAAATTTATATATATCATAGAAATATTAGTCATAATCATCATCATCATTCAGCCTTTTATCATCCACTGTTTGACGTAGGCCTCCTTCATATTGCGCCACAAAGTGCGGTCCTGTACCTCCCGCATCAAACGACTCCCAACAACTTTCACCGAGTCGTCTATCAGCCTGATGGAGCGGCGACCAATACTGAAATATTAGTAACTAGGGACCCGGCCGCGCTTCGCTTCGGTTACGTCAGATCAGTTGTGTAGTTTACTTTTGCTACATAGAATTCCTTTCGGAGAAGAAATTTCTTAACATCCTACTTGATCTGACTTTTACAGGGCAGAATGAAAGTCCACACCAAATTCCAAGTCTGTAGGGGCAGTTTTGGAAAATCAGCCTTTAGGTTAATACCTACGCAATCTCTTTTAGGGAAGGAATTTTTAAAAAGCCGTTCTTAGTTTACCTCTGTATCGTAACACAAATATGCCTACTGAAATTTAAGTCACTAGGAGCTATATTTAAAAAATGTGTTTTACACCCCAGCAACCCCCTTGCGGGTGGAATTTCGTAAAATTCGTTCTTAGCTGACCTTTAATCGGCGAAAGGAGTATTCCTACCAAATTTAAAGTCTGTATGCCTTATGGTTCCTGAGATATCGTGATGAGTCAATACATAGGTGGAAATCTCTTATATATATATGAATAACTACCCGCCCTCGCTTCGCTTTGGTTACGTCTACTTTCGCTACATAGAATTCCTCTTGGAGAAGGCATTTCTTAAAATCCTATTTTATCTGACCTTTACAGGGTAGAAAAAAAGTCCACACTAAATTACAAGTCTGTAGAGGCAGTGTTGAAAAATGTAGATTTTTTGGTTTAACACCTATGCGATCCGCTTTAGGGGTGGAATTTTTAAAAAGTCGTTTTTAGTTAACCTGTGTATTGTAACAAAAATATGCCTACCGAAAATTAAGTCTGTAGGAGAAGTATTTAAAAAATGTGATTATTACACCCCAGCATGTTTATATGCCCCTTTTTTTTTTTTTGTGGGGACGGATTACGGTCGGCACACTCCTCGCACCACTCCGTCCACGGTGACAGAGGGGCGTAAGCACGTACACCCGTAACCCACCCGTGACGTCGCCTTCGTCGTTGGGCCAACCACCGGAGCAGAGTGACTTGACGTCAGTGGTTGGCCCGACAGAATACCCCTGAGGAGTACCCTCTCCTCGACCGACGTCCCCCCCTCGGGTAGGATGTCGGTCTTTCCTCACGCGGTCGGCCTCTCGGCGGGTGACGGACTAATTCCCCGATCCAGTCACCCGCGGCCTCGGCTAGGGCGGCATCAGGCGCAGGTAATCGCGCCTGCGCCGCCCCAGTCGCCGGCGGCGGCTCGCGTCGTCGAGGAGACGCTCCTCGCGCACGCGCTCCGCCGCCTCCTTCCGCGAGACTACTGCCTCGCAGAAGGATGCGACCGCGTCCCAGTTCCTGACGCTGTCGAGCATCGCCCTGGCGATGGTAGGCAGCGTCAGGTCAGCACCGATGATTGTGACGAGTTCACGACGCTGCTCTGCCCAAGCGGCACAAACCTCGAGCGTATGCTGCGCCGTGTCCTCGTCGCAATCGCAGTGGTGGCAGGACGGTGTACTCTCCCTCCTTACGACCGTGTGCAGGTATTTGGCGAAGCATCCATGCCCCGTTAAAACCTGCACCAGTCGGAAGGAGAGCACTCCATGCCGCCGTTTTAGCCACTGCATCAGCACCGGCCGGAAGGCCTCCATGGTCCGCACACCGAACCGAGGCCTCTCCAGCCGGACTGCCCAACGGGCAATGACGTCGCGATGTTTATATGCCCCTTGCGGGTCAAATTTCGTAAAATCCGTTCTTAGCTGACCTTTACTCAGTGAAAGGAGTATTTCTACCAAATTTAAAGTCTGTAGGCTTTATGGTTCCAGAGACAACATGATGAGTCAATACATAGGTGGAAATTTCTTATATATATATATATATATATATATATATATATATATATATATATATATATATATATATATATATATATATATATATATATATGTATATATATATATATATATATATATATATATATATATATATATATATATATGTATATATATATATATATATATATATATATATATATATATATATATATATATATCTATATATATATATATATATATATATATATATATATATATCGATTAAATATTTTGATACTAATAACCCATTGAGAATATTTTTACACAAAATTTTTAACTCAAAATTAATTTAAGCCACTGAAATTGCTCAAGTAAAACCAATTACTTGATTTACTTGATAAGTTTTAAATGGGAGAAGAGGGTTCTGTCCAATTCATTACTTTTACAGTCAATCCAACAGGCGGACCAGATATATTACCATAAATACGTGAGCTCCTTTACATTATGCCTTTTGTGAGGAGAATGTTAAATTGCTGAGTTCAGGCTTTTGTCATTCGCATACGTTCTTTTATAGACTTCATCATTCACTTGTTCTCTTGATGAATTTAAATATAAGAAAGTATCTCGTTGTATTATATTTTAGTTTATCGTTTTTTAAATTATAGTATGATAGTTATTCGTCTCTTGTCTCCGTGTGGTGACAGATTAGAATACTATTCACCACCCCATATCTTACCCGTGGGTGGTCGTACGAGACTACTAAGGGATATAAAACGCATATAACATCTATGCAAAAGAAGGAAAACTCGAAACAAAACCCTATACCAACACGTCTGACCAGCGCGGTATAGTAGGTTAATTTCCCTCCCACTGCGGAGGAGGTCCGAGCCCAACAGTGGGACATTTATGGGCTGTGATGATGATGATGAGTTATTCGTCTTTTACGACGTACGCGGGAAAGGAAACAATGAGAAATTGTATTCTTAATTTATTATTGGACTAAAAATAATTTACATATAATCCTTTTTTATCTTACAGATTAATGATCACGAATCTATTTGAAATAAAACTACTTTTACTGATTCATGTCCTGTCCCACTTTAAAGTGTTCGAAACGTCGGCAAATTAAAAATAAAATACAAACCCGATATAAACCGTAAAAGTAGTTTTATTTCAAACTAGCTTCTGCCCACGGCTTCGCCCGCGTAAAAGGTTACTTTTATAAAGTTGAACTAATATCCCAAAGGAACACATTACCGGGATAAAAGTAACCATTTTTATTTATATCTAATCAAAAGCCAAATAACAAAATGTTTCGTCAATCTAGCTTCAATAATAACCAATTTCCATATAAACTTTCCCTATTTTTATTTTACCCTCTAAAAACATACCCTTAGTTCTTTTTTACAAAATTTTAATCTCATATTTATTTATATCTAATCAACAGCCTAAAATAAGTTTCAAGCTTCTGGCTTTAAAAATGACGATACTTCCTTACAACTTTTCATCCCCCTTTACAACCCTTTTTTCGTATTAAAAAGTAGCCTATGTTCTTTGTCAAGCTCTAGACTATCTGTGTACTAAATTTTATTTAGATCGGTTCAGTAGTTTTGGCGTAAAAGAGTAACAGACAGACAGACAGAGTTACTTTCGCATTTATAATATTAGTAAGGATGTGTAATACTCGCGTAGACATCAGAAATCATTATGTTTACGAGTCTAAAATTCCTAAGAATTGTTTTTACCTGATAATTTGTTATTTCACTTTCACAACAGGATATAAAAATAACTATGCAAGGATTATTTAGGTGTTAGGTATAGCGAGTATTATTATAATACATGAATGCTTTGTAGCAATAGTACTATAGAAAGTGGGTTCATTCAACCATGTCAATTGTAAATACAGATCCGGTAGCTGCCTCGGTTGCAGATCTGTGGTAGATATCGGATTTTGTGATACAAATTCTGTATTCTGTTCTATTCCGATGTGCATGCATTTTAATAGGATACTTGAATTGGGTATAGATTTATGCATCTTAGGTAAACAGATTACATATATAGTAAGGACTGTTAAAAACGAATTCACAAGATAATAACGGTTTAAGCTTACTAACTTTAAAAGCTATATTCATAAATGATAGGCGTACGTAGTTTTTTTCTATTAAGGTTATATGAAGCTATTACCAATTTTTATTTTAATGAGGTGCGGAAGAAGAAGAAAGTACAGTTTGAATACAATTCGGCCACCGAAGACAAAGATCGGCTACCGGTGGCCCGTTCGCACGGCGAAGAGAGGAGTCCTTGCACGGTAGGTCTGTGAGGTTGCGTACCGTCTCTTCGTCGCCCCGGACCGATTTGGTGGAGCGCGACCACATCCATAGCCCAGTGCAAGGAAAAAAAAAAGGTTGTATGCAATTCTGTTTTAATATTTAACTCTCTCATGTTATCTGCTTATATTCCTTGGGTCTTAGGATGAACCCATAAGATTTAAATGAGAATGTAGAATTGTAGAACTCGTAGTAATATTTTTCATTATTGGTAAAATATATTCTTTTTTTTTTTTTTCAAAAATACACCAACCCCCTTTTTTGTCTTGCGGTGGCCTATGGATGTGGTCGCGCCCCGCCAAATCGGTCCGGGGCGATGGCAGAGGCGGCGCGAATCCCCATAGACCCGCCCTGCAAGCACCTCACTTCGCCGTGCGAGCGGGCAACCGGTCCCCGATCTTTGTCTTCGGTGAACCGCCCGACTGTTTACCCTAATACACCACCCTGCACTAAAGAAATAAATCTTGTATTTGGGACTTTACAAGCATGCAATTAATGCAGACAAATTATACCTCGACTCAGAACAACATTTTATGTATCCCACAAAGTGTTATCCTTCGTAGGAATCGAACTCATAGCACTGGCACGTAATGTCGGTATCTTAACTATCACGCCATCTATACAGTTAATATACAATATAACTATATATTTATATACTTTATATACTCATTATTAGAGGGATATATAATCTGATGATTTCTAATGTTTACGCGAATATTACACATTTGAAATAAAACTACTTTTATTGCTTCTATCGTGTTTGTATTTAATTTTTGATTTCCGAACGTTTTGAACACTTTACAGTAATCATGGTCGCGGGAGAACATATAATATATAAAATATTTTTATATAATCTTATAAAATATTTTATATATTAGGTTACAATTATTATGGAGTAAATGTTAAGGAACAATTAATTAAACTTTAACGGTTTCGAAACTTTTGAAATTAATAAATTTAATTCAAGAAATTTTAATGAATTTAGTTTGATTAATATATCCGTATGGTAATGGAATAAAAATACAATTCACCACCCCCTTTCTTGCCTGTGGATATTGTAAAAGACAACTAAGGGATATAGTATGCATACAACATCTATGCAAGCGCAAGCAACTCGAAATAACACCTTATATTTCCGTGGGAGAGGAGGGAACTTTATTTTTGGTGGTCAAATATTGTGTTCTTACTACATAAGCCCGTAAAAATTGTAGTACAGATTTTGTTTCAGCTAAGATTACCAATCTAACCATCTTTACTACCTTTTTAACCTGTACTCATTTATTTTATCAAGAGGAGAGAACACAAAGTTTGTCTCAACTGCAAAAACACAGTTTCACCTTTGTGTATATCTCAGAATTTACCTAGGCAGCAAAACATCTCAGCACACTGTTAAGAACAAGGGCTTCCCAATTAGTAAAGTTTTTGTAGACTTGGCTAATGATCCACCCAAGACTGAAGAGAGCTTTTATTCTACCCCGCATATGTGTACTATATTTTTCTAATAAAGAAAATATAATAGAGATATTCGTAAACAGAAACAATTTAGTTCGTGAAGTGACGCTTGAAATTTAATAAATGCCACTATAATTCCTCTAGTCTCGTACAAAGTAATGACGTGAATAGAGCTTTTAAAAAAATGCGTCTTATTTTTTACATATTAATTTGAATAAATACTAAATAATGTAAATGCATGATGCTAAATAAGTCTTGTGCTTAATAGTTGTAGCAAATGAAATAGAGACATCATCATCGTTCTCCTGCTCTTATCCCAATTAATTGACGTCGACGCAATATGTACCTACTCTGCTTCCATCGTATATATTCATCATCGTATATAGTGAAAGATTTTATTGGTCCTTTCATTCATTAATCAAGATTTTCGTCTTGTACCGTCATAATTTGTTTGAATCTTTTTAAAATTACACTTTAACATCTAAAGGTCATCTTTCAGTCATCGGGGACGACAAATAATATGACTGATATATAGTTTGCAAAGAAAAAGTAATAAATAAGAAAATATTAGGAATAGCCTGTTAGCGTAGATTTCACAGCGATATTAACGATTGGCACTTGATCTTTAACACGAAAGATGAAACGTACTTTAATAAAAATGTAAGTACGTTGTATATCCAGGTACACTGTACGTAATACATTGTATCAATTGAATACCATATCCGTCATAAAATTGTTATTCTATCCCTTTGTTACGATGGATTGAATAAAGCTAAGGAAAATTGTATGCTCTCAGTGTATCACAATGTTCGGTATCTTCAGTCAACACACTTGTATGGAATTGATGATAAGCGAAACTTTGGTTTGTGTTGCCAAATATCACACACATTTTCTATATATGTGTATTATATGAAATGAATAAATTAAAATAGAATGATTTGTAAAAGAGAAAACTGTAATGCCTCAAGCTCTGGGCAGTGTAGCGTGGTATAGCGGGTTCAGTTTCTGTTCTACCTTCAGTGGTAAGTAAATAAATTTTCATTTAGTAACACACTAAGAATACAATTTTTATCCCTTCCTTTATTATGAGCGCTGGAAGAAAATAATGAAGGATATAGTCAGATAATATCATTTGAAATAACGCAATATACTAACTCGTCTGACCAGTGTAATAAGCTAGATATTTTTTCCTTCTCTTTTTGGAGTAGTTCTGTTACCTACAATGACACGTATAGAGTAGGAAGAATAGTTTGTAAGGAGACAGAGTGAAAGGAAAAGTTAGTTTTTGTATTAATATACGAGTATATGAATGGAGTATATATCTAAAAATGCAACTATTTAAATAATATTGTTGTTTTTAATTGTTATTCTTAACCTCATGAGCTGATGATGAGGCTTGTCCTGTGTTTAAATCATAGCCGGCGTTATGCCTGTTATTTTGTTAGACAATTTCAACCGTAATTCGTAGACAGTTAGTTTACGTGACAGACTCCCCAGATCTTTTGGAATTAATAGAGGCTTGCCTGGATTCTCGCACAATTATCTGGAGGTATAACAAGTAGGGCAATTTGCGTGTACATCATGTAATCTCACTCTGCTTTTTGTGTGGTTAGTGGATCACGGGCATCGCAGCAAAATGCTCTCTGTGGCCCGCCCGGTGATATACTCTGAGTAAGGTCATGCTACACTCTGAGATATTACACCTATGCGGTAGATGTTATTGTTACTTATGATCTACTTCTGGTTGGTTTACATGCATCCTTAGCAAGGTATCTATTTCTTCAGGAAAGAAGATTAGACTACAGGCCCTTGGAAAAAAATAACCTGTGAAATGAACAAACGTGAATAACGCTTAGAAGGCTATTACTATGTCATAAAATAACTCTGAGCGCTATGCCGTCATTTCTGAGTGGTACAGGAGAGTACCTGAGTAAATGGAATTTCTCAAGTACAAGTGCGGCATTACGACTAATTATTAATGTACGGTTTTTTTATAGCTTATAGATGATTAAAAATAAATGTCGAAAAACCTAGAGCCGTACTAAAGTGGTGGTGCCGGAAGTTAGTACAAATTTTTAATTGCCCGGTAATTGTAGAAGCAATATAGGTCATTTATTACTTATATTTTACTTATATTACGGCATTTACCCATGAACGCCGTACATATTTTCAGCGCAGGGTTCGAAAGCCAAGGGTCGCAACTCTTATTGATTAGCATATATGTATGTGAGGATGATATCGAACAACATAAAATTAAATGATCTTCAGAGTACTTCATGAGTATATAATATTTACCAGGATGCCGTACATTTTTTGTGGGACACATAGGCAGGTAGGTTTTGTGGGTCACGTTTCTGTGTTGCAAACATATCAGATCCTGCGGACATTACCGATTCATCTCAAAATATGGCAGAAGTTGAAGAAAAATTTGGTTTTATTTGTGAATTTACGGGTGATCCTATTAATAATAAATTAAAAACCTTGTCAAATACAATACTTAATAATTGCATAAACGCAATCGAGTCATTTCTTTTTTCAGAATTAAACAACATCAAATTTAAACAAGCATTGGGAAAATTTTAATCAATGATTGGATGACACAAGACAGAGATTCATTGACTAACCTACGCAATTTTTTTTTATAAATTATGAAATTTATTTGTTATTCCTATAGAAGAGTAGCTGATTCGATCGTAAGAGACGTGTCAGATACATCTCATATAAGTAAATCATAATTTATTTTATAATTTATTTTAATAATAAAATTTAATTTATAGATAAATCTTTCAAAAGCTGGAATGCTGAATGCTTTATTATACGTAATGTATCATTTAAAATATACGGCATTATAATTTTTTATTATTATTTAATATTACAAACAAAATTTATCAAATGCCGTACAGTTATTAATGACCTTAAGGGACATCTCAAACGTTATCGAAGTTTTTATCAGCTGTAAAGAATAATCTGACGTAAAATGTACGGCATAGGGTTTTTTTTGTTTATTTATATTTGTTACATGTAAAATAACAATAACCTTTGAAAATATTACTCCTCAAATTACTCCAGGAGCATTTGAAAAATCTTATAAATCTCAGAATTTTCGTATCTTTTTTATCCTAATATTTTTATTTGTTACCATTTATAATGCACGGCAAAAGGTACAACGGTAATATTTAATAACAATATATATAAAAAAAAGTTGCCGTACATAAATTTATGATCTTACAGCAGTAATACCTCGGTAAATCCTGAAATGTAAATAATTATTTATTTACACAAATATTAACAATAATTTTTGAATGAGATAATTATCAAACATTATTGTCTGTCTTAAATAATATTTTGAACAAGATGCCGTATATTTTACAATGACCTTATATCATATGGGTGTAGGGAAGGTTTACGACCCTTGGCTTTCGACCCCTGCTCTGAAAGTATGTACGGCGTTCATGGGTAATGTATCTGTATATATATACAAAAAGAATTACACAAATGCCGTACAGTAATATTGCTTCTACAATTACCGGTGAATTAAAAATTTGCACTAACTTCCGGCACCACCACTTTAGTACGGCACTAGGTTTTTCGACATTTATTTTTAATTATCTATAAGCTATAAAAAAGCCGTACATTAGTAATTAGTCGTAATTCCGCACTTGTACTTGAGAAATTTCATTTACTCACGTACTCACCTGTACCACTCAGGAATGACGGCATAGCGCTCAGAGTTATTTTATGACATAGTAACAGCTTTCTAAGCGTTATTCACGTTGGTTCATTTCACAGGTTATTTTTTTCCAAGGGCTTATAGTCTAGATGTAATAAATAAAAATCTACACGAGCGAATGAAAATTACTAAAGTTTATGTTTTTATTTAAATTTAAATGACGTACTTCTGATAACATTTTTTATCATACTAAATTTTCAATAAAGACATTGGCAAGAATATCGATTACAACGAAATTAACGAGGCAAAGTTGTTCCGAATTTGTAAGATGTCAAAGTTGTTTACAACATTTAAAACTGTATCAATATGATTGTATAAAATTTTGTTTCTATTTACATTTTCCTTGAAAATTCTCTAAGAGAATCTCATTTGTCATGATATAAATTTTTGTCAAAAATAAGTCTGTCAGGCGAATTTAGAAAATATTCAAACATGTACGGAATTAGAAGAGTTATGATGGTTTTATATGATTTATAGTAGTTGTCATCATAATAGCTCATATGTCTTACTGTTATACTCGAGACCTCTCCGTAGTATTAGGGATTGTCCTCAGATCTACGATATCTGCTTTTGTGTGGTTAGTGGATCACGGGCATCGCAGCAAAATGCTTTCTGTGGCCCGCCCGGTGCTGGTGATATACTCTGAGTAAGGTCATGCTACACTCTGAGATATTAAACCTATGCGGTAAATCTTATTGTTACTTATGATCTACTTCTGGTTGGTTTACATGCATCCTTAGCAAGGTATCTATTTCTTCGGGAAAGAAGATTAGACTACAGGCCCATGGAAAAAAATAACCTGTGAAATGAACCAACGTGAATAACGCTTGTATTAGGGATTGTCCTCAGATCTACGATATCAGTCTATTTAAGTTGGTTGGATTAGAATCTAATCATTAGATGTTATTTGTATATATTTTAGTCGTCCCTTGCGATACCCAAAAATATGGTAGTCAAACAATTGACTACCATTTTTACAGTAGGTTAGTTGGTAGACAAACAATTGACCACCATATTTACAGTAGGTTGGTTGGTAGTAAAAAAAATTGACTACCATTATTAACGGTAATAAAGTAAGAATACAAATTCTTACTCCACTACCACACGAAAAAGTTATGCTCGATATACAATTAGTATAACTACGCATATAAATTTATAAGAAAACATTATAAAAGAAGTAATTTATGAAATCAGAAGTCCGCCAAGTATCTTATCTTTTCAGCTTGCGGTCGCATTTGAATCCGGTGGTAAATTATTAGAATAGTGTCAGGCACAATGTGAAATGACAATAAATGAGTGTCCTCGTTAAGCTTATACCTAATAAATCATTTACATTAAATTGATTTGAATTTTAATAAGTGAGCTCTTAGTGAATGCCAGCTCCTACGGGATGTAGTGTAGAAATGTATAAACTATACTGTTGGGAAGCAAATAATTTGCTTGGCTTTTCTAATAATTTCGTAAAGTGGATAGCTAACAGCTAGCCACCCTTTTTTTGCGGTTGACCATGGATGTGTGTGGACGCGCCCCGCCAAATCGGTCCGGGGCGATGGAAGAGGCGGCGCGTAACCCCATAGACCCACTCTGCAAACACCTCTCTTTGCCGTGCGAGCGGGCCACCGGTACCCGATCTTTGTCTTCGGTGGCCCGCCTTCCTCTCGTGTCGACGCCCCAACAGCTTTCATCGTCGAGGCGACAGCTAGCCTCCCTCCAGGTAGACTGACTCTGACTACATCTTAAGAGTGGCAGGAAACCATTGTATGTAAGTGCCGCAATACCGTTTTGATTGGCATTCTCGTAGAGAGAGCTAGGCAGCTGGACTGATCGAGTCTAGCTGCTTACTTTAATTATAACTAAATATAAGATAGATAGCAGATTCCTGTGCTAGAATAAAAAGATTTCCTCATTTCAAGATACAATTAGAATATAATTTACCATCCCCATTTTTGCAAAGGATGTCGTAAAAGATAACTAAGCGATTATAATATGGAGATAACATGTAAGCAAGAGAATTAAAACTTGAAATAAAACCTTAAACCAATCCATTTTATGGGCAACTTCCCTTCCATTTAAGAGAAGACTTGAGTGCACTGTATGTATATGAACAAGAAGAAGCGTTACGTATTTTCCCAATTTCCTCTTAATAAATGCCTGGCTCTTTTATTTCCAAGGATAATGACAGTTCTATTCTGACTGTTAGAATGCGAAATCCATGGCTTACTCTCAGATAACAGACAGACAATCCGTCGGCTGCATATGTAATCAAACACTTGATTAAACCGTAGCAGGCGGAGATTAAATGCGGAACGGAGTTATATTCACTAATGATCTGCAACCACGTGCAATAACTGACACTGTATTGAATGAATAATGAAGATAATTGTTTTAATGAATGCGTGCTGCAAAATAATTGGATGCATTTTGAGATTCTCTAAGGACCAATTATCAATGCAATTGTAGATTGAAATATGTTATTGCTGACTTTTACAAATGTGCAATAAAACTATTTTTACTGTTTTAAAAGCAGTTTTGCTCGTCTACTGTCTGGTATTAGGTTAAGATCACGATATAACGGGACTATGATAGGCAAGTAAGTGCAGTTTACACTTACTTGCCTATCACAGACGCACTTATCATTGGATAGGCTGCTACGTCTGCTGCTGCTTTTCCGTGTGGTGACGGAGTAAGTATACAATTCACCATCTTCTATCTTACCCGTGGATGATCGTACGAGACGATTGAGGGATGTAAAACGCATATAATATCTATGCGAGAGAAGGAAACCTTGAAACAAAACCCTATACCAACACGTTTGACCAACATGGTATAGTAGATCAATTACCCTCCCATTATGGAGGAAGCTCGAACCCAACAGTGGGACATATACACCTCATGGTGGGATGATGATGATGGCTGCTAGGTCATCTATCACAAAAGGTAAATGAAAATAAAACACCTTTAGCTTAATGGTGTGTAACTAACAATCAATTTGTATAATAATTATTATTAATTTTATGTGTTAACTATTAATCAATTTAGGTATCAATTATTACTCAATTTATTTGTTTATTATTCATCAATTTATGTGTTAATTATTATACAATTTAGCAAAAAAATATCACCTATTTAATCGTATTATACTTTTTCGTATTCTTTTCTCTTTATTTTTCCTTTCAATTAGATTTATTTCCTATTTTAGTTAAGATATATTCATCATCATCTCAGCTAATATAAATTTTGCTGCTGGGCTCGAGCCTTCTCTAAAACACCAGGGGAAATTGACCTACTACACAGTGGTATAGTTGGTCTTATAGAAGGCTGAAGCCAGGAGAAGGAACAAAGTGTTGTTCGGATGGGTTTATGGGATAAGTTTTATTTAAATTCTCCCTTCTCTGGTATAGATATTATATGCGTATTATATTGTTTGCGTATTATTTTGCCATTGATGTCTTTTGCAACATCAACAGTAAAAAAGAAGGTGAACATTTGTTCTTACTCCGTCACCATACGAAAAAAATAAATATACTGATTTAATTAAATATATTGAATAAACTATTTTTATTATGGATAATGTGACCTTTGAAACGTACAAACTTGGTGGAGTGATGACATTACTAAGGTCGCAGGAAACCTTTGAATGCAGGTGGTACAGGACCGCGAATGGCATTCTCGTGGGGAGGCCTATGTCCAATAGTGAATATTTACGGGTTGATGGATGGATGGATGGAATTTTGAAAATTATGCTTCTAGGCATTTATTATAACATTTTTTATTATCTTATTAGTAGTATATTAGGTATTGGTTATCTGTATAAATAAATAAGTTTAAAATATCATACTTTATTCCTCGAATATTGATAGACGAAGAAAATAATATTGCATTCACTTTTGGTCAAGTTTTGAGATCAGCCGCCTGCCCAAGTCCTACTTTCCTTAGGCACACAACTAATGACCACATGGCAATGTGCGCAAATGCAATGGCGTGGAAGCTCTTGGGTGGTTTTAGGTTTTACATTTACTTCGTAAAGGATATCTATTATTTCTAACTTCATACGTTTTTTTTTTTATTTCCAAGTGGTGAAGGCGTTAGAATACAAATCACCAATCCATTTGTTACGCGTGTGAGTCGTAAAAGATGACTAAGAGATATAATAGGTATATAACCACCACGCAATAAAAGAAAGGGAAATAAATCCCTCTACCAACCTGTCTAACCAGCGTGATAGGTAAATTTCTCTTCTATTACGAAGAAAGCCAGCACCCACCAATGGGAAGTATATAAGCTGAAATGATAATTATAAATACCTTTTTTAACCCCGTATAGTGATGAATTAATGTCACCGTACCTTATTTTTCTGTTAGAATCGTAAAATTCACTGAACGATTACTAGATGAAGAAGCAACAGCAATATTATTGTTTTTTTTTTAAATAAACCGCTATCACCAATCCGCCTGCCAAGCGTGGCCATTATGGCGTTAAACTCCCTTAGAGAGGATATAGGCTGACTAGTAGTGGCTAGTAGTGATAAACTATTTTAAGATAGTTTCGTGTAGTTGAAAATAATCATTTGACTTTTTAAATTAGAAAGGATCTTTAACTGGAGCGGAAGTATGCAATTAACGCCGATAGCCTACGGCGGAACTGTGGTGCAAACGACAGCGCAATGCAGCCGACTTTTTAATAAAATTCAAACCTTTTATTTCTCTCTCTTAACGTGAAACTATAAAAAAATAATATGTATACCATTTTTAAAATACTTATCATATTATCTGGCTTTAAAACTTCCATAATTATTAAAAAATTATCTATGCCTTAATATATTTTTGTATCAATATAGTTTTATCTCTCAGAAACAGTACTTTTGCTCAGATAGAACTTATCCTACAGCGTGTCCTATATCTTTGACAATTTATATAATTATATTATAATATAATTATAAGTTTGTTGTAGTAAGCTGGTATACTGTATTTTAAGTTATAAATAAATTATTCTTATTCTTATTCTTAATATGTGTGCGAAATTTCAAGTATGAGTAGTTACGAAGTAGAAAGTGTAACAGATGTACAAAGAAACTCGCTTTATCATTTATAATATTAGTTAGAATTAGTCTCATCATCTACATGGCGTTGACCTTTTTTTTTTGCATTGGGCTATGGAGTGGCCACGCACTGCCAAATCGTCCTCACGATATGGTGTTGACCTAAGATTAAACTCTTCATTACTGTGAAGGGAAATTGTGATATAAGCTTCTACGCTAATCCTTCTGGTCAGATAAGAGACTGATTTCACCACTATTGTAGATGCGTATTATACTAAACAATAAAATGTATAATGGTTGTAAACAAAAGAAAGAAAGTAGACAATCTGGTTGCATTTATGTGTGTGAGTTCGGTATTTAATATTGGAGGCAACGATAGGCAACTTCGGCGATGGAAAATTTATTCAGCACATTATATTGGGAAATTCTTGGCATTGTCCTGGAATTCTCGATTAGGCGCTCTTAAATTTGGGTGTCGAATATGTAATAAAATAGCACTTTGAATAAGTATACGGATCGTTGAATTGCTTGAAAGTTATTTGTACCTTTTACGGACAATAGAATGCTTAAATAAACGTTGCTTTGATAAGTCAAAAATGAACAATGTAAGTACATATTCGCGATCTCTATATTATGTATTAGTTTATTATACTAACTGTAGTTTTTTGTCTATTAGTCATTTTTTGAGTAGGCTGGTCTGGACATACTCCACCCATTCTGTTCAGGACGTAAGAAGGGCAACGTGCGGTCCCATTACCCACCATGTTCCCTCCCCATCGTCATCTGGCTGGCCACTGGTATCTTTTCCTCGACATTCGTAACCGGCTCGGAAGATAATCCTTTCGGCTATCGTCTCTGTCGACACCTCGGCAACAAATAACTGAGTTGAGTTGTCGGGGCGTTGCCCTCACGCGAAGTCTATTATTCTACCAGCTCATTGCTATAATAGACTATGTATGAATTAAAATAATTAAATAATTCTTTGGGCTTAGGCTTCCTCCACGATGGTAGAAAAATTATCCCCTTTAACCTAACCATAACCACCCACTACAGACGAGTTAACTTAAGATTTAATTTCTAGTTTTCCTTCTCTTGCATAAAAGTTATCTTCATATCGATCCGTTAGTAATCTTTTAAGGCACGTACAGTTCTAAGTTTTTAACATCTTCTATTACTTTTTCAGAAAAATAAAAAAGAATTTGAAATAGCGAGGTAAAATAGTTTTAGACAAAATTCTGGTAGCAATAAATCTTAAGATAAGAAATGTAATGTAAAAATGTCAGCCATTTTTTATATTTAGTGATCATTTGACACATTCAAATATATCTTTTTATTGTATTCCAGAATTATAGAAATTTGAAATTTTTATAATGCTAAAACTTATACCATTATATCATATCGTGAAATCATTATCATCTCAGTTCATATACGCCCCACTGTTGAGCTCGAGCCCACTATACCACGCTGCTATACCACGCTGGTCAGACCATATTATATAATAATTGCAAAGATATTATACGTATTTTTATATCTTAGCCGTCTCTTACGTTAACCCACGGATAAAATAGGTGGTGGTGAATTGTGTTCTTAATCCATCCACCACACAGATGGAAAAAAAAAGTAAACACTAATCAAAATGAATATAATAGATTTGAATTCTTTATATAATCATAAATTTTAACTAAAAGTAATTATTCAAAATCGGTGTTGAAAAATTACAACAAAACACTTAGAGTTCACTTTTGTAAATCAACGATAGCAAAGATTCTCGCATTACCATTTCACAAATGTGTGGCTGAAAGGTAACATTGTGAAAAATTATGCGGGCTATGTAAATATAATATATCTTTTTACCCACCATTTCTCTTTTCGTACATTTACTAAATAGCGCGATGAAAAGACACAAAACATGACAAGATGTTTGTCACTATTCAAGGGCAAGATTATTTGTAATGTTTTCTTATGATAATATATTTGTATTGTGATGACATTTAATCTGTTTGTGTTATTCATGGAGTACAATAACATTTTTATCATGAATAAACTCTACTCTCGATATATGAAGATCAAGCACTTTTCAAACCAAAAATGATTGTATTTTTCTCACATTGCACTTAGAGGATAATATTATCATACATATGTCAAGAAAAAACATTCGTTTAAACTTATTTGATATTTTAAAAAAGCTATTATTTTGTTTAAAGTAAGAAAATAGTTGATAAAAAAATAATCGAGGACGTCGGATAAAATATTCCGAATTTGCCATGATCACGACCGTAAAAATGAAAGTATTAATATATTCCTTTTTTTAAAAGCTTCATAATCGCAACGCGCTGTTTCCTTTCGAAAATGGCTTGGTAATTCTTTGTTATTTAATTGCAATTAATAAAAAACTAAACTGCTTAGTCATTAGTGTATGTATACCTTATGAAAATTAGATTCGTTCACATTTTTTTGTTCGTCCTTACGGACAGGCAAAGGGAATAAATCCCAAACAGCCTATTGTAAACGAACAACTATGTTTAGCACTACGTCGAAAATGGCACGAAATTTCAAAATATTTTTTTTTTCTTTCATTTTCATTTATGTCATTGACTAACAGTAAATGATAAATAATATAGAAATTATGAGCTGTGCACTTTTGGATTTTGCAAATTATATTCTCTACTTTCTGTTAGCTTGTCCGCATGTTTATTGAGGTAAACTAAACTTTATACCTATTAAATTTCTATACAAGCTTCAAAGTTCATTAACCTTTCATATTTATAAAAAAAATATTATTTGAAAATCAGATTTGATGAAATTGGAATCTGATATCTGTTTAGTTTTAATGTTACTTGGCTTCCAAAACTGTCATATTCATCATTTCATTCATTCAAATAAGACAATATATCTACGTATTTCTTCTTATCTGTGGTATATATAGTAGGATCGTAAATAGTATTTTAATGGATATATCAAAATGACCTATATGTAGTTTTGTGATTGTAGCCTTTTTAAAATTGACTCACTATTGCCATGATTACTTATATTTTAATTTATATCTTTTTATAATAGTAGTAGGTATTTATATATAGGTACGTATTATTTTTGCTGTGTGGTAGCGGTTTCGAATACTACCAACCCTTGCTTTACTCGTGGGTACCGTAAAAGATGACTAAGAGACTTATAATGATCTAGGCCAACTCCATCTGATGCCGATTGGTCAACAATTACATTCCCAAAGAGGGTTAACGTCAGACAGGCGGCCGGTCATAAAACTATTACCGATAACTTCTACAATATGTACTATTAAAGAAGAATACACATTGTATCGACCCCAAGTAATAGGGATAAGAGTAGACGAATGATGATGAGTGGTAGGTACTTATGCTATACTTACATATAGCCTCACGCCTGTTTCCCAGAGTGGTAGGCAGATACTACGGATTACCACAAGCCACGATCCTGACATACCTCCATCGCTTCATTCACGCTTATCATAGTCTTCATGCATTATCTACGATTACGCATACTCTTAATCTGACCTTTCACTAACACATCTTCAATTTGATCCAGAAAAATACGATATAGTGTTCCCCTTGTAATGGTCCCACTCACACTCGCTTTGTATACTTGTTTAGTTAACCTCTCTTCACTCATTCTTTCCCCGTGTCCAAACCACCTCAGTATACCCTTTTTTTTTATCTTCGTCACTACTTCTTCATTCACACAACAGCGCTCTCTTATAACACTATTCCTAATTTTAGATGAATATTAACTAAACATATTAAACGTATAAGGAGCAATACGTGGGTTTTTCAATGAATATCAACACAGGAAGTGTTGGAATTCATTAAAATATCCACGTATTTTCTACATTTGTAAACATTTAAAAATAAAATAAGCAAAAGAGCAGTAAAATTGATAAAAGAATGCTTTTTCTTATAGAATCATCATCGTTTCTTTTTGCTCTCATCCCAATTTATATATGTCAGCGCCGTATGTCTTTTTCCTGTAACACGGGGTAAAAAAAGCAAACTTAGGGTTTTGGCAAGTTAACGATCGCCCGTCAGCTTCACGTTGAACATTCAAAATGTGACATGAAATTGGGTAATGATGAATAAACCTTTTCAAATATAATAATACCATAAAGTAATTATAATAATTTATTACCCCCCTGATATTGATTCCGTACGCACCTTTATAAGCCATCAAATTTAAGGTGATTTATTATTTGACGGTAACGACGACCTTTTGCTTGAGAAATTCATACAACATTACGAATTTAATATATCGATACCTCAAAAATGTCAGAATATTAAGCTTTTAATTAAGTTTGGTAAATGTATGAAATTGTCTGAGTACCGCAATTACTTTATCTCCATATTACATATATTTCTACATACGCTTTTACTTAAATATATATGGGCATTTGAAATCTAATCTTAATATACAGTTTCATTATCGCATAATCATTTTTACAATTATTATCTTGTTCTTATCCCAATTATTTGCGATTAATGCAATATATATTTCCCTTCCATCCGTGTGGTCATGAAATTCACCATCTTACCCGTGGGTGATCGTAAGAGACGAGTAAGGGTTATAAAACGCAAATAACATCTATACAAGACAAGGAAATCTCGAAAGAAAGCCCTATACCAATACGTCTGATAGGTTGGTGTTCATATTCCCCTATGTTATGGGGGACGCTCCAGCCCAACAGTGGGGCATATATGAGCTGAGATGATATTCCTCTTTTATCGTGCATATTGAAAAAGAAATTGGCAGTAGTTTCATGACTGGTCGCCTGCCTCATGTTAACCTTTCTTGGGAATGTAATTGTTGATCAAACGGCATGAGGTGCAGTTGGCTGGGGTTATAATAAAGATCTTAGTACAAGCAAAGTAAGGGTTGGTAGTATTCAAAGCTGCTACTACAGAGCAAATTTAATTGTCAATGTTAATAATGAATAACCAATACGCCATCTGTGCCGTTTAAATTAATCTGGCAACAGAGGTATTGATTAATATATAAGCGACAGAAGAAGTTAAAGGTTTATAATATTATTATATAAAAATGACTGTAGCTAGCTCTAGCTAGCTAGAACAGCATCTATGCTGTAGTAGTGTTTGAACTGCGCTTCTTCATTGTCTAAAGAGATAGTAAAATTTAATCCTTGAAAGCGCCTAAGGAATCTGTGTGTGTTAATATTGGATATATTCTCTGTGTGACGACAGAATAAGAATATAGTGGTCCTCACACCGTACTTGCCCGTAGGAATCGTAAAGTATATCATATTAGTTGGAAGCAGATGGCACAAGACCGTTTGGAGTGGTATTATCCTGGTGACACTTATGTCCAACAGTGGACGTCTGCGAGCTGGTAAATGGATATAGATACAAGAATTTAGCATAACGTATATAAAATTTCTATTTTTCTTTTATTTCTCAATTCTTACATATCTGTAAGTATACCGATTGGGGCCTACTACGTGTGAAGGGCACTCACGGAGAATCTAGCACACGAACGTGACCAGAAACTTCGTGACGGTCATAATCGAAACTACGTTTAAGCCATATTGCCGTTTAGTATTATATCATATAATATTTTTTTCTTATTAGGCATTTTGAAATGATATTTACATATAAATGCTTATAAGTTCAGTGGTAAAAAAATTTTCACGGACTGATTGTAAAAATTCAAACTTATTAGTTACTTTTTATATGCAAATAATATAAGATAATTTAAATAATATTAGATGATTTTCCGTGTGGTGACGGAGTAAGGACTATTCACCACCCCATACCTTACCCGTGGGTAATCCTATGAGACGACTAAGGGATATATAACGCATATAACATCTATGCGAGAGAAGGAAAATTCCAAACATAACCCTATACCAAAACGTCTGACCAGCGCGGTATAGTATGTTAATTTCCCTCCCATTACGGAGGAGGCCCGAGCCCAGCAGTGGGACGTTTATGGGCTGTGATGATGATGATGATCAATATAAGATAACAATCAACTGCAGTATCGGGGATGGTTTTACATGTCGTCATCGTCATTGTCCTACTCCTGTCGCAATTACTTGGAGTTGATGCAATATGTATTATTACACTTTCTTTGTACATATCGCAAAAGTTATTAGCAATCGTTTTATGACCGACCACTTGCCTGACGTTAACCTTCCTTGAGAAATCATCTGCGGGTGGTTTTACATACAGAACAATTTTTTTTTTTTCATGATCAACAATCAATTGTCCCAAATCTGGGAGTAATTTTAACCCGTGAATAGTACGAGTAGTTTTGTAAATCCTCGCGTGATTCTTATAGATGTGATTATTTTAAAAAGAGTTTGAATAAATAATGACGGCAGTCTGTGATTATTGTATAATTAGCTTATTCGTTCTGAATTTGATTGGGTTTTATTTTTTATATTGGATATTTTTATGTAATCTATTAATATATTTTTTTGTTTATTAACAATTGTCTGTTAATTATGTATTCGCAAATTCCCCACCAAATAAATATTTCATCATCATTCATCATTTTCTTACTCTTATCTCAATTACTTGGGTCGATACAATATGTATGTACTCTTCTTTTATAGTATATATTGTAGAAGTTATTGGCAATAGTTTTATGACCAGCCGCCTGCCAGACGTCACCCTTGTTGGGAATGTAATTGTTGACCAAATAGCATCAGATAGAGTTGGCCTAGGTCATTATAAGGCTCTTAGTCGTCTTTTACGACATCCACGAGCAAAGAAAGGGTTGGTAGTGGCCGCTACCACACAGCTTCCACCAAATAAATATTTATACTGTTTAAAATAAAAGCATTGTTAATGAGAGCATTTAACGTCGAGGTTTTTCATTAATTTAATTTTATGTGGTTAGAGTACAACTTACAACATACATTATTTTATATTAAAAGAGCTGCGGACTCAGCTTATTAAAACTTAAACAAGCTATAAATAAGTTAATTAAAATGGTTTCTATGCGCTTTGTAAATGTTTATATGCACTTTAGTGGAACACTAAATTGCTTGTTATATTCGCGATTAGGTATTGTGGTTTAATCCCAAGTTTCTTAAGTAGGATTGACGTCAGGCAGGCGGCCAGTCGTAAAACTATTGAGATTTTTTTTATATTATAAAAAGGAATGATGAAAGAAGACTAGGTACACATTATGTTAACGCTAACTAATTGGAATAAGAGCAGGATAATAATGATGATAAGTGTAACAATCCCCAATCTATCTTGTGTTTTTTTTTTCTTGGGCAGATTATGGACCCGATACACGTCACCCGTTCCATCCGAGGCGACGGAAGGGCAGCGCGTGGCCCATAACCCATCGTATTCCCTCCCCATCACCATTAGGTCGGCCACTGGTACCGATTCCTTGACATCCGTGGTCAACTATACCATGCTGGTCAGACGGGTTGATAGAGAATTTTATTTCGAGTTTTCTTTCTCTTGCATAGTTGTTACATTAATACAGAACGATTTTATCTTTGACACAAATAATTATCCAACCAAGTTATAATTTGTATTTGTTAATTCTTGTAAAGTCACAGTAAAATTTTATAAGAAAAAAAAAAAACAAAAAGTAGGCGATTGTTTTATCTATCGCATTGCAGACTTCGTTAAGTGAAGAAGAAATAGGGCGTAAAATTGAGGTATGCCTCCGAGCTTCTGCGGGTAGTGAATCAATTCGAAAATATCTAGTATTTTGGATGGAAAGATGTGTAATGATTATAAAAATATATATATATATATCTATCTCTATCTATATATATCATATATATATATCTGTATATAAATACAACAAAAAACAAATTTATAAACTACAAACAAATATTAGAATGAGGTGAGAGTTGCCATATATTGTGACCGTTTCAATGTGTAATTTTAATCTTGAAATATATAGAATGACTATTTAATTAATAAAGAACATAACATATTATATATATATATATATATATATATATATAATTATATATATGTGTGTGCGCGTATGTGTGTGCGTGTGTGTGTGTGCGTGCGTGTGTGCGTGCGTGCGTGCGTGTGTGCGTGCGTGTGCACGTGCGTGTGCGCGTGCGTGTGCGCGTGCCTGTGCGCGTGCCTGTGCATGTGCGTGTGTGTGTATATATAAGACGACTAAGGGATATAGCATGCACGTAATATCTATTCAAAAGAAGCAAAACTCTAAATAAAAACCTATATCAACACATCTGACTAGAGTAATACAGTCAATTTCCCTCCTATTGTGGAGGAGATTCGAGCTCAACAGTGGTACGTATATGGGCCGTGATAATAATAATAAATAACATGGACTAGTGAAATCGCCTCTTATCATGTCAATGGTAAATATAATGGTAATATTGAAGGGCGATTAAAGAGTATAGAAATCAGCACTCTCCTGGATAACTTATATCATAGAACAGCATTTAGCAACCCATATTTCAAATGCGAAGATTTTGGGATTACCCACACCTCAAAATTGATCGGTTTCAGTAACCCGTTTAATTAAGTGTTAAGTGGTTAGTGGCTTTTGTGGGGTATAATCAGACTATAGCCTGCCAAAAACTATGTTTACTAGGTAAATATATAGGTATAACGGAGACCTTAATGCGTAAAACCATCTGTATCACTTAACCTTCATATTTCGATTTGTAATGATTTCTGATGTTTCATTATTGTTCTGACTTTTGCCGTCCACTGCTGGACGTAAGCTTCCCTCACATATGAGAAGATAGTGTTAGGTACTACTTAGAAAATTTAGTTTAGTTTCATCATCTCAGCTCATATATGTCCCACTATTGGGCTCGAGCCTCTTCCATAATAGGAAGTAAATTGACCTATTAAACCACGCTGGTCAGACGTGTTGGTATAGGGTTTTGTTTCGAGTTTTCCTTCTCTTGCATAGATATTATATGCGTTATATATCCCTTAGTCGTCTCTTACGATCACCCACGGGTAAGATAGGGGGTGATGAATTGTATTCTTACTCCGTGACCACACGGAAATAGTTTAGTTTAAATTATTGTTTAAAAAAAATCAATTTTTTTTTGTACCAGAAATGTGTGCTTGTCCATAGAAAAACTAGCATAAAATATAATGCTACAAAATATGCCACATAATATAGTATTTTTAAGCTTTATAACAACAGAATGAAAGTTGTCCTCATACATATTAACCAAGAGCTTATGCTCTACTTTTGCTCAGGAATCACTTTCAGAATGAGCTGAAAATTGCACAGCCACATGTCGACCAGACAGATTTGGTATAGTAGTTTTGTTTGGTATTGAAATTATTCTCCCCTTTTTTATTATCTTTGATATCCGACGAGTAAGCAGTCCACCTAATGTTTAGCGGTGGCTACCGCTCATACACCTCTAAAATACTAGAGAAATATCCAGCTGGCTGCTTATCGTAATGTAAAGTTTGGAACTCTTGCTCTCTCCTTCATCAAACTTAGTGCAGTAGTAATATTGGCAGGACCACGCTGTGGATAATTCTTTGTCTACAGCCGCGGGCCGATCCATCCGGGGTACCACACACTCGCAGAAGATCGACGACAGAGTAATGGCAATGTGCTATTGCGCTTCGTTCGGTGAGCGAGAGAGCCGGAAGCCCAACCGGAGTGGGTTTGGGGTTTGTATTAGTAGGTATAGGTGACAGCGACACTCACCATCAGGTGTCTGCTTGTTTGCCAGCAGAAGCAATAAATAAATGTTATTTCAAAGATGTCAATTTTCTGTGAGAGTATAGTATTATTCTGGAGGAGTCCTCCCATTAATAGCTTTAAACAGAAAAGGTCCCATATATGGCTGTAGATAAAAACTATCAGCAATGGCTGTACTAACAAACCCTTACTGTGTTGCCTATCAATGCCACCTAGTAATCTTTTATGACTGGCGCTAGAAAAGTAGAAGTTGGTATATTAATTGGCTACCTTTTTATTAATATGTATTTTTTTTTAAATACACCAACCTGCATTAAGGAAATAATCCTTGTATTACGAGGGATTTTACAACTGTACATACATACACACATACATATCATCACGCCATATTCCTTCCAGGGTAGGCAGAAAGAACAGAGTGCCAGAGAACTCTATCTCTGCATACTTCACTCGCTTCCTCAACATTCATAATTCTCTTCATACACGCTCGCCGGTTTCGGAGACTCTTGACTCCACCTTCCTTCAGTACATGACCGATCTGGTCTAGGTAGGTTAGTCTTTTTTTTTTTTTTTATGGGACTAATCCCACCGCACATTCCCACCATTGTAACTCCTGTAAGCCAGGATCCACAATGGTCACTATAAATGACACCGAGGTTTGACCCTCAGGCAGTCCCGGGAAATGATTTTAATTGTCTTGGAACCCGCAACAAATTTAATTAGAAAAGTTAAAGAGGAGGAGTTGGAAAAGAGTGATTCCACTTCCCTCCCAGGCAAAGCGGGAGACAGAAAGCAATATTGACTAGTCAGCCAATAAGTAAAGGGTTGTACAGCTACGATAAGCGCAGCAGTACGGCACCACGGATATGGGATAACTTAACGGGGCCTATATGTGAGCCTTAAGATTGGTTGCAGTAGTAGGTATGGCAGAAACGCCTAAACGCACGGAAATTTTCTCGAGTTGCTACAAGATCCGTGTAGTATACTACTCCAGATGTTACTTGCAAACTGTCTAACATAAGGTCGCGCTCGTTACGCCAGAGATCGCACTCCCAGAGAATGTGATGTGCTGATTGTTCATACTCGCGGTTATTTGTAGAACATTGACATAGTGGTGAAGGTACGAGTTTAAAAGAAAATAATTTACTTTTAAAGTTGCCATGTCCAGTTAGAAATTGAGCTACAAAATGGTCAACCTCCAGCCACACTCTCTCTAGGCGCTCGCGGACGCATGGGAAAAATAGATAGAGGTGACGGCCCTTCGATGATGAATCCCATCTTTCTTGCCATTCAATTAAAAGTTTTTCATAGACAACGGACTGCGGTGCAAACAATCGAGCGATTTTATTACGGTCGCGCGGTAGAAGGAAATCTGTGTTCATATTTTCCCTTGTCGTGTAATACATTGATGCCCGTCTCTGAATCTCCAAATCAACCGGAAGTACACCCGCGAGTACCGGCAAAGCCTCGGTACTGACCGTCCTGTAGGCTTTACACAAGAATATTAAGGCCAATCGTTGGCTTTGTAATAATTTAAGGCGAGCTGCCCCTATGGTAGCCCTATCAGCCCAAACGGGTGCAGCGTAACAAATACACCCCAAATATGTGGCCATATATATAGTTTTCAGTGTATTAAAACGAAGGCCCCAGGTAGACGTTGATATTCTAGTAAGCGCATAGAAATTTCGTTTCGCTTTTTCACCTACAGTTTTAATATGCTCGACAAATGAAAAATTTTTTTCTAAGAGTAGACCAAGATAGCAAACTGAATCTTTCTTTTTGACTGTCATATTATTGAATTTTATACGCGGCAACGATTGTAAATTTCCTTTTAATAAAAGGTGATACGTTTTTTGTGGGGCAAATGTAAGCCGATTTCGTGTGCCCCATTCGAGTATATTATTGAGACAAATTTCTGCTAATTTCTCTAAACCGTCTCTAGTGTTGGATTCTACGAGTAGAAGACCGTCGTCGGCATAGCCGATCAATTGACAGTGTTTCGGCAGAGGTAATTCGAGGAAATCGTCAAAACCTAAATTCCATAGATATGGACTTAGCACCGAACCTTGGGGGCAGCCCATCGTCAGTGGCTTCGACACAGCATGGTGACCAAGTTTCAGTTTAGTCGAGCTTTGTGAAAAGTATGACTGTATAATTAGGTAGATGTTCCTATAGCACCCACGAGTCTTTAATTTAAGAAGTAGCATTGGCCACCAGGCGTTGTCGAAGGCGCCTGAGATATCCAGGAAAACGCCTAGCACGTATTTAAAAGCGGATGTATTAATAACTTTTCTCACCGCAATGGCTGCGTCGATAGTTGATTTACCGCGAGTGAAACCGAATTGTTTATGGTTGAATGTTGGTCCACCCGGCAATAAACGAGGAACAATTAGCCGTTCTAAGAGTTTGCCTAGTGAGGGCAATAAGGTGATTGGTCGATATGATTTCGGGTCATCTGGTGGCTTATCACCGCCTTTAGGAATTATCCGTATATATCCGCGACGCCATGACCGAGGAAAAATACCTTCAGATATACAACGATTAAAAACCATTAACATTGAGCTGCCCGATGCTCGACTAGCTTCTTTGATCATTTTATTTGATATTTTATCTTCACCAGCAGCTTTGTTGAGGGGAAGAGCTCTAACGGTATTCATAAACTCGGCAAAAGACGGAAGGTCAGACATAGGCGAGAGAGGTGGGTCAGCGGCCCACGCGCGTATTTGTTTATGGTGTTCGCTGTCGACTGATATGTTATCGTCTGGAATTAACGTATTTAATAAAACTTCCGTGGTCTCCTCAATACCCGTAGTGTGTTTATCATTCACTTTGATATTTTGTACGTAAGCTAGGTCGATTGAGCGATTTGCTTTAAACTCATGATATAGTGGAGACCACGGACCTTCACTTTCTAATTTTTCAACAATCCTATTTAATAAAGCGTCTTTCGACTTTTCCACCGCAGTTCGGTAGCAAGACCGGGCAGCTTTCAGTAAAGATAGAGATTCATCAAAGGCCGCTCCCATCCTGCATGTCTTTTTGAGTTTATTATGTTTCCTGCGCGCCTTTCGGAAGCGTTTGCGGAGCTCTACTAAGTGATTATTCCACCAATCACACCTCTTAGTGTTAGGCAGGGATGTTCGACCCAAAGCTATATCAGCACAGTATATTAGAGAGTTTGACATTATTTCAGCACTTTCTTCTGCGGTTAATTGACTGCGAGTGAAATCCCTAGCACATGAGGAAAAGAGCGAGCTGAAAAAATCCCAGTTAGCTCCTTTAGATTTATATCTAAAATTGTAGCTCTGTCTAGTAGGATCCTGCGACAGACTCGATCCAAATTCGTACACGATCAGACGGTGATCACTACACGACGCGTCAGGGAGAACGCGCCATCTATTTAAGCGGACGTCTGCGCTTGAAAGCGTGACGTCAATAGAAGATTCACCCATAGGGCTGCAAAATGTTGGTGGTGCATCAGGTGTATTGTGGATGGACAGATTCATCTCAGCGATGAAATCTTCTATCGCACACCGCCGATCAGTGTCGGTGTATCTAAACTTGCCATACCAGAGAGTAGATGACGCATTCACGTCAGCACCTATTATAATTTTACAGCCCGTGAGAGACCGCAAAACATGGCGAAGATGGTGTAAATGTGGATTTACGGGGTCTGAATATTGAAAATAATAGCTCACAACGTAAACCCTACAGGATGAGGATGTAATCTCAGCGACAGCACAGTGTGACGTCATAAGATTTTGTAGTGACGTAACTGTAAATTTGGCACTTGCAACATAGATGCCGGCTCGTGCTTTGTTGTCCAATTGTACAACCCTATTACGTAAGCGAGTACTATGGTATTGTTCTTGTATAAGTACGATATCTAGATTATATTCCATAACTAGACGGTCTAGCTCTGATGTCGCTACCCTATCATTATGGAGATTTAATTGCCCTATATTTAAACTATCCATTTTTTTTTTTTTAATAATTTGTATTGAGTACTAATTGTTCTAACTTTAACTTGTAGGTGGGGCAGTCCGATGCGCCACATAGATGATCATAAGGTTTTTTAAAACGTTTACACGACGCACATTTTGGTTTAAAATCTGATTTGTCTTTATATGGGCAGGACTTCGTGATATGTCCTTCGGTACAGTGACCACACGTAGGTGTTTTTTCTGTACAGTACTTCGCGACATGACCGTGAACCTGGCAGTTTGAGCAACGTACTACTTCTAAATCATCGTAGAAGCGGCAGTTGGCCCAGTCTATAAATAGTTTTTCTTTTGTGGTTAACAGATGGACGCGCACTTCGCGATCAAGTTCGATGCCGATCCACTTCCGCCCATTCTGTAATTTTCTATTACGGATAATTTTCGTAGATTTAATGAATTCGTCCTCTTTAAGTGACATTTCGTCTTTAATATTTTGACGGTACAGTGCGACAAGGAACGCGTCGTCTTCCATAGAAATCGGCACGTCTTTAATTATTAAACGAGGACGTCTACCTTTCGGTTTTTCTAAACGTAGGCCAGCGGCCTTTATAGCGTCGACTGATTCCAGTTTTTTAATCTGTCTCTCATTAGTAACGCGAAGGACGACACCCGATTTCGCGGCTTTTTTGACGCCTACTATTTGGAAACCATCATCGATAGGTTTGATTGCCTTCAGTAACGCTTGTTTGGTAGCTGAAGATGACGCGTAATCAGCTGTACGTTCGGCCGTGGGATATGCAATTACACAGGGAGCGCGCGACGAGCGAACCTACATCCTTCCACTTTCGCATTGTATATCTTCTTAACCAGACGTTCGTTCGGCATTCTTTCCACATGTCCGAACCATCGGAGCATTCCCTTTCGCATCTTTACACCAATACTCTCTTTCATACCTACTCGCTCTCTTACGTCGTCGTTACGAATGCGGTCGGTCAGCCTTTACAACTGTGAATCGCATAAAGTATTGTCCTGCGTAAGAGTCGAACCCACAGTACTAGCATGGAAGGTCGGCATCTTAACCGCCAATTTGAGCAGAGGTTTTCGTTGCATTATGTGAAAATAAATTGAATAAAAATCTTATTTATTTAATTAACACAATGTTTTGTTTTAATTATTAAGGTTTTACGTTTAACAACAAAATTAACTAAGTTTAAAGCGAAACTACCACCAATTTTATTTTAACACCCTGTTCAAATAGCTGCTTGTTGTAAATAAACTAACTTATTGTAATCTATTTTATACTTTAACTTAGAATACTTAAGGAATATAGTTGCATAGATGATATTACTAGGATCTTTGTTTATAGCATCATCAACTTAAATCTGTTACCACCCATGAGATCCTTCGCTGTAAAACAGATTACGGTCTCGAAGAAATTTATTACCTCACTACAATAAATAAAAGGTCACATCGAATGTGTAATGATTGTACCATTACTTTTTCTTTAAAATCCAACCCTCCAGATAAGATTCAAATACGACACGTGTCGTACAAAATATGAACAGTAAGCGACGAAGAATGGCCATATTACAGATTTTTCTCATGCGTCAAAATAATAAAATAAGAGTATTTATTTTTTTAATTAATCGTGCCCGTTTTGTGTAGGAGTTATTATTTAAAATTTACTTAGACTTTCAAATTACTGAAATTTTTAGCATTTAATATGCTTAATTATTTATAAATACCCGATTACGAAACGAAAAATGATGTCACAAGCGGGGTTCGAACCCGCACCTATTGGGAATCCGGCCCAACCGTGCTGCCACTTACACCATCGTGAACTATTTTAGGACATGCAAACTTATATATAACTTATACTTAGACTTGATATTAAAATCTACTAATTTTTAAGGTAATTTGTAATAATTCATCATCTCAGCTCATATATCCCACTGCTGGGCTCAAGCCTCCTTCAAACTGAAGGGAAATTATCCTACTATTTCACGCTAGTCTGATGTTTTGGTATAGGGTTTAGTTTCGAGGTCCTTTCTCTTGCACAGATGTGCGTTGCGTTGCGTGCATGTCTTCTATATCGCTTATTCGTTTCTTACAATCACCCTCGAGTAAGATAGGGGGTGGTGAATTGTATTCTTACGTGACCATGAACACGGATAGTGATAGTGACCTCCTATGACCATAAATACTGTAAAGTGTTCGAAACGTCGGCAAATTATAATAATAACCTCCGGGCTAGTCGTTACCTCACCATGAGGCTAACGCAAAACTCGGAGGAACATTATATGGCTCCTTAAGTTCTTTTGATATAAAAAAAATGTATCACAAGATTTACAGGAAAGCCAATAAACCGCAGGGCAGCTTGTGGCGAGCTGAATGTGAGTGGCGACACTGCGGTCCTGAATACTCCAGAGAGTCGATCAGGGACTCGTCTCCAGCTGGCGTTCATTGGCTGGCTAGAGTGGAAACCGAAGAGTGCCCAAAGGACTCTCAGCTCTGGCTTGCCTTAAACAGCTGGTCAGAGAGGGGTCGCCAGAGCTATATGCTCGGGGGTGGAAGTGTCATTTTCAAGGGCATAATTACGGGGAAACCAAGGGTCTGTGTATCGCAGACTCAATGGTGAAACCGGCGCCGCACCGCTCGACACCCCTAGCCACTTACACCAATGTTGCCCTCTGTTGCCCGTATGACTAGTGTGCCTGTGGCGACTATTTAGGGGGCCCATTCAGTGAGTTGGCGAGTCACCGTCTGCCACCGTTCATCTCTTAACATGGGTTTGAAGGCAGACGACAGTTTATAATTTCATAGATATAAGATGAACCAGTCCACTAAGCACCCACTCCCATATTCATATATTAGATACCATCATCACACAATAGTTTTACACTTAGTGCTGGCATTCCACGTATGTTATGTGCAGACGTGGAATGTCATCGGTAGGTGTCCCATCCCAATATTTAGATTAAATTTCTCTAAAGGCCTCTGCGTGTTGGATCCATATCCCCATGTAAGCCTACCAAAGGACCGGGTATCTTCCCTACGGAAGATCCCGTGGATAAATGGAGATACAATAATAATAATAATAAATGTTTGTTGACGTAAAATTTTCATTATAATTAATAGAATTCCCTTACATCTGCGCTAGTAAAGACTGTGTTGCAGGTGTTAGTGTCTTCCCCCTTAAATATTGACATTATTGTTACATCAAAAATTAAAAATCAAATACAAACGCGATAAATTCCGTAAAAGTAGTTTTATTTTAAATGTTTAATACTCACGTAAATATGAGATTCCATTATAAAAAGATACTGTTGGATATTCTCCTACTGAACCTTCCAGCTAGGTCTCTGGAATGCAAGTGGATTTATTTTATTCTTAATTCTACTATAACTTGAAAACAAGCTATTTTAATGGATTCTCTGATGTTTGTATTTAATTTTGAATTTCCTAATATTTTGTACTTTTTACAGCATTTATGGTCACGCGAGGTTCTACTATAGTTTATTAATTAATATTTATCTATGCTATACGTGTGGTGACGTAGTAAGAATTTAATTCACCACGAGTTATCTTGGAGTATCGTAAAAGTCGACTAATAATATGCATATATCAACTATGTAAGAAAAGAAAACTCGAAATAACCGTATACAACAAAGACAGGATTCCGGTGGCTCACCGTCCCTTCATCTGTCGCCCCGGACGGATTAAGCGAAGTGAGACCAGACTATAGCTCGCCGCAAAAAAAAGAGTGTTCGTGGTCACGGGAGGACTAAGGTGTCTAACGTCCAATAAGTCATCGTTATTACAGAGATACTATTCCAACCTGTCTCACCAGGTTGGTCTAGTCAATTCTAGTCAATTTGCCTCTTATTGTGGAAGAGGCTTGACCTCAACAGTGGGGCATATATGAGATGAAATGTTGATGATGATGATAGTTAATCCAAGTCATCAATATACAGGGTAACTAATGGAAAAAGTTTTTCAATTTCAACTTCTAGTTAGTCCGATTAGTGCATTCAAATAAATAAAACAACTTATTGGTTCACTGCAGTAAAAAAGATTTAAAATTGAAGTTAAATTCACCATCGCATATATTCTACAAACGTTACTGTCTTATCTTTCGCTTTTTTTCTTCCTAAATATAAGCATTTTGCCGAGGAATGACGAGTTCAAGGGTCTTTTTATGTGTGCAATTTCCCGGTATGATAGAATTCCGCACAAATTATTCTAAAGAAAAGCTGTAGTAATCCCACTTAGAATATCAATAACGTCATTTGGTCAAAATGTTTTAGAGAAGTACTACACAAATTAGTCGGCTAATATCAAATCAAATCAAATAATTAATTATGCATAAGCCCTATAAGAGCACTTAAATATTGTCAATTATACATATATTTTTAAATTAATCTACCACCGGATCGGAAAGCCGCCACAAACTGAGAAGATCCGCCAAGAAACTCAGCGGGCTCGTTTTTTTTTTCTTGTTATATTTATTACATGTTTTCTTAAATATTATTGGATACATGTTTAGTTCATATTAGCTCCAGTGAGATGCCCTTCGAGTAAAGATTCATTTATTAAAAGTTAAATACAAGATTAACAAAAAAAAAAACAAAATAAAACAGAAATGGTTGGACCAGATTCCACAAGCGGCACGCGATCACGAGTTAACTACTAAAGCAGCCATCACGCCCCTCAACCACATTCGAGGGAGGGGAGAGACCCGCTCGCGTAGCTACCGCAGGCAGAGACCTACCACACCAAGATCTATAAATTACAATCAGATAGCTCAATAAATATCAATAAATAAATAACTCGATAGGCAAAACACGCTACACTGTACAATTTATATAATATTACTCTGTACCTATTTTTTTTATTGCTTTTGGTGGTAAACAAGCAAGTAGTACACCTGATGGTAAGTGTCACTGCCGCCCATGGACCTTTGCAAAACCAAGGGTATAGCTAGGCTGCTGCCTACCAATAGACCCACCCAGTTGGGCTTTCTCTCAGTCACCGAACAAAGCACAACAGCATTTTGCCATTGCTCAGACGTCGATCTTCTGCGAGAGTGTGGTACTACCCCGAACGGATCGGCTCGCAGCTGTAGACTGAAATCTGTCAACAGCGTGATCCTACCACTACTAATCACACACATCGGAGATGTTTATAGATCATCTAGAATGGCTATTCTCCCATATATATGAGTGTTATGTGATAACGGCTACGAATACTATCAACCATTACTTTATTCGTGGATGACGGACGATGGACGTGGATGTAGCCTGATGCTGTTTGGTTAAAAATTATTTTCTCGAGTAGAGTTGATGTCAGGCAGATGAACAGTTGTAATACTATTGCCACAACCTTTGCAATATGCATGAATATATATTACGTCGACACAAAGTAATTGGGATAAGAGATGAGGGAATGATGATTCTTTCTTTCTATCAGTAGATTGGTGATTAATCTATATGGATATAGTGCTAAAATCGCCAAGCTTGGTATACGGGTTGGCAATATTAGTTGGGGTCATGGGCTTACCAGGCAAGCGATGCTATTCATTCTCCTACTACTCCCTTGGCTGAGTTTTACCACTCCAACATAAATGTAGTTGTATTTTTACCTCGTCACCATATTAATATATTATTTTTTTCTATTTACTTAGTTAAAAAAAAAAACAACTTGCGCTAAGAAAATAATCCTTAGGTATTTACCTTTATTATTACCTTTATTACTGTAATATATCACGCAATAAATTAGAATCAGTTATCACAAAAGGTAAGTGATTATGTCACTTAATAATACACGAATCACTGTAAAATTGATTACAAAATCTGTAAAAAAAAAATATTAGTGACATTTTTATATCTTGCGTCACCACATCGATAATACATATAAAAAATAAGATATAGATTAATAATAATAAACTTATAGACTTATAATAATAAATAATACATATAAAAGAGATAAATTAAATCTGTATAATACTCGATTGATGTTCTATAAAGTAAAGCAAAAACGAAGAAAGCGTTTTCATGAATTGCCTCCAAAATACGGTCGCAATATCCAACCAACGGATTTCCGTCAAAAATGTTAAAAGCTAGGATGCATAACCTCAAAATGAATTTCATTTCAGAACATAATGTTTTATTTGATGGAAGTTTTATAGTATAACAAATTCTTTAATGAAAAATAAGTTACGAAATATCTTTGTGAAGTGAAATTTCTTTAGGTGCGTTGAGCACTTTTTGGGGTAAAGAAAAATTATGAAACTCACGTCATAGTCATCACACATATACACAGTATACATATATCTCATGGAAAGCATGAGATATATGTATACTGTGTATATCATCATCATCGTCATGATCATCATCTCAGCTCATATATGTTCTACTGTTGGGCTCGAGCCTCCTCCATAATGGGAGTACTATACCACGCTGGTCAGACGTGTTGGTATAGGGTTTTATTTCGAGTTTTCCTTTTCTCTCATATATGTTATATGCGTTTTATATCCCTTAGTCGTCTTGTACGATCACCCACGGGTAAGATAGGGGGTGGTGAATTGTATTCTTACTCCGTCACCACACGGAAAACTATACTGTACTGTGTATATATGTACAATGTACATAGATAATATAAATAAACCTCTGAGTGTTATTTTTTTCATATTTAAGTTGTCACTTCTGTCGGTACACCTCACGACTGCTTTTTTTTCTAGAAAACCAAATTTCAATCACTTTTTTTGTTAGAAAAATTAACCAAATTTAGTTAGACAAATTTTAGATTTCATTATTCTCTCTATTTATGAATTAAAAACATTTAATTATTCACGATTTTTTTCTAGATTTCATAACTAGTTGTGCCCACTGTTTTGCCTCCGTTTAATTCTTAAGTATTTATTATTTTGAGATGAGTAATTGTTAACCTAGATGACATAATATTTTCAGTTAGACTTTCTAGTAAGACATTGCTTCAAAGACATTTGATTCCATGAAGTAACTTATGCGTGATATGCGTACATGTTGCCCTTTCATTAAAGAGGATGTCCGTGCTCTAATAAAAAGACACGTATAGCTTGAACAAGAAGATTGCGAATATATATATATACACTCATTTGCAAAAAAAACGGGCACCTAAGCAATGAACCATTTCAAATGTTAATATTTCTTTTTTTGATAATTATAGGTAGTTTTATCCACACAATTTGGTAAATTAATAAGAAAATAATCGTTTTCATCAGTATTTCATAAAATTTAGATACAATTTATGGGAAATAATGCTAAACCTCGCTAGTAGTGTATATTCGCTAGTAGTGCATATGCTCATGAAGTAAAAATAAAAAAGTTTTTTTGTTTGTTTTTCTTTAATAAAGTAAAAGCAGATAAATGTTTAGTATCGAGTGTGACCCCCTCTAGCTAAAATCACAGCTTGAATTCGTCTGGGCATGCTAGCGAGTATATCCCGGATACTTGCTTGCGGAATACGTTCCCACTCCGCAGTAATCACATTCTTCAGCTCTCTGATGGTCTGCGGAGCCGGGTGTACTGATCTCACACGCCGTTTCAGAACGTCCCAGACATGCTCTATGGGATTGAGGTCGGGACTTCGAGCTGGCCAATCCAAACGACGAATGCCGACCTCTTGCACATACGCATTAACATCGCGGGATCGGTGGGCGCGAGCATTGTCGTCCATAAAAATCGAGTCTTCACCTAGAGCGGCCAATGCGGGTTGTGCATGAGAAATTAGAACTTCCGTTATGTATCGATGCCCAGTCAGTGAGCCGTTTTCAATGAAGACTAACTCTGTACGATCCACTGAATTTATTCCTGCCCAAAACATAACAGAGCCCCCACCATAAGGTGTGATTTCTTCGAAACATGCCTCTGCAAAGCGTTCTCCTTGTCTTCTTAGCACTCGCCGACGTCGATCTTCACCGAACAGAGATATCCTGGCTTCATCAGAGAACAAAACCCTATTCCAATCGTCTTGAGTCCATGATTCACAATTTCTAGCGAACCTAAGCCTGTGAACTCTGTGCTCACGGAGTAATTTGGGGCCGCGGGCCGGGCGGTGACTGCGTATATTGGCAGCGAGAAGCCTCCTCCTGACCGTCCATAGACTAATATGCACATTTCTTACTTCTTGGAGGTTGTTCTTAAGATCCACATACGAAGATTTGCGATTTCTCAATGCGCGACTCACAAGAAAACGATCATCCCGTGGTTGGGTACATGGTTTTCTTCCAGAACCAGGCCTTCTCTCGACGGAACCAGTCTCCTGATATCGCTGCCAGGTCCTTTGGACTGTCGAGCGACTAACATTTAGCCTCCTAGCCACGAAACATTGGCTGCAACCCTCTTCAAGCACCGCGATAATTTTGGTAGCTTTTACCACTTTATCTACCATTTTTGATACAGCCAAACAGCATTAAATAAAGCTTTGACAGTCAAGGATATGAAATTAATCGATAAAAATTGAATAAAAGTTATGAAAGTCGATGTTAACTTCTGGAACTTCGCGCCAAAAATGTAGGATAAAAAGGGGTTTTTTGTAAAAATGAACATCAAATGAAAAATTGAATTTAGAACGTACTTTTTTAAATACCACAGCATTTTTAAAACCGGCCAGTAACGTGTACAAACGATTGAAACCTTTTTGGTATTGTATCTTTTTAAATATGAATGAAAATCAAAACCGCCCGTTTTTTTTGCAAATGAGTTTATATATATATATATATATATATATATATATATATATATATATATCAATGAAAAAAAAATTCAGAAATTACAAATTAGGTTTCAATTTTTTGTTGTATTATTCTATATATTATGAAAATTGTTATTTTTTTGTCATCATCCTCGTCATCATATCAGTTCATATAATTATGTCTACTGCTGGGCTCGAGTCTCCTCCACACTGGAGGGGAAATCGACCTACTACACCTCGCTGGACAGACGTGTTGGTATAGGTTTTATTTCGAGGTTTCTTTCTCTTAAATAGATGTTATAAGCATATTTTACCCCTTAGTCGTCTTTTGCGATGATTCACTGCTAAGATAAGGTGTGGTAAAGTGTTCTTTTACTTCGTCACCACACGAAAAAAATGAGCAGTCACGTGACTGCTGGCAGATGTGAAACATCGAAATTATTTTGTACAAATAATAAGTATACAGTACAAACTGACAGGAACTAAATAGAGCATGATGAAAAAATACAATATTACGAATTTTCTCCAGTTTATTTAATAAATATTTATTTTCTTTCTATAGCAAAAAAAAATCAAAAATTTCTTTAAAATCGTGACAACTCAATTGTTTTCACTTGTGACTTCGGTAATAGTTATATTCGATGTTGCCTCTAACGTTATTACTGTGACAATTAGTCGATAATAACTCAAGTATATTACTTATTATTTATTATTAGACAACAGATTTTTTTATTTTTTATTTTATTTATTTATTACACAATGGTATCTTATTTACTAGTACATAATTATTCTCGCCAAACGTCATTGTTTAACGGCGAGACACGCTCTTACTTACATACATTTATTCTATCCATATTACATGCATGTATTTGTGTGCCTACACGTATTCACATGCACACACATACACATACACATCCATTTACATTTACCTACTTACCTAACAAGATTAAAATAATAATGGCTTTACGTCATTTTATGTCAGACTATATTAAAAATTAAAGAGTTGATCACTGAACGGGTTATAGCCCGTCAAGTAGCGAATCTTTCAATTCTTTCTTTAAAACATTTGCACTTAATTTATATTTCTGTTTTAATATATTTATATTATTACTTTAGGTATTATATACTTATTGGTTCTTTCTCCATAGTAGTTTGTAATTTTTGGTATAATTAGCTTCTCTTCCCTAGCACTTTTTGTATTATACTTATTTGTAACAATATGTTTATACTGATTATTATGGTAGTACTCTAACCTTATTAAATATTCAAGTTTTTCTCTATTGGCTAAATTTTACATATAGGAAATAGTTTATCGTATTCTTTATTGCACCTATTTTTAACATCCTTACTTACTAGATACTTTATCAGTATTATTTGTATATTTTTAATTTCTTTTAAGTATGTTACAAAGGTTCGCCCATACACAATTAGTCCGTAGCTTAGGAGTGAATCTGCAAGAGCATAGTGTACAATTTTCATAGTCTCCTTATTCAATACTCTGTCTAGTTGATAAAACTTGCCTAACACGGACCCAAGTTTGCCACATATAGTAGGCACATGTATTCTCCAGTTGAAGCTATTATCGATGTTTAAACCTAAATATTTAAAGTTGTTAACATACTGTAGCATAACACAGTTACAATCCTTTTTATTCTGTTGCAGACATTCATGTGTGCCCTATTATGGTGGGTTGTTCACTATTTGTATTCTTTACTTTTTTGTTATATTCATCTCGTGTATACCGCCGGGCCGGCCACCGAAGACAAAGATTGGGTACCGGTGGCCCGCTCGCACGGCGAAGAGAGGTGTTTGCAGGGTGGATCCATGGGTTTGCATGCCGCCTCTTCTATCGCCCCGGGTCGATTCGTCGGGGCGCGACCACATCCATGGTCCACCTTGCGAAGAAAAAGAAATATGCGTTTTATATCCCTTAGTCGTCTCGTACGATCACCCACGGGTAAGATTGTGCGGACGCCCATGTCGTGCGGTGTTCCGCAGGGGTCGGTTCTAGGGCCGACTCTGTGGGACATCGGTTACGACTGGGCATTGCGAGGGAGTCTCCCCCCCCGGGCTGAGCTTGATATGCTATGCTGACGTCACGCTCGTCACAGCCCAGGGCAGGACACTCGAAGAGGCGGCGAGCTTGGCCACTCTCGACACCGATGAAATGGTCAGGCGAATCGAGGCGCTGGGGCTCAGGGTGGCCTTAAACAAGACGGAGGCCCTCTTATTCTATGGGCTCCGTGTAAGGCCGCCTATCGGCGCCTCGTTAGTCGTCAACTCCATCCACTTCAGTATCCAGGCCCATATGAAGTACTTGGGCCTGGTGCTGGATTGGCGATGGGCCTTCTGGGAGCATTTCCGCCGAATTCTTCCCCGGCTGGTCAGCGCGGCGTCCGCCTTATCACGGCTCATGCCAAACGTGGGCAGACCCAGCTTTGAGGGCCGACGACTGTATGCGGGGGTGATCCGCTCAATGGCCATGTACAGCGCACCCGTGTGGGCGAGGTCTCTGACCCTCCGGCTCAAGGCTTTTCTGTGGCATCCACAGAGAGTCATAATGGTCAGAGCCATCCGCGGATACCGCACGGTGTCGACCGAGGCGGTATGCGTGTTGGCCGGGACACGGAACAACGGGTTGTTACCGTTAAGGCCTCCGGCTCGTACTGATGGAGTGGATGGAGCGGCGGCACGGAGTCCTCTCCTTTCGACTGGTGCAGGTATTGTCGGGGCACGGTTGCTTCGGCATGTACCTGCATACGGTCGCGTATAGGGAGTGGACTCCCTCCTGCTACCATTGCAGTAGTGATGAGGACACGGCGCAACATACGCTCGAGGTATGTCCGAGCTGGGACGGGCAGCGCCGTGACCTCGTCGCTGTTATCGGTGCCGACCTGACGCTGCCGGCTGTCGCGAAAGCGATGGTCGACAGCGTCAGGAACTGGGACGCGGTCACCGCCTTCTGCGAGGCTGTCATCTCGCAGAAGGAGGCGGCGGAATGAGCCCGGGAAAATTCCCGTGACCCGGGCCGCCATCAGCGGCCGGGGCGGTGCAGGCGCGAATATCTGTGCCTGATGCCGCCCTAACCGAGGCTTCGGGTGATCGGACCGGGGAATTGTCCGGTCACCCGACGTGAGGCCACCGCGTGAGGGCGTCGGGGCATCGACAAGAGAGGAACCCGCAAGGGTATACCACCGAGCGGGCCACCGAAGTCAAAGATCGGGTATCGGTGGCCCGAAGAGAGGTGTTTGCAGGGTGGGTCCATGGGGTTGCGTTCCGCCTCTTTTGTTGCTCCGGATGGATTTGTCGGGGCGCGACCACATCTATGGTCCACCCTACGGAAAAAAAAGGGGTCACGGTCGAGACCGTCCGTCAATAATATTTTAAATTAGAAATATTTACAATTATATCATTATAAAAAAAAAATTAAATGAATTAAAATAATGATCTAAAAATAAATTCACGTAAAACACTATACACACGTATATGGTACTATAGGCATGCGAGCTCAGTGCGGCGATAAAGGTCACAGTGGCTTGCGCATAACATCACGTGACCACTTCTCACACACGTACATATATTGTACCGTATAGCGCGCTCGCCACGACCCGCGAACCACTAAGCCAACAATCAGTTTACCCCTCGCCTATAGATGTTTCACATCAAAATTATTTTTAATTTTTATTTTGTATACATCATTGACACAAACCACGTCCTTCTTTTATTTTATTAATTCGCTGTCCACAAATTACTTACCAGATTTTTACTCGATAAAAATTATATAGTCATTAGATTATACTTATTCTTTAGTACCTAATTCTATCTCTGATAATATATGAATTGCTTATAAAGAAAAGAACGAAACAAAGAATTTTATTGCGGAGTCAACGTTCTTATTTATTTATTCTTAATTTTAAACATACGAATTTCTATTCACATTGAAATAAAATATTTTATTCATTACTTCAGTTTCACCGTTCAATATAGTTAACGGGTTTCCTGAAAGCTTTAAAGAGAATCTCATTTTGAAATTCAGGACGGAACACTCAAAGCGGCAATGAATGAATTTTAATACTTATTGGAATGTACACCTGTAGATATTTTCATCTAGTGAATTGTCCTCGGCGAAAACGCTTGAAAATCTTCGATGGATCTATTATTTTATTATATTTTAATATTCGTATCGGCAACCTGCAGTTAATTTTTATAGATACTTTTTCGATATGACGCTTTAGCAATAACAAAGTAATGAAAATAGAATACAACAGCCTATCGCCGTCAACTATACAAGGCATAAGCCTCACTGAGGGAAGATAACCTTATAATCACCACATTACTGCCATAGGTTCATTGGGATAGTACCGCTGCCCTTTTATACACAGATGGCGTAATGGTTAAGATACCAACCTGCCGTGCCAGTGTCGTGGTTTCGATTCCCACGCAGGACAATACTTTGTGCGAACCACAAAGTGTTGTACTATATCTGAGTGTAATTCGTCTGCGTTATTTGTATGTTTCTAAAGTCCCACACAATACAAGGTTTATTTCCTTAGTTCAGGGTAGTGTCTTACATAAAAAGAAAGAAAAAGAAAAAATGCTACGACAAGTTGGAATCTTCTGCTGAAAAATATTATGATACCGTTGTATAAACATTATATTTATTTTTCTACTAAAATTAAGTGGTTACGTAAAATGTTATTTTCTACACCAATCGAATTTACTATACGATAAGACAGTGCCATCTGATTACCTGAAAAGTATATCATCATCATTACGTCTTATATATGTCCCACTGCTGGGCTCAAGCCTCCTACAAAACAGGAAGAAAATTTACCTACTATACCACGAAATTCAGATGAGTTGGTATAAGGATTTATTTTGAGTTTTCCTTCTTTTGCATAGATGTTATACGCATATTATATCCTTTAGTCGTCGCCTACGATCACCCACGGGACCTCCGTCACCACACAAATATAGATACTAAATGTATTTATTTTTCGCCAAAAATTCAGACAGCGGCTTTCAACGACCTACTACTTTCATAGATTGTTAATAAAAGTGCCGGCATAAATAAATTGTGAACTATTTGAAATTATTATTATATTTTTAAGTCTGTCTCTAATCCATCCACTGAAGACAAGGACTTGGTACCGGTGGTCAGCACAACTGACTGCAGAGAGTTCAATATGGCAGGTTAAAGGACTCCACGCCATCCGTTCTATTGCCATGGAGGAGTTAGCAGACATTTTTTAAGCAGAAAGTACAAAAAATCTATAAATGTTTTGAGGTCATCTTAATGTTGGTATGTCAGATAACACTTTCTCTAATGGAAAAGTAATTGAGCACGTCGCATTGAAAAATTCTCAGCATTCCTCGGCCATTGTCTCGATTGTGAGCTCTTAAATTTCGGGTGCCAAACGTACAATAAAACGGCATTTCGAATAAGTAGACTCTTACATCTGAAAAATATCTTATAAATTCTTACCAATTTTCGAATAACTTAATTGATCAATACCGTAAACATGAGACTGGTGACTGCATGAGTTATGATTTGATTCATATATCTCAACTTTATGACTTAATTTACACTAATAAGTTCCAACATTATGAACATGAGCAATAGAGTTAATTTATACAATATATACTAAAACCGTATTATGACTTTGCTTAACATTTCTTCTACTTAAATTATACATACATACATATCATCACGCCATATCCCTTGCAGGGTAGGCAGAGAGAACAGAGTGCCAGAGAACTCTATATTTTATAAATTATAAATATATATAAATAAATAAAAGAGGACTAAGAACATAAAATACGACTGAGAGCCTTATTACGACCACGGCTAATTCCATCTCATGTCCTTTGCTCAACAATTATATTCCCAAGGAGGGTTGACGTCTGGCCGGCGGCCGGTCATAAAACTATTGCCAATAACTTTTACAATATGTACTATGAAAGAAGAGTACATATTGTATCGACACTAAGTAATTGGGATGAGAGCAGAAGAATGATAATACATAAAAAAAAAATCAATTTAAAAAAAAATTAACACTTGATAACCGTAGAAAAAGAGACAGTGTTTTATTTCAGTAAGAGATTATTTTTTAAATTTATTAACGAAATAACATAAGAGCATCAATCATTATTTGTCGCTGGAGCGTCGTCCGCGCGTGGTCATCGTCTCTAAGTGTGGTGGACTTAATCCCTAGTCTAGCCACCCGCATCCTCAACTAGGGCGGTTCAAATCAATCACCAATAATAAAAAGATAAATAAAAATGATGTATAATAAAGATTAAATAATAACAATTTATTGCCTTTTCAAACTAAAACATAAAACAAGCAATTATAATAAAAGAAAATAAAAACTGGAAGGCAAAATTAATTGGCTCGGCCTTTGCTGTTATCTACTAAATACACCACTGATTTTCAGCCATCCCTATGTGTTTATTGTAGATATAATAGATCGATAAGCCTTCGTTAGCAAAAATCTCGTTATTGACCTAACTAAAATGAATTTGAATATTAAAAATAATTAGCTGACCTAACAAAAATATTATTATTATATAGAAATAGCTTGCGCTCAGATTTGATGTCCAATGTTCGGGCTGGGACGGGCAGCGCCGTGACCTCGTCGCTGTCATCGGTGCCGACCTGACGCTGCCGGCTGTTGCGCGAGCGATGGTCGACAGCGTCAGGAATTGGGACGCGGTCGCCGCCTTCTGCGAGGCTGTCATCTCGCAGAAGGAGGCGGCGGAACGGGCCCGGGAGGATTCCCGTGACCCGGGCCGCCGCCCGCGGCCGGGGCGGCGCAGGCGCGAATACCTGCGCCTGATGCCGCCCTAACCGAGGCTTCGGGTGATCGGACCGGGGAATTGTCCGATCACCCGACGTGAGGCCACCGCGTGAGGACGACGCCTCGACGGCGAAAGCTGTCGGGGCGTCGACAGGAGAGGAGCCCAAGAGGGCATACCGCCGAGCGGGCCACCGAAGACAAAGATCAGGTACCAGTGGCCCGTTCGTACGGCGAAGAAGAGGTGCTTGCATGGTGGGTCAATGGGGTTGCGCGCCGCCTCTTCCGTCACCCCGGACCGATTTGGCGGGGTGCGACGTCCATAGCCCACCGTAAAAAAAAAAAAATTTTTTTTTTTTTGAAAAAAAAAAAAGATTTGATGTCCAACGTGTATTGATTAATGAACTTTGAAAATGAAACGGATACTAATTCATATGAAGTCATAGAAAATATACAGATCGTATGCAGGACTGTCCATAGTTTTTGTGATATTTTTATGGATTACATGGTACCTAATGGCACGCTGGAGATCTCTACAAAACTATATTGAAATCAATCAAATCACATTTGGTACGCTTCATCTCGTATGGATTATTCTATGGGATAGTATTGATGACTCGGAAAATGACTTATTAATGTACCTACATAATATGGTTTGAATTGGATTACAATGTTATTTAATGATTTTTTTTTTGTTGATTAATATCATACTTTAATATCCTATACCCTATTCCTGACCAAGATAAACTCAAAAACATAAAAATCATAAAAAAAAATGCTCCAGCCGTTCTCTAGTTGTAACTAACACAACTTTCTTTTATATATATATAGATAACTAAATTGTAAAACTATAAAATAACGTATAAGAATTAATAATGAACGAATGGAATATTTTGAAATTTTTAAGTTAAAATAATTTTAAAAAATAGTGTAAGGATTATCTACATCTATAAGATATACCTAAATTGCAAAGTTATAAACTAACACACAAGAATCAATAATGAACGAATGGAAGGTGTTGAAAATTTTAAACATTTGTTTATTGCATACTAGCTTCTGCCCGCGGCTTCGCCCGCGTAAAAGATTACTTTCCTAAAGTTTTGCATCCCCTATTTTTATTATACCCCTTACGGGTAATTTTTTTACTAAATTTTAATATCATAATTATTTATATCTAATCAATAGCCTAGAAATAAGTTTCAAGCTTCTGGCTTTAAAAATGACGATAATTCCTTACAATTTTTCATCCTTACAATTTTTTACCCCTTTTTGCATTAAAAAAAAAAAGTAGCCTATGTCCTTTATCAGGCTCTAGACTATCTGTGTACCAAATTTCATTTAGATCAGTTTAGTAGTTTTGGCGTGAAAGAGCGACAGACAAACAGACAGAGATACTTTCGCATTTATAATATAAAAAGGATTATAAAAAGTTCTCGCCTATTCTTCTTAATATAAAAGATGTAAAATGTAACCAAACGTTTCCAATTGTCACTTTATGTGAAAAAAACACATATTATATGATACAGCTTGTCAACTTGTTCCAGCAGGCAATTGCTGTTGTCATAACAAGCTTCTAAGGCTGCAATAGATGGAAATTAACTATATGAAACAAATCAACATTTTCAGTAGCCAACAACAAAGAAAAGGAAAATATTAAAATCGCTTTCAATAAAATAATATTGCGACTATAAATTGAAATGGAAGCTACATCGGTAAGCGAATATGTTTATAAATTAGTATTTGTAAAGAAGATAGAAGAAAATTTATAGAAAAATTCTTCCTAAAACATACTGCGTAGAGCAACTATACTAGTGATCACTGTACCTTATGTATTCAAATAGCATCGATGGACTATTGCAAATCAAAAAATAACAGTATGTATAATGTAATAGGGGGGCATAGTCCGGAGCGTGCTCGTTCGCGTCCCCTGCCAGTCTAATTAGACTGCTAATCCGGCTCGAAATGTGTACCGCAATGCGGGTTAGGGCGTCCCCCGGAGGCGACGCGTACCGACCCGCCCCCGTCGGTACGAACATCGGCAGTTGCGGCGATGGGGGCCGCCACCCATCACGCCTTGCCCAGTTAGGCGAGTCGAGGAGAACGGAGTGCCGGGTGGGCACGTGGAATGTAAGAGGTTGTGTGGAAGGTAAGTTGCACGAGCTGATATCCGTCATGGCGGACAAACAGCTAGACGTGCTCTGTGTAACAGAGACCAAGCGAAGGGGCAGCGACGCCTGCGATCTTCCTGGTGGCGGGATGGCTCTGTGGTCTGGTGTACCACAGAGCGATCGAGCCAGCATGGGGGTAGGAGTGCCGTTGTCCTCTCGCTTGGCCTCAGGTGTGAAGGATTACGGAATGTATGATCCCAGACTTCTCTGGGTCCGTATAAAACTAGGTGTCACCAAGGTATTCATGGTTGTAGCATATGCTCCCGTAGGATCCTCGGTGGCATCAGACCTAGAGAAGTTTTGGGACAATGTTAGGGAAGTTCTGGATATGGCAGAAACCAGTGAACGCGTGATTGTATGCGGAGATTTGAACGGATGGGTGGGGACCAAGCGTCCCGACTATGAGGACGTACTTGGTCCATTTGGTGATAAGAGAGTGAACGACGCAGGTAGGCTCATAGCGGATGTATGCATGGAGAGAAACCTTATTGTGTCAAACACATTTTTCCAACATAATGACATCCATATGTATACATGGAGAAGGAATGAACAGAAAAGCATAATAGATTTAATTTTGGTAGACAGTCGCCTCCGAAGCAAAATATTGGACGCAAGAGCCTACAGGGGCCCCACAGTCGACACGGACCACTATCTCGTTATTGCGAGATTTAGTGGTCTGTTCAGAAAGTGGAGGCACTGGCGAGAGCGTGTCCACTTCGGAGGGCTTGAAAGAATAAAGGTTGAAAGGTTGCAAGAAGAGTGTGTAAGAGAAAAGTATGCAGAGGGTGTCCGAGAACGGCTGACGATGGCAAGCCAGCCGCAATCGGACATTGAAGAATGCTGGAGAGTATTGAAAGAGAGTATGGTAGATACAGCGAAAGAAGTATGTGGAAGTTCAAAGAAGCATAGAAAAACAAATGGTGATGCATGGTGGGATGCGGAAGTGGCAGCTTCCGTAGAGCAAAAGAAGAAAGCGTGGCTGGACTATGTCTCTTCTTTGAATCTGAATGACAGTATGACTGAACAGAAGAAAGAAATATATCGGCAATGTAAGAATGACACCAAGGCCTTAGTGAAAGAGAAACGTGGTAGAGCAAGTATGAGTGCAGAAGATAGGCTGACTAAAAACTTCGAGGGTAACACCAAACTCTTTTGGAGGGAGGTGAAGAAGTCTCGGGGTGGTTGGTCAGCCTTCAGAATGAATAAAATAAGGTCTAAAGGTGGAGACATTCTTACACAAACACAAGACGTGTTAAGCCGATGGAGTGAATATTTTGGCGATATGTATGCGGATGCTACGGTTGGCGCCGGTGTTGGATGTGGTTTAGTAGATCAACATTCGACAACGGCGTCCTCCGATGGCATCAGTATGGATGAAGTTGAATGGGCGATAAGAAGTTTGAAAAATGGTAAGGCAGCGGGCATTGATATGGTGTCTGCCGAGATGATCAAGCTTGGTGGCTCTTGTGTCTGGGAGGCGTTCCTGTTGCTCCTCAATTTATGTTGGAGCTCGGGAATGGTTCCCAGGGACTGGAATAGCGCAGTCATCGTGCCTTTGTTTAAAAACAAGGGTTCACGTTATGACTGCACAAATTACAGAGCCATAAGCTTGACCAGTTTGGCAGCAAAAGTGTATGGAAAAATTATTGAAAGGAGAATGAGGATGGTGTCCGATGGTTTACTGTGTGAGACACAAGGAGGTTTCAGGAGTGGAAGGGGATGCATGGATCAAGTGTTCTCTCTGCGCAACATTGTGGAGAAGCATCTGGCTCTAGGTCAGAGGGTTTTCTGCAGTTTTGTGGATCTGGAGAGAGCATTTGACACGGTTGTACGAAAGGAGCTTTGGGACATTTTACCGGAGTATGGTATTAACGGTAAACTGCTACAGGCTGTGCAGTCCAGTTACATGGGCTGTAGAGCCTGTGTGCGGCTGGATGATGGAATGTCGCCTGGATGATGGATTGTAAGAAAAGGGGTCTACGCGTGAATGTGAGCAAAACCAAAATAATGGTCTTTGAAAGAGATAAAACCAGAACAGATGTAAGAGTAACAATAGGTAATGATGTACTAGAGCAAGTGGATGAATTTGTATATTTTGGATGTGGATTTAGCCGAGATGGAAGGTACGCCACTGATATAGAGCGAAGAGTGAATGCGGGAAATAGAGTGAACGGAGCGTTGGGGCAACTTCTCGGCAGCCACCACCTCAGCCAGAAGGCACGTGTAGCAATACATAACGCAGTGCTTGTCCCAACATTACTGTATGGAAGCGAGAGTTGGGTATGCAGAAAAGAGTATGATAGTAAAATTAATGCGGTCGAAATGCGATCTCTGCGGAAAATCTGTGGAGTTAGGCTGACCGACCGCATTCGTAACGACGACGTAAGAGAGCGAGTAGGTATGAAAGAGAGTATTGGTGTAAAGATGCGAAAGGGAATGCTCCGATGGTTCGGACATGTGGAAAGAATGCCGAACGAACGCCTGGTTAAGAAGATATACAATGCGAAAGTGGAAGGATGTAGGTACCGAGGGAGACCGAGACTAACCTACCTAGACCAGATCGGTCATGTACTGAAGGAAGGTGGAGTCAAGAGTCTCCGAAACCGGCGAGCGTGTATGAAGAGAATTATGAATGTTGAGGAAGCGAGTGAAGTATGCAGAGATAGAGTTCTCTGGCACTCTGTTCTCTCTGCCTACCCTGCAAGGGATATGGCGTGATGATATGTATGTATGTATGTATGTGTAAAAAATAACAGGACAAAATAACAAAAATATTCATTTAAACGATAAATCGATAAGCATTCGTTAACTAAAACTTATTAATTAACTTCAATCAATTAAATTAATTAACTAAAATTAATTTAAATACCAACAAATACAAGCCGATTTGTGCTAATAGTTATATATTTAGATTGCGCTGAGATTTGAAATACAACGTGTTTTGGGCATTGGAGCAAAAATAATGAAGGATTTTAATACATTTGTAGTGTCTATATCTGGTACAACTCTGTCTATAGTTTGCGTAATATTTTTATGGACTGCATGGTACCTAATGCCTCGCTGGAGATCCTTACACCATTGTATTGGAATAAACCAAATAACATTTGCCACACTACATCTAATCTCAATATCTTTGCTTGATATTAATGAATTTGATTACTCAGAAATATACTGGACATACGTAGGAATCATTCTACTAATGGCATTATCCTGGTCTTTTGCATCTTCTTTACTGGCGTATCTTAAATTAGTGCTTCTACATAATGGTAAAATCAGTTTCGAAAAGGTTGGTGTAAAGGTTGTTATAAAATTCCTAAGCTTAGTGCTAGTAAGTAATATTTTCTCATTGGATTTTATTGAATCTTTGTTTATAGGTACGTATCCTTTGCTTCTAATGATGACATTTACTTTAATGATATTTTTTAAAGTAGTATGATCAATTATGTCTTGTTGTAAGAAGAGCATATCAAAAAGAAATGTGAGGCATGTGCTATCATTAATTGGTGTAGCAATTCTTTGTGATACTTTGACTGTAATTTGGTTATTTTTTATCGTATTTAGCCAGAATATTTACATGCAAATTTGGTTTTATTTTCGACTAATACCTCAAACTTTATTCATTTTGTTTAATCGATCGTCAAGGACAAATTGGATGTGGTATTTTAGAAGATGGAGGCGTATGAGAGCTGTACTATAATTAAATAAAATAAGAAAATTTTAAACTAATAATGCTAGAGATGAAACATTTTTACCGTATGTTACATTAAATTTAATTGAGTTTATAAAAATTAAAAAAAAAAACATACAATGTTAGAAAGCATGTATGCAATAATTTCTACCAGATCGAATTTATGGTTAAGGTGAAAGATATTAATGAAGACTATCGTTGTAAGAATTATTTGTACCGGTGGCCTACTCAAATGGTGACAGAGAGCTACATGTACGACTGGTTAATGGGGTTGCACGTAGACCTTTCCACCACCCGGAGTGGTGAGACCGGACCACAGCCTGTCCCCAAAAATCTTCAGAATTATCTGCTGTGAACATCAAAATAAAATTTAGTATGATATATATTTTGATGACATATTATGTACGCAAGATTACTTATGTCTTCTGTTGCCTTATTTCTATAGTATAGTATTCCTACATAGAAATAGGTAATCCCAGATATAGGTAAAATACCGATGTATTTACGTGCCCTATATACCATTATCATGCTGACATCGAACACTGATATTTTGTCACCAATAGGGCAAAATCTACTTAGTTTACAATTGTCCAAGGACCAATAAAATTAATACTGCTTATATTGGGATAATAGAGCTACTGCAAGATAGAGGATTTTTTTAAGATTAACATCTATGGAACTTAACCCTGTTGAAAGTACAGCTCGCTCTTTATTGGTCAGGGCTGCATAATTGTGCATTATATAATATTATTAAGAATATTTTGTTGAGCAATTATCTGTATACCTACGATCAAAGAAATAACATAATTTCATTATAAGATGACAACTTAGTTTATAATTATGATAATTATAAAAATATGCTCATAATGGTCTTTTATTTAGCATTATCTTAGAAGTAAACCGTAGAGATTAAGTCATTATTATTTAAGGATTTTGATCGCTTCATAATCCTTCAATTATTGGTGCGAAAATGGAGTTAGTAGTTGATTAACATTATATAACCATCTGTTCTTTTCCCTTGGGTGGTTATAGGACACAAGTAGATAAAATAACTGGAACCTACCTTCTGTAAACTCGAAATAAAGCTTCATATCAACTCATCTGATCGGCGTGATACATTATATTTAGTGTTGCCCAAATGCAAGAACAAGATGAGACTTGGACTAGCCTTGGCATTGGTCTTGGTCTTACGTAGAAATTACGAATCGAATACGAAATTACGTAGAAATTTACCTCATCACCATTCTCTCTTAAACTAATTATTTGCAGTCGGTACAATGTGTATTGGCCCAGATCATTATAAGGCTCTTAGTCGTCTTTTACGACATCCACGAGCAAAGTAAGGGTTGATAGTATTCGTAGCCACGTATTTTTAACTGTGTGGTACACAGCTAAAAGTAATAGAAATTTACCTATGTACATTGATTTACTCCGCCGGTGGTGCGTGACGGGCAGGAACTACCTACATCTAAAATCTGCCTACCTACCCTAGCCGAGGCCGTAGGTGATCGGACCGGCGATTGGTCTCGCACATGCAGAACTACAGACCGCGTGAGGCTGACACGCCGGTGGAAAAATAAGTGCTATATTGCTGAATCATTCACTAAGTGATTGCTACACGCCGTAATGATCCTACCGTATATTTCCAATATTTTAGACACCTAATGACGTCACATTAGTACTACGTTGCACCTATGCGAAGCAGATAGACAGATTGCTAGCTAAAACTAGTAACTCTTTCTGTAATAACTAATTAGGTATTAAAAAAACATGTTTCTTATCTGTCCACTTTTCCCAGAATTTATAGAAAGGTTGATATATTGCCACTTAATATTTGTTTTTTTCTGGGATTACTAATTGGGTTTCCTTTCTGTGAAAAGATGATAGATGCTAGATAAATCCTGAAGAGTTACTATTTTTCATTTTAATTTATATTATTTTATATTGATATTGTCATTATATCACTTTGAGACTCTAGATTAATTTCAGAACGCTCTGCAAACTCACTTTTACTACACTATCCTCGTATGAGAAAACCGGCTGGAAGATCACTAGGAGAATGGTTAAGAGCACTCTCCTGGAAAACTTATCATTACCCATTCACGACGTGGCGATTATGATATTATAACTGCTCGGAAGACCTCAGACCAACATTGGACGTAAATTACTCAATAGATGGATCTAAAGTCTCTTATGACTTAACTGCAAGATGCGAAACTCGTGCAGACTCAGTTTTGGTCTTGCTGAATTCTAGCAAGGCCAGTCAAGTTCTTGGTCTTGCCAAAATTAGTCAGTATTGATCTTGGTCTCGGTCTCGCATCGAACTAACGTATTAACAATTTAACTATCTTAAATTAATCCTAAAAAAAACTACCACCGGATCGGAACATGACCACTCCTGAGAAAACCCTTAGAAACTCAGCGGGTTTATCTGTTAACTGTTTTATATTAACTTGTTTCAGATAAAATTGTTTTCATGTTTAATAAGAATTAGCTCCAGTTTGATGCCCTTCAGATCACATCTTCAATGGACATACATACATACATATCATCACGTCATATTCCTTGCAGGGTAGGCAGAGAGAACAGAGGGCCTTCAATGGACATAAAATAATAAAAGTCATTACTCCTTTCTTGCCGATGATTATAATAACCGATACACGAATAACATATTGTATAGCTTATATGATTTTTTTTAAAGTTAAACTATGAAAACATTATTTTATTTTCTATACACTATGATATTATATCAAAACTCTTTCGTCGTATCATCACCTACTATTATTATTAATACTCTAAATGTGAACGTAAATTTGTTTGTTACGCTTTCACGTCAAAACTACTTAACCGATTATCATGAAACTTTGTACACATAGTCTTAGAGGTATTAGAAAGGACATAGAATACTTATAATAGAAAAAGTATGGAGGGTAAAAAAATATATTTTGGCAGGCATGATAGCTGAAGCTATAGTCAATGATTCAGTTCCATAGGAATGTATCATCATCTCATCTCAGCTCATATATGCCCCACTGTTGGGCTCAAGCCTCCTCTATATCATCATTCTCCTACTCTTATCCCAATTACTTGGGGTCGATACAATATGTACTCTTCTTTCATAGTACATATTGTAAAAGTTATTGGCAATAGTTTTATGACCGGCCGCCTGCCAGACGTCAACCCTCCTTGGGAATGTAATTGTTGACCAAACGGCATCAGATGGAGTTGGCACAGGTCGCAAAAAGCTCTTAGTCGTCTTTTACGACATCTACGAGCAAAGTAAGGGTTAGTAGTATTCGTAGCCGCTACCACACAGCACTCAAGCCTCCTCTATAATTGGAGGGTAATTTACCTACTATACCACGCTGGTCAGATGTGTTGGTATAGGGTTTAATTTCGTGATCTCCTTCTCTCACGTAGATGTTATATGCGTTTTTATCCCTTAGTCGTCTCGTACGATCACCTCCGGTTAAGATAGGGGGTGGTGAATTGTATTCTTACTCCGTCACCACACGAAAAGGAATGTATAATCTAAATAATATTGGAATGTATAATCTTTGATATTTATTTAAGGGCTTCAACGCGAGCGAAGCCTAGGGTAATAGCTAGTAATAATATAACATTTGTATTATAATAAACAAGTATTTATTCATAAACAGTGACGTCTCAAGCTGCAACTCCCTGTGGAGTACAATAACTCATATTTCAAGCTCACTGCTCATGATATACGCAAATGAGCGACGTAATATGAATGAGTTTTTTTTTTATATAATATAAACACATCTTGTTTTGTTATATGAAGGTTTTAACCATCGCTTTGTCAAGAAAATGTTTAGGAAAAAATGTTTTTTATTAGACAAGAAAAATTGTGCTAATTCATTTAAGGTTTCCCCATATGTGTAGTGAATTAAATATACGACTGCTAATCACTTGTGTTGTGGGTTTTGAATCAAAATAAAAATTACAATAGACTACAATATATAAATGTCAGCCCTTCACATTGAACTGAAATGAAATGAGGAATTCATTTCATTTCAGTTCATATATTAGGCTCGAGCCTCCTCCATAATGGGAAGGTAATTGGCATACAATACCACGTTGGTCATATAGGTGTTGGTATAGGTTTTTGTTTCGAGTTTTCTTTCTCTTGCATAGATATAAGTAGCAGTCGTCTTTTACGATACGGGTAAGATAGGGGCCGGTGAATTGTATTCTTACTTCGTCACCACACGGACTTTCACTAATTAGTTTAAATTCAAAAGAATGTGAAACCACTAAAAGCGAATCCATCACACCACCCGAGCAGAAATTTACTAGAATTAACCTCGAAAAATCTACTTCTCAATAAAAGTATACTAAAATTTTAAAGTTTGAAAAAGTTGCGGAATTAAGATTAAGAACGATAAAATTAAATTTTTAAATCGTTACCCTGTTTTTCTATTCGAGTCTAGTCTCTAATTCCGCAGATGCGAAATTTATCTCAGACTCCTTTTATAAAATAACAAATAATTTTTAAAAGGCCTTAAAATTGAGGATTACTCTCTTTTCATTTTAAGGCAAAATATTATTAACGTATTTTATTAGTGGCAGGACCACGATGTTTACAGTTTTCTGTCTACAGCCGCGGGCCGATCCGTCCGAGGTAGTACCACATTTTCGCAGAGGATCGATGAATGTGCCATTGTTCTTCGTTCTGTGAGCGAGCGAGCCCGAAGCCCGTCTAGATGGGTTTGGAGTTTTATTGGTAGGCAGCGACCTAGCTACACTCCTGGTATTGCAAAAGTCCATGAGCAGCAGTAACACTTATCATCAGTTTGCTGAGTGTGAGTTTTGTCGTTAACAATGCGCGCTCGACAGCGTGCGCGTAAGCATGTGATTTGTATGAAGAAATGTAGTTTCAAAAACGCGCCACTAGTGGCGCTGTATATTTCTTCATACAAATGGCATGCTTACGCGCACGTCGTAGAGCGCGTAATGTTAAACACGCGCTACACGGTTTCAAACAGTGGTTTGAAGCAACGGCTTCAAACAGTGTAGACAGATGTTTGATGCCAAATTTCGCATGACCTCTAAACGCCCTTGGTAGCGAGGCTTGCGCTACAAACCACTGGCCAAACGTTCGTCTAAATCTTGTTTGAAACCATCTAGCCGCTTGCTTCAAACCAAATGTACGACAGTCACGCTGTAGCGGTGAGCGTAGACGCACGTGACGACGTTCTGCGCGTGAACAGACAGAATGCAATCGCGATGTTATTACTCAACTTCTCAAGTTATACAAAGACTTGCCCTGCCTTTGGGAGTTAAATTGTAAAGCTTATAAAACTATTACACAAAAAAGAAATGCGTGGGATGTTTTAGCAAAAAAATTTTTCCTTAGTAAAAATTGTCAAGCCTTTTTCTTCAATAAATTGTGTAAAACCCAACTTTCCAATACAACTATAGCATCTATATTTTATTTATAAATAATAAATAAAAATGAAAAAAATAAAATAATAAAAATAATTTATAAATAATATTTATAAATATTTTATAAAATGACGTCTCCGTGAATGTCGTACCATCAGACTGGCTCCCATTTGAGCCTTTGAACAAAAATTTTGAGTAACCATTTTTTTGTTCTTTTGATAGGTAAGGCACCATGACATCATTGTAGTAAATATACGGTACGCGAGCGTAAAGACGTCCTATCCGCGCCACGTTCTCTGAAAACTGTTGGTTTCAAACTAGCTTTGAACCATGTAGCCAGCAAAGCGTATTTCTGCTTTTTCTGCTTCAAACCACTGTTTGAAACCGTGTAGCGCGTGTTTTAACGACAAAACTCACACTCAGCACACAGGTGTGCTGATTGCTCGCTTGCCATACACACAAAAGAAATAAACAAAAGAATAAATAAAAACCTCTAAACCAAAAGGAGTGGGCTTCTAAGTTACAAAGGAAAGAAAAATAAACCAGCATTATGTATTTATCTGTATTAATATTAATCATCACTAACGCACCTCGTTTGATTTTGATTGACTTATTTAAATGAGGTGGTATTGAGTTTTATTTCGATTTTTATTTCTTTTAGCATATATGTTATGAGCATATTACAACCGTCAGTCGTCTTTTATAACACCAATGAAACAGAATGGGTTGATGAATTGTATTTTCTTCATCACCACACGGAGAATTTTTACAACCTATATTACTAATACAGAGCTAAAGACTCTTTGATGCACTGCATGCACTCTCTGCAGGTCCGGGGGGCCGTCGCTCACGCAGGCAGCAGGCGCCACCTCACGTCGAGGAGTCGTCGACCTTCCTGCTATTGCGGCCCCTCGCCCTCTGCGAGAAGCCGGCACCTTCGGTGGAGGCATGATGGTCACGCTCCCCTCGGAGTCGGCGCCCGAGCTGCTTCCCTGGCTCAGGGGATTGTACGAGACAACTAAGGAATATAAAACGCATATAACATCTATGCGAGAGAAGGAAATCTCGAAACAAAACTCTATACCAACACGTCTGACCAGCGTGGTATAGTAGGTCAATTACCCTTCCATTATGGAGGAGGCCCGAGGCCAATAGTGGGATATATATATGAGCTAAGATGATGATGATGATAGGTATATAATATAGCTAGGAAAAGCCTATATTAATATAATTAACTATTCAACTTAACCCACAGAAATTTCCGTTGCACCTGTTTTGAAAATTAACATTTGTACTGTTATTGACATAGTTTTCAACCGTTTATAAGCATGTGCTTTGAAATCACAAGAAACATACGTCCCGTATTTTTGTAATCATAATTCTATTATCTCGGCTTTCATCCGTATTGAATTGAAGTGACTGTCTCCAATAAAAAATCAATTTTCTGAGTATTAATTAAATAAAATACAATTTGCATTAGGAAGAGTTATTCTTCGTAACATACAATTATTTCAGGCTTTTTTTTAGTATCTTAATTTTACTTATTACTAAGACGCGTTGACACACATAATAAAAGCGACAAACGAAAGTCTCGGGTCTTATAGTTCATCTAATCTAAGAAGTGCATTTTGACGTTTTGCATTTTTTAATACACAATAACCTCGGTCAAACGTATACACATGATTGTAAACACTAAATCTGAAATTTTAAACAACTATTAAGTTGTTTACATAAATAACATTGCGGGTGACTTTCTTGTACAATAATCTAATGTTGAAACTCGTAAAAATAATTTAAAATAGAAATAACATGGTAAATAGTAATTGTTAGTGACGACCTAACAATGTCACGTCATCACGTTCTATACAGTAGTGCTTGACAACTTCCAATTCACGATTATCTAAATAATCGGTAAAAATATTAGAATAATACAATTAATCGAATAGAGATTTTGACAGAGATGTACATTTCGACACTTTGATTGATGAGGAAATAATTATTAATGTTCGCGACGCTGATAATTCAAGTAATAGTAGTAATTCTGAATAAATAGCCATATTCAAATCCAGTTTTTGTTTTTAATTAACCTAATCCTACTAAATATGATGAATAGATTCTATGCTGAAATAATTAAATTTGTTTAGTACTAATTTAGCACTTAATTTATTCATCACCTTTTTGAAAAATAAAAAATAAATAGATTATTAATTATAAAGAATCAATATCGATTTCTCAGTAAAACCGGATATTTTCGATAGCGATTATTTGGTTCACATACCTAGACAACTTACTCAGACAGCTGTCAAAGTGCACTTCTTAGATTAGACAGACTATAATTTCTTTTTAACACGCAAACAAATAGAAGTGGGGTACCTTTGTTCCTTTTTGTTATATAATACTTTTTTTTTTCTTTTTAATTCACGGGATCTTCCATAGGGAAGATGCCCGGTCCTTTGGGAGGCTTACATGGGGATATGGATCCAACACGCAGAGGCCTTTGGAGAAATTTAATCTAAATATTGGGATGGGACACCTACCGATGACATTCCACGTCTGCACTTAACATACGTGGAATGCCAGCAGTAAGTGTAAAACTATTGTATGATGATGGTAACTAATATATGAAATATGGGAGTGGGTGTTTAGTGGACTGGTTCATCTTAAATCTATGAATTTATAACTGGCGTCTGCCTTCAAACCCATGTTAAGAGCTGAACGGTGGCAGTGGCATATAATACTTATTATTATGATGACAAAAATGTTTATAAAGTTGTAATAATAATTTAGGATTATTACACGAGCTTAAATTTAGTTACAAATAAATGCTGTTAAAACTAGTGCAATAATTATTTATACCTTATAAACTTACGGTATAACTAAATTGTAAAAGCTATAGAAAGTTCAGCAATCGTACATTCTCATGATAGAGAACCTATGTCTTCGAGACTATAAACAAGATAGAATATGTTTATTTAGTAAATCAGTATTTGTAAAGAAGATAGAAGAAAATGTGTTGAAAAACTTCTGCCTAAAACATACTGCGTGGAGCAACTATACTAGTGCTTACTATTTTTTTTTTTTGGCGGCGGGCTACGGAACGGTCACGCCCCGCTAATCCGTCCGGGGCGACGGGAGAAGCGGCGCACGACCCCGTAGACCCGCCCTACAATATACCTCTCTATGCATCGCGGGTGGGGCACTGGTAGTGCTTACTATACCTTATGTATTCAAATAGTATCGATGGACTATTGCAAATCAAAGAATAACAGGAAAAAATAACAAAAATATTCATTTAAACGATAAATCGATAAGCATTCTTTAACTGAAAACTTATTAATTAACTAAAATCAATTAAATTAATTAACTACAATTAATTTAAATACCAACAAGTACAAGCTGATTTGTGTTAATAATTATGTATTTAGATTGCGCTGAGATTTGAAATACAACGTGTTTCTGGGCATTGGAGCAAAAATAATGAAGGATTTTAATACATTTGTAGTGTCTATATCTGGTACAACTCTGTCTATAGTTTGCGTAATATTTTTATGGACTGCATGGTATCTAATGCCTCGCTGGAGATCCTTACACAATTATATTGGAATAAACCAAATCACATTTGGAACACTACATCTAGTCACAATATCATTGCCTGATATTTATGAATTTCATGACTCAGAAATATACTGGGTATACATATCTGGAATTATTCTACTAATGGCATTATCCTGGTCTTTTGCATCTTCTTTACTGGCGTATGTTAAATTAGTGCTTCTTCATAACGGTAAAATCAGTTTCGAAAAGGTTGGTGTAACAGTATTCGTGTTTGGATCAGCTTTATTTATGAAATTCGTATGCTTAGTTCTAGTAAGTAATATTTTCTCATTGGATTTCACTGAATCTATGTTTATAGGAACGTATCCTTTGCTTTTGATGATAACATTTATTTTAATGATGTTTTTTAAAGTAGTATGCTCAATCATGTCTTGTTGTAAGAAGAGAATGTCGAAAAGAAATGTGAGGCATGTGCTATCATTGATTGGTGTAGCAATTATTTGTGATACTTTGACTGTGTTATGGTTATTTTTGATCGTATTTAGCCAGAATATTTACATGCAAATTTGGTTTTATTTTCGCTTAATACCTCAAAGTTTATTTATTTTGTTTAATCGATCGTCAAGGACAAATTGGATGTGGTATTTTAGAAGATGGAGGCGTATGAGAGCTGTGTTATAATGAAATAAAATACGAAAATTTTAAACTAATAATGCAGGAGCTAAAATATTATTACCGTATGTTACATCAAATTTAATTGAGAAAATAGCATACTCACAATGCTATGAATCACACACAAAACATAATGTCTGCCAGATCAAATGTATGCTTAAGGCGAAAGACATCAATGAAGACTATCGTTCTAAGAATTATTTGTACCGGTGGCGTACTCAAATGGTGACAGAGAGCTACACGTACGACTGGTTAATGAGGGTTGCACATAGATCTTTCCACTACCGGGAGCGGTGGGACCGGACCACAGCCTGTCCTCAATAATCTTCAGAATTGTCTGCTGTGAACATTAAAATATAATATAGTATGATATATATTTTGATGACATATTATGTGCGCAAGATTACTTATGTCTTCTGTTGCCTTTATTCTACAATATGGTATACCTACCTATGTAGGTATACCATCGGTATTGTACCTATCTCTGGCTATGCCAGAGATAGGTAAAATACCGATGTATTTACGTGCCCTATATAATTTTATTATACTGATGTCGAACACTGATATTTTGCCACCTAATACAGCAAAATCCACTTAACTTACAATTGCTTCAGGAACAATAATAACTACTGTTAATATTGATATAACTGCAAGATGAAGGATTTTTTTAAGATAGTCATCTATAATTTTGCATTATATAATATTATTAAGAATGATTCGTTGAGCAATTATCTGTATACCTATGATCAAAGAAATAACATAATTTCATTATAAGATGACAACTTAGTATCATAATTATAAAAATATGCTCATAATGGTCTTTTATTTAGCATTATCTTAGAAGGAAACCGTAGAGATTAAGTCATTAATATTTAAGGATTTTGATCGCTTCATAATCCTTCAATTATTGGTGCGAAAATGGAGTTAGTAGTTGATTACCATTATATAACCATCTGTTCTTTTCCCTTGGGCGGTTATAGGATACAAGTAGATAAAATAACTGCAAAAGAAGGTAAACTCGAAATAAAGCTCCATATCAACTCATCTGATCGGCGTCATACATTATATTTAGTGTTGCCCAAATGCAAGAACAAGATGAGACTTGGACTAGTCTTGGCATTGGTTTTGGTCTTACGGTATCACTGATCTCGTCTTGGTCTTAGTATTGCACACTTAAATCTTGGTCTTGTTATTGCAGCAAGAGTTTCGCAAGTCTTGCAAGTTTCGCAGCTATAATAACGCTACAGAGTCACTTGAGCATGACAGATGTCATGAAAACCGGTAAGGTAGGGGGTGCGAATTATATTCTCACTCCGTCACCACACGAACAGCCAAACTATACACAAATTAAAATTAATCAAAATTAATTTGGCAGTTAAATCGTTGTCGTAACTTCCTAAATATGGAACAACCAAATCATCGTATTTATTTGTATACGAATATGTATCTACGTTTGAAAATGTAAATAAAAATTCATTAGTAGAAATTTACCTCATCACCATTCTCTCTTAAACTAATTATTTGCAGTCGGTACAATGTGTATTGGCCCAGGTCATTATAAGGCTCTTAGTCGTTTTTTACGACATCCACGAGCAAAGTAAGGGTTGATAGTATTCGTAGCCACTTATATTTAACTATGTGGTACACAGCTAAAAAAAAACAACAGGCAGTCATGTGGACTGCCGATAGAAGTGAAAACTATTAAATTAAGACTAATTGAAATAATAATAATTTTCTAATATTTATATAAAAATAAAAAATATTATCGAACATCTAGGAATCGGTTTATCACGCTAGTAAGATAACCTTTAAACCACAATGATACTCATTTCATGACATAAAGGTTAAATATTAAAAATACAATTAAAAATAAATAATGCCATACTTTTAAATGCAAATATTGATATGAATATTGAAAATATTTGAAAATAAATTCTTTATTTTCATTATTCATTTATCTATATAAAAACACTACTCATAGCTATAGATCATACTATTAGCATTAGCATGTCGGTGACGCGAACCTATAAGCTTTTCCCCTCCAAAAATGCTCAACGCGCCTAAAGAAGTTTTCATATAGCTATAGATATACTATTAGCATTAGCATGTCGGTGATGCGAACTTATAAGTTTTCCCCTCCAAAAACGCTCAACGCGCCTAAAGAAGTTTTCACTTCAATAATAGAAATTTACCTATGTACATTGATTTACTCCGCCGGTGGTGCGTGACGGGCAGGGACTACCTACATCTAAAATCTGCCTACCTACCCTAGCCGAGGCCGTAGGTGATCGGACAGGCGATTGGTCTCACACATGCAGAACTACAGACCGCGTGAGGGTGACACGCCGGTGGAAAAATAAGTGCTATATTGCTGAATCATTCACTAAGTGATTGCTACACGCCGTAATGATCCTACCGTATATTTCCAATATTTTAGACACCTAATGACGTCACATTAGTACTACGTTGCACCTATGCGAAGCAGATAGACAGATTGCTAGCTAAAACTAGTAACTCTTTCTGTAGTAACTAATTAGGTATTAAAAAAACATGTTTCTTATCTGTCCACTTTTCCCAGAATTTATAGAAAGGTTGATATATTGCCACTTAATATTTGTTTTTTTCTGGGATTACTAATTGGGTTTTCTTTCTGTGAAAAGATGATAGATGCTAGATAAATCCTGAAGAGTTACTATTTTTCATTTTAATTTATATTATTTTATATTGATATTGTCATTATAGCACTTTGAGACTCTAGATTAATTTCAGAACGCTCTGCAAACTCACTCTTACTACACTACCCCCGTATGAGAAAACCGGCTGGAAGATCACTAGGAGAATAGTTAAGAGCACTCTCCTGAAAAACTTATCATTACCAATTCACGACGTGGCGATTATGATATTATAACTGCTCGGGAGACCGCAGACCAACATTGGACGTAAATTACTCAATAGATGGATCAAAAGTCTCATATGACTTAACTGCAAGACGCGAGACTCGTGCAGACTCAGTTTTGGTTTTGCTGAATTCTCGCAAGGCCAGTCAAGGTCTTGGTCTTGCCAAAATTAGTCAGTATTGATCTTGGTCTCGGTCTCGCATTGAACTAACGTATTGACAATTTTACTATCTTAAATTAATCCTAAAAAATACTACCACTGGATCGGAACATGACCACTCCTGAGAAAGCCCTTCTAGAAACTCAGCGGGTTTATCTGTTAACTGTTTTATATTAACTTGTTTCAGATAAAATGGTTTTCATATTTAAGAAGAATTAGCTGCAGTTTGATGCCCTTCAAATCACATCTTCAATGGACATACATACATACATACGTATCATCACGTCATATCCTTTGCAGAGTAGGCAGAGAGAACTGAGTGCCTTCAATGGACGCAAAATAATAAAAGTCATTACTCCTGTCTTGCCGATGATTATAATAACCGACACACGAATGACATACTGTATAGCTTATGCGATTTTTTTAAGTACATACATACATACCATCACGCCATGTCCCTTGCAGGGTAGGCAGAGAGAACAGAGTGCCAGAAAACTCTATCCTTTTCTTTTTTTTTTGCGGTGGGCCATGGACGTCGCACCCCGCCAAGTCGGTCCGGGGTGACGGAAGAGGCGGCGCGCAGCCCCATTGACCCACCCTGCAAGCACCTCTTCTTCGCCGTGCGAGCGGGCCACCGGTACCCGATTTTTGTCTTCGGTGGCCCGCTCGGCGGTATGCCCTCTCGGGCTCCTCTCCTGTCGACGCCCCGACAGCTTTCGCCGTCGAGGCGTCGTCCTCACGCGGTGGCCTCACGTCGGGTGACCGGACAATACCCCGGTCCGATCACCCGAAGCCTCGGTTAGGGCGGCATCAGGCGCAGGTATTCGCGCCTGCGCCGCCCCGGCCGCTCACGGCGGCCCGGGTCGCGGGAATCCTCCCGGACTCGTTCCGCCGTCTCTTTCTGCGAGATGACAGCCTCGCAGAAGGCGGCGACCGCGTCCCAGTTCCTGACGCTGTCGACTATCGCCCTCGTGACAGCCGGCAGCGTCAGGTCAGAACCGATAATAGCGACGAGGTCACGGCGCTGCCCGTCCCAACTCGGACACACTTCCAGCGTGTGCTGCGCCGTGTCCTCGTCACTGCTGCAATGGTGGCAGGCCGGAGTCCACTCCCTATACGCGACCATGTGCAGGTACAAACCGAAACACCCGTGCCCCGACAATACCTGCACCAGCCGAAAGGAGAGGACTCCGTCCCGCCGCTCCATCCATTCCATCAGTACGGGCCGGAGGGCCTCGACGGTAACGACACCGTGTCATGGCCTCTCCAGCCGCGTAATCCAACGGGCGATGACGTCTCGGCGGGCGTCCTCGCGCCAGGTGTCTATCTCGCTCAACGATGGGGAGCCACCTTCATCGCGCACTGAGGTAACCCGCCGGTAGAGGTCGGAGAGTATCTCCGCCACTAGGTCCCACGGGGGTGTCCCGGCCAATAGGCATGCCACCTCGGTAGACACCGTGCGGTGCCCGCAAATGGCTTTGACCGCCATGGCTCGCTGTGGACTCCACAGCACCGCCCTGAGCTGGGCGTTCAGAGCCCTCGCCCACACGGGTGCGCCGTACATGGCCATTGAGCGGATCACCCCCGCATACAGCCGTCGGCCCTCGAAACTGGGTCCGCCCACATTCGGCATGAGCCGAGAAAGGGCGGACACCGCGCTGACCGGACAGCCGGGTAGCAATTTGACGAAAATGCTCCCGGAACCACCATCGCCCGTCGAGCACCAGACCCAAGTACCTCATATGGGCCTGGATACTGATGTGGATGGAGTTGACGACTAACGAGGCGCCCATGGGCAGCCTCACACGGGGCCCATGGAATAGTAGGGCCTCCGTCTTGTTTAGGGCCACCCTGAGCCCCAGCGCCTCAATTCGCCTGACCATCTCCTCGGTGCCGAGAGTGGCCAGGCTCGCCGCCTCTTCGAATGTCCTGCCCCGGGCTGTAACGAGCGTGTCGTCAGCATAGCAAATAACGCTCAGCCCGGGGGGGAGACTCCCTCTCAACGCCCAGTCGTGCCCGATGTCCCACAGAGTCGGCCCCAGAACCGACCCCTGCGGAACACCGCACGACATGGGCGTCCGCACAATGTCCCCTGTGGGGCTCGCGTATAGAACACTGCGCCCCTCCAAATAGTCTGCCACCAGCCGCCTGAGGTACAGGGGCACTCCATGGAACCGGAGCGCCTCCCTGATGCAGCTGAATGGCAGACTATTGAAGGCGTTGGCGATGTCCAACGACACCGCCAACAGCACTCCTTTGCCGGCGACAGCCTCCGCGGCCGTCTGCCTCAGGCGTAGCAGGGCCCCGATGGTCTAACGCCCCCTCCGAAACCCAAATTGAGCGTCCGACAGATCGGGCCCCACCTCCTCCAGGTGCCGGACGATGCGGGCAGCGAGGACACGCTCCAGCAGTTTACCCACATCGTCCAGAAGCACAGTGGGCCCGTAGGCCGACTCTATCCTTGCATACTTCACTTGCTTCCTCAACATTCATAATTCTCTTCATACACGCTCGCCGGTTTCGGAGACTCTTGATTCCACCTTCCTTCAGTACATGACCGATCTGATCTAGGTAGGTTAGTCTCGGTCTCCCCCGGTACCTACATCCTTTCACTTTCGCATTGTATATCTTCTTAAGTAGACGTTCGTTCGGCATTCTTTCCACATGTCCGAACCATCGAAGCATTCCCTTTCGCATCTTTACACCAATACTCTATTTCATACCTACTCGCTTTCTTACGTACGTTACGTCGTTACGAATGCGATCGATCAGCCTAAGCCTTTTTTTAAGTAAAATTATGAAAATATTATTCTATTTTCTATACACTATTCTATTGTGTCAAAGCTCGTTCGCCGCATCATCCCATTGTTATTAATACTGTAAATTTGAATGTAAATTTGTTTGTTACTTCAACTACCTTTCATTCCAAAACTACTTAACCGATTATCACGAAAGTTTTTACACATAGTCTTCGAAATGTTAAAAAGGACATAGGATACTTATAATTTTAAAAAAATACGGAGGGTAAACAAAAAAAATATTTTGGCAGGCATGATAGCTGAAGCTATAGTCAATGATTCAGTTCTATTTGAATGTACTCGTATGATCTTTGATAGTTATTTAGGGGTGTCAACGCCAACGAAGCAAGCCGCGGGTAAAAGCTAGTAATAATATAACATTTGTACTATGAAAAACAAGTATTTATTCATAAACAGTGACATCTCAAGCTGCAACTCCCTGTGGAGTACAATAACTCATATTTCAAGCTCACTGCTCATGATATACGCAGATGAGCGACGTAATATGAATGAGTTTTTTTTTAAATATAATATAAACACATCTTGTTTTGTTATATGAAGGTTTTAACCATCGCTTTGTCAAGAAAATGTTTAGGAAAAAATGTTTTTTATTAGACAAGAAAAATTGTGCTAATTCATAAAAATATGTTTAAGGCTTACTCATATGTGTAGCGAATTAAATATACGACTGCTAATCATTTGTGTCATGGGTTTTGAATCAAAATAAAAATTACAATAGACTACAAATATATAAATGTCAGCCCTTCACATTATTCATCATTTCATTTCAGCTCATATATGTCCCATTGTTGGGCTCGAGCCTCCTCCATAATGGGAAGTTAATTGGCATACAATACCACGCTGGTCATAGGTGTTAGACTTGGTATAGGTTTTTGTTTCAAGTTTTCTTTCTCTTGCATTGTATATAAGTAGTAGTCGTTTTTTACGATTACCCACGGGTAAGATAGGGGTCGGTGAACTGTATTATTACTTCGTCACCAAGCGGACTTTCACTAATTAGTTTAAATTCAAAAGAATGTGAAACCACTAAAAGCGAATCCATCACACCACCCGAGCAGAAATTTACTAGAATTAAACTCGAAAAATCTACTTCTCAATAAAAGTATACTAAAATTTTAAAGTTTGAAAAAGTTGCGGAATTAAGATTAAGAACGATAAAATTAAATTTTTAAATCATTACCCTGTTTTTCTATTCGAGTCTAGTCTCTAATTCCGGAGATGCGAAATTTATCTCAGATTCCTTTTATAAAATAACAAATAACTTTTGAAAGGCCTTAAAATTGAGGATTCCTCTCTTTTCATTTTAAGGCAAAATATTATTAACGTATTTTATTAGTGGCAGGACCACGCTGTTTACAGTTTTCTGTCTACAGCCGCGGGCCGATCCGTCCGAGGTAGTACCACATTCTCGCAGAGGATCGATGAATGTGCCATTGTTCTTCGTTCTGTGAGCGAGCGAGCCCGAAGCCCGTCTAGATAGGTTTCGAGTTTTATTGGTAGGCAGCGAACTAGCTATACTCCTGGTATTGTAAAAGTCCATGAGCAGCAGTAGCACTTATCATCAGTTTGCTGAGTGTGAGTTTTGTCGTTAACAATACGCGCTCGACAGCGTGCGCGTAAGCATGTGATTTGTATGAAGAAATGTAGTTTCAAAAACGCGCCACTAGTGGCGCTGTATATTTCTTCATACAAATGGCATGCTTACGCGCACGTCGTAGAGCGCGTAATGTTAACGACAAAACTCACATTTAGCACACAGGTGTGCTGATTGCTCGCTTGCCATACACACAAAAGAAATAAACAAAAGAATAAATAAAAACTTCTAAACCAAAAGGAGTGGGCTTCTAAGTTACAAAGGAAAGAAAAATAAACCAGCATTATGTATTTATCTGTATTAATATTAATCATCACTATCGCACCTCGTTTGATTTTGATTGACTTATTTAAATGAGGTGGTATTGAGTTTTATTTCGATTTTTATTTCTTTTAGCATATATGTTATGAGCATATTACAACCGTCAGCCGTCTTTTATAACACCAATGAAACAGAATGGGTTGATGAATTGTATTTTTCTTCATCACCACACGGAGAATTTTTACAACCTATATTACTAATACAGAGCTAAAGACTCTTTTTGTCAATTTGCTTGAGAGCGCTAATCTGAGGAACTATCATTCGGATTCAATGAAATCAATTTGTATTAGATAGCCTATTTGTCAGTTAAGTTTTGTGCGAAAAATAGGAGCGGAGGCTGATGTATAAATGTTAACAAATCCGATAAAATATATCAACAGTGGCGGTCAAGGCTTGCGCGCAAACACTGTTATCATAGCAATTGGTGAGATAATAAATATTGTTCAGGATAATTTTAATATTTATATTATTACTAATATCGTAAGACTACGCGGGTGGTGAAACAAAGTAATAGCATTCAATAAATAGTAGGTAGATTACTTACCTTGGATAGATATCCAAGCGTAACTGATGGCTTACAGTATTTTTACTGTAACTATAAATCTGCTTTACGGGCGTCTAATATATCTTGCCAAAAACCAAATTTTTGATTTGAAGGCAGTTTAAACATACAATCTATCAATCCTTACTTTTCAATAGGTATTCTTAAAATCAGTTAACGTATGAAGAGTCGCACGCTCCTTGAAAATTTATTACAGCAATTACAGTCACCAATCCGTCTGCCAAGCTTCGCGGCTTTGACATTATGACCCTGTGATGAGGTCTATATCTAACAATAGATATCGATAAGTTGATAAATATATACTTTATATCGAGTATAAAAAGATATATAAGTGCTTAATTGCCATTTAAAAAAATATAACATTGAATTTTTGACTGCATAGATCATGTAGTGGTTAAAAGACCAACCTTTCGTGACAGTGCCGTAGGTTTATTTCACACGCACACAAGGACTATTTCATTAGTGCAGGGTTGTGACTTTAAAAAAAATGGTTCTTTTCATTGATTTAGAATTTGATATGTGAACCTATTTATAATATAAATATATTAGCTGATTCAATAGTTGCTGTTTTGTACATAACATATCATAAAAAAATACATTATTCTTTGATATCGATTGCGGCGCGAGGGCCCAATTGTTATTCTAAGCCATTCTTGAATCTATATGAACACAAAAACAATATGAAAATAGGTCCAAATGTTTAGGAGTTTATTCACATACACAGGCATATAACACTATATTCAAAAATATCACGATTTACAAATGAGCCTTTATAAAAGAGCATGTTATTACAAGGATATATATATATATATATATATATATATATATACATATATATATATATATATATATATATATATATATATATATATATATATATATATATATATATGTTGCGGATGCTAGTATGCGTGGAGTGGTTGTGGGTTGGAAATGAGGCGACACTTTTTACTTTTAAAACACCTTTTTGCCCGTTAACTGACCGCGACGTGTGTTTGTGCGTATCGTATGAAGTGAAGTGAACAGCGCCATCTGCGCGTTAAACAAAATATTCGCACGTCGGTATGCGAGCAAAAGGCGGCGCATTTATTTAAAATACTACAGACATAGTTACATGTAAAATTACAAAAAAGAAGAATAAACATACATATTTTTATATTTCATGAGGTAAGTACAAACATATAATTTAGATATTTAAGTGTTATTGTTGCTGTATTTTATTTTATAATTTTAATCTATGTATTTAATAATTTTAATTTTATTTTCAGGTGACAATATTGCAACTCGTGATTACGTCGTTTACATTCTCCGCCCAGTGTCACTTGAGGGACACTAATCTGACGTCGGAATTAGTGCTAAGCGAGTTGCTGGTCTAATTAATAATCCAGTTTTTGTTTTTATTTGTGCAGTGCGTATTCGCCCATCTCTTCCTAATTTATAGGAGTTATTTTTCGTAGCTACGTCCGCTATGTTTCTGTCCGTAGACACATAGTTCCATTCATTTATATCCGATGACTCATCGATCTCACCGAGACGGTTTGCTACAAATATATTATAGGTTCGATTCTTGTTACGAATCCAATGAAGTACCGTTGTCGAATCGCACCAGAAATAACGTTTAATTGGGTTTATATCAGATTCTGGTGGTTTTATTTCTTCGTCCCAATGTAAGCTTGATTTCCAGGTGTTTTGCATTATAATCTTGGCGTTTATAGTAAAAGGTGCTAATAATCCATACACATCAAATATTGACATTACTATTCGCAATAATTCTCGTTTTGTGGGGTTGGTCTCGCATGAGAGTAATTTAATCGGAACTTGAGGCATTGATAAATTAAATCCAAAGGTGTCGGCATTCGGATACCATAACAAACCCAGCGTACGTTCGCTTTTGTTGTCTTCTTCAACTTTAAACTGAACGGCTGAGGTACTTAGAGTTCCCTCCGGTATATTCTGACAGACATGCGGATCATTAGAAGTCCAATTTCGCATTTCAAAGCCTCCTTGCTGGTGAATATATGACACCTGTCTCATCAACGTTAACGCCTCTTCTGGGTTTTCAAAGCAGTCAATATAATCATCCATAAAATGACTCTTGATGATAGCATTCACGGCTACTGGCATTTGTTTTATAAAGCGGTGAGCATTCATATTTTTAATATGCTGTGCAATAAAAGGCGAACAATTTGCACCAAATATTAACGAAGTCATCGCGTACTTTTGCATAGTCTCGTTAGAACTATCGCGCCATAAAAATCTTAGTGCATGTTGATCACTCACTCGTATTTTTATGCGAAGAAACATGTCCTTTATATCGCCAGTGAGCCCGATCGGCCGTTCTCGGAAACGGAACATAATGCCAAGTAGTGATTCCAACAAGTTGGGTCCCGGCAATAGGTAATCGTTAAGTGATTGTCCTGCAGAGCATGCAGCTGCATCGAATACCAGACGTAACTTGCCCTTATTAGGATTATCGACTCCAAAATGAGGTAAGTACCATAATCTATGAATTAACTCTTTCTCTTCTTTAGGTTCAATACGTCGAGCATAATTATTTGTAAATAAATGATTGACTCTTTCTTTATACCGTGTGGCATATCCCTCGTCCGACGTCATTTTTCTTTCTATTATTTTTAGTCGCCTATAAGCGTTGCTGTAGGAGTCGGACATAGTAGTATTTTCATCTCTCCATGGTAAGCCAACCTCCCATCTACCCGTTACTAATTTTGCAGTATTATTAACCATTTTAATTGCTCTCAATTCATTTTCATTCTCTCTCGGTTTATTATGAATACCAATGCTTTCAAACATAAAAGACTTGCGCACTAATTCATGAAGACGTTCGTCATTCTTGAGGTCCGTGTGTATCGTTTCGTCCGGACGACGACGTAAACAAATGCATTCCATTTGATTTGCGTAGTTGAGTGTGTGTTGTAATGAGTCGACGTTAGGTTCGCTGGCACTCGTGTGCGCGGCCGCCAGTGGTAGGGTGGTGGCAGCAGCGCCGATGCAAGTGTGACGATTCAAGGTGTCGACTGTTATCATAGCACACTCCGCTGACATTGGATGACGTCGTTCTGGACATACACCGTGTATACACCATCCTAAGGGTGTTAACGTAGCGCACGGTTCATTTTTATTGCTTATAATTGTCTTTATTGGTGCGATAAGGTGATAATTGTCTTGTCCGATCAATATCTCTGGTTTCACATCCCTATAATACGATAATGTGTCACAGAATTTAAATAAATATAATTTTTAAGATCAATATTAGTTAATGTCTGTACGGGTAAATTCAACTCACTGATTATTTTAGCACTTAGTTCAAAAATTTTGTTATTTTTTACATTTGAAATTTTACAGTTTACACTTTGAGTTTCACACGTTAGTTTAGAGTTCCATGCATCACGTATACACATTGTTTGTTTATGTCCTTTAAGATTGACGCGGTCCGCGAGGCTAGCCGATATTAACGAGACTGTCGCGCCGTCGTCGAGCAGTGCATATGTACTGAATAGTCCCTGCGGGCTGTGAACGTGTATAGGCACTATTTTTAATAAAACACGACTTTTGTGATTATTGTACGTATGAGTCACAGTTTCACTATTTGCTAAGGAGTCACTAGGTATTATTGTACTGTCATTCACTGGCAAATCACTGTCACTTTCATGGGTTGTGTTTCTAGCACTGTTTGATTTTTGCTTCCAATGTAGGAGACGATGGTGTGGCAGGGGGCAGCCGTCGCTGCCGCAGGCGTCCGCTGCGCATGTGTCGCGGCTATGCGATGATAATAAACATTTGTGGCACAAATTATTACTCCGTACGAATCGCCACCGATCCTTTGTCATAGCGCGTTTAAACCGAGTGCATTCGGTTAGTTTATGTTTACTAACTCGGCAGAATTTACAATTTAATGACACATCTCCTTTCTCGCTCATGAGTATGGCGTGCTGTCTGCGGTCCTCGTGCCTTTTTTTACTTTCTCCATAACTATGTATACAGGATAATCCCGCGTTACTAATCTTGTAAGCCTCGTTATATAAAAATTCTGCGAGAACCTCTGCTTTAGCCATTTCTGTGTCACTATTCGTGCTGTAATAGTCAGCCCATTTAGTTATAAGACTTGCTGGCAGCTTCGTTAAAATGGTAGTAACTAATTCGGGACTTCGTAGATAATCTGTTTGCTTCACTGTTTGTACTGTTGCTACAAAATTCTTTATTTTAATGGAAAATGGCACAATTTCATGGTGGTAATTATGTGATAATGGTAACAGCTTTCTTAATTGTTGAATAATTTTATTTATAATTATCTCAGGTCGTCCGTAGCGTAGGGCCAATGCTTCAATGACGGTATTAGGAGAAGTATTTACGATGAGGAGTGCTGAAACCGTTTCTTTAGCTTCTCCACGAAGGGATTTACGTAATCTCCACATGTTTTCAGCTTCACTGTAGTTACAAAATTTTGTCGACTCATCGTAAGCTTGTTTGAATGCGAGCCACTCGAGAGGGTCACCATAGAATTGTGGTAGATCCTTAGATGTAGCTATTCGTGACATTAATTGAATATTTTGAGAATTTGCTTGATGGATTGCGCTAACTAATTGTTTTATATCACCATGGCCGTCAACCTTTTGTTGGGTACTGTAGTTGACTTCCGAGACGTGACTACGCTCAAGCCACTGTTGCACTTTTTCGGTTGAGTTCACTTCACTGTGTGGGCGGCTGAGGCTTCGATGAGTAGCGGACCGCATCTCAAGGGCGGCTATTTCGGCTGCTAACCTTTGTTCGATCAGCTTTTTCTTCGTTTCTGATTCTCTTCTTGCAATTTCGGCCTCAATCTCCGCCTTTTCCTTAGCAGCCTCGTACTCCAAAAGCTTTTTGCGTGCCTCAACAGAACTTGCCGATTTATAACTTTTTATGCTCACAGAATTCTCATGTACAATTTCCTTCATAACGCCACTGGCACCATCTGTTCCTGGACGTACTGGTAAGTTAATTTTTGCCATATTTTCGGTCTTCAATATATCAGATTGCACATCGCGGGTAGCGTTTTTTAATTACAGGTCTCTTTTATGCGCGCGTCGTGTGCGAACCGTTGCTTCAACATGGCGGCTCGTGTGCGGCGGTGTATTAAACATTTCTTAACATTAGCAACTGTTCCACGTGAATATCCGGCCGAATGACCACTTGTTGCGGATGCTAGTATGCGTGGAGTGGTTGTGGGTTGGAAATGAGGCGACACTTTTTACTTTTGAAACACCTTTTTGCCCGTTAACTGACCGCGACGTGTGTTTGTGCGTATCGTATGAAGTGAAGTGAACAGCGCCATCTGCGCGTTAAACAAAATATTCGCACGTCGGTATGCGAGCAAAAGGCGGCGCATTTATTTAAAATACTACAGACATAGTTACATGTAAAATTACAAAAAAGAAGAATAAACATACATATTTTTATATTTCATGAGGTAAGTACAAACATATATATTTAGATATTTTAATTGTGTACATATTATATTTAAGTGTTATTGTTGCTGTATTTTATTTTATAATTTTAATCTATGTATTTAATAATTTTAATTTTATTTTCAGGTGACGATATTGCAACTCGTGATTACGTCGTTTACATATATATATATACAGGGTGTCCCAAAATTCAACGATAAGCCGGCACCAGCAGGTGCACCTATATATGACTACTCGAGAACAAAAAAGAAAAAAATTCTACCTTGATTTTTTTTTTCATTACGACAAAAAAACCGATTTCTTTAAAAATCGTCATCTTTTATTATATTATTAAGTGCCATTGCTACAATTTTACAAGTAATTCTGTGATTTTTTTTGTATTGGCAAGGTAAGTAGCACTACTATCGATCACAATCATTAAAAATTCCAGAATATCTATAGTTTTTACACAAAAATCAACCAAAACTATGTTTTTTTCATAAATTATGTAAGATTTTGACTTTCAGCTCACTTTCACTCATCACAGTGAAAAAAAAAAGTATGGACACTACTGTGGCAAATTATATTAAAAATTGGCGCAACTAACTACAATTCTAAAATGGTATAACATTCTAGGCAAACTAGCCACAAAAATATACTTAGGTGTACTATTTCAAAATAACAACCATATTTCGAAAATTGTTAGTGTTGATAGTAATCACTTCTACTATGTAGCCAAAATGTTTTTGTTGCAAGTTCTCAGAATTTGAATGAGACATGTGCGTGGTCCATAAGATAACATAAGTTAGACAGAGATAGATATAGAGAGATTAGAATTTACTATATTATTAAAATTACAATAAATGTTCGAATTGTTTGCCATTGGCAGTAATGCAGGCACGACATCGCCTTAAAAATGAACGTTTTATTTTTCTTGCATATCTGATTCTGTTCATGTGATCCACAGCCTGAATTATTTTTTGGCGAAGCTCGTCCAAGGTTGCAATGGGTTTTGAGTAGACTCTGTCCTTTAGACCACCCCAATAGAAAAAGTCCAGGGGATTTAGATCGGGTGAACGGGGTGGCCAAAAGATAGGACCAAGTCGCCCGATCCAACGCCCTGGGTACTCTTGGTCTAAGTACTCTCGCACAGGGCGGGCATAGTGAGCTGGGCAACCATCGTTTTGAAACCACATGTTTTGCAAATCACTTAAGGGCACGTCTTCTAATAATCCTGGTAACTCATTTTGTAAGAAGTTCAAATAGCTATTGCCATCTATGTTTCCTTGTAACTCAAAGGGCCCTATCACTTTTCCATTTATTATGCCCGTCCATAGGTTAACCTTAAATTGATATTGGGATTTGTCTTCTCTCACCAAGTGCGGATTTTCATTGTTCCAGCTATGAAGATTGTGAAGATTTAAATAGCCATCTTTCTTGCAGGTTGTTTCATCCGACCATAAAACTTTGTCTAAGAATTGGGGATCTTCCCTGTGTTTTTGCAGCATTACACGGCAAAATGCGACCCGCAGTGGATAGTCCCGCGGTAATAACGCCTGCACGCGCCTGTAATGATATGGATGAAGCTGGTGACGTTTTAAAATTCTATGTGCAGTACTTTTTGGAATTCCCGTTGCTGCTTGTATTGCACGTACAGAGGTAGTTGTATCGCTTTCTATTTCATTGAGAACTTCTTCATCGTGTTCCGATCTAGGTCTTCCAGCGTTTCTCCTGTCAGATGGTATACGACCCTCCGAAAATGCTTGATGCACGTTAATAAATACGCGATAATCCGGATACCTTTGAAGAGTAGGGTACCTTGCTCGATATAATCTGCTAGCAGCGTTGACATTGCATCGGCATTCTCCATAAATTAGGTGCATATTAGCGTATTCTAACGCTGTATATGGTAGCGGCATAATTAATGCTAAACACTTGAAAATAAGGCAAAACTTCTTTAAAAAAACACAAAATCACAGTCTAAAATAATGCCAAGTCAGGTCAATTTCCAGGTCACTTAATTCAATCCAAAGTCGTTAGTACCAGAGCCACTTTAATTAAAACAGAACGGTGTACAGTAAACAAAGAAGTAGAGCGTACTGACTTGCTGTGCTGCTGAAGACATTAATTACTTCTCTACCTGCATTAATGTTACTAAACAATTAGCATCTATCTATCTCCCTCTAACGTATAATCTCTCTATCTCTGTCTAACTTATGTTATCTTATGGACCACGCACATGTCTCATTCAAATTCTGAGAACTTGCAACAAAAACATTTTGGCTACATAGTAGAAGTGATTACTATCAACACTAACAATTTTCGAAATATGGTTGTTATTTTGAAATAGTACACCTAAGTATATTTTTGTGGCTAGTTTGCCTAGAATGTTATACCATTTTAGAATTGTAGTTAGTTGCGCCAATTTTTAATATAATTTGCCACAGTAGTGTCCATACTTTTTTTTTTCACTGTGATGAGTGAAAGTGAGCTGAAAGTCAAAATCTTACATAATTTATGAAAAAAACATAGTTTTGGTTGATTTTTGTGTAAAAACTATAGATATTCTGGAATTTTTAATGATTGTGATCGATAGTAGTGCTACTTACCTTGCCAATACAAAAAAAATCACAGAATTACTTGTAAAATTGTAGCAATGGCACTTAATAATATAATAAAAGATGACGATTTTTAAAGAAATCGGTTTTTTTGTCGTAATGAAAAAAAAAATCAAGGTAGAATTTTTTTCTTTTTTGTTCTCGAGTAGTCATATATAGGTGCACCTGCTGGTGCCGGCTTATCGTTGAATTTTGGGACAGCCTGTATATATATGACAAAGCAAGGTGTTAAAATATAATTTAAGATTATTATACCCAAGTTAAACTTAATTAAACATAAACGTTGCTAGAAGTTGTGCGGGGATTATCTACATTTATATGGGCTTAATACTGAATTGAAAAGTTATTAAATAATCTATAGGAATGTTAAAATGAGCGATTATTTTTTTTTTAAGAATTAGGTATACATAGTCGTGTCATGGTGATTTCAAAATATAATAATGTATAGAATAGAATATGTCACCACTTCTTTCATTATTATAAACTGTTATAACAAGAATCGTTATTACAACCAACAACTACTACTTCTTTAACTAGAGAAGGAGGTAAAATTCGCCAATGTTTGTCATCTCTCACCGTAGTTTTAGTAGGTCATATTCACTTCCACGGGCAAAAAGTCTGACGAAAATAACGAAGTGCAAATTAACATACGGACATGACGAAAGAACCAAAAAAAAAGTATTATTGTTTACATTACGAGAAATTGTGCATTTTTGAGAGTTTTATGGCCATTTTCATCAAACTACTAGACAGAGTTTTCTGTTTTTTTTTTTGCTGTGTACTGTGGATGCGTCTTGCCCCGCCAAATCGGTCCGGGGTGACGGAGGACGCGGCGCGTGACTCCATAGACCCACCATGCAGACTCCTCTCTTCGCCGTGCGAGCGGGCCACCGGTACCCGATCTTTGTCTTCGGTGGCCAACTAGAAAACTGGACAGACTAGAAAACTCAGGCAATTTAAGTTACGTTAGTTAACTTAATCAAATCCATATGAAATAAAACATTAATAATTCATTTTTGTTATGTAATTACCTTATTGAAATTACCTTAGGTGGTATTTAAAATTTAGATATTGTTGTTGGAAATGTCCATAATACCTACAAAATGTTCCTGAAAATGTGTGAAATTTGTACTTCAGTAAGCAAATTAAGTCATCCGCTAATATACATAATCGAAGAATATCGTTATGCCAGTATTATAGAATATTATTATCATTCTCTTGCTCTTATCCCAATCACTTGGCGTCGTCGTAATATATATTCGTACATATTGCAAAACTTATCGGCAAGTTTTATGACCGGCCGCCTTCCTGACGAATCAATCCTACTTGGGAACGTAATTGTTAACAAACGACATCAGTTGAAATAGGTCCTGGTCTATATAAAGCTCTTAGTCGTCTTACGACATCCTTTAGAGCCAACACGGCCCGCGCGGCCATAACACATAGTCACTCGCGCTTTCGCCTCCGCCACCGGGGAAGGAAGACGCGACGCGTAAAAATCAATATTCCAAACGTGTGCACACCCACTTTGCCACCAGCGACGCCCCGAGCCGAGGTCCGTTCTCCACAGGGGCTCTCCCTCTCTCCCCTCGGGCGTAGTCGCTTAAAAGCTATTCCGGGTTGAGAGCCTTCAGCGCTCACCCATAGTCCGGTTAAGCTGTCAAAGCCCTCTCGGCTAACAGCGGTCGCAGTGGAAAGAGTTTAGTGGGTATTCTAGTCACGGGGCTAGCGAGTCCCACACTCCTCGTCTGTTTTTCCGATAGGCGGGGGTTAGTGCGCAAATAGCATTCTTGAACCACTGCGTTAACAAAAAAAAAAAAAAAAAAAAAAAATTACGACATCCACGAGCAAAGTAAAGCTTGGTAGTATTCATAGTCGTTACCACACAGCAGAATATTATAGTATATTGATAACAAAATTTTATTATTATATTTTTTTTTTGCTAGTGGTGGCAAAAGAGCACACCTGATGGTAAGTGTCATTGCCGCCCATGGACCTTTGCAATACCCAGGTTATAACTAGGCTGCCTTCCAATATAAACCCCAAACCCACCCAATCGGTCTTCCGACTCTCTCGCTCACAGAACAAAGCGCAATAGCACATTGCCATTACTCATACGTCGATCTTCTGCGAGAGTTTGGTACTACCCCGGATGTACCAACCCGCAGCTGCAGACAGAGAACTGTCAAAAGCGTGGTCCTACCACTATTAAAATATCTTATAAATGTTTATAACAAAATCAATCAAATTATTACATACATACATACATACATATCATCACGCCATATCCCTTGCAGGGTAGGCAGAGAGAACAGAGTGCCAGAGAACTCTATCTCTGCATACTTCACTCGCTTCCTCAACATTCATAATTCTCTTCATACACGCTCGCCGGTTTCGGAGACTCTTGACTCCACCTTCCTTCAGTACCTGACCGATCTGGTCTAGGTAGGTGAGTCTCGGTCTCCCTCGGTACCTACATCCTTCCACTTTCGCATTGTATATCTTCTTAACCAGACGTTCGTTCGGCATTCTTTCCACATGTCCGAACCATCGGAGCATTCCCTTTCGCATCTTTACACCAATACTCTCTTTCATACCTACTCGCTCTCTTACGTCGTCGTTACGAAATTATTCTTCCATCAATTTAATCAAATTATTCTTCCATATTAATCTATTATAATTAGTTAATTGAATAATGGAAATTAAATGTGAAACATATTTGTTCAAACCGCAACAATTTTCACCCCGTGGGAGCTTTAAATACTAAATCAAATTATTCGATTAATTCTGTCGCCGCAATTCGAATTACTATTTACCGCAAAAATGTTCGATCATTATATCTTTAATTTATGCTATAATACTTTGAAAATCTTGTAATAAATTTAGAATTTACATCTTAATTTTAAATTGAAAGTGATGTAAATAACTGACAGAGTGAGATATTAGGCAAACAATTCCAACCTCCCCTCCCATCCATATAGATAGTCGCGTAAATAGCCTTATGGATGGTTTTGATGATTCATTAATGGTGTTGGTAATCAAACTCGTCGGTGCGACAGATGCGATTGTCAATCTACCATAGCATTAAATGGAACATTAGCACCAGGTTGGTGACCAGAGGTAATACTTAAATAAAACTCTTATAACCTCGCATCATACATTACGTGCAGCTAAAAAGTAAATCACACTGCGCCGAATATGTGTATTTAACAGTAGATTACACACACAGCTGCACAGCACTTTATATTAACTTCTAACTTAAATAAAAATTCTTATAGATTAGAAATATAAAATTTTAACTTCTATTAAATACTTTTAAAGTATGAAAGTCTTAAAAACCTCAATTGTTAATTTTCACTCAACATATAAAATTGGGAGTCTTCGCTTTTAGTCGCAGCTGCGCTAAATCCGCCACATCTCGTTTATTTCCGATGTTCGCTCAATGGAAACTCTGATTTAGATAGCGTCGTCTCGTTGCAATTTATTGATATGATTTTTAGAAAAAAAAACATCAGAAAATTCTGATAGATTGTCAATAAACATATATATCTCCATATTTCGAGTGATGATGAGTTTAAAATAATGTATTGTCACATCTTATTTTTGAAGTGAAAAGTTCTTTAGGCGCGTTGAGCGTTTTTGGAGGAGAAAAACTTATAGGTTCGCGTCACCGACATGCTAATGCTCATAGTATATCTATAGCTATGTGAAAACTTCTTTAGGCGCGTTGAGCGTTTCTGGAGGGGAAAAACTTACAGGTTCGCGTCACCGACAAGCTAATGCTAATAGTATATCTATAGCTATGTGAAAACTTCTTTAGGCGCGTTGAGCGTTTTTGGAGGGGAAAAACTTATAGGTTCGCGTCACCGACATGCTAATGCTAATAGTATATCTATAGCTATGTGAAAACTTCTTTAGGCGCGTTGAGCGTTTTTGGAGGGGAAAAACTTATAGGTTCGCGTCACCAACATGCTAATGCTAATAGTATATCTATAGCTATGTGAAAACTTCTTTAGGCGCGTTGAGCGTTTTTGGAGGGGAAAAACTTATAGGTTCGCGTCACCGACATGCTAATGCTAATAGTATATCTATAGCTATGTGAAAACTTCTTTAGGCGCGTTGAGCGTTTTTGGAGGGGAAAAACTTATAGGTTCGCGTCACCGACATGCTAATGCTAATAGTATATCTATAGCTACATGAAAACATTGTAATCGTTTAATTAAAGGATTACTGTTCAATATAAAAGTGAGTATTGAACATTTTAATGTTTTATATAGATCAATGAATAATGAAAATAAAGAATTTATTTTCAAATATTTTCAATATTCATATCAATATTTGCATTTAAAAGTATGGCATTATTTATTTTTAATTGTATTTTTAATATTTAACCTTTATGTCATGAAATGAGTATCATTGTGGTTTAAAGGTTATCTTACTAGCGTGATAAACCGATTCCTAGATGTTCGATAAAATTTTTAATTTTTATATAAAAATTAGAAAATTATTATTATTTCAATTAGTTTTAAGTTAATAGTTTTCACTTCTATCGGCAGTCCCCATGACTGCCTGTTGTTTTTTTTTTTTACATAGAAGTTATAAAAACAAGGTAAAAATAACAATTTAGTGGTTAGTATTGTTCGTATGGAAAACTAAAAAGAAATAATAGTGATAAGACCACACTGTTGACAGTTTTCTGTCTACAGCAGCGGGCCGGTCCGTCCGTGGTAGTACCACACTCTCGTAGAAAACAGACGCCTGAGCAGTGGCAATGGGCAGCTGTGCTGAGAGCGAGAGAGCCGGGAGCTCGATTTTCTATGTACCTTAGGGATTTTTATATGAAGGCAGTGGCTTAGCTATACCCATGTTATTGCAAAGATCCATGGGCGGCAGTAACACTTACCAACAGGTGTAGCGCTTGCTCGTTTGCCACCAAGAGTAATAATAATAAAATTAATAATACTGTGATCGTTAACCTGCTTGCTGAGCTTGATAATTATAGTGTTGTCCCCCTTTGCGTGGAGGTCTATATTCATCCTTTTGACGTCGACGTTAGTAATAGAAAGATATACATAGGTAGTAGAAAGAAAATTTTGGGGGAGGCTCGAGCTCAGTAGTAGGATCTATATGAGTTGAGATGATGATAAGGGGGCTTTGAATTACTATAACCAGGCTTCTTATAATGTTCTTTCTACAGCCAAAAATATCCTGCTTATCCGGGGTTTGTTCCTGCTCATTATTTTATAAACAAAGCTTTGACCCTGGTATTGCAGAGCTATATAAGCAACAATTACCACTTACCATCAGATCGACTATCTACTCACCTGCCACTAATCCAATTAAATAAAAAAAGAAACCTTTATCAAATGATCTTACTAGCTTAGCGTAGTAGCACACCATCCGCTCCACTGTCACAGACAGATTGGACGGGGTGATATATAGTATATATTATCTATCCCAAAGAAAAGTAATTGTACAATGCCCCTTCCATTGTGGAGGAAATTCATGTCCAAGACTTACATGAGCTTAGATATGAACTGAGATTGTATAAAACTATTTTTGCATGTTCATTTTCATTTAAACTCTTCTCCGCATCATAATAATATCATCTCAGGCAAAACAAGAAGCAATTCTTTCATCTTCATTAAAGCATTCTTTAATATTTACTAAAACAAATAATTTTTATTTACAACTCAAAATAATGCACGTTTAAAAGCCTATAATTAGATTTTAATTATATTTCAGTGATCACAGCAAAGCGATTTCAGGTAATCCAACGCTTTCAAAATCTAATTGCTTTTTAAGTCCCTGGCATCATCCGTGTGGCTCAGCTATTTTCCATTTTGCAAGAGGTTCTTTTAAAATTTTAAATTTTTGCTTGCAATTACGCTCGAATTTTTGAAATTATAAGATAATATAATTTATTAACGACTACCTCAGTCTTGTAAAAAATGATCTTTTATTCGTATATATATATATATATATATATATATATATATATATATATGTATATATATATTTATTTCGGAAACTTAACTTTAGAAAGAACATGGTTTGACGTCATTCCGCGTAGGAAGGGAAAGTGTAGGAGTTTTAGTTGGGGTATAAAATTATTACGAGATGGTCTTATATTCTATTAAATGAGTTTATTTCTGATATTTACGCTAGTATAACTCTTGGGAAATAAATCTATTTTTACTAATTTTATGGCGGTTGTAATCGATTTTTATTTTTCAGGGTTCATGGTTATGGTACGACAAATTTTTCCCTATTTTAAGATGTTATATTGTAAAAAATATGGTATTTTATGTAATACTAGCTTCTACTAGCGGCTTCGCCCGCGTAAAAGGCTACTTTTCTAAAGTTGAACTATATCGCAAGAGAACCCATTACCAGGATAAAAGTATCCCTCTTTACAACCCCTTTTTGCTTTAAAAAGTAGCCTATGTCCTTTGTCAGGTTCTAGACTATCTGTGTACCAAATTTCATTTAGATCGGTTCAGTGGTTTTGGCGTGAAAGAGCGACAGACAGACAGATAGACAGAGTTACTTTCGCATTGATAATATTAGTAAGGATAGTAAGGATAATATGGGGCATAATTAAAGTATGTAGTGCTATATATAGTGACTGTGTGGTGGCAGAAATCCATATTACCAAGAGTTTTATATCGACATGGGCGACTCCCTCTAATGCTCTGGTCAAGAATTTTATTCCCAAGAAGGCTTGACGTCCAGCAGGTTGCCGGTCATAAAATTATTTCCTAAACAATTTGCTATATGTATAATAGAGAAAGATTATATATTAATTACGTCGACCACAAGTAATTGGAAAAAAAGCAGGATCCATGAGCTCGTAGATGTTCACTGTTGAATATAGGCCTTTTCGGAATTTAAAGTACAAAAGCTTAAGCCTGTGGAGTCGCTTCTTTGGATTCTAATACAAATAAAGCCAATAGTTTGCTAAAAGCTGAGGTTAAAATTCGTCACGGCAAGTTATAGGATGTCAGGCTGATCGGCTGCCATCTGTAGAATCAAATCAAAGTTAACAAAAAAAGATGATAGAACGCGTCATTTTTTCAAACGCACTCATTCACACACTTTCACATTATTAAAAACCCACACAAACAGTTTGTCTTTTACACAAATAAACCACTTTTAACCTCTATAAACGGTGCCGTCAACTAAACTGAGACAATATGATGGATGAGCGTCAAGCTCCAAGCCTTAATCAACAAAACGCTAGCTGTCGAAGGGTGAAATATTGATTCAGGATACAGTTTAATTAATGTTTACAGTTTTAGTTATGTTAAATATGAGATAACTTGGACGTATGATGGGTAGAGATAGCGAATTAACTGTATATCTACCCAAGTTAATATAATCAACTAATATAATTATTAATATACTCAAGGTAATATAATTTTGAATTATATTCTCAAGGTAATACAAAATATAATTGTGGTAGAACTACGCTATGGACAGTTTTCTGTCTATAGCCGCGGGCCGGTCCGTCCGGCGTAGTATCACACTCTCGTAGAAGATCGACGTCTGAGTAATGGCAATGTATATATAATTGGGCTTCGTTCGCCGAGCGAGAGAGCTGGAAGCCCAACTGGCTGGGTTTGGGGATTTTAATGGTAGGCAGCAGCCTAGTTATATCCTTGGTATAGCAAAGGTCCATGGACAGCAGTGACACTTACCATCAGGTGTGCTGCTTGCTCGTTTACCACCATAACCTATAAAAAAAATTAAAACCCATATTTACACAATTCTAGAGATAAAGTATTATAATTTTCTAAATCGTAATTCTCTTTCTATTATCTCAATTACTTTGAGGTCGTCGCTACATATACTCGTACATATTGCAAAAGTATTTGGCAATAGTTTTATGACCAGCCACCTGCCTGATGTCAACCCTCATTGGGAATGTAATTGTTGACCAAATGGCATCAGGTGGAGTTAGTCCAGATTTTAATCGTCTTTTACAATATCCACGAGCAAAGTAAGGGCTGGTAGTATTCGTAGTTGCTACCAAACATCATTGTTATAGTAAATTTCTAAAATTAAATCCATATATAAATCCATCAGCACGTACACTTTTGAACATAAGCCTCCCCACAAAAATGCCACTCAGAACATTTTTTTATTGGTAACGATGGCAAACAAACAAGCAGCACACCTGCCGGTAACTGTTAATGCCGCCCATGGACTTTTGCAATACCAAGGGTACGGCTACGCCACTGCTAGCAATACAAACCCCTAACCCACCCAGTTCGGCTGTCTGCTCTCTCGCTCACCGAACGAAGCACAATAGCATATAACCATTACTCGAACATCAATCTTCTGCGAGAGTGTGGTACTACTCCAGACGGACCGGCCCACGGCTGTAGACAAAGAACTGTCAACAGCGTGGTCCTACAACTAAAAGAATCATTTTGGGGAGAATAATGCCAAACCATCATGTGAGTCACGCGGATTGGTGATCGCAGTAAGTATTGTAGGTTTCCCAGGAAATAGCTGCTGCCTATTCTCCTGGTGAGAACGTCAGCTAATTTTTACTACACCCACGGGTAAGTAAGGGGTGACAACAATTGTATTTTTATTCCGTCGCCACACGGGAAACTTTTTTAAATATTTACTTTTACTCATATATTCGTCTTATGTTTTGTATTTAATTATATCTACAATGAAATACTTGTTATTTATTAAATTATACAAAACGATTGAATAAATTTCAATAAAATATAGCATAAAGCTGCTTTATTACTTGGTTTGCTAGATAACTAATTAGTAGATAACTCGTGATCGGAGATCGTTTGTACGGTCTGGTCCAGTCAAAGTTTAAGTCTGTTGTGGTAGGAGCACGCTGTTGACAGTTTTTTGTCTACAGTCGAGGTCCAGTCCGTCCGGGGTATTACCACTCTCTCGCAGAAGATCGACGTCTGAGTAATGGCAATGTGCTATTGTGCTTTGTTCGGTGAGCGAGAGAGCCGGAAGCCCGACTGGGTGGGTTTAGGGTTTATATTGGTAGGCAGTAGCCTAGCTATTCCCTTGATATTGCAAAAGTCTATGGGCAGTAGCGACACTTATCATCAGGTATGCTGCTTGCTCGTTTACCACCAAAAGCAATAAAAAATAAGTTTTGTATTATATTTTTTTTATTGGGACTAATCCCACCACACATTCCCACCATTGTAACTCCTGTAAGCCAGGATCCACAATGGTCACTATAAATGACAACGAGGTTTGACCCTCAGGCAGTCCCGGGAAATGATTTTAATTTTCTTGGAACCCGCAACACATTTAATTAGAAAAGTTAAAGAGGAGGAGTTGGAAAAGAGTGATTCCACTTCCCTCCCAGGCAAAGCGGGAGACAGAAAGCAATATTGACTAGTCAGCCAATAAGTAAAGGGTTGTACAGCTACGATAAGCGCAGCAGTACGACACCACGGATACGGGATAACTTAACGGGGCCTATATGTGAGCCTTAAGATTGGTTGCAGTAGTAGGTATGGCAGAAACGCCTAAACGCACGGAAATTTTCTCGAGTTGCTACAAGATCCGTATAGTATACTACTACTACTCCAGATGTTACTTGCAAACTGTCTAACATAAGGTCGCGCTCGTTACGCCAGATTGTATTATATTGAAGAATTATTCTAATGTGGATCTATGTGCTTGTGATATTGGAACTAATAATTGCGGAAGTCAGTAAAAAAAATATTTTTTGAATTGCCGGCTTCTCTCAGCGGCGTTCGCGTGCCGATTCGGTAGTAATTTATTAGATTAATTTAACTTAATAAATTAAAATTTATAATTAATAAGCCCCCTCGAGTTATATGAATAGTGTGATAGAAATTTTGAGTTAAAGTTATTACTACATAGAGTACATACATACATACATACATATCATCACGCCATATCCCTTGCAGGGTAGGCAGAGAGAACAGAGTGCCAGAGAACTCTATCTTTGCATACTTCACTCGCTTCCTCAACATTCATAATTCTCTTCATACACACTCGCCGGTTTCGGAGACTTTTGACTCCACCTACATAGAGTACTTTATTAAAATTAATGTGATGTGTGATAGCGGCTACGAATACTACCAATCCTTACTTGCTCGTTAAAGGTAACTAGGAGCTTTATATCGACCTAGGCCAACTCCACCTGATGCTGTTTGTTCAACAATTATATTCCGAAGGAGAGTTGGTCGTCAAATGGCCGGCCATAAAACTATTGCCAATAACTTTTGCAATATGTGCGAACACATTATGCGTTTACTCCAAGAAATTGCGATAATAGCAGGCATATAAACAGCATAAATAATGATAATGATAACTTTTATTATAGTAAACAAAATATATAATAAAATATTAAAAAAATATAAGTAAAAAATAATATATAATTATTATACCTTTGCTAAATTATTATATAATTTTTTATATTATAAATCTTTGCAATATCATTCGGTTGTGATTTTAGCGCAGTTTAGAAATATAACCCCGTAGTCTCTTATGTATGGCTGATATAAGATATAAATCGATAACCGTCTCGGATCTCCTGTGGTTAGCATGATATTCAATTTATCTAAAGTAAGTGAAATCTTAACTGTTCTGACCAGAATCTAGAGAGCTCTATCAATATTAATTATTTAAAAGCGACCTACATTTCAATGCGATTTCTCAATTTTCACGATATAATTACGTTTTAAAATAATAATATACATATATTAGATAAATATAGAATTGGCATTAATTATATCAAAAATTCAAATGAATCTATCATTATCATCACAGCTCATATATGCCCCTTTCTTGGGCTCATCAGACGTGTTGGTATAGGGTTTTGTTTCGAGTTTCCCTTTTCTCGCATCCTTCTACTGCATTTGTAATTGATTATTAATTGCCCAACGTTTCGAATACTTTACAGTGTTCATGGTCAAGGGAGGAGGGAGGAGTCTAAGGTGTTTCACGTCCACCTAGTCATTGTTATTACAGGGATTTATATCTACCCGTTATAGTATTAGTTATTAAATTTTTGACCCACATTTTCAATACAAATGCATTACCTGTACAAAAAGAAAATTATTATATATATAGAATTTTATACTGTTTATGATCAGTTATTACTAAACATTTAATTTAAGATAATTATTATATTGTGGAAATTTACTAGTTTAAAAAAACTAACAAACCTATTCTGTTACCACCGGATCGGTACACGGCCAAACTGAGAAAGATCTGGCAAATAAACCTAGAAGGCATAACTCTAATTATGAACCCTTAAGAGGCAGCTTACTTTATCTTACTAAAGTTGAGTAAATAAATGTTTAACTATTATTGTAAGTCAAATCTATACAATAAGTGCTCGCAGTGTCTTGTACTGTTGTGGTAGTATTCTTTGTTTTATATTTAATTAAGTAAATAACAGGATCCCAGCTTACCAGGCCATCTTCTCTATTGAAATCTTTTTTTAAAATTTAAATAGCCTCGCGAACCATTCTAGGCATAAAGAACACCGATACCTATTGATGTTCTTTTCGAGAATGTGTTTTTTATTAAACCTGATGTAATGGCGGGTGCGGTTCTGCACTTTGCAGACAGACTGTCTTTACGAGTATTTACTGCTCTTATTTTTTCATTTTAACGAATTTATTATAATTTTTTTTTATGTTTTTGTTATTTGGGATGGTTTTAAAGGTAATAAAAATAGATGAACATGTTTTTTTTTCGCTCGACTTACTGTGACGGTGGTGCTTCACATTAGCTATATGTTTCTTGATCCGAGTTCTTACAGATCTCTTTGTTTGGCTTATATAAGTGAGACCACAGTCACAAACTAGTTTATAAACTCTTGTATCATGTAGAGTGATCTGGCACTTGACAGGTGGTAAAAACTGACTAATCGTCTTCAGTGGCTTAAAGTAAGTTTTTTTTGAAGCACCTTTCAGAATATAGCCAAACATGACTCCTTTCACATAAGGTAGGAACTGCAAGGAGACGTTCGACTGTTAGTTCGGCTGTTCTCCCGTGACCTGATGAAGGTTGTAAATTGTTCGAAACGATGAGCTATTAAAAACTAAATACAAACACCATAGGATGCATAAAATAGTTTAATTTTAATGAAATTATATTTGTTTTTATAAATTAACATACATATATATCATCACGCCATATCCCTTGCAGGGTAGGCAGAGAGAACAGAGTGCCAGAGAACTCTATCTCTGCATACTTCACTTGCTTCCTCAACATTCATAATTCTCTTCACACACGCTCGCCGGTTTCAGAGACTCTTGACTCCACCTTCCTTCAGTACATGACCGGTCTGGTCTAGGTAGGTTAGTCTCGGTCTCCCTCGGTACCTACATCCTTCCACTTTTGCATTGTATATCTTCTTAACCAGACGTTCGTTCGGCATTCTTTCCACATGTCCGAACCATCGGAGCATTCCCTTTCGCATCTTTACACCAATACTCTCTTTCATACTTACTCGCTCTCTTACGTCGTCGTTACGAATGCGGTCGGTCAGCCTAACTCCACAGATTTGCCGCAGAGATCGCATTTCGACCGCATTAATTTTACTTTCATCCTCTTTTCTGCATACCCAACTCTCGCTTCCATACAGTAATGTTGGGACAAGCACTGCGTTATGTATTGCTACACATGCCTTCTGGCTGAGGTGGTGGCTGCCGAGAAGTTGCCCCAACGCTCCGTTCACTCTATTTCCCGCATTCACTCTTCGCTCTATATCAGTGGTGTACCTTCCATTTCGGCTAAATCCACATCCAAGATATACAAATTCATCCACTTGCTCTAGTACATCATTACCTATTGTTACTCTTACATCTGTTCTGGTTTCATCTCTTTCAAAGACCATTATTTTGGTTTTGCTCACATTCACGCGTAGACCCCTTTTCTTTTATAAATTAATATACAGGCAAATTCTTAATATGAGATATAGAGTGCACTGTATAGATAAAAATACATTGTTATTAATAAAGCAAGCGTGATATTTAAATATCATATTTTTAAAACTGATGTATAATTATGTAAAACAGACATTTCTAAGGTGTAACAGGATTAATAATAACAGCCTTAAATAAATAAAAAATATTTCCAAATTGCTTTAATACCTATTCATAAATTTGCCTGAGAATTATCTTATCACCACAAGTAATTTATTTCAAAGCGTTGTATAATATCTATGTAGGGAAACATTACGAATGAAGTATCGGCGTATAACTCATGATATATTGTATACGTATCCTGTGTAATGAATTAAAATTTACGATTAAAGATATATTATCATTTTCCTGTGTTTAATGGGTATAATTGGATTAATGATTTGAAATAATGAATAAGAACTTTATGTATTATGTGCCATTAGTTCTTTGCGAAATTAACTGTTTAGTCTTAGACAAATATGATTGTTAATAAATGACACAGGAGTGATTTTCAATTAAATTTAAAATTATAAATGTTAATATATATTTTCATTGATTTAAAATTTACCTAATAAGGCTTTTTCCATTTCGTATCGAAGTAATAATACTATTAATTCACACCCCTAAGAATACTATTCACCCCCACCTTCACGTGGTGTGTACCAAATGACTAAAGGATATAATATGCAATATGCATATGACATACATACATACATATCATCACGCCATATCCCTTGCAGGGTAGGCAGAGAGAACAGAGTGCCAGAGAGCTCAATCCTTGCATACTTCACTCACTTCCTCAACATTCACAATTCTCTTCATACATGCTTGCCGGTTTAGGAGACTCTTGACTCCACCATCTTTCAGTACGTGACTAATCTGGTCTAGGTAGGTTAGTCTCGATCTTCCCCGGTACCTACATCCTTCCACTTTCGCATTGTATATCTTCTTAACCAGACGTTCGTTTGGCATTCTTTCCACATATCCGAACCATCGGAGTATTCCCTTTCGCATCTTTACACCAATACTCTCTTTCATACCTACTCGCTCTCTTACGCCGTCGTTACGAATGCGATCGGTCAGCCTAACTCCACAGAATCTCCGTAGAGATCGCATTTCGACCGTATTAATTTTACATTCAAGAGAATTAAACAGTTGTTCTATCCGTGAAAACAATTTTGCTTCAAGATGCTGTCATTCTACCGACGACTTAATATTAAAATATTTCCATAAATTCTTTCATCAACTTATAAATCAAATAAAATATATTAATATGCACGATGTAGAGAAAGGCCGTCAAGTAATAAAATACAAAAAAAAGGCCAGACAAATATTTAATTTTGTATTGATCATAAACTAGAACAGCTGGCGAAAGTACATTTATTCGATACGTCCTAGCCATTTTCTGCTACGTAATTGAAGGATCCGTACCTTTTAGTCAATTGGATCTTTGGAGTGTTGGGAAGAGGGCATTTGGCAGCTCTCATTATCATGAATAAATAAAGTATTCGCCATGATAAATAAGATTTATTTACGAGTATTTACTGCTCTTATTTTTGCATTTTTACGAATTTATTATAATTTTTCTTTATGTTTTTGTTATTTGGGATAGATGGTTTTAAAGGTAATAAAAATAGGTGAACATGTTTTTTTTTTCGCTCGACCTCAGACACAATTTGAGCCCGTCTTTCCTGTAACATACTCGGAGGAACATTCTGATGCTCGGTGTATCGCTTGTCACCCGTGCTATTATTGTTATCATTATAATTTTTAACATATTGTTATTAATTGCATAATTCATATTGTTACTTATAATATCGAATTAGGTCAAGTCCTGTATATATTTTATAATTGATTCTTAATAAATAAATAAATTTCCCTTAGGAGGATATATATCAAACGAATACGAAATGAATAGATGTCATTATGCAAGATCTGGAATGAAGTACTTGCTGCTGTGTTTCCCGAGCGCTATGGCACGTCCTTCTTCAAACGAGGTTTAAGAAGAGCACTTTCTTCAAGGTAGGCAACGGCCTGGCTGTGCCACTATAGGCAATAAAAAGAGTCCGATAGATGGATAGATGGAACGGAACTCTTAAATTGCGATATCGTGTTCCCTCTCCCAGTGTTACCTTCTTTTTTTTTTTTTTTTTTTTTTTGCGCTGTGGAAAATGCGTTTTCGCATCCCCTTTACTTGTTACAGCAAAGGGGTATGTAGGACTCACTGACACAGTATGGTTTTACTGCATCAGAATACCTACTAAAAACCACAGCGGCCTCGCGTCCCCGCCGGTTGTGGAACGCCAAAGGTTCGCCTTTTGGGCATACGACTCTGACATTCCGGAGGTTAGCTGACTAGCGCCCTAGGTCAATCATGACTGAGGGAAGAGGAGCGCGTAGCGTCTTCTCCGTCTCCCCATCCGTCGCCTGCGCAGCGGGTCAGCATAGGCACATGCCTCACGCGCCCGCCCCGCCGCTTCCTTCTGCGCTATGACCTCCTCGCAAAAGGAGGTCATAGCCATCCAACACCCATCACTGTCGACCATCTTATTAATAACGGTCGGCAGTGATAGGTCTTCACCCATAACAGATGCCAGGGCGAGTCTTTGAGTTCTCCATATAGGACACTCTTCTAATGTGTGGCGCGCTGTGTCTATGGACGCGCCACACTCGTGACATCCAGGGGTCTCTTCGCATCTTGCAACTTGATGCAGGTACTTACCGAAGCACCCATGTCCGGTAAGTACCTGTGTCAGCCTGAATGTCAGAGTGCCATGCCGTCTATTGATCCAGCGATAGAGGTGTGGGCCAACAGCCTCCACTATCTTCCTTCCGGCTACGGGGGATTCTAGATCCTCCCTCCATCGCTGGATCAAGGTTCCTCGAGCCGTCACCATCAGTCCGTCCATATCTCCGTCAGGAAACTGCTCGCTCTGGGCCCGCGTAGTGACACGAAGCCGGTAGGCCTCTGCCTGGACCTCCGCTTGGAGCTCCCAGGGTGGGTCACTTGCTAGCATCGTGGATGCAGTCCACGACACCGTACGGTAGCCCCTTATAATCCTTATCGCTATTACTCTCTGTGGCTGTCGCAAAAGACGTTTGCTTCGAGCAGTGAGGGATCAGTGTTACCTTCTATACTCTTAACTAAAAAATTCAATTTTATTCCATACGTTTTTAAAATTGGAATTTTATTATTTCGTGTGGTGACAAAGTAAGAATACAATTCACCACTCTTTATCTTACCCGTAGGTATTGTAAAAAGAACCAGCGGGTAACCTCAGTGCGCGACGAGGGTGGCTCACCATCGTCAAACGAAATAGCCATCTGGCGCGGGGACACCCGCCGAGACGTCATCGCCCGTTGGGTTACGCGGCTGGAGAGGCCTAGGAGCCTGACCATGATCACTTTACAGTGATCATGGTCACGGGAGGACTAAGGTATCTTACGTCCAATATGTCATTGTTATTACAAAAATTTATTTATATCTACCCTATAGGATATTAAATTTTGACCCACATTTTTATATAAAATTAATACAAATTCATTGCCAGTACAAAAAGAGAATGATTCTATATATAAAATTTATTTTGTTTATGATTTGTTATTATTAAATTATTTACACATACATACATACATATCATCACGCCATATCCCTTGCAGGGTAGGCAGAGAGAACAGAGTGCCAGAGAACTCTATCTCTGCATACTTCACTCGCTTCCTCAACATTCATAATTCTCTTCATACACGCTCGCCGGTTTCGGAGACTCTTGACTCCACCTTCCTTCAGTACATGACCGATCTGGTCTAGGTAGGTTAGTCTCGGTCTCCCTCGGTACCTACATCCTTCCACTTTCGCATTGTATATCTTCTTAACCAGACGTTCGTTCGGCATTCTTTCCACATGTCCGAACCATCGGAGCATTCCCTTTCGCATCTTTACACCAATACTCTCTTTTATACCTACTCGCTCTCTTACGTCGTCGTTGCGAATGCGGTCGGTCAGCCTAACTCCACAGATTTTCCGAAGAGATCGCATTTCGACCGCATTAATTTTACTTTCATACTCTTTTCTGCATACCCAACTCTCGCTTCCATACAGTAATGTTGGGACAAGCACTGCGTTATGTATTGCTACACGTGCCTTCTGGCTGAGGTGGTGGCTGCCGAGAAGTTGCCCCAACGCTTCGTTCACTCTATTTCCCGCATTCACTCTTCGCTCTATATCAGTGGTATACCGTCCATCTCGGCTAAATCCACATCCAAGATATACAAATTCATCCACTTGCTCTAGTACATCATTACCTATTGTTACTCTTACATCTGTTCTGGCTTCATCTCTTTCAAAGACCATTATTTTGGTTTTGCTCACATTCACGCGTAGACCCCTTTTCTTACAATCTTCTGTCATTGTGTCGACTAGGGTCTGCAGGTCAGTCGCTGACTGTGCCAGCAGGACTGCATCATCTGCATAAAGCAGAGCAGAGACTACTGAGTCACCCATCTGGACTCCCACATTCATATCGTTCAACCTTTGGAGACATTTATCCAGATATATGATAAACAGCCTGGCTGATAGAACGCAGCCCTGCTTAACGCCGATATTGACGTCAAACCAAGGCGACATTCCATCATCCAGCCGCACACAGGCTCTACAGCCCATGTAACTGGATTGCACAGCCTGCAGCAGTTTACCGTTAATACCATACTCCGGTAAAATGTCCCAAAGTTCCTTTCGTACAACCGTGTCAAATGCTCTCTCCAGATCCACAAAACTGCAGAAAACCCTCTGACCTAGGGCCAGATGCTTCTCCACAATGTTGCGCAGAGAGAACACTTGATCCATTCATCCCCTTCCACTCCTGAAACCTCCTTGTGTCTCACACAGTAAATCATCGGACACCATCCTCATTCTCCTTTCAATAATTTTACCATACACTTTTGCTGCCAAACTGGTCAAGCTTATGGCTCTGTAATTTGCGCAGTCATAACGTGAACCCTTGTTTTTAAACAAAGGCACGATGACTGCGCTATTCCAGTCCCCGGGAACCATTCCCGAGCTCCAACATAAATTAAGGAGCAACAGGAACGCCTCCCGGACACAGGAGCCACCAAGCTTGACCATCTCGGCAGACACCATATCAATGCCCGCTGCCTTACCATTTTTCAAACTTCTTATCGCCCATTCAACTTCATCCATACTGATGCCATCGGAGGACGACGTCGCCGAATGTTGATCTACTAGACCACATGCGACACCGGCGCCAACCGTAGCATCCGCATACATATCGCCAAAATATTCACTCCATCGGCTTAACACGTCTTGTGTTTGTGTAAGAATGTCTCCACCTTTAGACCTTATTTTATTCATTCTGAAGGCTGACCAACCACCCCGAGACTTCTTCACCTCCCTCCAAAAGAGTTTGGTGTTACCCTCGAAGTTTTTAGTCAGCCTATCTTCTGCACTCATACTTGCTCTATCACGTTTCTCTTTCACTAAGGCCTTGGTGTCATTCTTACATTGCCGATATATTTCTTTCTTCTGTTCAGTCATACTGTCATTCAGATTCAAAGAAGAGACATAGTCCAGCCACGCTTTCTTCTTTTGCTCTACGGAAGCTGCCACTTCCGCATCCCACCATGCATCACCATTTGTGTTTCTATGCTTCTTTGAACTTCCACATACTTCTTTCGCTGTGTCTACCATACTCTCTTTCAATACTCTCCAGCATTCTTCAATGTCTGATTGCGGCTGGCTTGCCATCGTCAGCCGTTCTCGGACACCCTCTGCATACTTTTCTCTTACACACTCTTCTTGCAACCTTTCAACCTTTATTCTTTCAAGCCCTCCGAAGTGGACACGCTCTCGCCAGTGCCTCCACTTTCTGAACAGACCACTAAATCTCGCAATAACGAGATAGTGGTCCGTATCGACTGTGGGGCCCCTGTAGGCTCTTGCGTCCAATATTTTGCTTCGGAGGCGACTGTCTACCAAAATTAAATCTATTATACTTTTCTGTTCATTCCTTCTCCATGTATACGTATGGATGTCCTTATGTTGGAAAAATGTGTTAGACACAATAAGGTTTCTCTCCTGCATACATCCGCTATGAGCCTACCTGCGTCGTTCACTCTCTTATCACCAAATGGACCAAGTACGTCCTCATAGTCGGGACGCTTGGTCCCCACCCATCCGTTTAAATCTCCGCATACAATCACGCGTTCACTGGTTTCTGCCATATCCAGAACTTCTCTAACATTATCCCAAAACTTCTCTAGGTCTGATGCCACCGAGGATCCTACGGGAGCATATGCTACAACCATGAATACCTTGGTGACACCAAGTTTTATATGGACCCAAAGAAGTCTGGGATCATACATTCCGTAATCCTTCACACCTGAGGCCAAGCGAGAGGACAGCAGTACTCCTACCTCCATGCTGGCTCGATCGCTCTGTGGTACACCAGACCACAGAGCCATCCCGCCACCAGGAAGATCGCAGGCGTCGCTGCCCCTTCGCTTGGTCTCTGTTACACAGAGCACGTCTAGCTGTTTGTCCGCCATGACGGATATCAGTTCGTGCAACTTACCTTCCACACAACCTCTTACATTCCACGTGCCCACCCGGCACTCTGCTCTCCTCGACTCGCCTGACTGGGCAAGGCGTGATGGGTGGCGGCCCCCATCGCCGCAACTGCCGATGTTCGTACCAACGGGGGCGGGCCGGTACGCGTCGCCTCCGGGGGACGCCCTAACCCGCATTGCGGTACGCATTTCGAGCCGGATTAGCAGTCTAGTTAGACTGGCAGGGGACGCGAACGAGCACGCTCCGGACTATGCCCCCCTATTAAATTATTTAATTTATGATAATTATTATTGTGCCAATTTTACAATTTTACAAAACTAACAATACTATTCAGCTACCACCGGATCGAAACGCGGCCACACTGAGAAAGATCCGGCGAGAAAACTCAGGAGGCATGGTATCTACTAATTTTATTATTGAATTTTTTGAAAAAAATAATATCTTATAGGGTAGATATAAATAAATTTCTGTAATAACAATGACATATTGGACGTAAGATATCTTAGTCTTCCCGTGACCATGATCACTGCAAAGTGTTCGAAATGTCGGGAAATTAAAAATCAAATACAAACGCTATAGAATCTGTAGTAGTAGTAATTTTATTTCAAAAATAAGGATTTCAAGATATAATTAACAGCTTTCTGACAAATGTTTCATTTATTATATATTAATTTAAGCAAGCAGTTAATAATATTATTTATACCATGTATATTATTACTTACGAGTTTTCGATATTTCGGTACTCAAAGCGTACCGAAATATCGAAAACTCGTAAGTAATAATAAAGCGTCACAATCACGGAAGAACTTAAATAGCTACAAATGGGTAGTTCATTTGCGGTGAGATATATGTCTACCCGTTTTCTCGGTCGTTTATTACGAGTGGTCGTATCACTATAACCGGTACCACTGGCCTCACTATCGTCTCGATCTCGATCGCCACACACAATACTAACAGTAACCAACTAGGGTTAAAAGTTTTTATTTGTGCAAAGGCGAATCACTAGTTGTCATATGATAAATAATTGAATTCCATCTTCTCGGTTTAAATTTTTGTATTTGGTGATTTCAATAGCTTCAGGTATAAATCTAGGTATGTAATGATGTTCTTTAGCAAGAATCTGAGGATTGACTACGAATAAGCTAAGCTTTATTTTGTCCATGGATATTGTAAAAGACAAGTAACAGCTTTATATCGAGTTAGGCCGACTGTCATAAAACTATTGCCAATAACTTTTGTACGAGTACAAATTATATCGATACCAAATAATGATGTATCTGAGATTTTTTTGAAATTTTCACGGCCTCTAAATAATGTTGTGCCATGGGCGATTTTTACGGTTCGTCGGTTTTACATGCTCTAATACGTTCTTCATATGGTCCAAGAGCCAGGTGAAAATTTGGTTAATTATTTCTTCTCGAGAGATAATTGGTGATACGCATCAGACAATAGTATCATGACGCCTTATGACCGTCAGCTGCGGCACGGTGGGGGGATGAGCAGTTATGACGTCCCACGCTCGAAGAAAAAAAAATACATTCACTCATTTCCTCTCGGCTAAAAATTTATCAAATTATAGCTAACCCAATATCTCAACAAAAAAATAAAATCAGCTGGCTATAACATAGTGTATTGTACGTCAGCTGTTGTCTCGATCATGGGAAAAAAAACATCGCTTTCAGTGATATCCTCTCAAATAAAAATTTACCTGATGATAGCTTATATGTAACTATTGATAAATATATACGTCAGCTGGCTGTATCTCGGTGGAAAAATCGTCAGCTGATAATTTGAAGGTCGTTACGTAGAAGTTAGCCAGAAGCATTTACTGACTATTTGAATGCATCAGCTGACTAAGTTTCCCTCGACTTACTGCTAGCTGATTTTTTTTATTTATCACAGAAATATATTTAAAATCAGCTCACACATTTTCATGTGAGAGGAAATGACGTCTTTTTAATTATTCTTGTTATTTTTAAAGATTCAAACAATACACGCTAGCATAGCATAGACAGTATTAAGGTACGCTTGGAGGGGGTTAGTTGTACGCATGCTCGGGGTACCCTTTTGTTGAGGGCACTGGAAAACATTTTTAGAAGTAGAAAAGAAGGGTACTAATCATAGAGTAATATAATACATTGGAAATAGAGAGGCCACTCTCGATTTTTTTTGTCGCCACTAATGTCAATGAAAGCGCCATCTATTACGCGACTCAATAATTATTTCCTACCCACCCAAAAAAATAATAATTTATATACTGTAATCTTCTGGTATTATTTTGCGATACTTTGGGGGCAAAGCCGTAAAGCGTCTATAACACTCACTGTGGTACAGCTGAAAATTGTTTTTTTCTGTCGGAAGTACAGCCTCGTGTCCACTTAGTTTATTATTTTTTCTTACACTCAATCTAGCACTGCACTTAATAAGATTTTCTTCACTGAACGATTTTAAATTAGAAATAGATTTTGTTTTTTTGCAAAAAACGCAAAAAGGCGTTACATTAGACATATTTATAGATTTTTCACAGATACTACAATATTTCTAGAATATTCTTTTCGTCTGACTACGTTTGCTCGTCTATTCTAAACGTACATTAGTACCTTGGGGACACAGTCGTTTTTAATATAGCGCTATCTAGATCACGTTTTTTCTTTGTGTTTGTTTGCTTTGACACTAATAATGTTAATAACTAAAACTAGATGGCAGAAATTACCTTATTTAAAACAATAAATTAAGTGTGTGTGTGTGAGAGAGAGATGTATCTGTGTGTGAGAAGTATCTATGTGTGTGTGAGAAGTATGTGTGTGTGTATTATTTCCTACCCACGCATGCGCAATCCGGACACACGTCCGAATTGCGCATGCGTGGGTAGGAAATAATTATTGAGTCACGTAATAGATGGCGCTTTCATTGACATTAGTGGCGACAAAAAAAATCGAGAGTGGCCTCTCTATTTCCAATGTATTATATTACTCTATGATTAGTACCCTTCTTTTCTACTTCTAAAAATGTTTTCCAGTGCCCTCAACAAAAGGGTACCCCGAGCATGCGTACAACTAACCCCCTCCAAGCGTACCTTAATACTGTCTATGCTATGCTAGCGTGTATTGTTTGAATCTTTAAAAATAACGAGAATAATTAAAAAGACGTCATTTCCTCTCATATGAAAATTTGTGAGCTGATTTTAAATATATTTCTTTGATAAATAAAAAAAAATCAGCTAGCAGTAAGTCGAGGGACACTTAGTCAGCTGATGCATTTAAATAGTCAGTAAATGCTTCTGGCTAACTTCTACGTAACGACCTTCAAATTATCAGCTGACGATTTTTCCACCGAGATACAGCCAGCTGACGTATATATTTATCAATAGTTACATATAAGCTATCATCAGGTAAATTTTTATTTGAGAGGATATCACTGAAAGTGAAGGTTTTTTTCCCATGATCGAGACATCAGCTGACGTACAATACACTATGTTATAGCCAGCTGATTTTATTTTTTTGTTGAGATATTGGGTTAGCTATAATTTGATAAATTTTTAGCCGAGAGGAAATGAGTGAATGTATTTTTTTTTCTTCGAGCGTGGGAGGTTACAACTGCTCATCCCACCCACCGAGCCGCAGCTGACGTTCACGAGACTTTATGGTTCGATTTTCTGATGCATTTTACTAATTATCACTTGAGAGGAACTTGGTCATATATATCTGTTACTGGCTCTCGGACTAATATGACATGCCATTGTGCGTTTTGTTTGGCCAGTATATGAGCTTCCACTATATTAGTGATCACTACAGTTTGAAATCATATAAAATCCAAAACCTGTTATTTTTTCTTCTCCATTTCAGGTGAAATGTCCCACTTGTGGTAGTTTATTTCACGTGCAAATAAGTTTTTATAAATAGCTTAATATGTCAAATGCCTGCTCAATTTCAGTAACTTAAATATATCTCTCTCCCTTTAAATCTTCTTTATTTTTTCGAATTACAAATGCGTAGATGATCAATCGACAGCAACCGTGCGTCACTATAATTTAGTTAGATCCTAGTCACCGAGTTCTATACTTAAGCTCGAGTCAAAAGAATAAGTCCGTAGTTAATCGATATTCAGGGGTATATACGCAATGTCGATTGGCCAGGAAATACTGCTATTATCTTCTGATCAACAATAAACTTTCAAATAACGTTAACTAGAATAATAGCGTTGACTAATATATTTCTAAAATCACTAATAATTCTACACAATACAAGAAAAAAAGTCATGAGGACTGCTGACAGAAATGAAAAAAGAAAGAAAAAACAAACTATTGCACATATATACACAATATATGTTTATATTATACTAGCAACACCAGCCCGTTGGTTTGTTTGTAGAATTCGATATATCGCAACGCCTACTGGTGGCGAGTTACATCAATGGGCCTATAGACCTTCTGCGTGAAAAAGTACATATACATACCAATTTTCATAATGATCGGTCACATAGTTTCAGAGTTTAGCGATGTCATATATACAAACATCCTCTTTTATAGATATATGAGATATAGTTATGTTATCAATGTATTTCAACTCAAACTCAACTCTCGTGTAAACGAGTCCAATGTATGTAGATTCTTATATACAGAGGTGTCGGTATTGGTAACAGTGGAGTGAGGTTAATTGTTTTATCTCATCTCAAAAATGCCTAGCACACCTAATAGACTACAAGCCCATGAAAAAAAAAATAATAACCTGTGAAATGAACCAACGTGAATAACGCTTAGAAAGCTGTTACTATGTCATAAAATAACTCTGAGCGCTATGCCGTCATTTCTGAGCGGCACAGGTGAGTACGTGAGTAAATGAAATTCCTTCAAGTGAGCAATTACGACTAATTTTTAATGTACGGCTTTTTTATAGCTTATAGATGATTAAAAATAAATGTCGAAAAACCTAGTGCCGTACTAAAGTGGTGGTGCCGGCAGTTAGTGCATTTTTTTAATTCGCCGGTAATTGTAGAAGCAATATAATATAAGTCATTCGACCACTGCGCTGAAAATATGTACGGCGTTCATGGGTAAAGTATCTATATATATGTATACAAAAGGAATTACAAAAATGTCGTATAGTAATAAATGATAGATACTTTATATTATAGTTACAGCCTTCTAAGTGTTATTTACGTTGGTTCATTTCACAGGTTAATTTTTCCACGGGTTTGTAGTCTATAAAGAAGATTTCAGTTCAAAAATAATAGTTACTAAAACACATCTTACCAAGAATTATTATTACTATTGAATTTATTAGAAGCAAATTTCGGCATTCATATTAGACAATAATAATATTTTTAAAATAATAATATGTACTAATATTAATTATAAACAGCCTCGAGCAATTATTGTGGAATGCGGCATAAAAATTTGCGAAGAATTTCCATAGCATGTTGTAGAAATATTATTAATTTTCACAAAAAAAAATCTCTTATTTTTTTATGAAAAAATATTAATTGTATTTCTAAATATTTTTTAATTTAAATATTTTATCAACCAGTGCGATAGCTAGTAGAATAGTTAAAATTAGTACCATATATAAATAGTCAAGGGGTTTTTATTTTATAATGATGACTTGTACTGATATTTTACTGTGTCGTAGCGGCTAAGAATATTCCCAATCTTTGATTTGCTAGTAGATGTCGTAAAAGACTACTATAAGCCTTATATCGACCTGGGCCAACTACACTTGATGCCTCTTATCAACAATTATATTCCCAAGGGCAGGAAAGGCAAGGCAACATATTCGCAATGGTTAAGGCAGGCAGCCGGACATAAAACTATTACCAATATTTTTTGCAATATATTAGTAAGAAGAAAGAGGAGTACATATTACGTTAACTCCAAGTAGTTTGAATAAGAGTAGATAATCATCATCATTATCCCAGCTCATATATGTCTCACTGCTGGGCTCGAGTCTCCTCCGTAGTGGGAGGGAAATTGACCTACTATACCACGCGCTGGTCAGACGTGTTGATATAGGGTTTTGTTTCGAGTTTTCCTTCTCTCGCATACATGTTATATGCATTTTATACCCTTTAGCCGTCTCGTACGATCACCCACGGGTAAGATAGAGGGTGTGAATTGTATTGTAGACCGACATTTTAGGAGTACACGAGGTGAAGAAAACGGGAGACAGAGACAAAGTAAAGTTAAACATATCAGAAGAAATGAATCGCTTTGGATTTAGTATTCTTGCATACAAAGTGTCGTTAACACTTTATGCAAAACAAATGCATATCACTAAGTAGAGTTATATATGGATTAAAATCTCAACAATCCAGCGAGAAGAAGTAATGCTGTCTTACTGTGATCGTTCACTTTAAATATCTGAGAATTAAAGAGAATTAATTAGCCGACTAGCAGTCTGACTTGTATTTGAATCTGCAACTGCCTGAACAATATCGCATTGGTCGGTATATAAATATGACTAACCACTGTGCACACACTGGGTTGATGTCTGGCAGACGGCCGGTCATAAAATTATTGCCAATAACTTTTACAATATGTACTATGAAATAAGAGTACATACTGTATTGACCCCAAGGAATTGGGATACGAGTAGGAGGATGATGATGAATGATGAAATATGACTAACCACTAGGTTAGTCATATAGGCCACCGAAGACAAAGACCTGTGGCCCGCTCGCACGGCGAAGAGAGGCGCTTTGCAGGGTGGTTCTATGGGGTCGCACGCTGCCTCTCCCGCCGTATATATATACAGGTTGCCGATTTAATTAGTAGAATCCTTGAAGGAGGCGTATCAGACCATGATACACTATCCAAATCAGTAAAAAAAAATAGTACCTAATTTTTGATTAAATTGCCCTAATGATAAGCGGTCAATACACTTTGTAATATAGAAGTTCGATGTAGGCATATACTCATGCGTGTGACATTGAACTAGTAGGCAAAGAGTCCCGCTCGCGCTACGCTTACCGCCGCGCAGCTGGGTCGAAATGTACCTACAGGTCAATGTACGCTGGCAAACCTATTGTTTTGATAAGAAACAAATCACTTTATCTCGGGATTGGGCAGAGCTAGGAGTCTGCAACTAACTTTATTGTTTTTTATGACGTCATTCCTACACCCAGTTTAAGTTATTCTAGTAATAAAATCGGCACCCTGTATATATTAAAGACTACCCTGGACTAAGAAAATCCTTATATTGTGGGGAACTTTACAACTACATATATATATTTCATCATCTCAACTCATATATGTCCCACTGTTGGGCTCGGGCCTCCTCCATAATCAAAGGGTAATTGACCTACTATACCACGCTGGTCAGACGTGTTGGTATAGGGTTTTGTTTCGGGATTACCTTCTCTCGCATAGATGTTATATGCGTTTTATATCCCTTAGTCGTCTCGTATGATAACCCACGGATAAGATAGGGGGTGGTGAATTGTATTCTTATTCCGTCACCATACGTAATATAATTAACTTTGATAAATTACACCAGAAACAGATTCAGACCAACACTTTGTGGATCGCACAAAGTATTTTCCTATCTAAGAATTGAACACATGGCACTGACACGTAAGATCGTTATCTTAACCACTATGCCATCTGTACAGTCGTTATAATTATTAATATATTTTATAAAATATATTAGTAATAATGGAAGCGCAAAATTTTTAGTTAAAATATATTATTGATCTCAAATATTATCAATAATCCCATAAAGTCGTTAACATTTTCGCAATTTCTCATGGCTACTACGATGCGCCTGTTCGGTCAATTTATCAGACACCTAACATGCCCCCAGGGAGTTACCTAGATATAATCAAAACCCTAGAAGCACTTTAATATTTTAATAAAAATATTCATAAAATTAATAAAAAGTAATAAATTATATGTTATAGTCTAAGATTACAAATACCTGTATCAGTTTTATAAGTATAAAAGTATAATCAGAGATATATAGTTAAGTATTAATATTTACATAATACTTATTTAAAAAAAAATAAAGACTTTATTAATACTTTAGACAAATAGAGGCTTTTAAATATAAAAAAAAATATATAAAAACCTGGCACTAAGTGAGTCATTTTTATATTGATAGTGTCTATACAAACATATATTATTATTAATTAATATAAATTACACCCAGACTTAGAATGCTTTGTGGATTGCATAAATAATTTTACTACGTGGAAATAATACCCTTTCTTTCTCTTTTTTTTATTTTTTATTATACGGTGGCCTATGGATGCGTCTCGCCCCGCCAAATCGGTCTGGGGTGATGGAAGAGGCAGCGCGTGACCCCATAGACCCACCGTGCAACCCCTCTCTTCACCGTGCGAGCGGGCCACCGGTTCCCGATCTTTGTCTTCGGTGGCCACGTGGAAATAATACCCTCAGTATTGATGTGGTAGCTTAGATCTTAACCTCTATGCCAGCTGTGCCATTGAAAATATTTTTGATATTGTAACATGTAGTTAAAACTGTTTTTTTTTTAAACAACACACTGCACTAAAGACATAATCTATGTATTATGGAGGACTTCACAAATATGCAATTAATAGACAGATATTACACTCGGACTGAGAACAACAACTTCTTGATTTCACTAAGTATGGTCTTATATTGGAACCTTACCCAGGATACTGACATGGTAAGTTGGTATCTAAATGATTACGCCATTTATGCAGTCAGTTTAAAATATTATACTAAATAATTCTCCATAAAGTTATGGGTTCAGAATAGCGTGTATTTTTATTCCTTACTTACCATGGGAGTTATATAAATAAATAAATAAATCACCGAAGTTAAAATCGAGTACCGGTGGTCCGCTCGCACGGCGAAGAGAGAAGGTTTTACGGTGGGTCTATGGGGTCACGCGCTGTCTTTGCCGTCACCCCGGACCGATTCGGCGGGGCGAGACGCACCCATAGCCCACCAATAAAAAAAAAAAATAAAAAAAAAAAAATAAAAAAATGGGAGTTATATAAATCGTCATTGGAACCAACAAAAAAATGGACAGTGGTAGTTTCTGTTATTACTTATTAATTCTCCCTCGGTAGGTTTCCCTAAACATTGCTAGTAGGTAATTGGCTAGTAGGTAATTGATGAATGATAAATTTAAATAAATCTAAAATAATATTTAAGGTTCACTTTTATAAACTTAATTTATATTTTTTTAACATATGTACCTTGTCCTAATAATATGTGTAAACCATTCTAGTTTTTAACCTTCTCTGTTATTGTCAGAGCTTCGGTGACATAACGGTCTAATGATGGAGCACTGCTGTCGTGTCGTTTATGTTACAGAGAAGCTCTTAGTTGTTAACTACAAGTGTATAGCTTAATATCATGCCATTTAGTTAAAGGTTTATGAAGTACATGTCTCAAAATTGCCATATATTTTACCAAAAATACAACAAACATTTTGATTAAAATTTAAACGCAGCAAAAGTATTATGACGGAGTAATTATGATTGCAAATAAAACCAAAACATTAATTTTCTTTGATTACAAACTGAAAAAAAAAACTTAATAAATATTAACATTTATAAATGCCAATTAGTAGCTGTTATTAAACGAAATATTTGAAATTAAAATGTAACAGCCAAATATTTACGCTCTCTGGTCAAAGTACACGTGTAAAAGAAAATTTAAACATTATTAATACATTTCAAAATTGTATATTGAAGTGTAATTTATACAGACTAATTACGTTAATTAAGTTACATGTATACAGGTAACTAGTTCCTAAGAAATTTCTACTTTAATATAATCATGTAATTGTTGATTGATGATGTCATGGGTTTGAATTCTGGGACACGTAGTATCGTGTGTTTTTATCTCGAAAATTGACAAAATTAAGCACAAGTAAGGTCATCATCATTCTCCTACTCTTGTTCCAATTACTTGGGGTCGATACAATATGTACTCTTCTTTCATAGTACATATTGCAAAAGTTATTGGCAATAGTTTTATGACCAGCCGCCTGCCAGACGCCAACCCTCCTTGGAAATGTAATTGTTGATTAAACGTCATTAGATGAAGTTGGCCTAAGTCGTTATAAGATTCTTAGTCGTCTTTTATGACATCCACAAGCAAAGTAAGGTTTGGTGGTATTCGTAGCCACTACCACACAGTCCAAGTTAACAATAGTTAAACACAACCAAGGTAGCAATAGTTAAGCATAGGATAGTTCACGAAATAAAACCGTTCAGGTTGTAATCTCTCAGGCAAACCTGATGGGTATTCTGAATTCACAGACCATCAAGATCAGAGATGAAGATATCTTTGAGATCTTTCTTTTGCTATTGCATCAAGCAACAAATATTACACGATTTAGTCCCAATTATTGTGTGGTGTAGCGGCTACAAATACTACAGCCGCTTACATTGCTTGTGGGTATCGTAAAAGATGACTAATATTTTTAACGTAGGCCTAGGCCATATCTTATTTATATTTGTACAGAAGAACGTCTGCTGAGTCAAATAGTTTATTACAATAAAAATGTAAATGTAGTGTATTTGTTTGTCTATTGAGTTTAACTACTCAATTAATCATAAAATTTAACATACTTCCACAAGGTAAAAGTACATTAGGCCAATAAGTTTAAAATACTCATCCAGCTCATAACTCGTAAGCTTAAGCATAAATATATCTAGCATGCTAATAAATTTAAAAAATCAGATTTTAGCATATATACAAATCTATTATTGAGTTGGCTTCGAACGTGATATATTCTCAAGGTAGATACTTCTACAATTGCAGAAATTCTGAAGGAAACGGAGTGAGTATAGTTATTTTGCTGACGTAGGTATTATTTCGAGTATTCCTTCTGTGACAATGATTGATCTATATATTCCGTGGTAATTAAATTCTTTTCTTGTCGCCTTAAGGAAAACGGATTAATATTTCGATTACCATATCTTATGCAGTTGACTAGTCTTCATCAACTTGACTTTGAAAATGTTTGTGCTAAGAATAACTTCAATTTTAAATAAACTCTCTAAGAAAAATATAAAAAAAAATATTAAGCTTCAGCCTTTATAGGCGTCAAAATACGTGTAACTTATACTATCATAATTTACACTGCGTATAGGTTCGTATGAAGTGTTTAATAGAGAGAGAGGTTTTAACATTTAATATTTGTTACACCAACTTTAACTTTTATTAAAGAAAAAGATGTAAGTTTTCATCTAAACCAATCCAATATGCCTTAATTTTAAAATAATATATTATACCTACTTTTTTCAAGTTTGCCACTTTCCTTTGTCTCCGAGCACAGTTAACAAAAATAACAAAGAACACAGTTACTACAGAGGCTCGAGCCCAATTAGAGAAGTTGTTCAAAGGTTTGTTAATGATGTATACAACTTTAAAGAATACTTGAGTAATCCTACGGGTTGCATGCGTTTGAAAGGGTTTGTTTATTCGTCTAAGCCGCTATCCACCTTGGAGATTAATTTATTTTTTAAATTTACCTTCAAAACTTTTTTTTTCAATTATGATATACAGGCAGGTGATATACATTTTAGACATAGTTCAAAGCTTTGTGTAACTATTGAGAATTTCTTATCATACTAAAGTCATAATTCGGTATCTGATTCAGACATCTATCCATCCATTAACTTTCGACATTCGCTTTATGAAATAAATCTCCCTGCAAGCTACGCACACCAATTTTATCACCACTATTTTCAACGATTCTCTGCATGTTTTTACAATGACATTAATCCATCTACATGCGCAAGATTTAGAAAAAGAGCTCATGAAACATAATCACGAAAATCGTACGCCTTTTTTTTTTGCGGTGGACTATAGATGCGTCTCGCTCCGCCAAATCGGTCCAGAGTGACGGAGGAGGCGGCGCGTGACCCCATAGACCCACCATGCAAACCCCTCTCTTCGCCGTGCGAGCGGGCCACCGGTACCCGATCTTTGTATTCGGTGGCCACGAAAATCATACGCCTGCGTAGAATGTAATAAAATGTATGTGTAATATGGTCTACATTACTTTCTCGTGGATTCTTATGGTAAGATACAATTAAGAAAGATGTGCAGCTAATATCATTTCTAAAGGGAAATTTGAAATAAAATTCAACGCTAACATTTTACGCTTAGATAGAAGAGCTGTTTATTTTCTAAACTTTTTGATATAAAATAGTTCATCGAATAATTCAATAGGTACATAATATATCCTGACAATTATTCTAATCCTAAAATATTCTTTTCTTCTTTGAGTTGCGAGTGGCATTGTTTTCTGTATAAAAGTAAAGTTGATGGAAAACTAACATTAGTCTGACCGATTCAGTTAAAAATAAAGGATCAAAGGATGACTGCCATTCAACAAAATATATTTATATAGATATTTACAATAAAGGGAACATGGCTGTGACGTTTTGAGAAGAGATAAAAGTATTATCGTAATACCTCAATATTTATTTCAGTCATGTTTAAGACAGGGCCATTATATTCTCTAGACACGTTACAAATCGTTTCTAAAACAATCGGAGCATGTAATTGAAACGTTCTGACAGACGTAACTGATCCATTGTTGACACGCGTGATAATTTATTTTATGGCCTTCTAGTATTACTATCAGCTACAGTCGTATTTTGCATAGAATGATCAAATGAGAATATGGTTGTTGAAAGAAAGGAAAATCATCATTCATCATTCTCCTGCTCTTATACCAATTGGGGTCGACGCAATATGTATTCGTACATATTGCAATAGTTTTTAGAACCAGCTAACCCTCTTTGGGAATGTGAGGGTTTTATTTTTATGTTGTTGTTTTCTAGCATAATGGTATATGCATTACATTCCTTAGTCGTTTTTTTTACAACATCAGGCAAGGTAAGTGGTGAATTGTATTCTTCCGTCACCATACTTCTTTCATTTTAACATTTACACCAGAAACTTTAGTACATACACCATGTTTGGATCCTTAAAGTGTGATATCTCTGTACGTCCCTAACGGCAATAGCTTTCTGTGATATCCTCAAAAATCAGAGATGATCAAGGATGCTACCTACATCAGTATACTTATATACAGAGCCTAAGGCAGAACCTCCGCATACAATTGATTGATGTACATGTAGCTCTTAGGGTTAGTTCTGAATTGGCATTAACTGTATCAGAGCACCACGCCGAAGATTTATAAAGAAAGTCTTTATTTTTTTTTGGCGGCGGGCTACTGTGTGGTTACACCCCGCTAATTCGTCCGGGGCAACGCCCAACAACGTACCTATCAACGCCGTACAAGTGGGTCACCGAAACTCGGTCTTTAACTTCGGTGACCCACCCGGCGGTCTACCCTCGCGGGTAAACTCTCGAGCCGACGCCCCGGCAGCTTTCGCCTTCAGAACGCTGTCCTCACGCAGTGGCCTCATCGGGCGATCATACTAAAGAAGAAGCAATTGAAATGAAGCAATATGAAGCAAGTCTACGAAAATGCTCTCGATTCTCTGGTTAATATCTGTCAAATGTATAATAATTCTATGAAACATTGCAACAAGATCATTATTGTTAACAAGTTGCGACTTTTGTTTGTAATATATTTCTTTAATTATGTTGCCGAGCACGTTTTGATGAATATAATGAAAGCTATCCCAAACAACACGCTTTTAATAATGCTGTGGATTTCAACAAGTTTTAATGTTATTGCTATGTTGTATATATTTATATTTATTGATGTAATAATGGACTAAGAATAAACAGCATCAAAAATTCTTTTTCTACCGTGAAATTAACACTAAAAATAGATCTTCAATTTGCATTTTTGATACATTAATTATCATTAGTACACCAAGTTTGATTAGCTTTCATTACCTTAATTTGAGTGACAAGTAAAGTATAGTTTGCCCAATAAAGCATATAGCAAATGCTACAATAAAATGAAACTATTAAAATTAACTACTCTTTAATGTATTTGGTCCAATAGTATCGCGAATTTGATAGGGATTTTTCAACAAGTGCAATCCATAGCCTGCTTTCCATCTGTTAAGTCTGCGGGGTGAGGCTTACAAGAAATGACACAACCTACATTTACAAGCTCGTATATTGGTGTATAAAGTCGACTAGAATATTGTACGTGTTGCTTCTACTCTATAATGCTTCATCATCATCATTCTCCTACTCTTATCCTAATTGCTTGGGGTCGATACAATATGTACTCTTCTTTCATAGAACATATTGTAAAAGTTATTGGCAATAGTTTTATAACCGATAGCCTGCCAGACGTCAGCTTTCCTTGGGAATGTAATTGTTGACCAAACGGCATCAGATGAAGTTGGACCAGGTCTTTATAAGGCTTAGTCGTATTTTACGACACCCACAAGCAAAGCAAGGGTTGGTAGTATTCGAAGCCGCTACCACACAGCCAGTCATTATAAGGCTCTTCTACTCTATAATGCTTATAAATAAATAAATTAACACTAAATACACAAAATTATCTATATCAAAAAAATAATGCTCTCTTTCTTATTAATCTTTCCAATGGCAATATGCCTCTATAATATTAAAATTAAGTAGAAATGATATGTTTTTTGTGTATTATTAAAATACATCCCGATTCTAGGATATCGGTTAGATGATATTGATTTAATTGAATGAAACTCAACTCACAGAAAGTTTTCTTGGTTAGTTAGAGTTTGCACTAGATGCATGTGTATGTGACGGAGTAAGAATACAATTCACCACCCCCTTACCCGTGTGTGATCGTACGAGATGACTAAGAGATATAAAATGCATATAACATCTATGCGAGAGAAGGAAACCTCCAAACAAAACCGTATACCAACACGTCTGATCATCGTGGTATAGTAGGTCAATTAACCACACATTATGGAGGAGGCTCGAGCCCAACAGTGGAACTTACATGAGCTGAGATGATGATGATGATAATGAAACTCTAACTTTTTTAAATAAAATGAATTCTTACAGAGTAAGATTAAATTTAACCGCTCTCTATCTTATGGTGATCGTATGAGACGACCAAGGGATATAAAAAGATATGCCCTTTTTTTGAGAGAAAGAAAATTTGATACAAAACCTTATACCAAGACATCTGACCAGCGTAGTATTGTAAGTAAATTTTCCTTCAATTATGGAGGAGGCTCGAATCTGAACAAGAGGTCATATGGCTGAGGTGATGAATATTTAAATGAATATTTCTATATCTTATTAAGATAATAGATACAAACTGGTTATTTAAATAAACAGTAAATTACAATTCTAAATACTGAAAATATAATGAAAAATTAAAAAAACAGAAGTAAATAACAAAAAAAGAAAAGCCATGAATCGAACTGAGGCTGCCTGATTAAAGGACTGTTCAGTTTCCCACCTGAACTATTTTTATTTTTAATGGCAGTAGCAAGTTTACTTTTATATTCTAATTTTTTTTTTTGTTGCCTGAAAATACTGATAAAATGAGTTTTCTAGCTAGCTTGATTTATCGCCCCGAAACCTCCTGCACACTAAATTTAATCGAAATCGTTACAGCCATTTCCGAGATTATAAATACATAAAAATGTACAAGAATTGCTAATTTAAATAATTAGATTATAATTTTAAACATGTTTATGATGTTTTTCATGTAATACCATCTCTGTCAGTTGTGCCTTAATATATACAAGATGGTGCCTTCATTTTCCCATTAAATTATGTTGCCTTAATACGAGGGTATGGTGTCTTAATACGACATTATAGTACCTTATTTTTTTTCTATAATAATATAAATATAGATCCAGAATTTAGGTTACATATAGAATATACAATAGAAATGTTTAACTAATTGCATTATTCGATTTTCAATTATAAATAAAAATATTACAAGCGTTATTAACTAATGGAGTAATTATTACTTTAAATTAAATTATTATACAGTAAATAACAATAAATAATGGTACAATAAATTATAATAGCTTTTCATAAAATCATAAACAAACAAGTATTTAGTTAAATAATTAACAAACGCTCAAAACGACCCAGATTTATTTTAACTGTTGTAAAAACAAAAACGTTCCATTACATTTTAATTGAAATTCATTTAAATGTTGACAGGTGGATGAAACTGGACTTAGTCTAATGGCTTTGCTCGAAATTAGGTTTTTAAAAAAATAACAAGCGTTTAACTAAAAGCAACAAACCACTAACGCAATTAATTTACGTATAGGTGTTTTTTTTTATATTGAAATGATATTAAGGTACAGCTAAAATCTAATAAATACTATTCATAGTTTATTTTATTGCTTAGCTATGTGGTAGCGGCTACAAGTACTACCAATCCTTACCTTGCTCGTGGATGTCTTAAAAGACGTCTAAGAGCTTTATAACGACCTGGGTCAACTCCATTTGATGCCGTTGGGTCAACAATTACATTCCCAAGGAGGGTTGATGTCTGGCAGGCGGCCGGTCGTAAAACTATTGCCAATAACTTTTACCATATGTACTATGAAAGAAGAGTACATATTGTATCGACCCCAAGTAATTTAGGCAAGGGTAGGAGAATGATGAGTTTATTTTATTGCTAGGTAGATATCGAAATCGTCGTGGAAATTCATGCAGCTGTACTCACAGTAAACTTATCTCATTCTTCATGTAATAATATTGTAAGTATTCACCTATCTCTTTCTTGCCAACTGATGACGATAATATTCAGATAATGTTTATGCAAGAGAACATGAAACTCTAAATAAAATCCTTCTCTCTAGCCTTATATAATAGTTCCATAATCCTTCTATTGTAAAGGTGGCGCACAAATCTAGCAGTAGAATGGCTATGGTATGAGAAGATAATAATGATATCTATTTCTTATAATCATCATCAACTCAGCTCATATATATATATCCCACTTCTGGGCACGAACCTCCTCCATAATGACGTAATTAACCTAATATACCACGCTGGTCAGACTTATTGGTATAGGGTTTTGTTTTAAATTTTCCTTTATAAAACCCGATTACGAAGCGAAAAATGATGTCACAAGCGGGATTCGAACCCGCGCCTATTGGGATTCCGGCCCAATCGTGCTGCCACTACACCACCGTGACTTATTGTAGGACATGCAAATTTCGCTTCGTATCATATTTACGTCTTAAGGTGACGGTATGCTATCTACCCGACAATGTTTACATATTGTTATAGGCTTAACACTTCAAACTTTACAGTTAGAATTGTATTAAACGATGACACAACCTTGTTATTTAAATTACTGAAATTTAGCATTTAATATGCTTAATTATTTATAAAACCCGATTACGAAGCGAAAAATGAATGATGATGCATGTCCTACAATAAGTCACGGTGGTGTAGTGGCAGCACGATTGGGCCGGAATCCCTATAGGCGCGGGTTCAAATCCCGCTTGTGACATCATTTTTCGCTTCGTAATCGGGTTTTATAAATGATTAAGCATATTAAATGCTAAATTGCAGTAATTTAAATTTTCCTTCTCTTGCATAGATGTTATATGCGTTTTATATCCCTTAGTCGTCTTTTATGATCACCCACGGCTAAGATAGGGGGTAGTGAATTGTATGCTTACTCCGTCACCACAAGGAATGCTGCACTGAAAAAAAGGTTTTTGTTGCTTTTTTAAATAATCTCCTTTCTGTAGATACAAACATCTATACCTACTGTGAGATCATTTTGGTGTATTTACCTTTTAATAAATGATAATTATATAATAATATACACACTAAACTTAGTAGCACGTACTTTACTTGTTTTGATAGTTCACGTTTATGCAACTAATATCCCAACATCTAACTTTTGTATGAACTTTGTATCATAAATGAACCTATGTTTAAACTTTCTAATCTTAATAGCTAATGCTACAGGATTTATAATTTATTTAAGCTAAATTGCCTGATTTCCTCATAAATAATTTGTTGTTTTTTTTCTAAAGACAACACATTTTTTTTTTGCGGTGGGCCATGGAGTGATTATGACGGCGACGTTACGGCGACGGAAGCGGCGGCGCCCAACCCCATGGACCCAACCTGCAAAGCGCTTCTCTTCGCTGTGCGAGCGGGCCACCGATACCCGATCTTTGTCTTCGGTGGCCTAAAGACACCAACCTCCACTAAGGCCATAATCCTTCTATTGCGGGAGACTTTACAAACATATAATTATCGTAGGCAAATTACACCTAGATGCGTAACAATACCTTGTGAATCGCACTAAGTATTGTTCTGCGTAGGAGTCGAACTCGTGCACAGGCACGAAATGTTATTAACCATTACGCCGTCTATGTAGTCAAATTGCTATAAATCTACAAATATTGATCGGTAAGGTGGAAACTATAAAGATTTTCGTTAGGAAAACCATGGTAGACCATTTTTGGTAAGGTAAGGCGTCGTTAGGCGATGCTCGACAGCGTCAGGAACTGGGACGCGGTCGCCGCCTTCTGCGAAGCCTTCTGCAGTTGACTCGCGGAAGGAGGCGGCGGGCGACTCCGAGAGGAAATCCTCTTCGGTGAGACGCTACGCCGCCGGCGCCAGGGACGGCGTAGGCGCGAGTATCTGCGTCTAATGCCGCCCTAGCCGAGTCCGCGGGTGACTGGACCGGGGAATAGTCCTTCACCCGCAGAGAGGCTTACCGCGTGAGGGCGACGCCCTAAAAAAAAAAAAGACCATTTTTGGTGAAAAGCAACCGGTTTACTCTCTGATATGAGATTGGGGCTCAAAAAATATTATGATAATATTCGTGTATGAACTTTATCATTAATAATAAAGACTTGATAATAAGAAATTAACAAATTAAAAATTGTTAATATTGTATAAATAATTGATTATGTATGTAAATAGATAAATTAATTTAAATTCTATATTCACAGGAAATATTTATTTCATAAATAGGCATAAACATTTCGTAAACTGTATTTAGATGTGATTGACATTTAAAATTCAAAAGGAAAGTGGGTATTTAAATATGTAAATTCTGTAACAAAATTTCCTTTCAGAGTTAAATATTTCTAATTAATTTCAACGCAGTAAACGTTTGGAAATATTTATATAATTGAAATGTGTTAATATAAATTTGTAGTTATTCTTTAACGAAACAGAATTTTCTTTTTATTTATGTTCCAATAATAAAGCTAAAATAGTTTATTTGTTTGAACGCTTTATTCTTATGTGCTTTTTTTTCCGCAAAATGGACCATGGATGTGATCGCGCCCCGACAAATCGTCCGGGGCGACAGAAGAGGCGGCACGCAACCCCATGGACCCACCCTGCAAACACCTCTTTTCGTCGTGCGAGCGGGCCACCGGTACCCGATCTTCGACTTCGGTGGCCATTACTCTTAGGTCCTACAAATTGGATTCCAAGAGTGCTTATTATAAAAAATAGTTTATTTATCGATAGAAGTTTTAGGCTATGTAGTGGTAAGGCCGCACTGCTGATAGTTTTTTTTGTCTACAGCCACGAGTCATTTCTTTCAGAGTAGTACAACATCCTGATAGAGATCGACATCTAAGCAGTGGCAATATACTGTTGTGCTTCGATCGGGCAATATAAGGAGTGGTAAATAGTATTCTTATAGTATTATTACTCCCTTACCACATGTACATGGTAAAATGAATAAAAAGAAAAAAAAAGCAGTCATGAGGACTGCAACAGAAGTGAAAACTTAAATCTATAAAAATAATGAATATTATAAATTAAAATAGAACAAGTATGTAATTTCAGCTAATTGCACGACGCTTACACTGTTTACTTCGCTGCATAGCAAGAATACCACGCGCATGTGCTTGAGATTTACCAAATCACTCTCTTTCTCTCGCCTACTTTCTACCTTTGTGTATCTTTCTATCTCTCTCCCTCTTGCGTTGGGATATTGGACGCTACTCATTGCTAAAGCTCGCGCTGGCCTGTAACAGGTATACTATGCGCATGCATTCGAGTGCCGTTGCGTTAAACCTTTAACGCAACCTTGTTGGAAATTGCATTAGAATTTTCACTTTAAAAAAATACATGACTATACATTTCAGGATGTATATAGATAACGCAATAATGTGTGACATTTTATAACGCCCGCCAAAGCTCGAAATGAAAAGCTTATTTCATGTTGATTTGTTTCGTCACCGGACATTTTCACGGCCATTAACGTTTACAGTGAAAATAAACAAAATATATTTTGTTAGCTACGCTTACATTATTTCACTGGTATGTTGTTTTAACATGATTACGTTGCAACATGTGTTAGGCAGGTATATTAATATGGGTCCAGTATGTAGACTATGTGAAACGTGTTCGTTGAATTTTCAACGTTAAATAATTAATTTTCTTTTGTAGTAGGGCTTTAGGGGCAGGTGTTTAAGTAACTACTTTTAAGTTGTGGTTTTGCTGTTAACGTAGTGGTTATTATTATATATTTTAGTCTACGTTACTTCGACAAAGAAAATATGAAAGGTTTTGCTTATATTACACTGGTGTGGTGAATTTTTCTACATGTTATTAATTTAACGCTAAAATTAATAATGGAAGCATTACAATATACTATATACATACATACATATCACACACCATATCCTTTATAAATAATTAAGCATATTAAATGCTAAATTTCAGTCATTTGAATCTATCCTTGCATACTTTACTCGCTTCCTTAACATTCATAATTCTCTTCATACACGCTCGCCGGTTTCGGAGACTCTTGACTCCACCTTCCTTCAGTACGTGACCAATCTGGTCTAGGTAGGTTAGTCTCGGTACCTACATCCTTCCACTTTTGCATTGTATATCTTCTTAACCAGGCGTTCGTTCGGCATTCTTTCCATATGTCCGAAACATAGGAGCATTCCCTTTCGCATCTTTACACCAATACTCTCTTTCATACCTAGTCGCTCCCTTACATTGTCGTTACTACATACTACACTTTGTGTAATACCATACATAGAGCTCGTACTATATGTAAAGACGGATGACATATAGTGATAGGAGTTATTCTTTCACTATGACGCTTGTCTGGAAGAATAGTGATACAATTTTAAAAATTTCAATTTTCATTGTTTAAATTTTTGGTGGTGGAGAGGTATTAAATATTATAATAGTTTTCCAACATCAACTCTTCCTCGTCATTCTTAAGGATATCATGCTGATGTTCGTGCATTTGGAATCTCTACTAAACTGAGCTAAAAAAGTAATTACTTATTTTGACCCTCCTGATTTTTTAGCTTTATTGAATTGTGTCACTATTCTTCCGGGCAAGCGATGAGCCTTTCCACTTACGTGCACGTGTGTTAATACATAAATAAATTTGACTTGAATATGAAAGATGTAGATCATTGAATAATTCTTATGGATTTATGAATAACTAGGTTCTGCTTGCAGTTTTACCCCCGTAAATTGTAACTTGTCCAACGTTAAACTATTAACCCACGAGAACATATTACAGGAATAAGTATCGTATATTTTAATCCAGGAAATATTCTATCTATTTCCAATATTCATCCAAATCTGTTTAACGGTTTACGCGTATTTGAGTAACAAAGATCTCAACATCTTCACAATTTTTCATATTTAAAATAGAGAAATGTAGAGTAAAATAGAGAAATGTAGAGTATTTGTCATGTTAGGCGTTTAAATAAATATATTAAAACTCGTTTAAGGAGATAAATTGTAAGATTTGAACGTATTTATATCCTTTCCAACTGCTTTTCCAATTAAAATAATATGGCACTTACGTGAAATAACCAATTTATCCGTCACATTCTTATCTATATGGAAGGCCTTCCACAACGCCCTCTATTGATATATATTTATTTATATACTAGCTGATGCCCGCGACTTCGTCCGCGTGACATTCAGTTTTACTACGCACCCCTATTTGAAAATTAAAAATTCAAACTCGACCAGGTATTTCCGGCAGCCACTTGACCATTTTCATCAAGGAGGACGCTTTCTCCAATTTTCTTTAAAACATCGGCAAATTCTTAAGCATGTGAATCAGTGCTGCCCAAATGCAAGACTCTTGCGAGGCTTGCAAATCTTGCAACTTTTGCTTTTAGAATCACTCATCAATCATCACAAAGTCACTTTTTTTGATAGAAATAAAAAATCCTCATAGACATTAAAAATCCAACTAAATTAATGAAATAGAATTTCATTAATTTAGTTGGTTGGTTGTTTTTCATCTAGTGGCAGTAACTGTACAACTATTAATAATTAGGTACATACCACTAAAGGGAAGTGGGGCTATTATTCTTCCGTGTACTGGTATTACTCGTAAGAATACGAAATGTTGACAATCCTTTCTTTGCTAAGAAAATCGTAAAATCATGTCTAAGGGAGCACTGCGAAACTCTTGCAGCAAGTCTTGGTCTTGCATTTGGGCAACACTAATGTGAATGGTGACCTTGGCTTTGCTTGCATGTTGATGGTTAGGGTTAGCTTTCCTACTTGGGGCCACAGATAAGAATACTTCAGTGAAGCATTGATCTCATCAGTTCTATTCCTCGAGTTTTAACAGGAAGGATTTGCCGAAAATCTCCAAAAAAAAGCACTATTGACTTTTCATTACGATATCGTAGTGCTCGATCTACGGCCTCTACGATTTTTTTTATTTATCATTGTCCAATCAACGCAAACGATTAGACAGCAATCCTTAATAAAAACACTAACAGTAGTAAAGCCACAGTTGATAGTATTCTTTCTACAGCCACGGGCCGGTCCGACCCCCAGTCGAACCTAGTACCCCACTTTTGCAGAAAAGCAACGTCTGAACAGTGGAAATGTGTTATTTCCGCTTCATTTGTAAGAAGTGGCGGGGCGGCGCATGCGCGATTACCTGCGTCTACTTGCCTTAGCCGAAGCCGCGGGTAACTGGAACGGGGAATAGTACGTCACCCGCGGAGGCTGACCACGTGAGGGTGAAGCCCGATGGCCCGGGGCGTCATCGGGGATGGTACTCGAAAGGCTCAATGGTGATGGGGAGGCAAAACGGTGGGTTATGGGGCCACGCGGACGGAATGCAAGGCGTGTGTCCAGACCATGGCCTGCCAAAAAAATAAGTGCATGCTGCTTGCTCGTTTACCACCGTACACAATAAAACAAAAATCACTTTGAATGTGTCGCAGTTTCGTGTTATTGTACATCTCGGTGTTTTATTGCTTTATAAATCTATCGGGTTTATAAACAATGTGCATAAATCTATCGGGTTTTTAAACAAAGCTCTTCCCACGGAGAAGTAATGCAGCAGCAGTTTTCTGACGTAGTTACTTCCAAAGTTATTCTACGCTGACTCCTCATTTTGGTAAGATTGCTCTACTCAGATAAGTCTTTTCAGGGCTACCTGGGGACATGGACATCTATCATTTCAGCTTATATACGTCCCACTATTGGGCTCAAGCCTCGCCCGTAATGGAAGGGAAATTGACCTACTATATCACGCTGGTCAGACGTGTTTGTATAGAGTTTTGTTTCGAGTTTTCCTTTTCTTCCATAGATGTATGATATGTATGATGTCCTTCGTCGTTCGTTAGATGTGATTCGTCTCGTGGGTGATCGACCCACGGGTAAGAAAGCGGTTGGTGAATTGTATTCTAATTGCGCAACCGCACGGATAAATATATAATAAATGGCTTTCATTACGAAATAATTAATAAAAATGAAATTCTTAGTTCATGTCGCGTTTTAGTAGCGTAGAATATCTTCAGATGGTTATCTTTTATATTTTATAATAATGTCAAGGGATTTGAAAGACTGTAAAACAATAACATCATTAAAAGCAAAAGACTCAAACGAATGGGGCTATGACTGTTACAGGCCTACTCAAGGGTGTCATCACAGCGCTGATCACCTTCAAGTGCTCTGCAAGCTGCTAGAAACGTACTCTATGCTATCAACAGTGTATAAAATGTAAAAAAGTAAGCCCTCGCACATTATGCAGCAACCGGCGGCAGTAACAGCACTATTGCTAAAGTGACTGGTGTAGTAATGGGGCATGGTTGCTTCGGCGTGTACCTGCTCACGGTCGCAAGGAGGGAGAGCACACCGTCTAACCACTACTGCGATTGCGAGGTGGACACGGCGCTGCAGACGCTTAAAGTTTGCGTGGCCTGGGCAAAGCAGCGCCGTGCACTCGTCGCAATCATCGGTGCCAAACTGGCACTGTCGACTGTCGCAAAGACGATGTTCAATAGCGTCAGCGAACTCGGACTCGGTCGCCGCCTTATTTACTAAGTTCAAGAAGTTAATGTAGTAGCTTTTGAAAATATAGCGAAAAAATGATTTAAAGTTTTAAACTAAATTATAGCGCCATCTATTGCTCATTTAACAAACTAAATAAATCATGCATTTTATTAATTTATAGCTAATTTATATATTATTAACTAATTAAAACATTCTTTTTTATCACAAATAGTTTTAATAGTTATTTTGACTACCTGACTAATGATATGTATTATGTCAACTTTCCTTCAACTTTGAAGGAGGTTTGAGCCCAGCAGTGGGATGTATATGAACTGAATTGATGAAACTACTATATATTAAGTAATATAAATACTTTCCTTACACTATAGATAAATTAAATAATTGTTTTAAATTGAACCTTCTAGTGACATAAAAGGCGAGCCGTGATTTTAAAAACTTAAATGACCATAACTTTTTTTACAGACATCAGATTTCAATGAAACAAAGACTAAATGTTGCTCTGAATTGGGCTTAATCTTTTTATCAAAACTGCAAAACAATCCGTTCAGTAACTTCGGAGATTAGCGATTACAGACATACAGACACACAGACATACAGACAGACAAGAAATTCCAAAAAATGTTTTTTGTTTTCCGTTAGTGTTTTCTTACTGCCTAGATTCATTTTTTAATAAATTTATCAAATGTACAGACACGGGATTTCTACTGATTTATTATATGTATAGATATAGATATAGATAATGTAGACATTGTTACGATTTAGTACTTTAGCTTTTTATTTAGCATCCCTTTTCCTGCGGAAAATCTGTGGAGTTAGTCTGACCGACCGCATTCGTAACGACGACGTAAGAGAGCGAGTAGGTATGAAAGAGAGTATTGGTGTAAAGATGCGAAAGGGAATGCTCCGATGGTTCGGACATGTGGAAAGAATGCCGCACGAACGCCTGGTTAAGAAGATATACAATGCGAAAGTGGAAGGATGTAGGTACCGAGGGAGACCGAGACTAACCTACCTAGACCAGATCGGTCATGTACTGAAGGAAGGTGGAGTCAAGAGTCTCTGAAACCGGCGAGCGTGTATGAAGAGAATTATGAATGTTGAGGAAGCCAGTGAAGTATGCAGAGATAGAGTTCTCTGGCACTCTGTTCTCTCTGCCTACCCTGCAAGGGATATGGCGTGATGATATGTATGTATGTATGTATCCCTTTTCCGTTTATAAGTTTGATGTAGGTTTCATAAAAATAATATAGTCTCAAACTAAATCCTAAAAAAGCTAGCTTTAATGTATCTGCTAAACACTTGATTATTTTTTTAATTACAATTCATTTTTTTTTAATTAATATGTACTCTGCTTCCATCGTACATATTGTAAAAGTTACTGGCAATAGTTTTATGACCGGCCGCCTGCCTAATGTCAACCCTCCTTGGGAATGGAATTGTTGACCAAACAGCATCAGATGGAGTTGGCCCAGGTCCATGAAAACCTTAGTCGTCTTATTCATTTGATTCAATTTATTTGTATTTTTTTATTGCTTAAAAATACAATATATATTTCTCGGTCGGTCAGCCTAACTCCACAGATTTTCCGAAGAGATCGCATTTCGACCGCATTAATTTTACTTTCAAATTCTTTTCTGCATACCCAACTCTCGCTTCCATACAGTAATGTTGGGACAAGCGCTGCGTTATGTATTGCTACACGTGCCTTCTGGCTGAGGTGGTGACTACCAAGAAGTTGCCCCAACGCTCCGTTCACTCTATTTCCCGCATTCACTCTTCGCTCTATATCAGTGGTGTACCTTCCATCTCGGCTAAATCCACATCCAAGATATACAAATTCATCCACTTGCTCCAGTACATCATTACCTATTGTTACTCTTACATCCGTTCTGGCTTCATCTCTTATCAAGACACTCTATATTTACCACTATATGGTAACACGTTGAGAATATGTCATTGTCACTTCCTCTCTGAAAGTGACGAAAGCACTGCAGAAAGTCTCTATAAAAAATTCTATACTATAACCGGTTCGCCAGCAAGTAAATGAGAAAAGAGAAGTATTGAGTACTGATAAAGAATGTGATAATATGGAGGAAGTATTATTTATTTAATTTGAGGGTATATATCGGACTGGGATCCGGTCCAGCCCTTGGCTATTTTACATTGTATTTAAACTATTAGGTTCGAAGGGCATCACACTGGAGCTATTTCTTTCATGTACCATACTTTTTATATATATAAAAAAAAATGAAAAGAAATAATAAAAAACAAACCCGCTGAGTTTCTTGCCGGCTCTTCTCAGTAGTGGTCTAGTTCCGATCCAGTGGTAGTTTATTAGATTAAAATTAAAATGTTAATACTGACAATATGTAAGTGCCCTCACAGGGTTTATACATAATAAATGAATTTGAATATACTATATTTTTTACTCAAATTTGTAATCTTAACGCGTAAAAATTTGGGAATACCAAATTTTTAGATTACAAAGTATTACTATCCTTTACTTTGCCGTAGAAGATAAAAAATCAGTTACGAGAGCAGTGGACGGTACCACTCTCCTGAGAAAGTCAAACCTAACTCATCCCTAAACATAGCCAACTTGTCTGCTAAGTGTACTGCGATAATTCCATTATGCTACTTTAGTGAGCTGCTTAAAAAAATCTTAATAATTTGAAAAATAATAACTCATTTCTGTCTAAATTAAATATGTTATTAAAATTTTGTACTACCTTCCTCACATTTTATGATTTATATTTTATTTCTATAAATTACCACAAAATTACTTAAAATGTATTTACATACCTCAGACCTTAGTGTATTACGCTTCAGCTGTGCCATATGATTAAGGGATACATTTTACTCATTAACAAAATGTTCATCCCTACGTACATGCTTTTAAACCTCTTCGGACCTTTTCTCATTATCATCTCATTTTGGTACAGCTGTTAGGGAGTATTTTAGAATTAACAAAAGCTTTGTTAATTGCAGTGTTTACATACGCACGTATAGTATAACACTAGGGACGGACTTGAGAAATTGACGGATATGTGTCTTAATTTAATAGTTAAATGGGGCACACAAAATCGACTTACTTTCGCTCCCCATAAAACCTATCATCTCCTATTAAAAGGTAATTTGCAGTCAATGCCTCGCGTAAGATTTATTAATGCGATAGTTAAAAAGAAAGAATCGATGTGTTACCTTGGCTTGGTATTAGAAAAAAACTTCTCGTTCATTGAACATATTATGACTGTAGGTGAAAAGGCGAAACGGAATTTTTACGCACTCACTAGAATCTCCACGTCCACGTGGGGCCTACGTTTTAATACGCTTAAAATCATATATACAGCCACATATCTGGGGTGTATATGTTATGGCGCGCCAGCTAGGGCGGGCAGAACTACGATAGATGCAGCACGTCGTAAACTACTTCAAAGTCAACGATTAGCACTAATATTATTATGTAAGGCATACAGAACAGTTAGTACCGAAGCCTTGCCAGTGCTTGCAGGTTTACTTCCGGTCGACTTGGAGATACAAAGGCGCGCGTCAATGTATTATTCTACCAGGGAAAATATGAGCACCGATTTTCTTCTACCACGCGATCGTATTAAAATTACCAGACTTTTCGCACCGCAATCCGTCGTGTACGAAAAGCTCCTGACCGAATGGCAGGAAAGGTGGGACTCATCAACTAAGTGTCGTCATTTATATCTTTTCTTCCCATCTATTCGAGATCGTTTAGAGAAAATATGGTTGGAAATTGACCACTTTGTAGCACAATTCCTTACTGGTCATGGGAATTTTAGAGGTAAATTATTTTATTTTAAACTTGTAGCTTCACCATTTTGTCAATGTTCTACATCTAATTGCGAGTTTGAGCAAACAGCTCACCACATCCTCTGGGAGTGCAGTCTTTGGCGTAGCGAGCGCGATCTCATGTTAGACAGTCTGAAAATCCCGTCTGGGGTAGTATATTATACAGACCTTGTATCAACTCGAGAAAATTTCCGTGCGTTCAGGCGCTTCTGCCATACCTACTGTTGCAAACAATGTTAAGGCTCAAATATAGGCCCCATAAGCATTGCCATATCCGTGGTGCTGTACTGCTGCGCTTCACGTATCAGTACATCCTCTTATCTATTGGCCTATTAGCCAATTTTTGGTTCATGTCTCCCGCTTTGCATAGGAGGGAAGTGAAATTTTTTTCTCAACTCCCCCTGTTTTTCTTTTCTAATTAAATTTATTGCGGGTTCCAAGACAGTTAAAAGCGTTTCCCGGGACTTCCCGAGGGTCAAACCTCGGTGTCTTATATGGAGACCATTGTGGATCCTGGCTTACAGGAGTTACAGTGGTGGAAATGTGTGGTGGGATTAGTCCCAAAAATACGTACGTATAGTACTACTGTGTTTTTAAAGAACATTCACATTCTATCGTTAATTCTAACTAAATAAAAATTGTAGTTTATTCCTAAATGAATTAACATCGAGTATTAGTTTTCCTTTCCGTGTGGTGACAGAGTAAGAGTACAATTCACCACCCCCTCCCTATCTTACCCGTGGGTGATCGTCAGAGATGACTAAGAGATTTAAAACGCATATAACATATATGCAAGAGAAGGCAAACTCGAAAAAAACCCTATACAACACGTCTGACCAGCGTGGTGTAGTAGGTCAATTTCCCTCCCATTATTGAGGAGGCTCGAGCCTAGTAGTGGGACATATATGAGCTGAAATGATGATGAAATGATGATTAATTTACCATCATAATCTCATCATCTCAACCTATATGTGTCCCACTATTGGGCTGGGGCCTCCTCCATAATAGGAGGGTAATTGACCTACTATACCACGCTGGTCAGACGTGTTGGTATAGGGTTTTATTTCGAGATTACCTTCTCTCGCATAGATGTTATATGCGTTTTATATCCCTTAGTTGTTTCGTACGATCACCCACGGGTAAGATATGTGGTGCTGAATTGTATTATTACTCCATCACCACACGAAGTTAGTTTACCGTTATTAAATAATTATTATAGGAACTTAAGAAATTCATAATATTTTCAGTAATTTTTTCATTTATAAAAGAGAATATTCCAATTAAATACATTTTTTATTAGATACATATAAAACTTTGAGTATTGGGTTTATATAAGAAATAGGTAATTAATATTTTTGAGGAACTTATTTTAAGTATTACATATATATCATTTTGCTTGTCTATTACTAATATGACTTATTAAATAATTGATAACAGATACGCGATCAAAGCTGTATATCGCATCATTTGGATATGTATAGGGTTCAGGATTATTTTTTCTTTTTCGTCTTCGTTATTTCATTTACCTCTTATTAGTCAGGTTTTCTCACTGTCCCATACTGGTCAGGTGGGTTTACATATGGTTTTGTTATTTTTTTTCTTTTCTTGCAGTATTTTTCTGTTAAAGTCACAAAGTCCCGTTTTTATTTTAATTTTAATATCTAACAACTAAGTTAATTTTAACTTTACATAACATCAATGAATTATTTACATAACAATAATCAATCCTGTTATTGATCGCTATAGATTGTCTTCTTTTTAAAGTGGCGTTATAGAATTTCGATTACTTCCATTTAGATCAACAGTTTGAAGAATTAGATGTCTATATTTGATGAAAAGGATCATTCAATTTTTTTACGACATTTACCATAAAGGAAGTGGTGGTGAATTATATTTCTCCTAGAACGTTATAAAGGACCTGAATTTCTGGGGATTTCAAAATATAAATTATTTTGAAATCGCCTGATAAAGCTATTGACAAATAAATGTTATTATAATTTCCGTGTAGTGACGGATTAAGAATACAATTCACCACCCTATCGATGACTAAGGGATATAAAACGCATATAACATGCAAGAGAAGCAAAACTCTTCTATACCAATACATCTGACCAGCATGGTATGTCGAATTCCCTCCCATTATGATAGAGGCTCGAGCCCAAGAGTGGGATATAGGAGCTGAGATGATAATATTAAAGTAACTTTTCATATAACTTATAACAAGTAACATCACTCACTTGGTAATCATTTAATTTTCAAGTCCACTGAAATATCTTTTACTTTCACACTCGACCGATTTGCCACAGACGTTCAAACAACTTCAAAGTCAGGGCCTTATTGATGTTCACTTAAATCACTTCCATTTAATTAAGTAATGCTTAAATATGTCCAATAAATATTCTTTAAATTAAGTTTTGGCTATCTTAAAATATACCTTCCTACGGCTATATTTTTATGCGATATTTATTATAGTAAATAGCTATTATTTTAAATTAAATTAACATTAAATTACTTCGATTATAAAAAAGCTTTCGACTTAGTAGATCATGATATATTGCTTAAAAAGTTGGCTGCAGTTGGCTTCACTCCGCATCTTCTCCATTTTTTTATTAACTATTTAAGCGATCGGATGCAGTATGTTGAATATGCTGGCCAAACTTCAGATACATATTATACCTAGTCTGGTGTAAGCCAAGGCAGTAATTTGGGGCCTTTGTTGTTCATTTTAATGATAAACGATCTGCCACAATCAATAAAAAATGCAAACTGTATATTATTTGCAGACGATCTCAAGCTATTTTTTGGTATAAAAAATCTTCAAGACTGCCAACTTTTACAAAATAATATTACAAATATAGTAGCCTGGACTAAAGATAATCGATTACAATTTAATATACAAAAAAGTCAAACAATTACTTTTTCTCGCGCAATAAGTCCCATTATGTACAACTACAAAATTAATGGAGTTGAAATGACTAAAGCTACTGAGGTTAGAGATTTGGGAGTTGAGTTTAACACTGAACTAATTTTTCGTAATCATATCATTAAGTGCTGTAGAAAAGCATATAGAAATTTAGATTTTATGCTACGTACTGTTCGTGGATTTACTAATATTATAGCGATTACAACATTATATAATGCTTTAGTCAGGAGCCAACTAGAATGTAATGCAATTATATGGGATCCACAGGAAGGTAAATATAGTCTCATGTTGGAGCGAGTACAAAATAAGTTTTTGAGGTTTTTATATCTGAGACAGTATGGTGTATACCCATATTATCCGCTGATGTATCCAACTCTATTTATTCTGGGTATGGTTGGATACAATGAACTAAAGGTCAGGTGATATCTTGCACTCGCTTCATATTTGTCCAAATTAATAAGGGGTAAGATATATAATGCTGATATTTTACAGCGGGTGGGTCTATATGTACCTGATAGGTATGTGTGGCAAAGACGACGACCACGCCTGCTAGCAGTGCCTCGCGCCCGTACAAACCTACTGCTTGAGGCGCCACTGTTACGTGCACTTCAAACTATAAATAGTGTTTCTGAAAAAATAGACATATTTTGTTGTTCTCTGAATGAATTTACAAAAACCGCTTTACATATCATATGTTACACAAATAATTAAAGTTTATTTGATAAAAGATTTATAAAATGTTATATGTTATAATTATAACTTATTTTTTGTTACCACGCTATTGCATTAGGCAAATCCTGTAATGATAGTTGTGTGTATGATAAATAAATAAATAAACATTGCTGTGTGGTAAAGGCTACGGATATTAACAACTTTTGATTGCTCGTGGATATGATATAAGACGACTAAGAGTTTTATATAGATCTGGGGCAACTCCATTTGATGCTGTTTGATCAACAATTACATTGCCAAGGAGGGTTGATGTCGGTCAAGCGTCCGGTCACAAAACTATTGCCAATAATTTTTGCTATATATACGATAGAAAGACTACATCTTCCATTAGTTCACCGTCATTCACTGTTGGACATATATCTCTCCATTTAATATCTTAATCGCCTGAAAATCAGGTTAACGATCGTATTTGGTGTAATTAACGAGTCAAGAATACAAGGACTACTCCTTGTATTCTTGACTCGTTACGACGTGGGTAAGTATGTTGACTTTGTTTGAAATTGAAAGCTAAATTATGTACGGTAAAAGTTTATATATAATAAAAAAAAAATCACTTACTAGTAAAATAATTATTTATAATTATTAATCCAAGTGTTAATTTCTTAAGTTTGGCGAATTATAATGGGTTACTTTAGCACTAAGTGTGAAGTCTTATCTATTATTATTAAAGTTAAAACTTTGCTAGCTTACAAAGGCTTGAGCATAAGTTAGAAACTAAGAGGCTCAAAAAGTCAAAAGGTGAAAATTTACGCAACATATTTTAGTTCAAGTAGAAATTTCAATGTATATATTTCAAGTTTTAGAAAATTAATTAATTTGATATAATTGAATTAGAAACAATAGTAAAATTCGTTCATCTGTACATTTTGGATGTAAGATTTGAAGAATTATCTTTTAGCTCGCTTTAAACAATTTTATTAACAGAAATATTAATAAAATATGAACAGAAATATTAATAAAATATAACAAATATTAATAAAATATTAAGCGTATCTTTTAAAATTAATATTATTTCAAATTTTATTTCAGTTCTTATAACTATTAGTGAAAATTGATCAAATTTAATGTCTTTAAAAAAATTACTTTACAGATGGCGTAATGGTTAAGATAATGATCTGCCGTACCAGTGCCGAGGGTTCGATTCCTACGCAGGACAATGCATTGTACGATTCACAAAGTATTGTTCTGAGTCTAGGTGTAATTTGTCTGCATTAATTGCATGTTTGTAAAATTCCCCGCCATACGAGGGTTATTTCCTTAGTGCAGTCTTTAAAAAAATCTTCTAGAATTGTTCAGCCTTTCATTGATAATTGATGAATATATATAAATCTATCCCATGACATGCCACATATCGCGGTTATTCTATGGTGACACATTTTGCAAGCGAACTGTTGATCACATGCAGGTATTATATGTTAACTAGATGAACGCTGCTGCCAATTCTCAAGGCAATTCCTCATCCGATTTTCACAATGGCCACGAATAAGCAATCGGTGCCAAGCCCTAAACAAAATTATAAACAGCTCAGGTATTTACTATAATGAAATTCCTACACTATACATACCAATCCCGACTTCAGACCTATCAATAGATAGCACATACAAATGATAGTATTTTAAGTTATTTTGTACTTTTCCGTTTTTGAAGTCGGGTTTTTTAAACGTAGTTTTTATTTTTTACTTTTTAGTGTTACAGACACATAGATTGTTCTATTAGTAGCGGGGCTTGAGCTACTCGTTCATTTGTCGCACTCATACTTAATGTTAATTTTAGACTTACATGGTTTTCTCATGGATGTCATTGTCAGAACTGGACCAAATTAAAATGGGACCATACGGGAAGCACTAGCTTTCAAATAAAAAAAGAATCATTAAAATAGATTTACCCAGTCGAAAGTTATGAGGTAACAAACATAAAAAAAAAAATACAGACGAATTGAGAACCTCCTCCTTTTTTGAAGTCGGTTAAAAAGATAAATTATTGTGCATACATTATTTTACATTGACTCTTTTCTGTTTATTGCTGTAAGTACAAAATCAACAATATTAAGTTCTTAGGTTCGAATTTAGGTTAAAACAAATTATGAAGTTGTACCTTTCTGAAAAATTTGTATAGCAATAGAGAAGTAATGCAGTTGGTTGGAGCTATACGTTCACCTTCTGCCACCTCGAACATTTTGTATAGAAACTGATATTGGAAAAGAGTTGACTATAAATAAAATCCACCACTTATAGTTCAATATACTTCACAGTTAAAAAAGGATGAAATATTTCCAATGTAGGACCAACGTAGAATAGGATATATGGAAGTTCTTACTTATGATAGGCAGTCTTCAGTATTTCAACGTGTAATCTTCCGTAGAACCTTAAATATTGATTTGACACATCGTCTCTAAATGAGGCATCTTTAGAGCAGTTTATAAAACTCTTAGTAGTCTTTTATATTTATCATCATCACAGCCCATAAATGCCCCACTGTTGGGCTCGGACCTCCACCGTAATGAGAGGGAAATTAACCTACTATACCGCGCTGGTCAGACGTATTAGTATAGGGTTTTGTTTCAAGTTTTCTTCTCTTGCATAGACGTTATATGCATTTTATATCCCTTAATCGTCTCGTACGATCATCCACGGGTAATATATGGGTTGGTGAAAAGTATTCTTACTCCGTCACCACACGGAAAATTCTTTTATATTACCCACGATTAATAACAGGGTTACTAGTATTTGAAGACTCTACTAAACATCACTAATATAATAAAACAGATCAATCCAATAAGCGGATTACATACACTGTTATTGAACTAATTGAATAGTATGCAATGCAAATATCGTTCAAGTTTATTGTTTGCCAAACACATCTCTAAAACTCTATATCATCAATTTTCATTCAACGTCACGGCTTAATTAAAACACTTAACGTCGTTGACTATGTTTGAAAAGGTCCCTGGCTGTAGCATATTGGCAATTCATTAGCGAGTATTACTCAGTTCCGTGTTTAATCGCTATCAAAACATTATGTAAATATTAATTAGCTAAACGTATATTAAATATTTATTTTTATTTATTTTAGCAACAGAGAAATTGTTAGTTTTTCGGTTGTATAACCAAGCGTGGTAGTACTTTGCTCTTATAGAAAATAGTTTAGAATAGTTACCAATTTCCTACTGTCTTTTTTGTTGCTTTTGGTAGCAGACTAGCAAATAGTCTATATGATGGTGAATGGTAAGTCACGTATAAAGGTCTCCGCAATACTAGGTCTAACTAGGTCTCTGCCTATTTTGAACATTTGGACCTCCGGAACTACATTTTTTTTAAAACAACACCTAGCACTTAAGAATTAATTCTTCTATTGCGAGGAACTTTAACATTAAATTTAACTAACATAAATGGGTGTAATAGGTAAAATCTGCGTATACCCAGGCTAACTAACAATTTTTGGATCGTACAAAGTATTTTTCTATGTGGAAATCGAACTAACGACATCGGCACGGTAGGTCGGTAGCTTAAAATCTACGCCATATATACGGTCGGCTGTAACTTACTAAATAAAAAGCAGTAGCGTATTATTACTATTCTTACTTTCCCTGAACGAGTCTTTACATTTTCGGCAATAAATAGAAAACTATCAATAGTTTAGACCTAACAAGTGTTAGAATTTTCCCACCAATCTAATATATCATCCCGTTGACTTTTATTGAGAAATAATCTTATTAGTCAGCGGGTTGTCGATTTTAGGTGATATTTAAAGTTTTTTTTATTGCTTTTCGTGGCAAACAAGCATTTAGCACACCTGATGGTAAGTGTTACTGCCACCCATGGACTTTTGCAATACCAAGGGTATAGCTAGGAGGCTGCCTACCAACACAAATCCCAAACCCACCCAGTTCGACTTCCGGCTTTCTCGCTCACCGAACGAAGCGCAATAGCACATGTCCATTATTCAGACGTCGATCTTCTATGAGAGTGTAGTACTACTCTGGATAGAAAACTGTCAACAGCGTGGTCCTACCACTAAAAAAGTTTGCCAGAAGAGTGCTATGTATTCCTCTGGTGATTCCACAGATAGATATAAATAGTCTTACAAAATTAGCATATGTTGCGATGTAGATTTTAGTCTCATTTAAAAAACCTACAGTTGCTTGTTAGCCCTGTTTTATTAATAGTCTTTTGCATTCAATATCGTCCTGCTCTTATTTCAATTACTTGAGATCACACACGGGTACTTATAGTAAAAGTTTAGACAATAGTTTTATGGGGTGAAACCGACTGCGTGAGGGCAACGTATCAGCAATACTGTTGTTTGCGGAGGCAACGATGGGGATAATATTCAAAAAGATTACCCGTAGGGCCGGTCACGGATGTCAAGAAGTCTAATGTTGATAGGGAGGCAATACGATGAGTTATAGGGCCGCATGTCGCTCTTTCGTCGTCTCGAATGGAATATACGGGTCTACCTATAAAATAAAAGAAAAGATTTATATATATGTACATGATTTGAATTGAACCTATTGGACACAATATTACTGTTTCATTCATGATAGCAACCTACTTAAGGATGACATAGTAAAATGGTTTATTCAAGGTTAAGACAATTTAATTTATTACTCATATTATAATAAAATCTGAATGACCGGTATTTTCTTCTAGAAGATATATCTAAATATAATAAAAATAATTACAAAGATAAAAAGAAAAGCAAAAAAGGTAACTAAGGATTCCACTCGAGTTCCGGTTTGTCTGCATTTGAATGCTCGATTTTCCACCTAAGCTACGTCTATTCTTAATAACAGTATCAAAATTCACCTTCATATTCTAATAGTTTTCAGGGAACGAAAAATAATAAATAGATCTTTTAATCGAATTAACCCCCATGCATGCTAAATTTCATGAAATTCGTTGGTGCCGTTTCCGAGATTCAAATTATATATAAATATATACAAGAGTTGCTCGTTTAAAGGTATTAGATAGATAAATGCTGTAGACATCTTAGCTGTATCAGTTGATAAATGTTGAATTAAGATATTTATTTCGAAATTTCCTTCTATTGTTATAATATGGTTCTAACTACGTCCTTTTATAGTCTCTGTTCGAGCGCCTAAATTACATTCTATCGTCGTCGTCAATAGTATCTAAATTACGTTTATACATTAGTTCATGTTGTACATTACTTATTCTTAAGGCGTCGCATAATTGTCTGTAGACATAACTTTTTCAAATAATCATTATAATTACTTTTCTCTCATCGCTGCTACTTGTAACTAGTGCTCTTAAGTCAAATATACGAAATAATCAGAAATATCAGAGTTTCACTAAAGAAATTTCATACTTGTGCCTAAACCGTCTTTAAAGGAGTCGTACGGGAAAGAGAGTGGTAATTATTTTTTTTTATAATGCCATCTCGCTTTTAGGAACTAATAATTGTATTTCGGGGGACTTTACAAACATACAGTTAACATACACCAACTATATACAACTACACCTGATACCGTCTGGTTAAACATTACAGTCCCAAGTTGACGAAAGGTAGGCGGCCGCTTATTAACCTATAGGTAATAACTTTTGCAGTATGTAACTATGGAAGATGATATGATATGTACATATTGCGTCGACGTCGATTGATAGGGGTAGAGTAGGATAATGATGATAATGAATTAATAAATTTCACCCAGACTCAGAATAATAATTTGTGAATAGCGTAATGTATTATTCTACTTGGGAATCGAACCCGTGACAATGTAATTATATCCTGTTTCCATACCTATAAATAATATAGTCTCACTTGCTGATCAACTCACAGCCATCTCTTTAATTTTTTTTTAAAAAGTGGGACGAGGGATGCATCATCATCATTACAGCCCATATATGTCCCACTGTTGGGCTCGGGCTTCCTTTGTAATGGAAGGGAAATTAACCTACTATACCACGCTGGTCAGACGTGGTGGTATAAGATTTTGTTTTGAGTTTTCCTTCTCTTGCATAGATGTTATATGCGTTTTATATCTCTTAGTCGTCCCTTACGATCACCCGCGGATAAGATAGGTGGTGAATTGTATTCTTACTCCGTCACCACACGGAGGTGGTGATAGACTTTACAAACATGCAATTAACGCAGAAAACTTACACCCATACTGAAAACAACAATTTGCGAATCGCACAAAATATTGTCCTGTGTGGGAATGGAACCCACTGCACTGGCACTTAAGGCGGTATCTTAACCATAACGCCATTTGTGCATTTAAATATTTTTTTTGATTCAATATTTATCCTTTCGTTCTGTTCTCATTGATAATTTTAAGTTATTGATAGGTAGAAGATATTGTATTATAATATAATAAATCAATTAATACTTGTCTCTTAACAACGGTTAACCTATTTCTTCTGGCAGTTTCGCTGGACATAAAGAACGCCTTCAACAGCCTCCCGCATGAGACGCTAAGGGAGGCACTCCGATATCATGGAGTGCCTCCTTATCTCTGGAGGCTGTTGGAAGCGTACCTCGAGGGAAGGCACGTACTCTGGGAGGGGGGCGACGGGCGCATTCATCGTCATTGGGTGGAGTGCGGCGTTCCATAGGGATTGGTTCTTGGCCCGATCCTGTGGAACGTCGGATTCGACTGACTCCTACGGGGTCGGCTTGCTATGCTGATGATACCCTCGTCACGGTGAGGAGGCCTGACTTCCTGGGGGCTGCTCGATTGGCAGAAGAGGGGGTTGCGCTCGTCGTGGGCCGGATCAGCATGTTGGGCCTGAGGGTCTCGGTGGAGAAAACCGAGGCCCTCCTATTTCATGGCCCGGGTCGAGGTCCTCCCCGAGGAGCACACATCAACGTGTCTGGGGTTGCTGTGCCGGTGCGGGCCCAGATGAAATATCTGGGTCTGCACCTTGATTCTAGGTGGCGTTTCAGGCCGCACTTTGTCCAGCTCGTTCCGAGGCTCGTCAAGATAGCCGCGGCGTTAGGTAGGCTTCAGCCAAACACAGGCAGTCCTGGGTCATCCTGTCGGCGTTTACACGCCGGAGTGATGCGGTCCATGGCGCTGTATGGTGCCCCTATTTGGACGGACTCTCTCACCGTCCGCAACAGGGCCCTTCTGCGACGCCCTCAGAGATCCATGGCGGTGAGGGCTGTCAGGGGCTATCGTACGGTGTCATGGACCGCAGCAACGTTGCTGGCGGGTGGCCCACCTTGGCCACTTGTGGCCGAGGCCCTGGCTGAGGTCTACCGGCTCCGCGTTGCGGCGCGGGCCGATGATGAGCAAGTCTCCGTTAGGAGACTGGGCAGAGTACTGGAAGTTGCCCGAAGGGGAGTCACTCGGCGGTGGAGAGAAGATCTGGAGTCCCCCGTAGCAGGGCGGGGGACTGTGGAGGCGGTTGCGCCACATCTCCACCGCTGGATTAATAGAAGGCACGGCAGCCTAAGCTTGAGGATGGTGCAGGTGCTTACCGGGCATGGGGTCTTTGGTAAGCACCTGGACAGAATTGGAAGAGAAGGGGCCCCAGGATGTCACGAGTGTGGTGCGCCAGTAGATGATGCGCGTCACACTCTGGAGGTATGCCCTGCCTGGGGGCCCCAGCGCCACGTCCTATCGGCGGTCGTTGGGAGAGACCTGTCGTTGTCGACTATCATCTCGAAGTCTCGTCTGCTTGACAGCGACAGGTGCTGGTCGTCGATGGCCTCCTTTTGCGAGGCCATCATGAAAAGGAAGGAGGCCGCGGAGCGGGAACGCGAGGCGCTTGCGTCAGCTGACTCACTTCGCCGCCGGCGACCGGGGAGGAGGAGGCGCCGTTATGCGCACCTCCTCCCACCGCCTTGAGGGACGATAGGACGTGGCTAGAAGACCAAGTGTGGGGGTGCCGGGGATCGAATGTCAGTAAACGATCTCTTCGGCTCCCCGTAAAAGCGCGGAAGGGGCCGCTGTGGTTTTAGTGGCTATACCGGTCGGGTCCCAGCTGGCCGGTGAGTCCTACACTCCCCCCCGTCCGTCACCGGCGGGGGATAGCGCGTACATGCGTTTCCACAGTGATAAAAAAAAACAGAGAGTTAACCTATTTACAAATATGTTAATATTAATGGAGTTCCCATATTAATTTTAGCATTAAGAGACCTTTCCAAGTGGTTACTGCCGGCATTTTCTATTATAATATGAGGCTGTTAGAACCAGAGTGGCCTAACTACAAGAACCATGTTTTACAATATGGAAGGAATTAAAATTAAATTAAATTTAATAGATTTGAACTTAAGCCGAAAATGTACTTATAATTGTTTATTATTAAGCTCTTAACAAAAGTTCAAAAAGGCAGTCGTTTGTTAAGAGCTTATAAACAATTTTAGGCCGCTGTGGTTTTATAGATTAACATTTTTTGATGACGAAATTGCAATTAGGTTAAAAGTTGCAAAAATGCAGTTAAGCCACTCTGGTTCTAGCAGGCTCATATATGAGACGTCTCACCAAGTGCAGTGAGTGGGTGTGCTCTTTTCTTAAAATGCTGATATGCCAGAATTTGAATTTCATTTAAATTTATATTGATTTTTTGTTACTATGAATGTGCTTTAACTTCGATGCTAGAATTTTGGCAAAAGAAAGAGGATTCTATTATAAATATTCTTGTAAATGAGTTAATTCTAATGTAACTGCGGATTTATTTTTTGGAATATATACTGATCTAGGTATGGTTGTTAGAACTACATTTTACCGGTTTCGGATTCGATTAATTATTTCGGATTATCCAGCTTTTTTAGTTTTGGTTATTGGATTCAGAGTATTGTAAAAGGGAAATGTTAAATTTGGTGACTATCGTGCCCTTTTTGTTTACGTTCAGGATGTTGTTACTTTAGCTGGTTGAAAAAAACCTGTCGTAGTGTTCTCACACCGACAATATTTCCTTTCTTTTTTTTTGCGGCTTTCTATGGTTCGGTCATACCATCATCCGTCCAGGGTGACAGATGAAGTGGCACGCGATTTCATAGACCCGCTCGACACCATGTGAGTGGACTACCGTAACCCGGCCTTTGTCCCGACTAGAAATTTTTTCGTCTTCCTTAGCAGGACCGGACCGGGCATGCTCGATCTGAACCAGATAAGGTATGTAACGCAGAAGATATATCTGGACCCGATCAGGAAAACCTTATCGGGTCCAGATCAGGAACTCCTGATCGGGTCCAGATCAGGCAATCCTGATCAGGTCCGGATGAAATTTTACTGATCGGAACCAAATCAATCATCTGCGTTATATATCTTGCCTGATCCGAAACGAGTATGCCCAGTCCGGTCCTTTTAAAAAACATGAATATCTTAAAGAACATGTTTAATAGATAAAAATATAAATTAATATATGACGTAGGCAGCGAATGCAGTGCTATATTCTTATCATAGAGAGTCCCAGTGAGTCGTTCCAATTAGGGCGCCACCACCAGATGCTAACGACTTCAACTGTCACCTAAATTTCTCATTCACGACCTGATCGATCTGTTTTGATCTGATTCGATAACAACTAATTTAATATTAGGCGATGTCATTACGCTTCGGAGAATCTTAACACCGCGATTCAGATAATGACGTCATTTTACTAACGCCATCAATTTATTATGACCCAAAACATTAAATGTTAGAACGGTTGTTACAATATATATTTATTTCTATCTATGTTTTCAAATGTACCTATTATTTATTTTTGTTTTTACTTTAAATATAAATTATTTTTATATTATTAATTAAACATTATTATTATTATTAAATACAAATGATTAATTAAAGATTTCAGATTAATCTCCTCTGATGCAAATAAAATTTACACCGTGGCATAAATATGACAATCATGATATGATATTTTCTTGAATTTTGATTGATATATTTTTTGTGTTATGAAAACTGTTTCTGGTCCTGATATACTACATGCCTTACCATATACTTGATTATATTTTACATCAGGCTGTCCTTATTTGGTATAGACCTGGTCCTGATCCGGAATGCCTTACCATACTTGATGATATTTCACATCAGGCTATCCTTATTTGATCCTGATCGGGTCCTGATCCGGTATGCCTTACTATAGTTGATGATATTACACATCAGGCTATCCTTATTTGGTCCTGACCTGGTCCTGAACCGGTATGCCTTACCATACTTGATGATATTTCACATCAGGCTATCCTTATTTGGTCCTGATCTGGTCCTGATCCGGTATGCCTTACCATACTTAACGTTATTTTACATCAGGCTATCCTGATCAGGACCAGTCCTGGTCCTGCTAGGGTTTGCCGGATCCGGCATGCCTCATTCTATCCTGATCGGGTCCAGATACATGATCTGGTTGAACCATACTTTTTTTCTAGTCGAGGTCTTCGGTGACCCTTTTTTTTCCTTTTTTTTCTCTTGCAAGGTGGACCATGGATGTGGTCGCGCCCCGAAAAATCGGTCCAGGGCGATAAGAAGAGGCGGCGCGCATCCCCATGAACGCACCCTGCAAGCACCTCTCTTCGCCGTGCGAGCGGGCCACCGGAACCCGATCTTTGTCTTCGGTGGCCCGCCCGGCGGTTTACCCTCACGCGGTGACCTCGCGTCGGGTGACCGGATAATTCCCTGGTCCGATCCCCCGAAGCCTCGGTTAGGGCGGCATCAGGCACCACACCGACCCTCATCAATATTATTCGAAATATTTATATCGGATTCGGTTACGGTTTCGGTACGATATGTTTTAATTTTAGATAATCTCTATTTTCGCTTATGATCACGGAACTCCATTTCTAAGATATTCCATAAACTTGAAGTTTATAATAAAATTTGCGTAGTTATATCAATTTGATTTAATAATAATAATAATAATAATAAAAACCTCCGGGCCAGTCGTTACCTCACCATGAGGCTAACGCAAAACTCGGAGGAACATTATACGGCTTCCTAAGTTCTTTCGATATAAAAAAAAAAATGTATCACAAGATTTACAGGAAAGCCAATAAACCGCAGGGCAGCTTGTGGCGAGCTGAATGTAAGTGGCGACACTGCGGTCCCGAATACTCCAGAGAGTCGATCAGGGCCTCGTCTCCAGCTGGCCTTCATTGGCTGGCTAGAGTGGAAACCGAAGAGTGCCCGAAGGACTCTCAGCTCTGGCTTGCCTTAAACAGCTGGTCAGAGAGGGGTCGCCAGAGCTATATGCTCGGGGGTGGAAGTGTCATTTTCAAGGGCATAACTACGGGGAAACCATGGCTCTGTTTATCACAGACTCAATGGTGAAACCGGCGCCGCACCGCTCGACACCCCTAGCCACTTGCACCAATGTTGCCCCCTGTTGCCCGTATGGCTTGTGTGCCTGTGGCGACTGTTTAGGGGGCCCATTCAGTGAGTTGGCGAGTCACCGTCTGCCACCGTTCATCTCTCAATATGGGTTTGAAGGCAGACGACAGTTAAAAATTCATAGATTTAAGATGAACCAGTCCACTAAGCACCCACTCCCATAATCAGATATTAGCTACCATAATCACACAATAGTTTTACACTTACCGCTGGCAGTCCACGTATGTTATGTGCAGACGTGGAATGTCATCGGTAGGTGTCCCATTCCAATATTTAGATTAAATTTCTCTAAAGGCCTCTGCGTGTTGGATCCATATCCCTATGTAAGCCTACCAAAGGACCGGGTATCTTACCTACGGAAGATCCCGTGAATAAATGGAGATACAAAAATAATAATAATAATTTATTTATATCAGACATCAGAGATCCATAGTATTGTTAGTAACTAAACTTAACCTATGTTAGATCATGTTACAATCTTAAAAATAAGTAATAATTAAATAATAACAACAGTATTCGAAAACTGATAGAACAGTGTCCTATGCCATCAATATCCGAACACAGTGTTTAAAAAAAGGGCTGTCCCATTTAGAGGCTAGGGTCCTTAGAATGGTGTTGGTGCTCGCACAGGTTCTGCATAGCAGCGACGCAATTTTTTTTCGCATACAGGCATGAAACCCGTCAGTGCGCGCTTCGACGAACATACCAGATGCGCTACAGAATCGCGGGAGCCTCAACAGTAACCTAAAGGCATTGTTATATTGGACGCGAAGGGTGTGGACCGATTTTTGAGTATATGTGGACCATAGACCACTCGTATAAAAAGTTTGGCAAAAAGACTTGGACAAAGTAATTTTGACTTCCCGCGAGCATCAATAAAACCTACGGACCAACATGTTAGCTCTCACGGTCAACGCCCTTCGTTCCCTCTCTATATCCAGCTCATCGCTAAGATTTTCAGAGACGACATGTCCCAAATACTTGAATTGGGTTACCCGTTTTAATGCAGTCCCACATAGCATCACTGACGGTACCTCTGCTAAGTTTTTGCCCCTAGGTACAAATACCATGAACTCACTTTTTTGCACATTATAATGTAACCCGTGGCTTTCAGCATACTTTTCACATATACTCAATAGTTTTCTAAGAGCACTAATAGATGGTGCCAGCAGCACCATATCGTCAGCATAACTAATATTATTGATACAAGTACCATCAATATAGCATCCAATCGGTTGTCTGCTGAGACCATCTATTAATTCATTGACGTAAAGGTTGAAGAGGTGGGGAGAGGTTACTCCCCCTTGCCTCACTCCACATTCCAACCCGTATGGATTAGAAAACTCCCCAGACCATTTTACAACATTAATTTGATTGGCGTACCAATACTCAAAAATAGAACATATCCCTTTGGGCAAACTTGTATCACGGAGCTTTCGCCACAGTATGTCATAACATACTGTGTCAAAAGCCCGCGAAAGATCTAAAAAACAAGCATAAACCGGCGTCTTTCTGTCCGTGTAATATCTAGTTGTATATTTAAAGCTCATTATAGCACTCTCGGTGGACAGACCCGGTCTGAAACCGAACTGCCCATCATGTATTTGTAGGTGCTTTGAGAGGTGTTTATCAAGAAGCCGGTCCAATACTTTAGCTATAATAGTAGCCAATGATATTGGCCTATAATTATTTTTATCTGAGATATCACCCGTTCTATTTTTGAGTACTGGCACCACTATAGTTTTTATTATTTAAAATATAAAAAAAAAAAATATTATTTAAAATATATTATTATTTAAATATATTTAAATATAATATATATTATTATTTAAAATATAAAAAAAAAAATTAACACTGCTTGTTTGTGTGCCTTCACTAAATTCTTCAATTGATGACGTTTTCAATTGTGTGTGATAAAATCAATCCACATATACACCTATTCGCTAATAGTTTTCATTTAACCCTGAGATGATCTTTATTCATTTTTGTTATCAAACTTACAATTGCTTGTATAAAGATACCGATAAAATTTTCTCCGTTTGGATTTTTTTACCTTTTTTTTATAAAACATCACCCCGCACTAATGAAATAATCCTTGTATAGCGGGGTACATTACAAACATGTAATTAACATAGACAAATTACACCCGGACTCAGAACAATACCTTGTGATTCGCACAAACTCTACAACACCCACAGCACTGGTATGAAAGGTAATCACGGAAGGTTAATATAACCACTATGCCATCTCTTTTTCTTGTATCCACAATCATAATTTTAGGATCTAAATATTTATAATAACTAGACGACTATACTAGAGGTTGTTACTTCGTATCATCTATAGTTTATACGAGTATGATGAGAATTTCTGATTAACGACATTGATATGTCTAATTCAAGTCTACTACTACTACTACTACGCATTTCAATTACAGGCATTTAAAGGGCTAAACTGATTTTAACGTAACTTTTACTGGTAAATTGAATCGAATGTTTTAAAGAGCATTTTAGCTAGAATTAGAGTTATTAACAAAAAAAAAAGAAAATTCACGAGAACAATTCTTTATTAAATAGGCAAATAATGTTTGTATTACATTGATAACAATTGACATTAAGGTTTGATTTGATTAACACATTCGAAGTAAGTCTAAAAAATAGAGAAAATAAATACAAGGCCAAGTAACTGAATTATAAAGCAAGTGAGATAAAACCCAAAGCGTTATTTGTAAATAAAATGGTCTAGTACTGGTGTAGTAAATACGAAAATGTGTGTGAAGCCTTTAATACCAAACTATTTATTTCGAATTCGGGAATACAGTGATCGTAAGTTTTTATCCACTCGAGTACCTGTTTAAAAATTAATCCATCTTCTAACCTTCTTAGTCAATTAATGCGGTCGAAATGCGATCTCTGCGGAAAATCTGTGGAGTTAGGCTGAATCTGAATCTGAATCTATGCCGACCGCATTCGTAACGACGACGTAAGAGAGCGAGTAGGTATGAAAGAGAGTATTGGTGTAAAGATGCGAAAGGGAATGCTCCGATGGTTCGGACATGTGGAAAGAATGCCGAACGAACGCCTGGTTAAGAAGATATACAATGCGAAAGTTGAAGGATGTAGGTACCGAGGGAGACCGATACTAACCTACCTAGACCAGATCGGTCATGTACTGAAGGAAGGTGGAGTCAAGAGTCTCCGAAACCGGCGAGCGTGTATGAAGAGAATTATGAATGTTGAGGAAGCGAGTGAAGTATGCAGAGATGGAGTTCTCTGGCACTCTGTTCTCTCTGCCTACCCTGCAAGGGATATGACGTGATGATATGTATGTATGTAATAATTTATTTTTTATCAAAATACTGATTTAGCCTTAAGTCTTAATTTATGTGAAATTTAAATATTGGATCATCATCATTACCTGCTATTCATATCATTATCCCAATGACTTGGGGTCGACGTAATATATCTTTCTCTTTCACACAATGTTATCAGATGTCATCTCTGCGTTCACTCCCTTTCTATCCCTATCAGGCTTCATGTAATCCATCCATATTTCCTTTGGTCTTCCCTTATTCCTAAAGCCCTTTTAAAATAAAACATTCATACTTAAAACTTTTCTTACAATATTACTTTCATTCCTTCTCATTATATGTCCATATCACGTCAGGCGTTCGCTCTTTAACTTTTCCGTCAAAAATAAAACTCAAATGTCTTATAATAAATAGCAGGCTACAAATAAAAATATAAAATAATAAAAAATCAGAAATCTGTAAATGTCAAAATATACAATATTAATTTGTCTTGAAATTTGAAATAGCAAAACAACGAACAAAATAGGTTATGATTTGAAATTTCATAAATCATTTGTAACTCTTGCCTCTGCCCTGTAACAATTTCTAAACAACAATGAAAATGTCAATTCCAAGTTTTAATGACATTTTGGAAGGGAAATTCAATAATTCGAGTATCGTAGGTCTGTATGAAAATAATAATCTTAGCAATGAGCGAAATCAGACATTTTTGAAAGTGATATTTTTGTGTTTTTGGAAATGATTTTGACAATCATTCATATCTATCTGACTGACTTCGTCATAACAAGATAACTAATTCAACAAAACTATACACATATATTTTTGAAATAAAACTATTTTTACGAATTTTATCGCTTTTGTCCTGTGACCATAAACGCTGTGAAGTATTAAATGTCGGGCAATTAAAAATCAAGTAAAAACGCGATGAAATCCGTAAAAATAATTTTATTTCACATGTGTAATACTCGCATAAACATGAGAATTCTTTACATATATGATTCAATAGGTACTGTATCCTTTATTCAGTTCAAAAACTAAATTACTAATCTGAAGCTTTTGCTATACCTACTTGCACCAGACTCGGACTTAAAACCTGGGACAAATAAGTTTTTATTGAGTTTTGAGTAAGGAACATGCCATAGCAAACCCAAAATCCCAAACTATCACCGGATGATTTTACTAAAACTTTACTAAGCTCGTATTTTAACTGCATCTGCGGTAGATAGCTATAGTTGAAACACTAGCTACAGTCCATGGAGAAATAGACAATCTACTTCTTTGTGGACAGTAGTAGTCTTTTGGGACACTTATAATACAAACAAGTGGTTACTGTAGCATTAACTACACCTGTGGGGAAGGCCAATCAATAATCATTATATTTTCAAAGCAGCTAATGTTAAACGTAGCTGCAGACAGCCTTTAAAATATATAGAATTGAAAATAACCATTATTTTCATTACAATTCTATATATTTTAAGATATTGGTTAATATCTTTAAACGAGCAATTCTATTTCTATGTTTTCAGAATATCAGAAACGGTAGGTACTAGTGATTTCCAGGAAATTTGGTATGTAGGAAATTTCAAAGTCGATAAATTGATCTCATAGATTTAATTTATAGAAAATACTATTTTGTCAGTATTTTCAATCAATACAAGTCAGTGTTTTCAGTAATTAAAATATAAAGATGATGAAGACATGATGTTAGTGAAAATTCAATATGGCGACCACGGGACGCCATTTTATGAAAATGATAAAAATGAAAGTCAACAAACTATATCGAGTTGGGTATCGTTGAATAGGTATTTAAAAATCATTATTAGTTTTCTCATAACATTTTTCGACTCGACTGACCGTTTAGGATCTATATCGATTTAAAGTTGCGTAACAACCATTTTCACATATAGGTCTTTAGACAGTAGAAATTTACAATGAAAAGACGAAAACTTTGTATGACTGTGCATGTGAATGTGGATGGACATATACGAAATTATCTACTAGATACCTACTATTTTGGATAGGACTACCTAAAGTATCTAATGTCTGACACGGTCGCCCATCTCGAACTTCAAACGATTTAGTACTCAACTTAAGTCGAAAAACTATATATAGGTAGGTACCTACTCATTAGTAAATAAAATAACTATAGCCTAGCTAAATACTTATAATTAAAAAGTATAAAATAAATAAAAAATAATTTAAAAATGCAAATAACCCGACTGTGTAAAAAGTGAACCAAATTACATATACAATAAAAAAAACTGAAAAGAAATAAAACAAGCAGCAGAACAGTCGGGATCCATTATTCGACAGCAAATCAAATTTTTCAATGTATTAATCATTATTCGACAGCAAATCAAATTTTTCAATGTATTAATAATTATTCGACAGCAAATCAAATTTTCAATGGATCCCGACAGTTTAGTTGTTATGTTCCATTACTAGAATATATTTTATTTTCTTCAATAGTATTCATTCAATAATATATTATAGACCACCGGACATCTAAGTGCTTGTTTTATTTCTTTTCAGTTTTTTTTTTATTGTGTACGTAATTTGGTTCACTTTTTACACAGTCGGGTTATTTGATTTTTTAAATTATTTTTATTTATTGAAGTATATTTTTTTTTATAATTTTTTTATTTATTTGTTTAACATCTAAATATATTTGCCAAAAATACACTAAAAAGAAAATACCGAGTTAAGCACGGTCATCTAGATATTATTAATTATAATTTAAAGAATTATTTAGTGCAGTTGCACTATTGTATGTACAAATTGTTTACCTTAGATTGTATATGTAAGCAGCTTCGGATATTCTGGAAACTGGGGCACCCGCCCCGGGCGGTTGTTTCAATGGACGCCAAAATTATATTATAATATGGTTGAAAATAAAACAAAACTTGCTCAACAAATCGCCTTTTTTTTTTTTCGCAAGGTGGGACCATGGATGTGGTCACGCCCCGGCAAATCGGCCCGGGGCGACGGAAGAGGCGGTGCGTAACCCCATGGATCCACCCTGCAAACACCTCTCTTCGCCGTGCGAGCGGACCACCGGTACCCGATCTTTGTCTTCGGTGGCCCGCCCGGCGATATACCCTCTCGGGTTCCTCTCTCGTCGACGCCCCGACAGCTTTCGCCGTCGAGGCGTCGCCCTCACGCGGTGGCCTCACGTCGGGTGACTGGACAATTCCCCGGTCCGATCACCCGAAGCCTCGGTTAGGGCGGTATCAGGCGCAGATACTCGCGCATGCGCCGCCGCGGCCGCGGGCGGCGGCCCGGTCACGGGAATCTTCCCGGACTCGTTCCGCCGCCTCCTTCTGCGAGATGACAGCCTCGCAGAAGGCGGCGACCGCGTCCCAATTCCTGACGCTGTCGACCATCGCTTTCACGACAGCCGGCAGCGTCAGGTCGGCACCGATGACAGCGACGAGGTCACGGCGCTGCCCGTCCCAGCCCGAACATACGTCGAGCGTATGTTGCGACGTGTCCTCGTTGCTACTGCAATGGTGGCAGGACGGAGTCTACTCCCTCCGCACGACCGTGTGCAGGTACTTGCCGAAGCAACCGTGCCCCGACAAGACCTGCACCAACCGGAAGGAGAGCACTCCGTGCCGCCGCTCCGTCCACTCAATCAGTACGGGCCAGAGGGCCTCGACGGTAACAACACCGTGTCTAGGCCTCTCCAGCCGCGTAGCCCCATGGGCGATGACTTCTCGGCGGGCGTCCTCGCGCCAGGTGGCTATCTCGTTGAACGATGGGGAGCCACCCTCATCGCGCATTGTGGTAACCCGCCGGTAGAGGTCGGAGAGCATCTCCGGCTCTAGGTCCCACGGGGCTCAACAAATCACCTGCCCTACAGAAACCTGGTTGACTGACTGTCGATTTGTAAAAAAAAAGCATTAGATTTGCTCACAAGTCAGCTTGTGGACAAGAGCTGCCGATATGAAATTTAAAGTGCCAAAATTTACGTCTTTTTACTCAAATTATCACCATTATCCATTATATTATTGTAAGTTTTAGTAATTTATTTTAAATGCTTTTCTAAGGTGTCTGCCCCTGGCTCGAAAAAAATAGATCAAAGCTGTATGTCGCATTTATTGTTATAATTTTGAGCACTCACATTTACTCTCTCTCTCATCACCCTGTTCTTATCGCAATTACTTGGGGTCAAAATAATATGTACTGTTATCGTACATATTAAAGTAGTTATTAGTAATAGTTATATGACCGCCCGTTTGCCTAACGTCAACCCTCCTTGGAAATGTAATTGTTGACCAGACAGCATAAGACGGAGTTGACCCAGGTCGCTGAAAAGCTTTTAATCGTGTTTTATGACACCCATGAGGAATGTAACGGTTAGTAGTATTCGTAGCCGCTACCACACAGCAAGCATTTACAATTGCCTTTTTTAAATTAATGTTTCTAGTTAATTAAATATGATCGTTAAATTGATTCGCTATGTAAGATTATATATATTTTTAATATGTCTACATGTTAACTTTTTAATTGATTTACTGATCTTTTTATAGATATAAGTATATCTATTTATATTTCTTTTAAACAAATATAAATAATAATATTAATTTTCAAGTACAAATTTATTTTTAAAAATCCATTAAAAAATGTTTTATTGCATTTTACTTTAACAATATATATGGATAGAGGATTTATATATGATTACACAGATGGCGTAGTGGTTAAGATACCGACCTTACATGCCAGTGTCGTGGGTTCGATTCCCACATAACAATACTTTGCAGCATTGTTCTGAGTCTGGGTGTGATTTGTCTGCGTTAATTGCATGTCTGTAAAGCCCTCCGTAATACAAGGATTATTCCGTTTCTCTGTCGTTTTCTAAAAAAAAAATACGTATATAATTTTTTTATCGCCATAGCTCTACGTAGAGTTCACATCGTGAAGATTCCAGAGATTATGTAGATAGTATGTATATTAATAAAAACGTCTAATAAATAACTAATTGATCATCATAATTCTCCTACTCTTATCCCAATTACTTGGGGTCGATACAATATGTACTTTTCTTTCATAGTACATATTGTAAAAGTTGTTATTGGCAATAGATTTATGACCAGCCGACTGCCAGACGTCAATCCTCCTTGGTAATGTAATCGTTGATCAAACGGCATCAGGTGGAGTTGATCCAGGTCGTTATAAAGCTCTTTGTGGTCGTTTACGACACCCACGAGCAAAGCAAGGGTTGGTAGTATTCGTAGCCGCTACCACACAGCATTAATAACTAATTAATATATATAATTAATTATTCTATTATATTTAACTTATTATTTTTGTTTCAGGTACGCTTCAATATTATGTTATTTCTTTGCCAAGGTGAGCTTATAAAAATTAAGAGGTAATATATAATTATAACGTGACGAATTTTGTTAATGAAAATTTTAACACTAATATTTAGAAATATTGTATCGTTTTTGATATTATAATATTCATCATCATCAGCTCTGCTTATACACCTCACATTGTTGGGCTCAAGCCTGCTCTAAACGGAAGGGAAATTAATCTACTACAACCACGATGATCAGATGTGTTGGTAAAAGGTTAAAAGGTTTCCTTCTCTCGCATAGATGTTATATGCGTTTTATATCCCTTATTCGTCTCTTACGGACACCCAAGGGTTAACATAGGTGGTGAATTATATTCTTACTCCGTTACCACATGGATAATTATAACATTTATTAATAAACATTCTAACATATATTTACACATTGGAAACTGGTTGCCACATTTTTTTTACAAGTCACCACTGTCAGTGCTTCGTCTCTATTATAAACAAAAGCATGAGTTGAATTGAGGAGTCAATGTCAAAAACGAATGCTACTTGTTAAGTTCTTGATATCCAGATCTTTTTTTTTTATCGCTGACGTATGGTCTCACTGTATTCAGATTTAAGAGCCTCTTGCCACTTTTATATCAAATTCAAATGTCGAGACAGGATGGAGTGTAACTTTAGTTCAAAATCAAAGAAAAATATGTTATGAGATAAAAAAGTTGCACAATTTTCTAAGGGAGGGAATGTTTCGCTATCATACTAAGGACAATAGTTATGGTGGCGCTTCAATGTAAATTTATTGTAGGTATAGAGAAACACACACTTTAAAAATGTACAGGGTGTAAGGGGACCGCTCCCGAAAACAAAGACAGGTAACCCTACTAGTCCTACTTGTAATGATAGGCTAGAAAAAAAATTGATTCGGATGAAAAAAAATTTTTTTCACCATGCGAGGTCGTTGAACTCTTAAACATATGGTCGTGAGTTTTGAATAGATTGCGTCTTTTCTAATCTGAGTATAGTTACGTATTTTTTATCGAGTTATCGTTACATGGCACTGTCTTAATACGAGGGAATGTGAAAAAAACCTAAAAATATTTGTGAAAAAATTTTTTTTTCATACTGATCGATTTTTTTTCTAGCCTATCATTACAAGTAGGACTAGTAGGGTCACCTGTCTTTGTTTTCGGGAGCGGTCCACTTCCACTCTGTATAATTAGTAGCCAGTAATAACATACCGCCTTCAAAAACTTTTACTAATAATTTTGGTGATAGCAAGATCTATAATTACTATCAATAATTAAATATTCAGTTATAAAAATTCTGGAGAAAATTTGCATTGTGGAAAATTGTTCAAGTGGATGCAAAATTCCTGCAAGTGGGTGCAAAATTCCTGCTTACATCTTCTATCCTCCTTTAATTTTAATTGGTATTGAATTGGTAACAGTGGTCGCCCCAATGGTGGTAGAGAGGGAATACGGAGGATTATAGAGAATAGGAACGCTGCGCGCCGCTTTTTGTCGCCCAGTGTCTCCACATCATAAAAATAGGATTTAATATCGGTTCACCGTAGCGCCACCCTTAAAATTACTTTTTCAACGGACTCCTTCGTACATACAAAACGGGTTGTTTTATCTCTGGCCTTCTTTGAGCAAGCATTTGTACATCTAAGTTCTATGCTCATTTACTAGATGGCGCTGTGCAGAAAATCTACATCATTTTTAATACAAAATACAGATTTATATTATTTATTTTACGCATTTTTAGGAAGATGTCTTTACATATTTTTAAATAATCATTGTTTAGTAAAATGTTTAAACTTGTCCTTATTACAGAAAAAAAAATCAGTGGTAGCCTCATAACTTTAAATGTACATATTGGACGTGCGTATTAAAAACACAGTCTTTAATTTATTAGTTTGACTGCTGACATTATATCATATGTGACTGTAATTAAAATACTTTAGAGCTTAAAGCAAACTGTAATTTAGAACATTCATTACTATATGTACAAATTGAGAATCTTCAAGTAAAAAATCAGTTTTAAATATTTGGTTAAGTGCCATCTATGAGTATCGAGACGTACTTTTATCATTTGAAATAGAATTTAGTTAGTGCTAGTTTACGAGGTCTGGACAGTAAAGTTATTAACAATAGCTTGTACGGTATAAGAATAATAGGAATATATATAAAAGAAAAACTTGAATTTTAGCACCAATGCAATGTGTATCTACGTGGAATATATTTTAGTACCACATCTATTCGACAGATGACACTTTAGCAAAGCTTAATTTTTTAAGTTAATAAGCGACTTCAGTTTAATAAACAATTAATATGTGCTATTTTTATTGCTAATATATACAGTCCATATTATTATAAGTATAAAAATTAAAAAAAAACCAAATGTGTTATACATTTAGTTTTTTTTAGTTTTTGTAAACATTCTATCATAAGTTGATTTTATAACTAAGCAAATCAAGCTTATTGCGCAGGCGTATAAATACTCCGCCCTCGGACCGCCTCCTAAGCACGCTTTCTTCTTCTAACCCAACCTTAACCTTTCCTTTACTCGTGTTCATTTATGTTAGCCTGGTACAAAGTAGACATTTTCCGCTCTAATCGAGGTTTTCAGAATCTATTTTAGCCACCATAGGTTGAAATTAGATTTTCTTGCTTGCCTTTCCCCCACCCACATCTTCATTTTCAAGCGAGTTTCCATGGAAGAAAATGCGGATACATTCTTGTATGTTCTGTTACTCTAGTACATTTTCCTGTAACGATGCAATTTACCGCTACGGCCTTATAAGAACTATCTAAGGTCTACGAATATTTTTTATTTATTAGTTACTGAGTAACGTTATCATTATTAATCATTGCTTTTATATATCCCGTATTTTTTATTTTTTTGCCTACGTCCCGTATTTTTAGAATACGTCATACAAAATATTTGAAATCCGTGACACAATTATTTCGCCTTGTATGATATTTCGTAATTAATACGAAATCTATTTAATTTTGTGGTAATTTTTTTACGAGAATAAGCCGTAGACAGCTTGCCTCTACTCGGGCTCTTGCTTAAATTCTTACTTCTATATTATAGAATTACATTCTGCTGTAGCAATTTGGTGATCCGATATTACAAGAAAGTATTTTAATGAGAGTTAACATCACATGCTACTTAAAGCTTAGCTGCATTAATTTATATTTAATACCCGTTATTTGTTTGTTTATTAATTTGAAGCATAGGCTTATTTTCAAAAACTAGATGGTTCCCTTTCATTTTTCGATAATATTTAATTATTAATTACTTTGAAAGTTCTCTATATTTGGTTAATACTCATATATATACTAAAACTTATACTAAGACTGCCCGGATGGCGTAGTGGTTAAGATACTGAACTTTTGTGTCAGTGCCATGGGTTGGATTCCTATGCAAGACAGTACTTTGTGCGATTCGCAAATTATTGTTCTAAGTCTGGATGTAATTTGTCTGCGTTAATTATATGTATGTGAAGTCCTTCGCAATCATCTCATCATCTCAGCTCAAATATTATTATGTTCCACTTTGGGACTCAAGCCTCCTCCATAATGGGAGGGAAATTGACCTACTATACCACGCTGGTCAGACGTATTAGTATAGGGTTTGGTTTCGAGTTTTCCTTTTCTTGCATAGTTCTTATATGCATTTCATATCCCTTAATGATCTCTTACGATCACCCACGGGTAAGATATGGGGTAGTGAATTGTATTCTTACTCCGTCACCGCACGGAAAATAAAGTCCTTCGCAATAGAAGGATTATTTCCTAAGTTCAGAGTGGTCCTTAAATAAAAAGAAAATACATTTAACATCCATGCAATCGAAGGAAAGATTGAATTAAAACTCTATAATAACTGGTCTGACCAGCGTGGTGTAGTAGGTCAAATACTTTTTATTGAGGAGGCACGACCCTTCAGTATATGACCTGAAATAATGACAATGAATATTATATCATTGACATAAACATTTCATTTTGTTGTTTCACATTTGTCTGGCGTAATAAGTATATGTGAGGTTGAACGACCAGTATTTTAATATTTTGTAACTGAGACCCGTGAGGGACTTTGTTCGATGTATTTTTATATTTTATATTTTTATATCTCGTAGTTATTTTTATTGGACATGTCCAATGTTGATTAAACAAAAAATTGTGAAAGGATATCTGACATCCTTGTAGCATGTACCATGGGAATCAAGGTACAATATATTTTAATTAATAATAAGAAGGCAATTAATGCCGACTTATTGTATCAGCAGTAATGTTATTAATAACACATACTAGCTCTTTAGATTTAAATAAATTGGCTTATATTATAAAATATGATTTTGTGTAATCTGTTTATCAACCTTTTGGTATATATTACTGGAAACAGGCCTCTATTACAGGCCTTTGACATATAGCATAGATTTTTTTTCTATGTCGGGTAATCAACATGTATGTCTACTAAAGTGTTGGACCACCCAATGGAAGTTTTCATCATCACTTTAGCTCACATACATCTCACATTTGAGGTTGAGCCTCACTGACTAGAGGAGGAAAATTGACCTGCTTTACCACATTGGTCCAATAGATTGATATAAATGTATATTTCGGATTTTAACTACCTTCTTATAGCTGTTACTGTATGTTATAATATCTTAGTAGTTTTTTTTTGCAGGCAATGATATCTGCGGTCTAGAAATAGAGGGATGAATTGTATTCTTATTTCGTCACCACATTGAAAGTTTTTTTTTTTATTTTTGTTAATATTTCAACGTATGCTATGCCAATACGCTGGTGTATAGTTAGTAGGTCAATTGCCCTCCTATTGAGGAGAAAGTTTGAGCCCAGTAGGAGACATGTCACTTAAAATCGTAAGGAATTCCACTTATATATTTTTGTTAATTAATTATATTATAATATAATCATTATTTCTATAAATCAAAATACAACAGGTTTTATCAATGTTAGGTACATAAAATTTTTGTAATATTTGTTTTTATACAGCTTTATACAAATTTCAAATACTTCAGTTTCACCTCTATCTATATCATGCTGCCCTGGTATTTCATTCCCTAGCACTGAAGCCTTCAGCTACGCCGTAGAGGACAGCTACAGGATTAGTAGTTCCCTGTCTCTTATTATATATTTGTATATATATGTAAAATAATAAGTGATATCTGTATATCACTTATTATTCAAAATAAATAAAAAATATTTTTTGAAATATAAATATTCTTACATAATTATCGACACATATTTTATTACTGTAAAAGGCACAAAAAAAGATTCTAATTTATAGAGATGCTTGCGTTTCTTAATGATCAAAATTAATTAAGGTTGGGAAAATTAATATTAATTTATATTAAGTATCTATACATAATTTTAATTTGGGTAACTGTTGTAGCAGTTTATTTATTCTTACTTATATACATATGCATGAAACCCTCCTTTTAATATTTATTTCTTTACATCAATAACATTTTGAATACTTAAAAGTAATTTTTTCTTATATTTGCAAAGAAAATGAAAAAAAAGGGAACAAAAGATTAGGAATAAATACGTAAGTAATACATCGTAGTTTTAAACACTCCAGTAATATCACTTTTTCTACTATGTTATCTTGGTAAGAGCAATAGAAAGGTTCTACATTCTAGTACTCAATCTAGTACAGAGGTACGTGAAGCCATTTACCTCACAATATTGAGTCTAAAACCTGAATAATTTAAATAAATGATGGCGCATTATCTCTAATTTAGTACCATTTATTTTGGATAGTAATGCATTTTTTGATTTCAATTCAATACTTTAGTGCCAACTATTGAAATACTTTTCGGTGTAAAATAATCTATCTCATATTTTAGTAAAAGTTCACTTTTTATATAGCATCTTGTCTCAAATATGTTGTGTCAAGATTCAGCACACGCTTCTATAATAAAATAGAACTTTTCATCAATGAACTACACTACAATTCCACCATATTTGTGCCATAGCAACGGGCACTCACACTTTCAGACAAAGGGGCCATACTTTTATTCTCATGCTGTCCTAGTATTTACGCTGATTGATCCCCCGACGCATCGTTGATTGTCAGTTGATAATCAAACTTTAATCAAAACCTAATAAAATAAAAATCGTTATTATTATTATCTTAATCTCAATATATTGTCAACATGCAAATAACTGTATCGCAGATTTACTAGATTTTCGAGAATTTTCTCAGAGACTTCTCAGCAAACTCTTCGAAAATTTGTAACGGTTAATGACAATAGACTCTTTAGGAATATAAGCGTGTGACTTTAAACTCAATTTAAACTAGGAAACCACAGTGAAAAATATATAGCCAGAAAGGGGTTTCTACTTTTGCTACCAACTGCAGCTATAATAACTTAATTCGTTTGGGTATATTAGTAATTCTAGTTGTAACCGCCACCTACAAGTTCTGCTGGTTGGAATTTGAAAATGCTTGCAACATCGGGCACTTACATAGTTATTTTCAATAAATAAAGAATTCTCTAGTTATTCTAATAAATCTTTTCTTTTTTCAAGTTATAAAAACAAAATTCATATAATGTAACTGATTTTAATTGAACACGTATGGGCTACATAAAATATTTTCATATTCAATATTTATTAATTGTGGCAAAGTGAGGGTTCTCCTTTCCGAATCTCCAATTTAAAATAATATTGGTTGCCATCGTAGGACACTAGGTGGACTGATGACATTATCAAGGTCGCAGGTAACTGTTGAATGCAGGTGGCACAGGACCGTTGTGAATGGCATTTTCGTGAGGAGGCCTATGTCCAACAGTGGACGTTTACGGGGTGATGGATGGATGCATGGATATGGATGGTCGCCATGTATCGCCTAATTCAATGTTTTCTTTTTTTATATTGTCAAACAGATACTACTACGTTATAGTTGCCAGTATCTAGTTTTGAATTACAATTTTCTTTACAAGTTGTTCGATTCTTCATATTTTAAGTTTATTTCAAATTGTTCATTGCCTGATAATAAGTTAAATCGTCGCCTTGAATAATATTAGGGCCGCATTTGAAAAATAAGAACTTTTTGTAAAGCACATTTGTTTCAAATTCACTAAATCCCAGCCGTTCCACCAGATCTCATTACATAAAATGCGATTAAAATTATTTACTATAATACGTTAAAACATTAGAGATATCGAATATAATACAAGATTAACAAGATATTGCCCGACCCTTTCACGTTCTTGCCAAAAAAAAGGACTAATTCAATCAATTGTCCCCTTCTTCTTCTTCTTATGTATTGGCAATCAGCTACTTATACGAGCTATTGGTGCCAGTGTCAAGTTATAAATATTTTCACGTTTTTAGTCTTTCAAATTTGTCATTGTCTAAGTCAAATTGTCGCCATTAACAGTGCAATGGCCACACTGTTAATGGTATCTTGTGGGAATTTTGATGGAAAACGAAAACGTTGTAAAGCACTTTTATATGATATTCACTACATCCCAGTTGTTCCGCCGCTTTATATTACATAAAATGCCATCAAAATTATCTAATATAACACATTAAAACACATTAAAACACAATATAATACAAGAGCACCACATGACGTTTTCAAATTCCCGTCAAAAGTCCTCAATTGTCCCCGTATTCAGAGTCTATTATTGTTCTTATTGTCAAATTCATTATTTTGACAGCATTATTTATTGTGTATACCGATCACTTTTAATTTGACAGCCAGTGTTCACCTCATCACTTGTCTTATCTTGTCTTATTCGCTGAGGAAAATGTTAATAACATATTCATAACTTTTGCTCTCCTAGTACATGTATTATGAATATGCCACGTAGTGACGTTTACTGTGTGACGTTTCCAACCAGCTATAACGAGACGAAGAAATTCATCTGGGACTTTTGACGGGAATTTGAAAACGTCATGTAGTGCTTTTGTATTATATTATATTCGATAGTGTTTTAACGTGTTATATTAGATAATTTTAATGGCATTTTATGTAATATGATGCGGCAGAACTACTGGGATGTAGTGAATATCATATAAAAGTGCCTTACAACGTTTTCGTTTTCAATCAAAATTCCCACAAGATACCATTAACAGTGTCGCCATTGCACTGTTAATGGCGAATATTTGAATTAGACAATGACTAACCTGAATTACTAAAAACGTGAAAATATTTATAACTTGACACTGGCACCAATAGCTCGTATAAGTAGCTGATTGCTAATATATAAGAAGAAGAAGTTCATCTGAAATGATTACGGATCGGTATAAATACTAACCAAAATTAATAAAAATCAAATAATAAAATAATTATATTAAATATAATAAACAATACTAAAATAAAAACGTAAAAATAATTCCACCTTTTCTAATGATCAAAATATAACAATCATGGGTATTCGTTAATGAAATCCTGATACATTTCAATGATTATATATAAAATTTAGTAAATGTGTACGTTTGCTTTCGGCTTAGATTTATCTTCATTATCGTTCTGTTCTTATTCCAAATATTTGAGGTGGACACAATACGTAATCTTCTTCACGCTTACATATTGCAGAGTTTTGGCAATAGTTTTATGACCGACCCGCTTGACGTCATCCTTATTTAGGAGTTAGCCCAGATCTATATTAAGCTGAGTCGATTTTTACGACAGCTTCGAGAATTATAGGGGTTGGAAGAATTTGTGGCCACTATACAGCAAGTCATTTCAATTTGAAATATAGAATGCCTGTTTTTTTACGATCATACAAAAGGGATATCCAAATAAAACTTATCGCGTGTAAATTAAGTTTTTAACATGAATAAATATAACATGTTCACTGTTTATTTTCGTGCAGGTAGGATAAGGATAAACTAAGTACTAACTAAATTACTTAAATACAATTCTTAAGTAGTATTCGAAGATTTTATGTTGTCCTAGTATACTTTCACAAAGCAACGAAACTTTTAAAAGCAAATGCTCTACGTCGCCGTCGTAGCGTCTACATAACCACGGTAAAATTTTGTAGCGTCCTCTGTTTATTATATTCTGGCCAAACAGATTTTAATGAACTAATATGCAAGGCTATGTAGATTGCATATTCTTTATTTTATGTTGTCCTAATACTTTTTTCAGTGAGACTAAAGCCTCCCACTACGATCCTCATTATATAGATGAATAATTAACTATTTTTTTTTTCATAATTATGAAAACTTAAACTTAAACTCATAATTATAGAAAAAAAACTTTAGTGAAATGTAATATTGTGTTAAATATAATTATACAGGCACATGGTAAAAATTATAAATATAAAATTGTATTTAAAAATTCGTTGATAATAAGAACTTATATTATAGCTCAATGTTTGAATACAGAATTGAAGTTTGTCTTATAAGGAAAGTCAAATAGTACAGTATGAATGTTTGCTTACATTTAAAACCGTATACAAAATTGCGATAATCCATGCTAGTAGTATTCTATAAATAATTATTTCTCAAACATGCTTCGAAATTTGAACATTATTTTGACAACTTTCTTCGAGATAAACCGAAATTGCTGTACTGACCAAATACATGCAAGCAGCGGCTGGCCAAAAATGTAAGAAAATTCATATCTGTCGTGTTTTAGCGGTCAAATAAATATACGAGTACATGTAAATTCATATCTATAGTGTATTTTAAAAATGGAACGATTTGTTACTCCAAAATATGGCAACCAAGGAGGCAACTTATCAGAGTTTTATTTAAATTTCGAACTGGTTTGAAAATAAAACCTGTTTGATGATGAAAAAAAAAACATATGAACCCTTTAACATGTGAAAAATGTTGTTCGTTGTTCGTCATATATACAGTTGTACTTAGTTTTAATGTTCGCGCATTATTTGAGAAAAGTACTGTACAAGCCTTGGCCACAACTGGGAATTGATGGACTTACGTATGTGTATATTTACACGTTCGTCCATCAATTCCTCTTTTTTTGACCGCTACAGTAATGTACTATACCTACTAAATACGTACAATCGCATCTATTATATCACAATGAAGCATAAATATGCATTAATTTACTCTGTCAGACTCAGAAAAAATCTTAATATTCTCTCTAGTGATTCCAACCAAAAATAGTCAAGTTATCTATCAGCTTATCTATGTTCACTGTTGCAACTGGCCCAAAGATGAATAACGCCATAATTGCTATGCTTGACATAGAGGTTGGTGAACGCATTCAGTGTTATAAGGCTAGGAGTGTGCTGCCATCTATTCTCCTGGTGAATTTTCAGCCGGCTTTTATTTCTCCCACAGTATAGTAAGGGATGGTGATACGGTATATTCTTAAGTAGTCTTTCTTCACCTTATTACAATTTCTCAAATTATTGAAATATTTTTATTGTTATTTAATTTATTAAATTATCTGAATGTCAATAATGGTTTTAAATATTAATTATTTAGCCATAATTATAAAGCTGATATTGAACATGGTTAATTCACTTCGACTCAAGCATTTCATATATTAAAGAAAGTTTATCACGTAAACATCTTCATGCCTTATGTTGACCTAGTACTTATGGTGGGAGTATACTTGCCATGCGGTCCATCTTTATTGATAGAAATATTTAATAATAATAAATTAAATTATGAAATTAAGTCTAATTAAATTATGAATATAATTAAAATATATTTTTTTAATTATGCAAAAAAGAAATTATAAAAAAATAAAATTATATATATTATATTTTTCAAATAAAAAGTTTGTAGTATCGATTATGAATACCGTGAATCGATTATGAATACCGTGAATGGGTATTTTCCATGAATATTGGAAAAGGTTACCAGCAATCTGGACACGGATCTTGTGGTCTATCAATGATTACTTACATTCCAAAGGACATCAGATCACATATTGAAGTACTAATAATACATACATACATATCATCACGCCATATCCCTTGCAGGGTAGGCAGAGAGAACAGAGTGCCAGAGAACTCTATCTCTTGACTCCACCTTCCTTCAGAACATGACCGATCTGGTCTAGGTAGGTTAGTCTCGGTCTCCCTCGGTACCTACATCCTTCCACTTTCGCATTGTATATCTTCTTAACCAGACGTTCGTTCGGCATTCTTTCCATATGTCCGAACCATTGGAGCATTCCCTTTCGTATTTCTATAATACATTATAGAAATACGCATATAGTTAAACTTAACGAGATAAACTTATCACAGTCACCAAATTTAATAGATTTTATAAATGCTGTGAAGTGAATAATTATGTTTTAAAAAAAAAAATATTTACAGCTTTTTATTTGAAAGCTATCACACGTCATCCGTTCAATTTTCAAGCATCGATAAATACTGCCATTTAAATTAATTATTTATATGAGATTCGACGAATAAAAATACAATAATGTCACCAGATATTACTTACCCGTGAGAATTGGGTAAACCAGGTAAAGGATCTTTTTTTATTGCCTATGGTGGCAAACGAGTAAGCAGCACAACTGATGGTAAGTGTCACTGCTGCCCATGGACCCTTGCTATACCAAGGGCATAGCTAGGCCGCTGCCTACCATTACAAAACCTAAACCCACCCAGTTGGGCTTTCGTCTCTCTCTCACTATATATACTATCACTAAACTATACTATCACTAAACTATACTATCACTAGAAGAATGAGTAGAAGCACTCTCCTGGGCAAATTATAACACCAACTGTCATCGTGAAGACATCTGCCAAGCGTGGCGATTATGGCGGTATGGCTGATGGAAGATAAATAGTACATACATACATATCATCACGCCATATCCCTTGCAGGGTAGGCAGAGAGAACAGAGTGCCAGAGAACTCTATCTCTGCATACTTCATTCGCTTCCTCAACATTCATAATCCTCTTCATACACGCTCGCCGGTTTCAGAGACTCTTGACTCCACCTTCCTTCAGTACATGACCGATCTAGTCTAGATAGGTTAGTCCCGGTCTCCCTCGGTACCTACATCCTTCCACTTTCGCATTGGATAAATAAAATATGTATCGCAGATAAATAGTCCTTTTAATAATTATAAAGCAATATTAGATAAGTAATATTACAAGCAATCATCATCATGGTCATCTCAGCCCACATATGTCCCACTGTTAGGCTCAGGCCTCCTCTTAAGTGGGAGGGAAATTGACCCACTATACCGCGCTGGTCAGACGTTTTGGCATAAGGTTTTATTTCGAGTTTTCATTCTCTTTTACAAGCAATATTAGAATATTATTATCTATTAAGCAATTCTAGAAGTATACCGCTTTTTGTAATGATTTCTTTTAAAGCCTTAAGAAACTATAATTAATCATAACAAAGATTTCTATAATTGAATCTTATAATCATTTACGTTGTATTTTTTCAATATATTCAAGTTCTACTGTTGGGTTCGAGGCCCCTCTAGAATAGAATGAAAATGAATCTGTTGGTGTATGATTAAATTGCTGGTCAAACCGGTTGGTGTAGGATTAAATTTCAAGTTATTCATGTATTGCTATTATCTGAAAATTATATCCCTTAGTCATATTTTACAACATCCACGGGCAAGAAATGGATTCATTATCATCATCATCATCATCACAGCCCATAAATGTTCCACTGTTGGGCTCGGGCCTCCTCCGCAGTGGGAGGGAAATTAACCTACTATACCGCGCTGGTCAGACGTGTTGGTATAGGGTTTTGTTTCGAGATTTCCTTCTCTCGCATAGATGTTATATGTGTTTTATAACCCTTAGTTGTCTTGTACGATCATCCACGGGTAAGATATGGGGTGGTGAATAGTATTATAATAGTAGTTATAGAAATGGATTAGCGAATTTTATTTATATTTCATCACCACATAACAGAGAGTACATTGTATGAGTATATAACATAATAAATATAATAAAGATTATTGCTATCTCTATGTTTTATGTTGCCCTGGTAAACTTTTGTAAAGCGTGACAAGCAAACTTTCTCCACATGAAAGCTTTCACGCTACGGCGTAGCAGCCATCTACAAGCAGCTCTAGTTAGTCAGATATGAATTACGAAGTATTAATTACCATTTAAATTTCCCTCAGTAAATAATATTATCTTATTATTTTTTTTTAAATTTTTATCCCATTAAGTCCACAAAGTTTGATCATTATGTTTGACTAAGCTTTAAACTGTCTTTTTAGTTAAAATTATAATTTAAACTACGTAAGAATTTTGTTATTGAATATTGTAATAGAATCATAAAATAACTTCTTGGTCTCGAATTTGTAATTAAACTAAAGTTAATATAAATAATATACTTTCAAGACCCAAGTTAAAGTTATCACTCGCTTTATTTAGATACGTACGTCTAATATAGCGCTGTATTTCATATTTGTTAGTTTATATTTGTGGCATATGTAATATATAATTTTCTTTCTTAATAATTTTCCATGCGACCGAATAAGAATCTATTTTGCCCGTAAGTGTTGAAAAAGACGATTAAGAGATGGTATGTCTGCATCATCGGTACTAGAGAAAGAAACCTCGAAATAAAACCTACGCTAACCCATCTGAATAGTGTGATGGTCAATATAGGTTTCAATAATTGGTTTGAAACCAGCAGTAGGACGTATATAAGCTGAAATCTCAAAATGTCAGCTCATATATGTCCCACTGTTGGGCTCAAGCCTCCTTCACAATGAAAGGGAAATTGACCTACTATACCACGCTGGTTCGACGTGTTGGTATAGGGTTCCGTTCCGAGTTTTCCTGCTCTTGCATATGCAAGAGTATATGCAATATGCAAAAGTATATGCAAGAGTATAACATCTATACGTTATATGCATTTTATATCCTTCCACGGGTAAGATAGGCGGTGATAAATTGTATTCTTACTCCATTACCACATGGAAATTTAATAACATATCAACAAAGAAAATGAATAATTATATTTATACCTACAAACGGTGAATATTAAGATCTACAGTGATTCTTTGACTGGTATATTCATCTCTTTCACTACGGGTAACGCTCTTCACACTTATAAAGAGAAGCTATATAAAATATACATGTTGTCTATTGGAGCACCTGAAAAGTATATCCCGACAGTTATGGACTCCTAGTTAATTTTCATGAAGCATCAGAGGCCCTACTACGAAATATGAATGAATTTTGAAAGGACGAAATAATCCGAGCCTTGTAATTTTCATTAGGTTGCGGCATTCAATTAAACGACAAAATGTATTGTAACTTGAACTTTTTGGTCATAAGTTTTTGAAAGAGGATCTTTGAGGGTTTATTTCGATCTGAAAAGTACACTTGTGAATTTTGCAGTGAACCTCAGCAAGTTTTGTTGAAATGACATTACCTAACAAAAACGTCACTTCATCACTTATAATATTCAAACACTGCATCTCTTTCACTAACGATAAAGCTCTTCACACTTATGGAATTGATGGCAAATGTATGTATATATATGTGATGGGCTGAAATGATAATGATGAATGATGTATGTATATATAGATATATGTGTAAAGCATATATTCATAGTACTGCTGAAAGACATATTCCGATAACTATGGGCTCCTAGTACTTATTCACGGAGCCTTCGAAGTCTTGTTGAGTGATGTCATTGACTACGTCACTTGACCACTCACTATGTGAATACGTATGTTCTATCTCTTTCGTTACCGGTAAAGCTTTTCATACTTACAAAATCAAGCCACGCCTACAAATACTCGAACCTGCGTTGAAGCTTCTAAACTGCTGAAAAATATATCTAAAGAGTTATGGTGTCCTAGTGCATTTTCATGAAGCCTTGAAACAGTTGCGCTGGAAAACTTCATTAATATCGTCATTGTTGAAAAATATAAATAAATATTATAAATGAAATTTGAATATTCCCCCACCTGATCACGTTTTTTATCAAAATTTTCACATTTATAAAATGAAAGTATATGAATAAACTTAAAAATATAACTATTGCTATAAATAACTGCTGAAAAACATGCAAATAGATAAGCTCCTGGTTTCTTTTTCCCTTCAAGTCTCGGAACAGTTACGTTAGAACGATATCAGAATGTTATATAGTGTACTAAAAACTAATAGTAGATTTAGGTTTGTCGTTTTCATTAAATTATTTATTATGATACACTATATTTTAAGGGAAAACTTCTTTAAGCACGTGTGAGACTTTTTGAGATAAAGAAAAAGTTCGTTAATGCCCGACATACCTCTTTTGAAATCCATGACTTACTAATATTATTAATGTTTTTAAAGATAATATATACACTGATTGTTACTGATAACAAAGTCTCGTATTAATAGGTATAAGCTATATATTATTAAGCTATATAGCTCGTATACAATAAGTTTAATGATGATAGTACGTAAAATTATAAACTTTTCACTGCGTTTTATGTTTCCCTGGTATACTTTCATTAAGCATGGCGGGTGAATTTTCTCCACTTGTCGCTTTGTCTACGGACTACGGCGTAGACGGTTTACAGAATTATTTAACAACACCCTCTAGTATTAGATTAAGCGTTTTGTGAAATAATAAATATAGATAATAATTATTTTATGATGTTAAATGTATATATTACTTTCTTTTTTTTAAAGGAAATTTTATATGTAAGTGCAAGTAATCAAATCTTACGTCGTCGAAGTATCAGCGGTACAGATCTTCCCAATACATTGTTAATTACATACATATATATCATCACGCCATATCCCTTGCAGGGTAGGCAGAGAGAACAGAGTGCCAGAGAACTCTATCTCTGCATACGTCACTCGCTTCCTCAACATTCATAATTCTCTTCATACACGCTCGCCGGTTTCGGAGACTCTTGACTCCACCTTCCTTCAGTACCTGACCGATCTGGTCTAGGTAGGTTAGTCTCGGTCTCCCTCGGTTACACATTTGTTAACATAATAATATAATTGTACAATAAATAGTATAGAAATATATAGCTGATTTATTAGTGGTAGGGGCACACCATTGACACTTCTCTGTCTACAGCCACGGGCCGGTCCGTCCGGGGTAGTAACACCCTCTCGCAGAAGATCGACGTCTGAGTAATGGCAAAGTGCTATTGCGCTTCGTTCGGTGAGCAAAAGAGCCGAAAGCCCAACCGGGTGGGTTTGGGGTTTGTAATGGTAGACAGCGGCTTAGCTATACCCTTTGTATTGCGAAGTTCCATTGGCGGCAGTAACACTTATAATCAGGTGTGCTGTTTGCTTTGTTTGCCACCATAAGCAATAAAAGAAAAGGTAGATTTAATTTTATATTTATTTGGTAGAATTAAGTTTATAGGTAAAAAAATTCACTACGAGTAGCTGGTATTATCAAGAGGAAGGTACTCGAAAAAATAATCATGCTGTCGAAACATTGAGGATTGAATGCCACGATGTTAATCCGTTTAAAAGATATAGAAATTTCAGCTGTTGGGCCGATGAATGCATGTCGTACTGTCCATCTAAATTACTAGGTGCACGTCCAAATTAAAACCTGCCAAGAAAATAAAAAAAATAGTAATTTATTCGTCGTCTATGCATTTTATTATTTCTTTTATCATAATAAAAGAGAAAAAAAGAAGCAATGAAGATTCTCAGCGAATATACTAGACTCGAGGGAGCTGTGTATAGTGGATTGTATCCTAAAATTGTTTTTACCCTGTGTCACATTTTATTGTTCGAGTGTCGTTCTCAATTCAGAGGTAACTCGAACTTTATGCCGACGTTGTGGGAATTAAGCTTGCTGTATATAAAATTACTCGTGTCTCATCACGTTTTTGAACTTTTTTATATTGTACATTATTTTCTGTGTGATAATAGAGAAAATAAATTTAAAATAAAACTACTTTTACGGATCCTATAGCGTTTGTATTTGATTTTTAATCCCCCGACGAACGAAAGAATAGTTTTGTTAGTTTTTCTATAACTGTAAATGGCCACAATAATAATTATCATAAATCAAATGTTTTAATAATTACAGATCATAAACAATACAATTTTATATATAGAATCCTTTTCTTTTTGTACTGGCAATGAATTTGTATTACTTTGTATGAAAATGTGGGTAAAAATTTAATATCTTACATCTATTATCTACCCTAGATATAAATTTTCTGTAATAACAATGACATATTGGACGTAAAACACCTTAGTCCTCCCGTGAGCATGATCACTGTAAAGTGTTCGAAACGTCGAGAAATTAAAAATCAAAAACAAACGCGATATAATCCGTAAAAGTAGTTTTTTTTTCAAATATGTAACACTCGAGTAAACGTGAGTAATTAAATTCTTATCTCTTCTTTTCTCTAGAATATCATAATACACTACTAAGAGACGTAAACAGATAATATATCTAAGAGGAAAGGAAGAATCTAAAAAATTAACTACAGCGACTTATCTAATAAGCATGGAAACAGTAGAACGAAAAAATTGAACTTATAAATGAAAAGAAGGTAATTTTAATTAAAAAATCTCACCCTAAATACAACGTTTCATCACCTCTTACTTTTTTATGGGAGTAAAACCAACCAAGGGATATAAAGGGATATAAGGGGTATTATCTATATCTATTTAGATTTTATTATCTATATCTCCAACTGCAATGTGTGACAATTATGGCAATACTCGCCCTTGGAAAGGAGTACGTCTAATGACAAACGTTGATTGGATGACATTTATTTTACACAACTTAAAATGTGCAGCAGAATTATCAGTAACGCTGCTAGCATTTTTCTTTAACATTTTAATACCGAACAAAGATATTTGTTTGGTATTAAAATGTTCAATTGATTTTTATACGTGGTTATTTTTAACATTTCTTATTTTTTAATATTAATTGTAGAGCTCTTTAAAAAAATACATCTCATGAATACTCTCATATCTATTTATATTTATCTCATAACTCTCTATGGTTTAAAATATATTAACATTTCCAATACATCCGGTAGGAATGAATCATCTCAGCTTATATTTGGAAGGCAAATCGACTCACTACACCACGCTGGTCTGACGTGTTGGTATATAAGGTATATATTTTGTTTCAAGGTTTCCTTCTCTTGCATAAATGTTATATGCATTTTATATCCCTTAGTCGTCTCTTACGATCATCCACAGGAAAGATAGGGAGTGGTGAATTGTATTCTTACTCCGTCACTACATGGAAAGGATAGGAATAAATAAATGCTACAAAACTATACTTAAGCATAACTTCCTAGTTGCCTGGTACAGCTGATATGACATAATAGAAATTGTTAAGTATGAAATGCGGTGCGCTACTTATGTGTGCATCGGTATTGGCATTCGATCAATGAGCTATATTATATGAGCATAGCCATAGCGATATAACATTGACGTACTAGATAAATGTGAAGTAGCTTTTCATTCGTTATCACTACAGGTGATTAATGCTTTACGCGCACATGCTCACAAAGAGCGACTTCACCCCATTCCTACTATATAATATCTTTATTTTTATGTTGTCCTGGTATTTTCGATGATATAACCAATAACGAATCGCTAACATCCAAATTACAAATAAACTAGTTAACTTATAAACTTTATAAAAGCTCAACAAATAAATTAATCTTTACTGTTTACGCGAATATTACACGTCGGAAAGGATTGTAATTTTTAGAGATGTTAATAGAGTATGTTTTTGATTTTTATTTTCCCAACTTTTAGAACACTTTAGCGTTCACGGTGTAAATAGGACTGGTCTGGTTCTCGTGTTTTTTTTTCAGATTAATATAACTTTAATTCAAATGGCAAATCTATATTTAGTATTAGTTAAATAACGACCGATAATAAATTAAAAAAAAATGTTATTAAAATCAAAACATTTAATGGAAATTAGGTAAATATAATCATATTTAAAATAAAAATATAAAGAAATTTTAAATAAAAATATATCATTTTGAAGATTATTTTATGCTAATCGTCTAAAATTTGAAGTAATAAGAGTCCAAGAAACCTACCAGTAAAGTAATTCATAATAACAATTTTTGTGTGGTGAGTGTGGTATAAAAGACGACTATGGAATATAATATTAATATAATATCTATGCAAGAAATAGAAACCTCAAAATAAACCCTATATATACATACCCGTCAGAACTGTATATTAGGTCAATTACACTTCCTGTGGAGGAGGCTCGAGGCCAGCATTGGGAGGTGTATGAGCTTGAGATGATAATGATGATGATGATGATAACTGATAATTTAATTTTATTTTATAGTAAAAATAGTAGAATTAGAGTAGTTATTTTATAGTAAAAATCGTAAAATAAATAATAAAAAAATGAAGATAGTAAAAAAATAATAATAAAACTCGTAAAAAAATATCTTATTATATCTGTAGTAGTTTAGATAAAGTTTTTGGAGGAAGAATAATTGGAAAAATTGCCTAGAAAATTGTTAAATTTAGAATAAACTTCAAATTTTTTTTAGATCAGTCATCTTTGAAAATTTTTGAGAAGTTAAATGGGCAAACTGAAATAACATGAGAAATAAAATATTAAAATTTGCAGAACAAAATCTGATTTAGCCGGTTGTAATGCATACGTAGAAAGTATATTGCTTTGATAGATAGTATGTATCTGTAGTTCATGGTCTCCTAGTATTTATTGGGAAAGCGCTGAAGCCTTTCGCGTCATTGCTACGAAACTACGATAAAGCTGTGACCTAATAATACATCGACTACCTCTCTCTCTCTCTCTCCCACTTAAACATAAGACCACATTAATAGCAAACCGAACTTATATAATTTATGTTTTACTAGTACTTTCAAGATTGGCTGAAACTTGGAGCTTTACGGCGTTGGTGTTTATTATAATACCTAGTGACCTCTACCAGCTTTATAGTAATTAAAATTGACCCGTCGATGTGTTTGCGGGTACGAGTTGCAAGTGCTACGAGTATTATTATAATAAATCTTATTGTGTGGACGTTATTATATTAACAAAGCTTTGACCAAGAAGATCTAATCTTTCCCGGCAAAGCCGTTTTACAATTAGGATTCGAAAGATGTAGATCGAGTAGGTATGAAAGAGAGTATTAGTGTAAAGATGCGAAAGGGAATGCTCCGATGGTTCGGACATGTGGAAAGAATGCCGAACGAACGTCTGGTTAAGAAGACATACAATGCGAAAGTGGAAGGATGTAGGTACCGGGGGAGACCGAGACTAACCTACCTAGACCAGATCGGCCATGTACTGAAGGAAGGTGGAGTCAAGAGTCTCCGAAACCGGCAAGCGTGTATGAAGAGAATTATGAATGTTGAGGAAGCGAGTGAAGTATGCAAAGATAGAGTTCTTTGGCACTCTGTTCTCTCTGCCTACCCTGCAAGGGATATGGGGTGATGATATGTATGTATGTATGATTCGAAAGATCGCGAATGAAACTACTGAAGAAGAACGAGATATTGCACGAGAAGGGCACCACGTTAGTATTGCCCGGCTTCTTGCTTCTCAATCACAAGAGAAACGTGAGACAGACCGTGAAACGGCTCGGTCGACAATGCGAAATCGTCAGGCAAATCTCAGAGATCAACAGTTAGATAATTTTCAACTCGCAAGAAGATAAATATCATATATCACAAGGTGCTTCTTCGTCTTGCTGGCACGTCATTAAAATATTTGATTTTTTAAATTTATTATTATCATAATAAATATTTAACTTAATAATTTTGAATTAATCTAAATCTGCTCAATCATTAACTATTAGGAAGAACGAAGTTTGTCGAGTCAGCTAATTAAAAAATAAATAAATCTAATATCTACCTAATAAAATATGAGTTGAATTATAGACAATATCACCACTGCAATGCACTAAAACTTCCGGTACGTATCACACTCTACAGCGGCGTAGCAATTATAAATAGTGCCCTCTAGTTAGGTTTCTTGTTAATTGTGAATATATTTATTATCATATAGAAAATTTTATTTTTGCCTACTCGCTTATCATATGTGACATGTCAGGCAACATTATTCCTTATGGCCTACATGTCCAACAATGGACAACGATAGACCATGTGAAAGACTATGGTCAGACCAGATTTCACAAGCGGCACCAGATCACTAGTTAACGTCTACTAAGATTGAAATTAATTTATTTATGAAATTAATTTAAATAGTGTAATGAAATTTATTTTGAAAGGTTCTTGAGTGCCAACCACAAAACGGACGACGCAGCGTAGGACGACCCCCCCACTAGGTGGACTGATAACGTTATCAAGGTCACAGGAAACCGTTGGATGCAGGTGGTACAAGACCGTTGCGAATGGCATTCTCGTGGAGAAGCCTATGTCCAACAATGGACGTTTACGGGCTGATGGATGGATGGAATGTAATGAAATTGAAATTATGAATTGAAAAAAAAACACTGACAAAATTGCGCAGCTCAGCTAGCAGTTTTATAAAACAACGTTGTGAAATAATGGCCTTGCCAAATTTAAAAATAATATTGAGAATATGTAATTACTGCAATTGATTTAATTTCTGTCATTGTTACTAAAGGGCAGTGAACAAATGGCTAAGCACATAGGGTTACCTGAAAAACATATCCTTGTAGTCATATGCTCCTAGTACCTTTCCAGAAAGCTTTGGAACAGTTGCGTTGAAATCGTGTCATCATTGACGTCACAATATTATCAGTATATACTACGTTTAATTATTTTTAAATATTCATATTTTATGTTTACCTAGCATATTTCATTGGCCGATACTAACGCCCCCTTTACTGCTCTAAAGAAAAGACGCTATCACTGATAACAGTTCAGTCAGCGCTCTCTCTGAATTGTTGTAGAGAAACAAACAGAAAATAAAACCTAAAGAAAGTTTACACCGTTTTCAATTTCTAAGTATATAGTCAAATAGTATATGCCACTTCTTTTTTTCACGCTGTGGAAAATGCATTTATGCATTCCCCCTGCACGTTATAGCAAGGGGGGTATGTAGGACTCGCCGACGCAAGATGGCATCGGGATACCCACTAAAAACCAACAGCGCCCCACTAACTCGTCTATTTTGGGGTCCCAAAGGGTCGCCTTTTGGGCATGCGACTTTGACGTCCCCGACGTTCGGCGCGCAGAGACGCGCGTAGTCTCTGCGCCGTCTACCTAATTGTCTTCTGCGGATGGTGTCGGCGTGAGCGTCAGCTTCTCGTGTCCGTTCAGCGGCCTCCTTAAATAGTATATGCCACTGCCCCGTTATGTATAGATGCAAAAATAACTGTATAAAATTGTAGTTAAGCAACAGAAGATTGAAATACATATAAATAATATTTATGACAGGCTTTTTGGAGTTTACTCCTTAAGAATCGATTTTCATATAAGGCGCCCGGTATGAGAAAAAATTGAGGAGTAAAATCTAGTGATTGAATGACTTTGTTACGTTTTTGGTGCGCAACCTATTTTGCGCACCTTTCACTTTCTGACGTGAGATAATATTTCACTGAACAGTTTTAATAAATGTAAATAAAAATATATATATTATGTTAGTCAAATGAGCTTTTTTTGCGCCTGTTTTGATAATCGTACTTAAGGAGTAAACTCCAGTCGTGCGTCGGAGCTGACACACACACTTTTTTAGTGCTGATGGTGGCAAACGGGCAAGCAGCACACATAATAAATATACATATATTTTTTTTTGGTTTTTGAGAAAATAAGTTATATATTTTATTCTTAGTCACTGCTTACAGATTCGACATCAGACGGGAATATTTTTGCAAAGATTATAAAGTTTTTTTTTTAATTTTATATTTATCGAGCTTATTATTATCTTAAAATTATATATCTTAACTATATACGAGTATAATTTAATACGAACTGCAAATGTTCGACGATGAACTTAATTATGCCGTAGAATTTTTAAATATTATTTCTCATATTTAGAAATACTACAATAACTTCGAATATGCGACTGAAGTAAACATTAAACAATAACTATTTGCTACTTATGGTATCCTAGTGTTTCGGTCGAGATGTGTTGAAGCCTTTCATACATTATAAAATGTAAATTAATACAGGTGTATTGTCCGTCCTAGTCTCTCTTTCTTCTCTCACTCTCTCTTAGTCTACACGCCTCAGTAGTTACGTACTATTTATGAATCTAATTTTCATAAATCATGTTACTCTAGTATTTACCATGAAATACTGAAACTTCGCGCTTACTATTCTTATTATAACGCGGCATTAGTACCATATTCACTACCTAGCGACTTCTATAAATTTTATGTTGACATTAAGAATGATGTTAAATTTTAAAACTCTATTCAAAAAAGTCATATATGAGAATTTTTAAATTTTCTTGTTTAACACTCTACGGCGCACCGATTTAATATAATAGCAGCAAAATAATAAATATTTATTGTTTTTATGCGAGTAATAAAATATTTAGCAGAACGCCATCTATTATCTAAGGGATGAATTAGTAAGTTACACCGCTTCTGATGTGAAGAGCTTTCTAAATTGTAATTCCTTATTTCACGAAGACTCAATACCAATATATACAAAGAATTAAACGCATTTATTGTGTTTAATATAATAATCGAATAAAGAAAGTTAAAAAATATATTCATAACTATTACTCCTTAATTTTGAAAACTGAAATGAATGAGTAAAATAAATAATAAATTTTGATACAATAATTTCTCATGTTGTTATATATACGTTAAATATTTTTTATATTTCTGTTAACCAAATACTTTTTGAGGCACTTAGTGTCTGTTAAGCTATATTTTTGATGTTACATGCGTAGATACATTTTTGCGCATTTTGCTGAAACTAGAGATGTCAGTTCCCTCCACAACAAGAGTTTCAGCAGCAATAAAAGTAAATAAATGATGTCTAAAATAGAAGGCAACAGATCATTAAAATACAAATGAGAAATTAAAATTGAAATTACCTTATTCATTCAATATAGGTAATTAATTTCTGCGCAGATTTTACGTTAGATACAGTTCAATTATTTCCTACCATTATTGAAGAAATGTATAGCATTGAACATTATTAGCATACTCACAAGTTTGGAAGGAGTCTAATAGTGTAGCATGGTATACCTGATATGCATAGTTTTTCAATTCAAACTCATGATACATACTTATAACTGAGAATTTATTAAAAATAAATGATATTTAAATGCATTTGAACAGTTTTATTTATTTTAACTGAAGCTAATATTTATGTGTTTTTATTATTCAGTTAGTATCATAAATATCTCTGGCAGTTGATATGGTCAGTCAGAAATTATCTTCAATTTGTTTTGCAGATAATGTGACAAAATTATATCTTGCATGTATTTTGTTACACCAAACAGATTCAAATGGTGTTTAAATGAAATTTTTCCAATTTGAATATCTTGAATAAATAGGCAAAGTGCTTCTAATTTTGCGAACCGACTTTTTGTCAATACGAGAAGTATGACAAAAAGTCGATTCTCTGGAAATGTTTTAAAACTATTAAAACATCTACGTAGTTTTATTTGATAGTAATTATTTTGTGTAATGACGGAGTACAAATATGGCATGATACCAACCTTTTTTTCACGAGGTTCTCATAAAGCAAAATTAATGAGAATAAATCACATATCATTGCTACAAGAAAAATATAGAGAAAATCCAACTACAAATGGTCTTTTCAGTGTGGAATAGTACACCTACTTTCTTTTTATTACAGAAGAGATTCTTGCCCCATAGTAGCAGATTTATTACAGGACATTTTCTCCATTCTAGACTAACCATCTGTTTTATGTTGCCCTAGTAAATTATCAAGAGATCGCCCACTACGCGTCGCTCTGTCTATAGAAGTCTACGGCGTAGCAAACGTAATGGTGAAGAATAAGTACTTTCTTTTAAAACGCCCTCTAGTAATGTTTATGACAAATAAAGACAAGTTTTGGTACGCTTAAAAAACATCAAAAAAGATTTCAATAACAATCAAATCTCTCACACGAGGTTTGAGGTCATGTATGATCTGAGAAAAACTGGAAGATCTATATTAACTGCGGGGTGACTAGACCGGGGACTAGACAGTCACTCGAGGAGAGGACGACCATGTGAGGATGATGACTCAACGGCGAACGCTATCGGGTGGACGGGCCATCGACGATAAAGACCGAGTACCAGTGACCAGTTCATACGGCGTCAGAAAGTAACATGCACGGCTGGTTATGGGCGTTACTTGCCTTTTCTTTCATATCTCTAAATGGATCGAGCGGGATGTGGCTATAAGTTTTTACGCTCACGTTTTTATGCTATATACTTTAATAACTCTATTTTAAAATTTGCACATGTACTCGTATTATAGGCAATCCAAATTTGACAAACAAGGTGACAGGTAATGATTGAAATAGCGAATAATTAGATGGCTCTATTTATAAGCCATGGAGCCAACATGGAGATATTTTATAGAAGTAAATGATTGTTATAATGATGCTTTTTTATTGTCCCATTAACAACCGTGGGAAGGACATTTACGATGACGTATCACATTCTTAATCTTGCATCACAAAAAATTATTCCTCCAAATGGTAAGTAGGTACTTTCTATCTTCTAGATTCCCGGCGTACCCTTTTTTTGTCCATCTAGGGGGACGAAAGAGAGCCGTGTGATCCCATAACTCACCGTATTTCCTCCTCATCGCTATTAGATTGGCCACTGGTACTGATTTCTTGACCTAGGTGGTCAGCCCGACGGATTACCCTTTTTGGTTATCTACTCTCCCTGACTTAATATAGATTGGCAACATAGATTTACTAAGTTCAAATAACAACTAATATACAGCCTTTAGAAAGGGAAATAAATTATTTGCCAATGTTTAAAACAAAACTTTCGGAAATTTATTCATCAACTAATTTATTTATAAACTTAATTCACTACTAATCGATGTTTTGGTGAAGTTAAATAACTGAGTGAAAAGTTGTTGAACCGCTTATGTTACTGTTTGATGTGAAGGTTTCGCCTAAAATATGAACGTTGAAGCTATATATATTTATATGTTCAAAATAAAATATAGAACTAAAATCCGATATACAGCCATTCGAAGAACTAGTATAACCGACGTACTCAAAGAAGGAGAACGCTGAATATAAAGTATTCTATAAGACAATACGATAATAAGATACGTTCAGCGATGGGTAGAGAAAGGCTAATGAATTTAAAAATAAAATATTGTAAGTTGCCAAGTAATCATTATTATCATCATCATTCTCTTGCTCTTTAGCTGTGTGGTAGCGGTTTCGAGTACTACCAACCCTTACTTTGCTCGTAGATGTCGTAAAAGGCGACTAAGAGCCTTATAACGACCTGAGCTAACTCCATCTGATGCCGTTTAGTCAACAATTACATTCCCAGGGAGCCTTGACGTCTGGCAGGCAGCCGGTCTTAAAAATATTGCCAGTAACTTTTACAATATGTACTATGAAAGAAGGGTACATATTGTATCGACCCCATGTAACTGGGATAAGAGTAGGAGAATGATGATGATTCTCCCGCCCTTATCCCAATTACTTAGAGGGGACGTAATGTGTATCCCTAATCCATCCTACATGTTCCAAAAGTTATTGGTAAAAAGTGTTATGACTGACCGCCTGACGTTCACCCTCCTTGGAAATGTAATTATTGACCAAACATCATCAGATAGAGTTGGCGCAGGTTGATATAAAGCTGGGCCACCGATGACAAAGATCGGGTATCGGTGGCCCGCTCGCACGGCGAAGAGAAGTGTTTGCAGGGTGGGTCTATGGGATTGCGCTCTGCCTCTTCCGTCGCCCCGGACCGATTTGGCGGGTCGCAACCACGTCCATAGTCCACCGCAAAAAAAAAAAGGTTGATATAAAGCTCTTAGTAGTATTTTAAGATATCCACGAGCAAAGTAAGGGCTGGTAGTATTCGTAGCTTCCACAGAGCAATATTTCGAAATTTATCTACTTTTATATATTCTAATTTAGGTCAAGAGTCTCCAAAACCGGCGAGCGTGTATGAAGAGAATTATGAATGTTGAGGAAGAGAGTAAAGTATGCAAGGATAGAGTTTTTTCGTACTCTGTTCTCTCTGTCTACCCTGCAAGGGATATAGCGTGATGATATGTATGTACGTAATTTAGGTAACCTAAATTAGAATATACTACTACTATTTTTAGCAAAATACTGTGTTAGTGCTCGTGGGTTTTGTAAAATACGACTAAGAGTTTTAAAATTACCTTGGGCCACTCCATTTAATAATATCTAGTCAACGATGATATTCTCAAGAAGCAATATCATCAGGCAGGTGGTTGGTCATAAAACTATTGCCAAAGATTTTACAATATATACAATGGATAAATAGTTCATATTGTGTTAACCCAAGTAATTAGTATAAGAGCAGGATAGGGATGACTATTATTACCAGTATAATACCTACATTAGAAACACGACTAAACTCAAAATGTACATTCAAAAGGCTTTGGAGTGAAACACTGAGTTCTCAGCTCATTGAGTGCAATGTACCGGCTTAATACATAAGCCTTTGGGTACAAAGAGAATTCTGCAAATGTAAATATTATAATATACTAGCTGACCCGCGCAACTTCGTCTACGTTATTTTAATTCATAATTCAAAAAACCTAATTACGAGCGAAAAATGATTGTCACTCATGGGATCCATGTGTAACAATATTTTTTCGCCCGTAATAAAGTGTCTATAAATAATCAAGCATGTTAAATGCTAAATTTCATATATATATAAAAAAAATATATAAATTTCATATAATCATAATTTTAATATTTAAAAAAAATAAATTATCCGTGTGGTGACGGAGTAAGAATACAATTCACCACACCCTATCTTACCCGTGGGTGATCGTAAGAGACGACTAAGGGATATAAAACGCATATAAGATCTATGTGATAGAAAGAAAACTCGAAACAAAACCCTATACCAACACGTCTAACCAGCGCAGTATAGTAGGTTAACTCCCCTCCCATTACGGAGGAGGCCCGAGCCCAACAGTGGGACATATACACAGCCCATAGGCTGTGATGATAATGATGATGAATAAAATAAAAACAATCATAATAGTAGTTCGTGATCAAATGCCACTTGTAGGTTCTGGACCAGTCATAACCTTTTATTTTGTATTTGAATTTTATGTTATATTGTGGTTCGAAGATTTAACTAAAAATTTCAGTCCATATATTTCCCACTATTGCGCTCGGGCTTCCTCCATATTGGAAGGATAATTGACCTACTATACCACGCTGGTCAGACATGTTGGTATAGGGTTCCTTCTCTCACATAGATGTTATATGCGTCGTAACGTACGAAACGACTAAGGGATGTAAAATACATCCCTTAGTTGTTTCGTACGATCACCCACGGATAAGATAGGGGGTGGTGAATTGTATTCTTACTCCGTCACCACACAGAAAAAAGGTTCGAAGATTTAATTCTTATTAATCATGTACTCATCTACATCTTGTTCTCCAGTTACTCAGGGTCGACGAAATATGCCATCTTTTTCCATATAGACCTATTTAGTAGTGATAGGATCATGCTGTTGATAGTTTTCTGTCTATAGCCGCGGGCCGGTCCGTCTAGGGTAGTAGCATACTCTCACAAAAGATCGATGTCTGAGCAATGGCAATGTGTTGATGCACTTCATTTGGTGAGCGAGAGAGCTGGAAGCCCAACTAGGTAGGTTTGGCGTGTATATTGATAATAGCTATACCCTTAATATTGCCAAAGTCCATGGGCGCTAGTAGCATTAGCCATCAGGTGTGCTGCTTGCTCATTTTTCACCATAAGTAAAAAAAAATCAGACGACATCTCTGCAGTCACTCCTTGTTTATCCATGTCATGTTTCATGCGGTCCATCCATATTTTCTTTCATTTTACTTTACTCCTAAAGCTTTCAACATTAATAATAAACTTTCCTCACAACATTACTTTTCTATTCTATCTCATCACAGGTCCATACCATGTGAACACTACTTAACTTTTTCGTTATTGGCGCAACTTTTAAACTTCCTCCTATATGTTATTATTAATCTCTATTAATATTCATTTTTTTCCAAAAAAAAAATTGGTAATTTTTTTTTAGAAAAAAATCAGTATAGTAAATAATAGACCAACCCGTTGAGTTTCTTACCGGATCTACTCAGTAATGGTTACGTTCCGATCGGGTTGTAGTTTATTGGTTTAATTTAAAATATGAAAGTTGACAATATGTAAGTGGCCTTTCAAGGGTTATACATAATAAATGAATTTGAATCAAAAATCAATCAATATACTTTTAATACTTTTGAAGTTATCATCTGTTGGCGCATTTACTCATACGTCTATCTGTCAATGTTCTGTCAGTATATTAAAAATTTTTCATCATCATCATCGTCATCTCAGCCCACACATGTCCCACTGCTGGGCTTGAGCCTCGTTCATATTAGAAGGAAAATTTATTACCTACGCTGGTCCGACGTGTTCATATAGGGTTTTATTCGAGATTTCCTTCTCTTGCATAAATATATATACATATTTTATCTCTCAGTCGTCTTTTACGATCACCTACGAGTAAGATAGGGTGTGATGAATTGTATTCTTACTCCGTCACCACAAGAAAGACTAAACTAAGACGAAAAATTTCTCACAGACTTCTGTCTCAATCACTCTACATATTAAAGATTAAAAAAAATGATTCTAGATTTTTAAATTTTATTTTATACAAACCTTGTCCTGGTAATAACGAACACAAAAAAAAAATTATCATCCAATTTGGTGCATTCAATCAGAAATTATGCGCATACATTTCAGCTATCCATTTTTGTTTATATAGATAATTATTTCCTTTAATGACACGAAGTCAAGAATACATAATGTCAACACCCATTACTTTTCAGTGGTAATTGAAAACACCAGCTGAAGATATCAACATAAGTGATCACTCAGTTGCTTTATAATAATAACGTGTACAACTAGGTTAGAAATATATAAAGATGATGACAAGTCTGAAGGAAACAAAATGTTAATGTAATTTTGAAATAGTTTCTAGACAAGAAAAATTATACGTATTTCTGTTAACACCATTTGTATGATAATATTTACCTGGATAGCTACATTTTGATACACAGTTGTCACATCATTTCACAATTTCGGTGAGAAATAACTAAGGAAATCGAGGGGAAAAATGATAATACACAATATCTTGATTTAGGTCAGTTTTAGTGTTGGTAGGAAGTAGGCTAACGAGATTTTTTATTATCATTTCTGTTCTATATTTACCATTGTACCTAGTTATATTATTTTATAACACATTTTACTTTTTGTATTTTAACACTTTTAAAAGTCTTACAATTGTACTTTTTGCACGGTAACCCTTTTTTCCGTGTAGTGGCGGAGTAAAAATACAATTCATCGTACCGATGGGTGATTGTAGGGGGCGACAAAGGGATATAAAATGCATATGACATCTATACAAGAGGGAAAACTCGAAACGGAACACAATACCAACACGTCTAACCAACGCGGTATAGTAAGTAAATTTCTCTCCCATTATGGAGGATGCTTGAGCCCATCAGTGTGACATATATGAGCTGAGATGATTGTTTTGTGACTTATTTTAGTTAATCTTTTCTAACTCAACTTAGGCAGCTAAGTTTAATTGAATTCCTATTGACTTAACTTTTTTAGCAATAAGTTTTAATTATGAACCATTTCTTTTATTGTTATTATTATTATTTCTATATATTCTTTTTAAATAATTTAATGCATAAAAAATCTAAAACCTTAAAAATGAAATTCTGTAATAGTGTGCTTACGTAAGTTAATAATATTTTACCCAGATGAATATACATGGAATCAACCATCAAAAGTTTTGCGGAGGTAGTTTATGCTTTCAGAAACAAGCGAAATAATATTGAAAGAAATTGGGAATGTGAACAATTAATAAAGACAAAATAACGAAATTATGTAAATGAATGCATAGAAGGCGTAGTGGTTAAGATACCGACCTTTTTTCCGTGCCAGAGTAGGGTTCGATTCCCACGTAGGACAATATTTTGTGCGATACATAAATTTTTGTTGATACATAAGTTGTTGTTTGGTTTGTTGTCTGGTTAAGAAGATATACAATGCGAAAGTGGAAGGATGTAGGTACCGGGGGAGACCGAGACTAACCTTCCTAGACCAGATCGGCCATGTACTGAAGGAAGGTGGAGTCAAGAGTCTCCGAAATCGGCGAGCGTGTATGAAGAGAATTATGAATGTTGAGGAAGCGCGTGAAGTATGCAAGGATAGAGTTCTCTGGCACTCTGTTCTCTCTGCCTACCCTGCAAGGGATATGGCGTGATGATATGTATGTATGTATGTATGTATGAAACCTACAAGCGTATAAATTTAATTAAACTATAACAATATTTGTTAAATATACGATATGCTACTGTCATTCTAATAGGAGATCCAAATTATATGTAGCTTAAATTTGGGTATATTATTATTTGTACTGTAATTAATCAGTTCATGTGATTTCAGATCAACATACGAAATATCAATATAACTTTAAATTGTAATAATAACTTATATTTTATATTTATTTTTATACAAAGCATCTTTATATCATCATGTTAAATAATGTGATATATATTAAAATAAAATGAACTCCAATATATATATAATTGCCTCAAATGTATATAATTCGAAATTAAAAAAAATATTATATAGGTATTAAAAAAAATAAGGTATATATTTAAAATAGATTTTGAGCTAGTATATATTGCTGTTATAATAAAAAGGTTTGGTAAAACTATTTTTTTTTTTTTTTTAAACTCGAATTGTACAGGGTTCAAACCGCACAATATCCTGTCTACCACTAGTAACCGCAGATGAAAAGGCCAGATTGTGATCTAGATAAAATTGCCACCGTATGTGACAATTGCGAAATGTTTTTATAAACAAAAATGTAATTTTTCTTATCTCCTATTAAATGTAATTATTCGCACAAAAAAAACCGTGTGATGACGGAGTAAGAATACTAAATTCACCACCCCCTATCTTACCCTTGGGTAACAGACGACTAAGAGATATAAAACACATATAACATATGTGCAAGAGAAGGAAAACTCGAAACGGAACCCAATACGATATACGAATTCCAATACGTTTGACCAACGTGGAGTAGGTCATTTTCCTTCCTATTATTGACGAGGCTTGAGCCCAACAGTGGAACATATATGAGCTGAGATGATTTGCAATTACCACATAAGTAAGATAGGTGACAGTTTTGCCAAACTCTTCAAACTTTAATTGTTTTTATTTTCATAAAAACTTTCTCATGCTTTTATACAAGAACTACGTCAAAGTTGATACAGTAAATTAAATCACACAATTAATCATTTGCCGTAAGTACGGAGTAAGAATACAATTCATTACTCTCTATTCTACCAATGTCGATAGTAAAATAAGAATAACATCGAATTTGCATATAACATTAATGCAAGAGAAGAAAATCTTAAAATAAAACCCTATACTATACCGTCTGACCATATTGGTAAAGTAGGTCAATTTTAATGCTATTTTGGAGGAGACTCGAGTTTCAGCAGTGGGACTAGAGATTGCAATACGGCATCATTTTCAATCCGGCCGGATCTGGTTGGATCCGGTCGTTGAATCCAGTATGTTGGCACCAGACCCGGTGAACGTTTAATAATGCCGGATCCGCCGGATTACCGGATCTGGTTTTCCGGATTGTAATCCCTAAGTGGGCCGTATATTAGTTGAAATGATGATATGATGACATACGAAATAATTAGAGCGTATAATAATAATATATTTAAACTTAAAAAATGAATAGAAAAAGGCCGAAGAAGAATAAAAGCCTGTAGCTTTAAAATAAAATAAGTTTTTACAAATACTGGTTAACAGTAAAACAATAATTGATACTATATAAATGTTTAAATAATACAATCATGGAATCACATTGTAAGAAAATGTTATGAATAGTTTAAAATTTTATTGCGTTTATACATTTTCATTTGTGTGTGTCTCTTCTTGCGAATTTTTCCTATAACCAGGTAAACAATGCAAATCTATTGATAAAAAATATTTGATTAGTCGAAAGATTAAAATATTGCATTACAAGTATTGCAATACAATATTTACAGTACAATTTAATCTTTCGTATATTTTTTTAATACAAAATGATTAAAATATTCGTGCGACAAAAATGTTTAATACAATATATGTATATATATAAGACTATTATATTATGATTTATGATGACATTTGATATGAGAGATGAGAAGTTGAGATTTTGAGATAAATGATGAAGCAAGTGTAAAGCGAAACTCGTCATAGAATTACGCTTCAGGTATATTTTAAAAATTAATACTTTGTGTATTGATTGTTATAACTTTATATTCAAAGGAATCTAATTAATGATTTTAGTGTATAGAAATTTAGTAATTTTCATGACACAATCTTTAACTTGTAAATTATTTTTAAAGTACAATAATATACATTGAGGAATAGTCTCATATCAATGGGTTTCTATAAACATAAAAATAATAGACAGAAATTACACTTACACTAGAACAACCACTTTTTCATCGCACAAAAATTATAATGCGTTAGAATTGAATCCACAATCAAGTATTTTATCATTCTACAGGAGAAACATGCTTAGCTCATTACACCATCTATGTAGATGTAACATTATTTCACAAATAAACTTTTTACTCTATAATCTCCCTTTTAAAATAATTATTTATTATATTTATTAATATTGGCTATTAATTAAACTACTACATTTTATTTACACTATTACATTACCCAGAGAATATATGCTAGATTTTATTACAGAGCATTTACGATATTGCCCACGACTTCAGCATACATCATATCTTATGAGAACATTTCTTAGACAATGTCAAGGACACATCGCTCTGCAGACAATAATGCATTATAGAAAATTATTTATTCTATATTATTCTACTATTACTACTTATTAGGATCCTGACTATAGATGATAAAAATGCATTGCAAGTTTGGGACCATCTCTTACTTCCTCGCGTGAGCCGGAAAATTCGGGTAAGGGATCATGGAGAGAATAGGCAGCGGCACTTTCTAAGACCTATGTTGAACATAGCAAGATAGGCTAATAGATTACCCATTATTATCAATTGTGTTGATATTAATGTAAATCGACCGCCATATTTATTATTATCAATAAGAGAAGTTAACTCGAAATAAAATCCTATATCAAGCTACCTGACCAGCGTGGTATAGTTGATCAATTGCCTACCTATTTTGAAGGACGGTCGAGCCTCGCAATGTGAAATTATGAGCTGAAATCATGATGTATCAACGAGGTTGTTGATTTGACGACATAAGCTTGTGACGGCCAATGATAAGATTTTATCGTACATATTATTCACCATGTCAGCTCATATACTCGTATGTCCCACTATTGAGCTCGAGCTTTCTCCAAAATGGGAGGGCAATTGACCTATATACTACATGACGAGACTTGTTGGTATAGGGTTTTGTTTTATTCTTTTGTATAGATGTTATATGCATTTTATATGCTTTAGTCGTCTCTTACCATCACCCACGGGTAAGGTAGGGGGTGCTGAATTATATTCTTACTTTGTCACCACAAGTTTTATTAGTAATTTAAAAATTATCTGACGTCAAGATATTTTAGAAATATCTAATATCGAGTACAAAATCTAGATTTTTAACTGTAACGAACTAATCGCAAAGAATATATTAACATATAATAGCAGATATAAAAGCCCACCAAAAAAACTAAAATGTGAGCTAAGTTCAATATTGTAATAATTGTGGTGTAGTTATCGACATCATGGATAAAAGATTCGAGACCTAAACGAGTGCCAAGTTCAATATTGACTTAATCTTTATTAGAAATACACAATCATTATTTAAACAATGTATAATATTCTTAAATATTTTTTTTCTATATTGTAAAATTATTTTTATTTATAAATGTGACTTTTTAAATACAAATAAATGAATTATTTCCATAAAGCAAATAAATTAAGATATATTGAACTCCCGCCAAATCGGTCCAGGGCGATGGAAGTGTCGGCGCGTAACCCCATAGACCCACCCTGGAAGCACCTCTCTTCGCCATGTGAGCAGTGAGATGAGGAGCCTACCTGATGGTAAATGGTGGATCCTCATAGATTTCAAAAGTACTAAGGATATGTCCAAGTGGCTGCCAGACATCGGTGAAGGGGATTGGAGAGATTTCGACCAGGATAAGAAGGGAATGGGAAAGGTTATTGCCCCTCGGTCCTTCATAGCTGATATGAACTAACTATGTTCTATATAAATTTATCATGCCTCAACAACCAAAAACATAAACAACTACGTGAATGTAATATTAAGTAGATAATCCAGACTCTTTTCTGGCACAAGGTCAATTTAATAAATTACCATATGTATAGAAAATATTTTATGGCATTTGGAGCCAAATTATTGTATTACATGGAGTAATAACATTCAACGTGATTAATTAATTTTGGTAATAGCAATTAAATGCACTTTTAAACTCATTATTAGCCTCCCTTCATCCTATGGCTCCTACTATCTTTAATAAAATTCCTAAAACTATGAAAGATCAAACTGTAAGAAATTTTAAAGTACAATTAACTGATTTACTTATAACTAAATGCTATTATTCAGTCGCAGAATGACGAAAACTTACATGCCTACTCAGAGTTTGAGCTAACTATTTGTCTATCATGTAAGCTATGAGTGGTACTATGTTATCATAACAATTTTGTTATGATCATAATTCAAATAAAATATGTATAAATATGTCAAATATTTATTTGCATGCCTAAACGGTAGAATGTATAAGGCCTGTAACTACCTTTGTAGTAATTGTAACTACCTGCATTCCAACGAATAAAATTATTATTATTATTGTATCTCCTTTTAATTCACGGGATCTTCCTTAGGGAAGATGCCCGGTCCTTTGGGAGGCTTACATGGGGATATGGATCCAATACGCAGAGGTCTTTGGAGAAATTTAATCTAAATATTGGGATGGGACACCTACCGATGACATTCCACGTCTGCACTTAACATACGTGGAATGTCAGCAGTAAGTGTAAAACTATTGTATGATGATGGTATCTAATATATGAAATATGGGAGTGGGTGTTTAGTGGACTGGTTCATCTTAAATCTATGGATTTATAACTGTCGTCTATTTATTATTATTATTATTATGTTAAGTAGGGTCAGCATAACAATCCTTTGCCTTCCATAAACTCCTCTCAGTCGTCATATCTTCACGCATCTTTCAATATCCATATTCTCTTTCCCACAATTTCATCATCATCATCATCTCAGCTCATATATGTCACACTGTTGGACTCGAGCCTCCTCCGCAATGGGAGGGAAATTGACCTACTATAACGCTAGTCAGACGTGTTGGCATAGGTCAGGGGTCGGCAACCTTTTGAGTCGGAAGAGCCAAAAATTAGAATTTATAAAGGTTTAAAGTTTTTAAAGAGCCACATTTTTTTTTGCCGTCAATAATTTGTGCGTAATCCTCATTAATCAATTCAGAACCATTTTTAAATGTTTGCTTTATAAAATATTTTTTTGCGTATAGAACTAAAGAGCCGCAACTTCATATCCAAAGAGCCGCATGTGGCTCGTGAGCCGCAGGTTGCCGACCACTGGTATAGGGTTTCGTTTTGAGTTTTTCTTCTCTTGCATAGATGTTATATGCGTTTTATATCCCTTATTCGTCTCGTACGATCACCCACGGGTAAGATAGGGGGTGGTGAATTGTATTCTAACTCCGTTACCACACGGAAATTCACACAATTTATTCGTCTATTTTTTTGGTCTTTCACGATTCTCACATCCATCCACATTCATGTCGATAATCCTACTTTTCATATGCCATTCATCTCTGTGAAGTGTATATAGTCTTTCATGTTACTAGCTAGTAGACAAGTATTATTTATCTTAGCGTAGCTTGTAAAAATATCTATCCTCATCACATATTCATAATAAGATAATCTCGCATTTTGAACGTTGCTATCACTGGTGCCGTTTTCGCCATCATCATGATCTCATCATCTCAGTTGGTATGCATCTCACTACTGAGCTCGAGCCTCCTCTATAATGGGAGGTATATTGACCTACTATACTACTTTCCATTACTATATAGAATTCGCACGCTGAGGTGCCTATGGCCCTTGACGAATCAATACCCGATGAGGAGGAAAGGTTTTCGAGTGGTGACCGTGTATCGTCGATGCAGTGTAAGCCTTCCCACCAGGTGGATTTACTACTTGGTGAAGGTTGCTGTGAGTCGTTGAATTTAAGCGGCACAGGAACGAACTTTATAGTAAAGTATCCCTCGTACTTGACAGCAATGATGGTGAATATTATTTCTATAGTTTTCCTTCTCTTGCCATTGTAAGATATTATCTACTCAAGTTTCTTAGTTGTTTTTTTAAGTAAAGTTATAAGAAATTAGTATTAATTATCTACATAAACTAAATAGGTTAATTATATTACTAAAAAAAAATAGATTAAGAAGAAGAATTTCTCATATAACATATTTTTATATTTGAGTACGTGAATCTTAAAATTACTCACTTTGATTCTCTCGGTACGCAATTTTAATCAAGGTGTTGGGTATTTTGAAATTTCTAATGAGTTTGTAGAGAAAATAAGGTTCTGGCTCATTCCGCATATGGAATATTGGTTTATACGTAACCGACTGGATGAATTGGGTTTTAGGAAATTGGTTTTACATACAAAGTAATATGATAACGTCTACATACACGTTAAAAGTTTATATAATTTACAGTTTTCAATTTTCTGTGTATGAGCTTATAAATTAGTTTATTCTGTGCTGTATGGCTCTTACAAATACTTAAATTATTTTCATAAAGTTGATTTTATTTTTTAATTAATTTGTTAAATAAGACATAATTTCGTTTTCAAAAAAATAAAATTAATCGTGCTAGCAATTTCCCTTACATGAATTATATATTTATTTGCCTATATATAAAACGTTTATATGAATAATAGTTTTTATGTATAAAGTATTTTATTGTATAAACTTTATACGAGTAATACTTATTTATTTTGTAAATAACTTAGTATCATCACATCATCACAGCCCATATACATAACAGGGGGACCTGTTGGGCTTGGGCCTCCTCCGTAATGGGAGGGAAATTGACCTACTATACCACGCTGGTCAGACGTGTTGGTATAGGGTTTTGTTTCGAGTTTTCTATCTCTTACATAGATGTTACATGCGTTTTATATATCCCTTACACATGTCTTACGATCACCCATGGGTAAAATAGGGGGTGGTGAATTGTATACTTACTCCGTCACCACATGGATAAATTAGCATATTAAATGCTAAATTTCAATAAGTTGGATAACATGGTTGTATCATCGCTTAATTCTAACTGCAAAGTTTCGGGTAGATGGCACACATCTCCTATAAGAATATCACAATACGAGCTGCAATTTGAATGTCATATGACAGCTCACCCTTATCTAAATGGTAGGATGATTGGAACGGATTTCCAATAGATGTGGCTTCCAGACCCACGTCTGACATTCATTTTTGATGTTAAAGATCTATAGGCGAGGGGTAAACTGATTGTTAGCGTAGTGTAATAGGCCGTGGCGAGCGACGCTTCGCCGCGCTATATGATGCAATATATGTTATGTACCTACTATATGTACTAGTGTGTGAGACGCAGCGACGCGATGTCATGCGCAAGCCACTGTGCGCAATCTTCTCGTCGCACTGAGCTCGCGTAATAATATAAATTATTACTAATAAAAATATTTAATTATTTTTTAATTTAAATATTTTATTTTTCTCTATCTTATGATCATTATTTTAATTTATTTAAAATATTTTTGTAATGATAAAGTTGAATATATAAATATTTATAATTTACAATATTATTGATAATTATTTATTTAATATTTATAATTTACAATATTATTGATAATTATTTATTTATATTATTAAGTTACATATTTATGTATACTGCCGGGTACGGGGGAAAATTGCAACCAGACTTAGAACAACAGTGGTTTGTCCTGCATGAAAATCGAACCCACGGCACTGGCACGGAAGTCTTGTTTCTTAACCACTACTCTATCTGTGCAGTATATTTTTTTTTATTTGATGCTGTTGCTTGCCATTTAAATTTGATCAAAATCTGACTAGTAGTTATTGAGTTATCCTCAATAATGCAATTTTGACCTCGACTACATTGATGATAATAAAAATATTCCTTGCAAAGGAAATCAACTAAAATGGACGGGGGAATTTTCTCTCATTCTGATCCTTGGTAATTGAATATTACGTTATTGATAAGACAATATCTACTTCAGTGAAAATCTTACTTCAGTGAATTTTCTTAACTGTACAAAACCACTGCTCAGTCTTAATAAATGATTCGAGTTTTATAACTTTATTCGATCGACAACTTTATCCAAGTCACGTAATCTCGTCTCAATCAGAAACTAAGGCGTTGTCGCAAACTAAATTTTGTATAGACAAAACTCTGCTACGAATCTGAACTGAAGTCCCACTGACTGTTTAATCAATTCGATACGTAGAATTAAAATTAGTAAGTGTTTATATAGTGGTGTTGTTTGGTAGCGACTACAAACACTACTAACAGTTCATAAAAGACTACAAACAGCTTTACGTCGATCTGGGCCAACTGCATCTAATGTCATTTGCTCAACAATTACATTTCCAAAAGGTTTGACGTCAGGCAGGTGGCCGGTCATAAAACTAAAACTGATCACTTTTGCAATATGTACGATATGAGAATAGTAGGTATATATTATAACGACCCCAAGTAATTGGAATAAAACCAGGATAATTATGATGAAGAATTAAAATATACATATATACATACACATCATCACGCCATATCCCTTGCAGGGTAGGCAGAGGGAACAGAGTGCCAGAGAACTCTATCTCTGCATACTTCACTCGCTTCCTCAGCATTCATAATTCTCTTCATACACGCTCGCCGGTTTCGGAGACTCTTGACTCCACCTTCCTTCAGTACATGACCGATCTGGTCTAGGTAGGTTAGTCTCGGTCTCCCTCGGTACCTACATCCTTCCACTTTCGCATTGTATATCTTTTTAACCAGACGTTCGTTCGGCATTCTTTCCACATGTCCGAACCATCGGAGCATTCCCTTTCGCATCTTTACACCAATACTCTCTTTCATACCTACTCGCTCTCTTACGTCGTCGTTACGACGTAAGAGAGCGAGTAAAATAATGCTTAAATTAAAATAATGCTTACATTAAAATAATGCTTCAAAATTAGATTATTTTTTTAAATATATTTTACGTAATCATTATTTAATGCTTTTTGTGATAATAATTCGTCAAGTAATGAATAAAACGACCTTTGTAGTGGTAAATTAAAATTAAAATATATATGAAAGGAAGAGTTGGTGTTATTTAATAGTGGTAGAATCACGCTGTTGATAGTTTTCTGTCTACAGCCTCGAGCCGGTCCGTCCGGGATAGTACCATACTCTAACAGGTGATCGACGGTTGAGTAATGATAATGTGCCATTGCGCTTCGTTCGGAGAGCAAGAGAGCCGGAAGTCAACTGAGTGGGTTTGGGAATTTTATTGATAGACAGCGGCCTAAGCTTATACTCTTGTTATTGCAAAGGTCCATGGGCAGCAGTGACATTTACCATCAGGTGTGCTGCTTGCTCGTTTGCCACCATAAGCAATAAAAACAAATATTACGAGTAACCTACCTTAAACCTAACCTACCTTAAAGCACTGTAAAATGTAGGTATGTGTAGGTAGGTAAGTACAGGACAGTTTCTTTTGGCATTTTCAAAAGGAGACTACGGTCTCACGTCTCCCGATATCATAAAGAAATAAATGTTTTATTATTCAATACGATTAATCGGATCATTTTATTTTATATCAATTACACTTATTTGCACACAATTGCTAAAATTCTATTATTATTATTTGCGATAAAACTGCGTTCTCGTTTTGGTTACTTTCTTCTCTATTTAGTACAAATTTCTTATTTAAAGCTTAATATGTGATAATCTTGGAGTGTCTATTATTGAGATTTTTATAAGTAAAATGATAGTATGATAATATATAAGTATTAGAACATAAATACGGTAAATAAATTCAGGAAAAAACTTAATTGAATTCGTTGTTACATAAATCTAATCGATAATATGAACCAAGTTATAAAAATATTTCTAAACTATAAGTATTTAAATTTAAGGGAGATATAAAAAAAGTCTCACCTGACCAGTCATATATCAGTTCTAAGTATCTCTTGGCTAAGGTAGGCCTTACTAAGACATAATCAATTCAGTAACTAGAGTTGAAGTAAATTAAAATAAAACATTATTCTGGTCAATATTGTATAGTAGACTGTTTTCATTCTTAATCTTTGTTGAACTTTGCGTCAAAGGACTTATTTATACGCAAAAAAAATAAATAAACTTTATACTATAAGATGAATTAAATAGACTATAGTTTACACATTAAAGATACTTTTTCTGTTATATTTAATGTCATTAATGACGTTTCAACTAAACACTACCAAATTCAAAGTGCGCTAACTTAATTACCTAAGTGTGAATAATCAAGTAGACTGCTCGAAGTTACGTGAACTATATCGAACTACAAGACAATGTTTGTTTGTTCTTACTTGTTTACGTCAACGTTTAAATCTAGGCTACGAGCGTGCTTACTAGATTTGTTAGAGTATACAGTATTAGATAAATCAACTAACCCGTTATGTTTTCCGTGTAGTCACGGAGTAAGACCATTCACTTTCTTGCCTGTAGGTGCTGTAAAAGACGAGAGAGGGATATAACATGCATATAATATATATTCTAGAGACGGAAAACTCGAAATAAAACCAAAGTCTAACCAGAGTGGTATAGTAGGTCAATTTTCTTTCTATTGTGGCAGAGACTCGAGCCCGGAAGTGGGACGAATATGAGCCAAGATGATGATCTAATCCGCTGAATAGAAATTTAGAAGTCCTGGCATAAAACTCGACTATTATTTGGTCGACTAATACTAATATTACTAAATCGACTAATACTGTAGTCGCCCTGTAATGGAAATTAAAATATTTATAATTCATATACTGATTAGTCTATGAACGATTTTGGTAGCTGCATAGAGATTCTAAGTACACGAATAGAATTGTAAGGATAACTTAAGTTTGTATAGAAAAAAGAGATAAATAAGTACATAAGCCATCGTTTATAGCTTTAAACGAAAGTCTATATAAATATATATCTCTCTCTGTCTCATCTCTATATAGCTACTTTAAGCTATTATAATGCGATGTAAAAATCCACTTAATAAAGTTAAACAAAGTTAACAAACAAGAGGATAGACGAATAATTTGTTTTGAGCGTTAAATAATTTTAGGCCTGGTATCTTCTCATTATAATTTATAACAGGTTTTCTTCTTTGACAAACAACAAAAATAAACTTCTTAAAGGATAAATATTTGAAATTAGATTTACGATCGTAAATAAAACTCAATTCACGTACTAAAATCTTATGAAATATTATAATAGTCATTTTGTCAACTTATAGAACGTTATATAATTGGTTTGCGTGAGTTTCCTCCATTATACAAGTAAGATGATCGCACTTCATAGATAGAGATTACGCTCTGTCATACTAAACAGTACCAACGTACCGTTATATATATATATATATATATATATATATATATATATATATATATATATACTAGCTTCTGCCCGCGGCTTCGCCCGCGTAAAAGGTTAATTGCCTAAAGTTTTCCATACCCTATTTTTATTTTTTACTCCTTTAAGGGTAATTTTTTACAACATGTTAATGCCATATTTATTTATATCTAATCAATAGCCTAAAAATAAGTTTCAAGCTTCTGGCTTTTAAAAATGACGATACTTGCTTGCAACTTTTCATCCCTATTTACAACCCTTTTTTTGCATTAAAAAGTAGTCTATGTACTTTCTCAGACTCTAGACTATTTGTGTACCAAATTTAATTTAGATCGGTTAAGTAGTTTTGGCGTGAAAGAGCGATAGACAGACAGACAGAGTTACTTTCGCATTTATAATATTAGTAAGGATATATATATATGTATATATATGTATTTGTATATGTATGTATATATATATATATATATATATATATATATATATATATATATATATATATATATATATATATACACTCATTTGCAAAAAAAACGGGCACCTAAGCAATGAACCATTTCAAATGTTAATATTTCTTTGTTTGATAATTATAGGTAGTTTTATCCACACAATTTGGTAAATTAATAAGAAAATAATCGTTTTCATCAGTATTTCATCAAATTTAGATACAATTTATGGGAAATAATGCTAAACCTCGCTAGTAGTGTATATTCGCTAGTAGTGCATATGCTCATGAAGTAAAAATAAAAAAGTTTTTTTGTTTGTTTTTCTTTAATAAAGTAAAAGCAGATAAATGTTTAGTATCGAGTGTGACCCCCTCTAGCTAAAATCACAGCTTGAATTCGTCTGGGCATGCTAGCGAGTATATCCCGGATACTTGCTTGCGGAATACGTTCCCACTCCGCAGTAATCACATTCTTCAGCTCTCTGATGGTCTGCGGAGCCGGGTGTACTGATCTCACACGCCGTTTCAGAACGTCCCAGACATGCTCTATGGGATTGAGGTCGGGACTTCGAGCTGGCCAATCCAAACGACGAATGCCGACCTCTTGCACATACGCATTAACATCGCGGGATCGGTGGGCGCGAGCATTGTCGTCCATAAAAATCGAGTCTTCACCTAGAGCGGCCAATGCGGGTTGTGCATGAGAAATTAGAACTTCCGTTATGTATCGATGCCCAGTCAGTGAGCCGTTTTCAATGAAGACTAACTCTGTACGATCCATTGAATTTATTCCTGCCCAAAACATAACAGAGCCCCCACCATAAGGTGTGATTTCTTCGAAACATGCCTCTGCAAAGCGTTCTCCTTGTCTTCTTAGCACTCGCCGACGTCGATCTTCACCGAACAGAGATATCCTGGCTTCATCAGAGAACAAAACCCTATTCCAATCGTCTTGAGTCCATGATTCACAATTTCTAGCGAACCTAAGCCTGTGAACTCTGTGCTCACGGAGTAATTTGGGGCCGCGGGCCGGGCGGTGACTGCGTATATTGGCAGCGAGAAGCCTCCTCCTGACCGTCCATAGACTAATATGCACATTTCTTACTTCTTGGAGGTTGTTCTTAAGATCCACATACGAAGATTTGCGATTTCTCAATGCGCGACTCACAAGTAAACGATCATCCCGTGGTTGGGTACATGGTTTTCTTCCAGAACCAGGCCTTCTCTCGACGGAACCAGTCTCCTGATATCGCTGCCAGGTCCTTTGGACTGTCGAGCGACTAACATTTAGCCTCCTAGCCACGAAACATTGGCTGCAACCCTCTTCAAGCAGCGCGATAATTTTGGTAGCTTTTACCACTTTATCTACCATTTTTGATACAGCCAAACAGCATTAAATAAAGCTTTGACAGTCAAGGATATGAAATTAATCGATAAAAATTGAATAAAAGTTATGAAAGTCGATGTTAACTTCTGGAACTTCGCGCCAAAAATGTAGGATAAAAAGGGGTTTTCTGTAAAAATGAACATCAAATGAAAAATTGAATTTAGAACGTACTTTTTTAAATACCACAGCATTCTTAAAACCGGCCAGTAACGTGTACAAACGATTGAAACCTTTTTGGTATTGTATCTTTTTAAATATGAATGAAAATCAAAACCGCCCGTTTTTTTTGCAAATGAGTTTATATATTTCTTCAGCAACTACATTCCCAAGGAGAGTTGATGTCAGGCAGGCGGCCGGTCATAAAACTGTTGCCAATAACTTTTGCAATATGTAGGAAGAGGGGTACATATTGGCTGATGGGAGTCGTTGGATGCGGATGGCAGAAGACCGCACTTTGTGGCGAAATATAAGGTAGGCCTACGTCCAGCAGTGAATGACAAAAGGGTAAATTATAATGATGATGAAGTATAACAGACGTTTTCATCATAAAGAATATAACTAATTACATGATTAAAAATACCTAATATTATATATTTTTTTACAAATAAATATAAGTTTCTTCGTGTAGCCTTGCGCGTTTGCCAAAATATTTTGGCTACTAATACAAACATTGCAAGATAAAAAATTAAGGGAGAAAGAAACCTTTAAAATATATGCTATAGATAAAATGAAATGCGATTATAGTCTTTGTTTTCAAAGATCGCTGTTTGACTGCCAAAATTACTTCAGTTACATTAGTAATAAAAATAATTAACCCTATGATGTTGAACTTGAAGTTAAGGTTAAATTAATAATTTCTGTGTATGGTGACGAAGTAAGAATACTATCCACTACAACCCTTTCTCGCCTATTGGTGTCGTAAAAGACAACTAAGGGATATATAGTACAAAATAAGGAAATCTTTAAATACCAACCAACATATCTGACCATTATGGTAATAGGTCAATTACTTTTCTATTTAATAACCTGAAATAAGACCAGTCTTCGAATATGACACCTTTTTTGTGACAGCTATCTACTTTACCCATTAAACTGTTGCTATTATAATATTATTCTAGTGATAGAACTAAACTATTGACAGTACCACACTCTCGCAGAAAATTGACGTTTGAGCTGGGCAATATGCTGCTGCACTTCGTTCAGTGACCGTGAGAGCTAGCAGCTCAAGTTTTTGATTGAGATTTGGGGTTTTTTATTGGCAGCAAACTTAACTGTACCCCTGGTATTGCAAAGGTCCATGAGCGATAGTAAAACTTACCATCGGTTGTGCTGCCTACTCTTTAGTCTCCAAGAGCAACAAAAAGAAATCTTATTTTATATAATAACTAAAGCAAATTAGTTTTGTAAATGAATATAAAACAATCAAAACAGTATATTTAACAATGAAAATTAATATAAGATAATTAATATTCAAAAGAGATTTTAAAACTTTAGATGAACTGCTTCAGGCATTTTGTGAAGTGAATACCCGTCCCTATTTAACCTGTTAAATTTCAAATTAAAGTAAAAAGTAATAAAAAAAGTCAATAAATTCAAAGAGTGCACTCATATGTAAGAATTTTTTTTTATTCGGTTCATCTGACATACCTATCATCACGCCATATCCTTTGAAGGGTAGGCAGAGAGAACAGAATGCCAGAGAACTCTATCCTTGCATACTTCACTCGCTTCCTCAACATTCATAATTCTCTTCATACACGCTCGCCGGTTTCGGAGACTCTTGACTCCACCTTCCTTCAGTACGTGATAAATCTGGTCTAGGTAGGTTAGTCTCGGTCTCCCCCGGTACCTACATCCTTCCACTTTCGCATTGTATATCTTCTTAACCAGACGTTCGTTCGGCATTCTTTCTACATTTAAATTGTAAGCGCTTAAAATTAAATTATTATTACTTTAGCTGTAAAAATAAAATGCCAAAATGTTTAAATTGTTTTAAGTGTTTTAAAATATGCAAATACGAGTACGTACGAAGGAAACGGTGTTCGTATTTTTATTTCTTCGTTTTATACTTTATAATCATAAATTCTACGAGGCTACGAATAGTATCAACCTTTACTTTGCTGGTAGATGTCGTAAAAGAAGACTAGTTCTTTATATCGATCTGACCCAACACTACATGGTGCCGTTTGGTCAACAATTACATTCCCAAGGAGGTTTGACGTCTGGCAGACGGCTGGTTATAAAATTATTGCCCATAACTTTTGCAATATGTACAAGTACATATTTAGTCGACTCCAAGTGATGGAAACAAAAGCAGGAGAATCATGAATCATAAATTGTGTTGTAGTTTTTTTTTATTGCTTATGGTGGCAAACGAGCAAGCACCACATCTGATGGATAGTATCACTGCCGACCATGGATCTTTGCTATAACCAAGGCTACAGCTAGGCCGCTGCCTACCACTACTATCCCCAAGCCCACCCAGTTGGGCATCCGGTTCTCTCGCTCACCGAACAAAGCGCAATAGCACATTGCCATTACTCAGACGTCGGTCTTCTGCGAGAGTGTGGTACTACCCCGGACGGATCGGCCCACGGTAGACAAAGAACTGTCACCAGCGTGGTCCTACAGCTAATTTTAAGGGTCACTAATAAGTAAGGATTTTGGTTTGTTTAACTATTGCAGAATGTTGGCAATTTTGTTTTGAATTAATTGTCCTTTTTATTAGCATTATCGACTATCGACAGCAAAGTAGTTATTATAAATATCTAAAAAAATAAGAATTCTAAAATAACAATGGAGGTAGTGTTTATTTTGATCTTTTAACATGAGTACATGGCAATATTACCTAAGATTTTAATTTCACAGACAGCAGGGAACTGAGTTCCCTTCAAAATCTCCGAATGATAATTGTAATCAGAGTTACGCTATTATACAAAAGCTTAAACCCTTATTATATTAATCATTAGTGCTACGCCCGCGGTTTGGTTCTCGTTACAGCTCACTGTATATTATCTGCCACTTTTCTTATATGATTGTGGAAATTTATTATTTTCAATTGTTTTGTGTTATGGTCTGACCACACTCCGATTATTAGCTCAGAGCGAAACATGGGTTCCATAAAACCTCATGACCCGACTTATTTACTACCAGCCCTTGTACTTTTTTAATAAAATAATACCTTTTAAGATCGGCTATATGCCATTTAACGTTTTGAGAAAATTCACTCTACTTTTTAGATATTCGCTTGAATAAATAGATAATTTTTCATCTCTACTTATATATGTTCCACTGTTGAGCTCAAGCCTCCTCCATAATGGGAGAGAAATTGGTCTACTATTACAAGCTGGTCACGCGTGTTGGTAAAAATTGTTTATAGGATTTTGTTTCGAGTTTTTCTTTTCTCGCATCGATGTTTTTTATATCCCTTAGTCGATTCTTATTATCATCCACGGGTAAGATAGTGGGTGGTAAATTGTATTCTTACTCCGTCACCACACGAAAAGATAAATAGATCATTTTTATTATAAGTAAATATAAATACTGTCATATGCATTCTGTTAAAACTATAATTTTTGCAACGCAATGAGACATTTTGATTTTATACATCTGTATAAATCTAGAACCACTAAAAGAGAATATAATGCTTTTCTCTTTGCTTTTCGCGGGTCTAGTGATCATAAATGTATGTACATAAATACATTCGTTTGCTCAAAATTGATACGCAAACGTCTACTAGTATTTCATGCTTGCCTGCATTTTAGTCTTATCACACGTCTTAACCGTATTGGTTAACTCGGAACACAAAGTATTGTATTGCACCTAAAAAAAAGGTGTACTTCAGAATGGGGGTCTAGATTTACTTACTATTTTTATATTTACATGAACCTAATGTTTTTATTGCTTATGGTGGCAAACAAGCAAGCGGCACACCTAATGGTAAGTGTTACTGCTGGCTATGGACCTTTGAAATACGAAGGCTGTAGCTAGGCCGCTGCCTACCAATACAAACTCTAAACCCACCTAGTTGAGCCCCGGCTCTCTCGCTCACTTATCGAAGTGCAATAGCAGATTGCCATTACTCAGACGTCGATTTTCTGTAAGAGTGTGGTATTACCCCGGGCGGACTGGCCCGCAGGTGTAGACAGAAAACTGTCAACAGCATGGTCCTACCACTAAAAAAAACATTTGATTTACCTACTTTATTCAGCGTATACCGATATATACGCTGGGTGAATAGGTTCCCCTTTTTTTACATTTGTACCAACTATTTATAGCCCTTATCCGTAAAAAATGATCCACGGAAAGAAATAGTTAAATATGTATAATGGGATATAGTAAATAAATTTTCTGCCCATTATACATGATGCCTTTGCCCTAAAAATATAGGCTAAAGAAGAATTGTTAATATTAAGGACACTTGCCGTTTATAAATATATTGGAAGTCGTAGTAATGATACGGCATAATATATTTAAAATACCAAAATATCGTATATTTAAAAAATCCTTCCTATAATATACAAAAAGAAAGTAAATACAATAAAAAAAAAACATACAACGCCTACATTGCATATGGTGCTCCGGTAAGTCCCATCTGTGACAGAAAAAGGACTCATTACTCAGCCTTTGTTCCAATTATTTATACTCCATTACATCTTTTAAATAATATTTTTTTACCAAAAATATCTCACGTTTTAACGGTATATATCAACTTAATCGAACAAAAGTTTAATATGGTGATTGCTAACTAATCTGTATATGAAAAATAGAATATTTCGCTATCACAAATAGGTAAAATACGAGCAAGGGACTTTAGAGAGATAGTTGATGCTATTTATTTAAGTCCCTAGTTCTTTTTGAAAAGTAAGTTAATCCGAAAAAATTGTGTCATATCGTCATTGTACAGTATGTAAATTTCCATTCTATTAGACATGATTGTAGATAAAAGAAATAACAGTTTAAAAAATTTAAATAACACACTTTTGTAGATAACCGAACTAAAAAAGTGGGAAATAATTTTCAATAAATTTTCTTAAGTGTTGATGCAGAGATAAGAATAGTGTCATCTGTTGAGCCACGCCAAAACCTCAGTGGATATAACACATCACTAATTCTATGAATTGTAAAGAATAGAACAAACTACTTAATTTATCTATCCGTGTGGTAACAGAGTTAGGATACAATTCACCACCCCATGTCTTACCTGTGGGTGATCGTACGAGACGTCTAAGGGATATAAAATGCATATAAGATCTATGTAAGCGAAGGAAAACTCGAAACAAAACCCTATACCAACACTTCTGACCAGCGTGGTATAGTAGGACAATTTCCCTCATATTATGAAGGAGGCTCGAGCCCAACATTGGGACATATATGAACGAGATGAATAATTATCTATTTATTCAGTCGATTCTCTACTAAGTTGAGTTGACAACAGGAATGTTTTCGGTTTAAAGAGAATAAATTAAAAACCTTTTAGCTACATAAGTTTTTACGGGCCGTTGGCTGCGTGATGTTAATACTCATTGAGATGATATACAAAATTCTACAATAAAACTTTTATAGTACACTATTGTTGTACAGACAACTAGTTAAACTACACTTTACCCCGTTTTAATATTATTTTAGAACAAAAATTACTTCAATAAACACAGAATTAAAGTGTTGAATTACTAGCAGACATGGGCAATATACTGTTAATTGTAAAAAAGCAATGTACATGACCCACCATTATTCTGTCTGCATCGCCTCAATTTAAATTAAACGAAAAAGTTCTGTATTTTGCTGCGTAAATAAAGATCGAAGGTAAGTATTTTGTAGGCAACTAATTGGCAGTATAACTTTTATTCAGTCCACAACAAGTTAAATATACAAATTGAATTGTAAAAGTGGCACTTTTTTGGGTAATCTATACGACTAATAGAAGTGTAGAATAAACATTACTATATAGAAAAAAAAACTGCATTCGTCGTATGATTTGATACAGAAAATTTTGGCTCAAACAATAATGATGTTGTACGAAGTATTAGGGCTCTATGTTGCTGATTTATTTGCTGATGACGAAGCTGGATAAGATCACACTCTTTCATTAATGAGAACCATATACATAACGCTATTAAACTATTGATATTATATAAAACTATTGAGTACATACACTTACTACGTGGGACGTATATAGTTTGAAAATCAAAACTATTGATTCAATAAGCTATCAAATATGGTAGGTCATGGTAGTCACGCAGTTGATAGTTTTTTGTCTACAGCTACAGACCAATCCGTCCCGAGAGAGTACCACATTCTCGCAGAAAATCGACGTGTGAGTTGTGGCAATATGTTGTTGCACTTGGTTCAGTGAGCGAGAAAGCTGGAAGCCCAAATTTATGGGTGAGTTTTAAAAAGTAGACATGGACCTAGCTGCACTCTCTGCATTGCAACAGGTGTGCTGCTTCGTCGTTAGTCACCATAAGCTATAAAAAAGCTACACACAAATTCATATTTTTTTTTGCCGGCTCCGTTCTGGACACACCTCGCCCATACCATCCGATTTGATGGAAGGATGACGCGTGGTGACCCCACCACTGTAGAAATTAGATGTAAGAAGAACTCTTTTCTCACGGTAGATCTCGACTTGGTTATGTACTCGGTCAAAAAAAGGGCTTATAACATGTCAGCTTTTTATGTTTGGTTAGCGATAACATTTCTTAACGCAAATATATAAACTAGTACTTGAGTCTTTTTATAGTTGTGATAAAGCTGAAAATCCGTAAATAAATCATTATTTATTTCTATGTAATGGGATAGACACTTAACGGAAGAAGCGTGATCAGAAAACGTTATCCACCGTAACAAAAGTTGCAAGCATGGGAAACCAACAAGGCTAATAATAATATAATAATAATAATAAAGCTTTATTTATCCCTTACAAAATAAATTATTATAAATTCAAGTGACTTAAATGTATCTTCGTTAGTAGTGTTAGTATATTTCTTATTATTATTATGTTAGTATTTTTTAATTAATTTTTTTTTTTTTTTTTTATTTTTTTATTTGTTAATGTAAGGCCCGCTTTAGCGGTGAAAGCCTCCTCCAACTTATGCCAGCTTTCTCTATCTCGTGCCACTCTTGGCCAAAGTGGTCCGGCTACTTCTGCGATGTCATCGCTCCATCTTTTTAAAGGTCTGCCTCTTTTGCGCCTTTTATATGTTGGGTACCAGTTTGTAACAGTTTGTGACCATCTACTATCTGTTGTTCGTTGGGTATGGCCTGCCCATTTCCATTTAAGAGTCAGTACTTGTTTGACTACATCTTTTGCCTTAGTCCTTTGCCTGATATCTGAGCTTTTGATCCGATCCTTTAATTTTATATTCATGTAACTTCTTTCTATACCCCTTTGACATATTTTTATTTTATTTAGGTGCGCTTTTTTAAGTGGCCAAGTTTGACATGCATATGTCAAGCAGGGTGTCAGACATATATTCATTGCTTTAGTTTTAAGATGTATTGGTAGAGGTCCTTTAAATATTTCTTGCATTGACCAGTATTTATTCCACGTGTTCTTTATTCTTCTGTCTATTTCTTTCTCTGTACAAAATCTAAATGATATGAGGTGGCCAAGATATAAATATTCTTCTACATATTCTATCGGTACTGACTGTATTGAAATTTGTGTTCTATCTCTGTTTGTCATAACCTTAGTTTTATCTCTATTCACTATTAATCCAACTGCTTTACTTTGACAACTGAGAGACTGTAGCATGTATTCCAGTTGCTCTGGGCTTTCTGACAGAAGAACAATGTCATCTGCAAACCTTAGATGTGATAGGTATCTACCGTTGATGTTTATGCCCATCTCTTTCCAATCCAGTTTTCTGAAGATAGATTCCAATACTGCAATAAATAACTTTGGTGATAAAGGGTCACCTTGTTTTACGCCTCGCTCTACTTGAAAAATTGGTCCTTTAGTTTCTAGTCGTATTCTAGTCATACTTTTCGCATATATTGTTTGAATTAACTCTATATAATTGCGTTCTATTCCTTGTTCCGTAAGTGCTTGCCAAATAGAGTTATGGGATATAGAGTCAAAAGCTTTTGAGTAATCTATGAAAGCGATGTATAGAGGCAAATCATACACTGAGCATTTTTCTATTATTAGTTTTAGTGTATGTATGTGGTCGATCGTAGAGTAATTTTTCATAAAGCCTGCCTGCTCAATCGGTTGATTTTCATCGATAGTTTTTGTTATGCGTCTTAGTAGAGTTAATGCAAATACTTTATATATACAAGATATCAGGCTAATGGGTCTGTAGTTCGTAATTAGCTTTGAGTCTCCTTTTTTGTAAAGTAGAGCTATCTCTGAAACTGTCCAAGATTCCGGCAATTCCCTCTTGCACAGAATAAGATTGAATAGCTTCGTAAGCGGTTTTACAATGTCATCTTTGCTCGTCTTTATCATTTCATTTGTTACCCCATCTGGTCCTGGGCTTTTGCCTAACTTTAAGTTTTTAATTGATAGCTCTACTTCGCTCTCTATGAATAGTGGCGCTGGGCTTTTGTTATCTATTGTGTATATAAATGTCTCATTTGTCTTGTTATCGTCTGAATATAAATCCTTATAGAATTTCGTAGCTATTATTATTAGTTCGCGTCTATGAGTAACTATGTTACCTGAAGTATCTTTGAGTTGCGTCATTAAATGTTTGGTGTCGTCTATCTTTTTGTATGCTTTTCTTAGACCTCCTGTTTCTTCTAGGTATTTACTTATAATACTTAGTCTACGATCCTTGATGTGTTTCTTAATTTTTTTTTGAATAATTCTATATAGATTGCTTAACTCTCTTTTTTCTTCTTTTGTTTTATTTTCCTTATTTTTTAGTATGGATTTTTGTGCCTTTAGTTCTTGTATTTCTTGCGTAAAAAATTTTTGTTGTACTTTTTTCGTATCTTTGTTTGTTGAGGTATTGCGTAATAACAGCTCTATATTTTTGTTAAGTTCCTGTATATTTTCACAGTCACGATAAGGTAGAGTGAGACGCTCTATAAGGTTGCTGTCTATATGGGATTTTATTCTGCTTTTATAGTGTCTTCGGGATTTCTTGTTATTTTGCATATTTATAGTAATTCTTACTAACCTATGATCGCTCGGGTGGTGTAGTTTGCTTATCACGTTTAGGTTTTGTACATTTCTGGGATTATTTGTTGTTATAAAGTCTATTTCGTTCCTCGTTTTACCGTCTGGAGACATCCATGTCCATCTTAGTTCGTGGGGCTTTTTGAACATAGTATTTGTAATTCTCAGTTTGTATTGAAGACAAAAATGTATAAACAACTCGCCTCTTTTGTTTCGTTTTCCATAACCATAGTCTCCCATCACTAATTGTTCATTTTGCTTAGGATCGCCTATTTTGGCGTTCATATCTCCCATAAGTATTACATTTTGTGTACATTTATTCATTGCTACGTCTAAATCGGAGTACATATTTTCTATATCTTCCTTTGAGGATGTGGCAGTAGGAGCATAAACTTGGATTATACTAAATAACTTTTCATATATTTTAACTTGGAGCAAGGCAACTCTATCAGATATCGCAATAAAGTCTTGTACTACTGTATTATATTGCTTTTTAACTAGAAAACCAACTCCTTTTTCTCCCTTTGTTTTTCCATAATAATAGAATAGATAGCTACCTCTATCTTCAATTTTATATCCTTCTCTTCTTATCTCTGATATGCCTAGGATATGCCATTTAATTTTTGATATTGCATACTCTAGCTCCAATAATCTGGCCTCATTTGCTAATGATCGGACATTAAATGTTGCAATGTAGTATTTTTCCAGGTTTTGCTGGTTTGGAGGGTGATCGTCTACAACCCCCGCGGTGACGGGCCGTTGTGGGGGAGGTTTATTTGAATTGCTGTTTCTTGGTTTTATTGTTAATGAGGGTGTGACATAATAATTTTTTTGGAGTGGCTTATATAATTGCTAGTCAGCATAGGATAAAGCGGTTAAATCTGGCTTGAAAACCGTGTAGCTATTTTGTTTATTTAGAAACTTTTCCATAGAGTTTTGGCTAGTCCCAGGTTTCGGTATTATTTTATTTTTCTTAGGTACTTGTTGTTTTGTTGATTCTCTTTGAGGAGTTTCAGAGTTGTGTGGTGGTGTTATTTCTAGTAACCTTTTTTTGTTTCTGTTATCCTTCCTTTCTCTTTCCTGTTTGCCGATTGATTTAGTTGGTTCTCGTACTATAAGTTTATCGTACCGAATATGGGCTATTTTTCCTGCTTCTTTCTCTTTTCGTAGTTGTTCCTGTAGGGTTTTCCTAGTTTCTAAAACTTTTGGAGGAAAATCTTCTTTTATATAAATTGTTTCGGATTTTATATGTTTTTTATTTTTTAGAATAGTGACTTTCCTGCCGTAGGTAGAAAGGGTTACAATAATAGGTCTCAACTTGGTTTTTTCGTATTTACCCATTCGCCGAACCATCTGTATCTCCATTTGATCACATTCAATGTTTCATTCGTCGTATGATTTGATACAGAAAATTTTGGCTCAAACAATAATGATGTTGTACGAAGTATTAGGGCTCTATGTTGCTGATTTATTTGCTGATGACGAAGCTGGATAAGATCACACTCTTTCATTAATGAGAACCATATACATAACGCTATTAAACTATTGATATTATATAAAACTATTGAGTACATACACTTACTACGTGGGACGTATATAGTTTGAAAATCAAAACTATTGATTCAATAAGCTATCAAATATGGTAGGTCATGGTAGTCACGCAGTTGATAGTTTTTTGTCTACAGCTACAGACCAATCCGTCCCGAGAGAGTACCACATTCTCGCAGAAAATCGACGTGTGAGTTGTGGCAATATGTTGTTGCACTTGGTTCAGTGAGCGAGAAAGCTGGAAGCCCAAATTTATGGGTGAGTTTTAAAAAGTAGACATGGACCTAGCTGCACTCTCTGCATTGCAACAGGTGTGCTGCTTCGTCGTTAGTCACCATAAGCTATAAAAAAGCTACACACAAATTCATATTTTTTTTTGCCGGCTCCGTTCTGGACACACCTCGCCCATACCATCCGATTTGATGGAAGGATGACGCGTGGTGACCCCACCACTGTAGAAATTAGATGTAAGAAGAACTCTTTTCTCACGGTAGATCTCGACTTGGTTATGTACTCGGTCAAAAAAAGGGCTTATAACATGTCAGCTTTTTATGTTTGGTTAGCGATAACATTTCTTAACGCAAATATATAAACTAGTACTTGAGTCTTTTTATAGTTGTGATAAAGCTGAAAATCCGTAAATAAATCATTATTTATTTCTATGTAATGGGATAGACACTTAACGGAAGAAGCGTGATCAGAAAACGTTATCCACCGTAACAAAAGTTGCAAGCATGGGAAACCAACAAGGCTAATAATATGGACAGAAAAATAAATCTCGATAGATTATTTCATTAATATATTATTATATAATTATTCATAAACTCTAAATAACCCTAATACCACCCTTCTATGCGCAAAGCTGTTCAGGTATTCATAAATTAAATCCTTTTATCTTAACAATACAGAGACATGCGTGGTTTTTGTAAAATCTGCTAAAGCTTCATCATAGTTTAATTTCAAATTATGTTATTGTAAATTTCAAAATTATAAATTATTTTTAGCCCTGAAATTTATCTATTTGTTTAATCTACCTTTAAAAGAGCAATTCTTGTATATTTTTAGGATTTGGGAAAAAAATCGGGAGATGTTACGGGCAATAAATTGATCTAAGTAGGTTTCATATATGGAAAATATCATTTTGACAGTGTTTTAAGCCAATGAAAGCCAATGTTTTTAGTAATTAGAATACGAATGCAAATTTGGCCACTATCAACAAGAATAGGAATAATTTAATTGGGAAATTGAGCATTCTAATCCAGACAGCCATGATTCGATCCTTGGTGTTTCCTTTTTATTATGGATAATAATAATTAAATAATATTTTTTTTAATTTTTTAAACATCTTGTAATATGCAGAGGGCGAGTATGAGATAAAAGGCTGTGAGAGATTTTCAATATATTGTCAAAGCATTGACAGATTGACATAACCCTTTTTATTTTTTATCAATTATGTTTTCATATCTAAATAAATTTCCAATAATACTAAAAAGAAAATACCACCTAAGCTCAGTCATCCAGATATTGGCAATAGTTCAGATTATTTTAGCTTATAATATAAACATAATGTACGATTTATATTAGATACATATAATATTTAGATTCCATGTGGTGATGAAGTAAAAATACAGTTCACCACTCCCGTTCTTGCTATGGATGTCGCAGAAAACGACGAGAAATGATAATATGCAGATAACATCTGAAGAAAAGGAAATCTCAAAATAAAATCCCTTATAAGTTATTAGCTTAGTGTTGCATAGTAGGTCAAATTCTTTTCCTTGTTTATGAGGCTCGAGCCCAGGAACGGGAGGCTAAATATTTGTATTATATTCTGCTAGCAAAAAAAAAAAACAATATAATATGTTGTCGTACCCAAATTTGCTTTCTATTACAGATATTTGTTAGTATCCCTTAATAGATTCTTATGAAATACAAGAACCCTAGGCTACTTATTATCTTTGAGTATGATTTTAGTTATTTTAACACGTATCTTAAAATTATATAGGTAATTAGTTAACCGAACAGACATTGTTGTGTACAAATGAAAGAAGAATAGAATTAATTAAATTTTATTGCAGAGCCATCTACTGCGTCCAGTCTAAACCATTTTTGTATTTAATTAAATAGGTATACACAAGAGATTTAATCAAATTCATACACACGCCGAAAAATTCTACGACCCGAAAACAATTATTTACGAATCTGGGTGTAATATGTGTATATTAATTCGTATGGTTCTGAATAAATAAATAAATAAACTTTCCCAAGTAAAGTATGTTAAAGATATAATTTAACCTGAACCAATTATATCACGTCGGTGATACGAGATGATATGGGGTTGCATTTCGAGCCTTTCTTCTCTTTCTTTCGATCTATCTGTATATTATATATCGTAGTGGTCTTTTGTGACACCCATGAACTAGAAATAGAATGGTGAATTCTATATTTGCCTAATATTAGTGATAAATTAATAAACTCATCCATCAGCTCGTTCACTACACACAGAACGATTCTGTGCCACTTACATCCAACGACTTCTTGCGACTTTTGAGATATTGTCACTCCACCTGTTTTCATTCTACGCCAATAATCATAGTACTTAACTCAATGCTACAATATTATTATGATATAGTTAACGTAAGAAATGAAATGTTACATGTGGTAACGGAGTAAGAATACAATTCACTACCCCTATCTTACCAATGGGTGATCGTAAGAGACGACTAAGGGATACAAAACGCATATAACATCTATGCGAGAATAGTAAAACTTTAAAGAAAGCATTTTACCAACACGTTTGACCAGCGTAGTAGGTCAATTGCCCGCTCATTATGGATGAGGCTCGAGTCCAAGAGTGCGACATATATGAGCTCAGATGATGATAATGATGAAGAAAAGAAAACGAATTTTATATTGTAATATAACATTTTCTTGCAAAAAAGATTCCATCACGTGTATTATAGACCTTACAGTACATGTGATAAAATCTTTTAAGTATTTCCATATAATAGTATAAACCGCTTTGAGTTATTTACTTTTCATACAAAGTTGAGTTATGTCGTTATTTATACTGTCACTAATATAAATAAAGGTAGAAAAAAATTTATTTAAAACCAATCTATATAGAGCCTGTAAAACTTATTGTACGTCAAAAACAGTTTCCTTTACCTTGTTATTGATTGCACGTCAATTTCAGACAGTAAAGCGTTTATTTACTTCATCTTATAAATTATTATATTATAATCTAATACTTCAGTTAAAAGCGAGGTATAGTTTTCTTCTTTCTTTGTCAGATAACCGTGTAATAAGGAATAAATTATTATGTTGGGGCCAAATTTATAAACTCAATTAACTTACAAAAATAATATTCATGTTCGAAGAAGCTTTCTATGTTGGGATTTTTTTTTATTGCTTGCGGTGGTAAATGAGCAGACAGCACACCTGATGTAAGTGCCACTGCTGCCCATGGACCTTTGCAATACCAAGGCTATAGCTAGGCCGCTGCCTACTAATATAAACCCCTGTTAGGCTTCCGGCTCTCTCGCTCACCCAACGAAGCGCAATAGCTTATTGCCATTACTCAGACGTCGATGTTCTGCGAGAGTATGGTACTACCCCAGATGGACCGGCCCGCGGCTCTAGACAGAGAACTGTCCACAGCGTGGTCCTACCACATTGAACGCATAACATTCGCTAAGGTAGTGACCTTAGCGCAGTGGTTTAAACATCTGCGCTATCTATGCAGTCGTCATTGACAATCACTGACAGTTTAAAAAGTATTACTATATAATTTTTCTATACATATGTTTATGATTGAACTCCTCCTAAATGGCTGAATCGATTTTGATGAAAGTGTTACATGAGCTCAGATGGATTTGAGAATGTTTTACATTAACAATTGTACAGTGTAGATAGCATTGTGATTAATTTAAAGGAATTCTGTTTTTCTTTTTAATTTTGTACACATCAGCGTATACAAATAGAAATTTGTGTATAATATTTTAGTTTAGTGAACGAGTGAAAATTCATACATAATATTATATGTTCAATCTTTATAGACTTATGCCTGACTTCTACCTTACCTTTTTTGTTAAAACTATTTTTACAGGAAAACCTCCAGTGATCAGGAACGTAGTGTTTGAAACGTCGGGAAATTAAAAATCGAATCCAACCCGATTAAGTTCATAAAAATCATTTTATTCCAAATATGTAATACTCGTTTAAACATGTATCTCTAACGTACCTAGTAATAACGATTACCGAAAAAAAATCTTACACAAAAGGTTCCTACTCTCGTGCAATTTATAATCCTTTTGTGTTTATTTGAAAACATAGAGCTTAGCAAATAATACCACTGTTTGGCTGCGGCAACAATATGGCGGAAGCAATATATTCTAAAAAAAAAACATTATATGCTTTTTTTTAAAAAGGATTTAATGAAAATCATAAGTATCTTTCAGTAGTACTTAGCTTGCTTTAATTACTCATTCATCTCGCGTCTAGAGAATTTTATGTTAATAATAATGTTTTTAATATAAGTCAAGTTGATATCCTACTAATATTATAAACGCGAAAGTTTGTAATAATGTATGGATGTGAACATCTTTGTTGCTCTTTCACGTAAAAACTAGCGAATGGATTTTGATGAAACTTTATAGTAATATAGCTTATACATCAGAATAACACATAGGCTATAATTTATAGAGATATTTTGTAAATAGGCTAAAATATAACGATAAAAATTGCTTAAGTCAGAAAAAAACGCCCATCTGCGAGCTATTTTTGCATACGTTGCAAAAATCTTGAAACTCAGACTAATGTTATGTATTGTGGAAATATACCTCTTAAATAGTTCTACAAAAAAGTCCGCGACAGCATATATCTATTTTTAAAATGTAAGCATTTATCGTTAAAATAGTAAATTAAAAATTCAAAATAATTTGGTATTTATTGCCGATGCACATTTTATAGTAACGAATTGATTCTTATGCAAACAAATGCTTTTATTATTTTCGACATTTAAAGTACATAATTTTTGCCTTTTACCGTGTGTCGTTTGGTACAATATTTCAAAAGTTAGGACAATAAGAGTGCGCAATGCTGTGGTCAGGCAGCAATCGGGCGCACTACAGAAATATGGCAAGAAAGAAGATCGCCGATTGTGCGACCCGAACACAAGTAAAGACGTGAGAGCATTCATCGTTGATGATTGTTGTATTTTTGACAGCACTATCGATTTGTAAATAACATACTATACCTGTATATAATAGATAGGTATTGAAAGTTTGTGATATGAAACATCTTTTTGCGCGCATTGGCAGTAAAATTGTGTCGAAACTACTGGAATGATAGATTGGGTAAGTAATAAGGCAAATGTGGTCATGCTGTGATACTACGCCGCTCTTCTCTATTCATTTGTGTATGCGGGAGTATGACAGGAGTAGCTGTCTAACATAAATGTGACATTAAACAATTAAATATTACCTAATCCTTACTAATGTTATAAATGCGAAAGTAACTCTGTCTGTCTGTCGCTCTTTCACGCCAAAACTACTGAACTGATCTAAATGGAATATGGTACACAGATAGTCTAGAGCCTGATAAAGGACATAGGCTACTTTTTAATACAAAAAAGGGTTGTAAAGGGGGATGAAAAGTTGTAAGGAATTATCGTCATTTTTAAAGCCAGATGCTTGAAACTTATTTTTAGGCTATTGAATAGATATAAATAAATATGACATTAACATGTAAAAATTTACCCTTAAGGGGAAAAATAAAAATAGGGGATGAAAAACTTTAGGAAAGTAACATTTTACGCGGGCGAAGCCGCGGGCAGAAGCTAGTTTTTTCATAATTAACATACTGCTTATGGTATGTGAACTAAATGCATCCACCTCCTTAATGAGTTTGCTTAATAATAGACTGGAATAATTTAAAAGCGTTTTTTATTATTATTTATAGGTCCATATGAGTCTATCTGTGTCTATTTATAAGTCCATATGAGTTTATTTGTAAGTCCATATGAGTCTATATATAGGTCTGTATGAGTCCATCTGTGTCTATTTATAAGTCCATATGAGCTTATTTGCAAGTCCATATGGGTCTATATGTAGGTCTGTATGAGCCTATCTGTGTTTATCTATAAGTCCATATGAGTCTATATGTAGGTCTCTATGAGTCTATCTGTGTCTATTTATAAGTCCATATGAGTTTATTTGTAGTCTATATGAGTCTATATGTAGGTATGTATGAGTCTATCTGTGTCTATTTATAAGTCCATATGAGTTTATTTGTAAGTCCATATGTGTCTATATGTAGGTAGGTATGAGTCTATCTGTGCCTATTTATAAGTCCATATGAGTTTATTTGTAAGTCCATATGAGTCTATATGTAGGTCTGTATGAGTATATCTGTGTCCACTGACGAATATAAATCAACATTCAATATGGGAGAATAGTAGGATAATCGCTACGGCAAATAGGCTGCCGAAATTGGTGTTATAAATTTCCTCTTAAATATTAGAAATTCTCCATTCATTTTTATGAATTCTCAGTGGCTATAACCCACACGGGAAAATTAGGAATGGTAAAACGTTGTATTCATTGTATGTATTCCTAACCACGAGTGCAAAAAAAAGGTATCTTTAATATAACAATCAATAAAATTTTAATTATATTTATGGATTACTTAGCACTAATTCAGTGCTAAGTAATCCTATATTGTACAACTACAAATTTCAAAGAATATATTCTACCTATTATGATATAGTTAATCGATACACCTACACAGGTAGTGAAGGCGAACTTTAAGGTAAAATGGAAGTAGCTTAGTCATTTAAGTATAATAGATATGAAATTATTACGTTTACACTAAACTTTATTATTCATATAAATTAACAAAAAATTACATAAAAATATTGTATTATATTTTTATGAAACGACTATTATGATATAAAACTATTTTGTTTCGGATTTTATTGCTTTTATATCTATATCTATAAAACGGAATGTTTGTATATATGACATCGCTAAACTCAGAAACTATTTGACCGATCATTATGAAAATTGGTATAATTGTATATTTTTTCTACGAGTATTCCCCCTTGATATAACCGCACCAGGTGGCGCTATGATATATCGACTTCTACAAACAAATCAAGGTGCTAGTTTTACTGGCAGTAATAAAAAAATATGATGAAAAATCTTCGAAATCTCGCAAATGAAAAAATCTGTAAAAAAATAAGTTTACATATGAAATGTGTCACTCGGGAAAATATCAGAAATCACTATGCGTGGAATTGTTCCTTCCTATCGATGAGTGAATCTCAGTGAATAGAGTAATATGCTTATAGTTTTCTCTGATCGTATCGATCAATATGTATAGCTATTTTTATTTAACAGTAATGAAATTAAGCATACAACTAGTAGCAGTAATATTGAGTTGAACAAATGCTAATGCTAAAAAAAATGACGCAACAAAAATTTTTCGGATGGACTAAATGCATTATACGAAGAAAATAACACTGTAGTTTAATTAGGAAAGGATTATGTAAGCACACAGTCGCACATGACTATTCTGAGTGGCATTCTTACGAGGAAACCTATTAACAACAATTGACTCTACGGGCCGAGGGATGGATGGATGATACTGCTATACACATTAATAATCTCATTTCATCTCATCATCTCAGCTCATAGATGTCTCGCTATTGGGCTTGAACCGCCTCCAAACGAGAGGGATATGGAACCTACTATATTACGCTGGTCACGCGTGTTGGTATGTACGCGCGTACGCGTGTAGGTAAATTCTATAGAATTTGGTTCGAGTTTTCCTTCTCTTGCATAGATGTTATGCATTTTATATCCCTTAGTCGTCTCTTACGATTACCCACGAATAGGAATTGTATTCTTACTCCGTCACCGCACTAATAAACTAGTTAAAACCTAGTGCACCATAATACTTAATATAGTTTACGTGGATAATATATTAACTAAGAACCACTGGTATAAATGACGTCATACAATTCGATTTGTCCACTACGAAAGCATATTTTTCGAAGAATTTGTAATTATCACACACGTTTTACGACAGCCCAGACAATTTTAATAAGGGTCAATATCAAATTTATGGGTTCACAGGATTTTCATACGATACGTGATACTGGGAAGTGTTTTATTACTTAGCTCATAAAAGTCTCATAAACGGAGCCATTATGGGTCCCATAGTAACCCATTGTTCCAATTTTTATTTATTTATGACGAATTTTTTGAAGATATAGTGTTGTCCATATTAGTGAGAAAATTTAAAGATGGGGATTAAGTCTTGAACATATTAAGCTTCGTATTTCATCATTCTCTTATCCCAATTACTTGGAATCGACACAATGTTCATCTTGCAAAAAAAAAATGGCAATAGTTTTACGATCTGCCGTTTCCCTGACGTCAATTCGCCTTGAGAATGTAATTGTTGACCAAACGGAATCAGGTAGAGTCGGCTGAGGTCGACATAAAGCTTTTAATCGTCTTTCACAACATCCACAAGCAAAGTAAGGTTTGGTAGTATTTGCAGCCGCTATCAAAATGAATGCTTGAGAATATTTTAATTCATATTAAGAAATTATAATGATAAAGTAAAGATAAGATAAGATGATTTTTAATTTGCCGACTTTTCGAAAATTTTTACAACATGAATGGTCATGGAAGAGAGCCCTCTTTTTTTTTTTTTTTTTTTTTTTTTTTTTGGTGGACTATGGATTAGTCTCGCCCCGCCAAATCGGTCCGGGGTGACGGAGAAGGCGGCGCGTGACCCCATAGACCCACCGTAAAAACTCCTCTCTCTTCGCCGTGCGAGCGGGTCACCGGGACCCGATTTTTAACTTCGGTGGCCCGCCCGGCGGTTCACCCTCGCGGGTTCCTCTCGTCGACGCCCCGACAGATTTCGCCGTCGGGGCGTCGCCCTCACGCGGTGGCCTCACGTCGGGTGACCGGACAATTCCCCGGTCCGATCACCCGAAGCCTCGGTTAGGGCGGCATCAGGCGCAGGTATTCGCGCCTGCGCCGCCCCGGCCGCTGGCGGCGGCCCGGGGCGCGGGAATCCTCCCTTGCCCGTTCCGCCGCTTCCTTCTGCGAGATGACAGCCTCGCAGAAGGCGGCGACCGCGTCCCAGTTCCTGATGCTGTCGACCATCGCCCTTGCGACGGCCGGCAGCGTCAGGTCGGCACCGATGACAGCGACGAGGTCACGGCGCTGCCGCTCCCATCCCGGACACACCTCCAGCGTGTGTTGCGCCGTGTCCTCGTCACTCCTGCAGTGGTGGCAGGCCGGAGTCCACTCCCTATACACGACCCTGTGCAGGTACAACCCGAAACACCCGTGCCCCGTTAATACCTGCACCAGCCGAAAGGTGAGGACTCCATGCCGCCGCTCCATCCACTCTATCAATACGGGCCGGAGGGCCTCAACGGTCTCCACACCGTGCCTAGGCCTCTCCAGCCGCGTAGCCCAACGGGCGATGACGTCTCGGCGGGCATCCACGCGCCAGGTGGCTATCTCGCTCAACGATGGGGAGCCACCTTCCTCGCGCGCTGTGATAACCCGCCGGTAGAGGTCGGAGAGCATCTCCGCCTCTAGGTCCCACGGGGGTGTCCCGGCCAACAGGCACGCCGCCTCTGTCGACCGTGCGGTACCCGCGAATGGCTCTGACCGCCATGGCTCTCTGTGGCCTCCACAGAACCGCCCTAAGCTGGGCGTTCAGAGCCCTCGCCCACACGGGTGCGCCGTACATGGCCATCGAGCGGATGACCCCCGCATACAGCCGTCGGGCCTCAAAACTGGGTCCGCCCACGTTCGGCATGAGTCGAGAAAGGGCGGACGCCGCGCCGACAAGCCGGGGAGCAATCTGTCGGAAATGCTCCCGGAACCACCATCGCCCGTCGAGCACCAGACCCAAGTACCTCATATGGGCCTGGATGCTGATGTGGATGGAGTTTACCACTATCGAGGCGCCGATGGGCAGCCTCACACGGGGCCCATGGAAAAGTAGGGCCTCCGTCTTGTTTAGGGCCACCCTGAGCCCCAGCGCCTCGATCCGCCTGACCATCTCCTCGGTGCCGAGAGTGGCCAGGCTCGCCGCCTCTTCGAGTGTCCTGCCCCGGGCTGTGACGAGCGTGTCGTCAGCGTAGCACACCAAGCTCAGCCCGGGGGGGAGACTCCCTCTCAACGCCCAGTCGTACCCGATGTCCCACAGAGTCGGCCCCAGAACCGACCCCTGTGGAACGCCGCACGACATGGGCGTCCGCACAATGTCCCCTGCGGGACCTGCGCAGAGGATACTGCGGCCCTCCAAATAGTCTGCCACCAGCCGCCTGAGGTACAGGGGCACTCCATGGAACCGGAGCGCCTCCCTGATGCAGCCGAATGGCAGACTATTGAATGCGTTGGCGATGTCCAACGACACCGCCAACAGCACTCCCTATGGAAGAGAGCCCTCTCGTAAAATAGTAAAATAATCGCATAAACATCGGACACCATTATGATTAAATATGCATATAACATTTGCAAGAGCAGGAAAGCTCGAAATAAAACTTTATATCAACCCGTTTCAAAAAGCGTAGTATTGGTCTATTTTCCTCTTATTGTAGTGTAGCTCGAACCCATCAGTGGGACAATGTGGGACATATATGAGCGGAGATAAGATGATGAAGAGATAGAAGGTCTCATATATGGTGACGGGTTAAGAATACGATATATCATCATCACTTAATTTTTCTTGGGACTTGTAAAAATCACTAGCGTGGTGAGCAGCAATGATCTCCCGGGATTTTCATAACACCAACTACAGTCGCGAAACTATGTGCCAAACGTGCTGTTTATGACATTATTTCTTCCTGGTTAATAAGAACCTCCCTCTTCTTCCTGCTCTTATTATATAATTTGAGGTCGACTTAATATGAACACTGCTTTTAGTTTAGTTGAGTTTTATGTCCTACCACTTGTCTGACATCAATCCTCTTTGGGAATGTAATTAATGACCAGACAACATCAGATTGTGTTGGCTCAGATTATTCTAAAGTATTTAGTCATTTTTTATGACCCCAGAGGCAAAGTAAGAGTTGCGAGTTATGCCCTGTGGTAGTGGCTACGAATACTACCAACCCTTACTTTGCTCGTGGGTGTCGTAAAAGACGACTAAGAGCCTTATAACGACCTAGGCCAACTCCATTTGATGCCCTTTGGTCAACAATTACATTCCCGAGGAGAGTTGACGTCTAGCAGGCGGCCGGTCGTAAAACTATTGCCAATAACTTTTATAATATGTACTATGAAAGAAGAGTTCATATTGAATCGACCCCAAGTAATTGGGATAAGAGTAGGAGAATGATGAACCAAAGTAAACGTTGCTAATATTCGTAGCTGCACAGCAAAATTTACAATATTCTTAATCTACCACCACAAAAAAAAATACGTAATTTCCAACAATTTACTACTGCTTAGAATTATGCTTAGAGTTTAAAGTACTACCAAAATTTCACCTAAGCTTTTACGCAGGTATCAACTCCAATGAGTGCCCCAAAGTTATTATAAATTGCATTAAATTTGTAAACCTTCGTATAAAATTTAGAGTATCTCTCCATTTTTACTTTGTTATGTTTTTGATGGTGAAATAAAAATTAATTTAGTGGACACTCCTAATAATACTAATAGTAGCCATTGTGGAGTATTGTAAAAGACGACTGAGGCATTTTATTAGACAAAATAACTAAACTAAAAATAGATCTCAAATAAAATCGTATGTCCCACCTATTGTGAATAACTGATCTATTATTCCTACACCGCTATCACGCAGATTTTTTTTATAGAATTTTCTTGCTTAGTTAAGACCTCTATACCAAATATGTATGTATATGTTATTACTTCATTTAAAGTTATTGTCTATCAATAGGGCGTGAACTTCAATAGTGCCATGAATAATCATGATGAAATTCCCAAAATTTAATACGTAAAGTGAAAGTTTAAGTTAAAATAAAAAAAGTTAAAATAAAAGTTATACTACTTTTAGTACGTTACGTAAGTTATACTACTTTTAATGGTATAATTTTGGGAAATTTAATGGAAAACGAAAATAAATACAAAGCATATCGTATGCACTACTCCCTAGCACTTCCTATCCATCATATTGCATAAAATACTACGAAAATTCAAATTACTGAAATTTAGCATTTAATATGCTTGATTATTTTTATAAAAACCAAATTATTTATAAAAACTCAAACTTTGCAGTTGAGTATTGAGCCCGTACAATGTGTAAACATGTCGGGTAGATGACACACGTCTCCTTAAACGACGAAAATATAATACGATGCAAGAATTGAATGTCCTACAATAGTTCCCGGTGGTGTAAGTAGCAGCACGATTGGAACGGATTTCCAATAGGTGTGGGTTCGAATCCCACTTGTGACAATCATTTTTCGCTCGTAATCGGGTTTTTACTATGAAAATTATTTAATTACACACATTAATAAACTAAGATTATTTGTATAATACAAGAACATTTTATGTCACTTTCATGTTCCCGCCAAAATTCCCACATGTTTTTTTTTCATATAAGCATAGATAATATAGATTCAGACAAACGTGCCTATATAATCAAGTGGACATCCAACTGTTCTACGCAGCACTTTCTATTAAAAGCATTCCTGTAATGACTTGTTTGATGTGCACATAAAATTTCATTGCTTTCGAAGGCTACGCTGCGCCAGTTTTATATATCGCTCTATGTATGTTAATTTTATTGTGACGTATCATGCAAAGGGTCAAGTATCGATAAATTTTTTGCTTTTTGTATTATATTATACTAGATACCACCAGTCATATTCGCCGCGAATTTTGGGAATATGTGAAGCTATTCAGCAACTTTTTTAGTATAATCACCATCATTCATCATTTTAATTCATATTCATTTCACTGCTAGATTCAAGCTTCCTCCATGGTGGAACGCTAGTCAGATGAGTTGGTATAGAGTAATCATCAATGTTACGGAATTATTTGCGTTTATTTCCTTTTTACTACCTTACTATCTCTGATGCTTGAAATCATCATCATTCTCCTGCTCTTAATTACCCGAGCTGGACGCAATGTGAACACTACTTCTCTAACGTACACATTACAATATTTATTGGGAATAGTTTTACGACACCTTGAGAATGTAATTTTGACCAAACAGCATCACGCGCAGTTCTCTCAGGTCGATATAAAGTTCTCAATCATCTTTAATCACACCTATGAAATAAGCGATGGTAGTATTCATAGCCGCTACCACACAGAAAAATCTTATCATTCTACATACATACATATCATCACGCCATATCCCTTGCAGGGTAGGCAGAGAGAACAGAGTGCCAGAGAACTCTATCTCTGCATACTTCACTCGCTTCCTCAACATTCATAATTCTCTTCATACACGCTCGCCGGTTTCGGAGACTCTTGACTCCACCTTCCTTCAGTACATAACCGATCTGGTCTAGGTAGGTTAGTCTCGGTCTCCCTCGGTACCTACATCCTTCCACTTTCGCATTGTATATCTTCTTAACCAGACGTTCGTTCGGCATTCTTTCCACATGTACGAACCATCGGAGCATTCCCTTTCGCATCTTTACACCAATACTCTCTTTCATACCTACTCGCTCTCTTACGTCGTCGTTACGAATGCGGTCGGTCAGCCTAACTCCACAGATTTTCCGAAGAGATCGCATTTCGACCGCATTAATTTTACTTTCATACTCTTTTCTGCATACCCAACTCTCGCTTCCATACAGTCATGTTGGGACAAGCACTGCGTTATGTATTGCTACACGTGCCTTCTGGCTGAGGTGGTGGCTACCGAGAAGTTGCCCCAACGCTCCGGTCACTCTATTTCCCGCATTCACTCTTCGCTCTATATCAGTGGTGTACCGTCCATCTCGGCTATCTTATCATTCTCCTACTCTTATCCCAATTAATTGGCGTCCATACAATACTCTCTTCTTTCATAGTACATATTGTAAAAGTTATTGGCAATAGTTTCATGACCGGTCGCCTGCCAGATGTCAACCCTCTTTGGGAATGTAATTGTTGACCAAACGGCATCAGATGGAGTTGGCCCAGGTCGTAATAAGGCTCTTAGTCGTCTACGATATCCACGAGCAAAGTAAGGGTTGGTAGTATTCGTAGCTGCTACCACACAGCAGAACAGTCTCTGATGTTTTAAATATCATTTATAATGAGCTGAGGACTAATATATCTAAAAAAATAACTACCATTTTAAAAGTTAGCATATCTATAGACTATAGTTTATCACAGTAATTCATATTTCAAGAAAATATATTAAATTTCAACAACATATAATTCGCAATTATAACTTTTCTTGTTAAAATAAATACGAAAGAAAATACTTTTTCTTCCTTCAGTTTGTATAGTGAAAGTTTCAAACTTAATGGTAATATTATAAGTAATTATTTTTGTAATATCATTCAGGTATACAAGCCATATCAATTTCTATTATGACCAAGCATTTTTTTTTTTTTGGTATGCTATGGCCCAGTCACACGTCGCCCGCACCGTCCGGGGCGACGGAAGGGCAGCGCGTGGCCCCATAACCCACCGTATTCCCTCCCCATCGCCATTGGGCCGGCCACTGGTACCGCTTCCTTGCCTTCCGTGGCCAGCCCGGCATTATAACCAAGCCTAAGATATAAAAATCAAGCTAACGGACATAAAAATATGCTACCCTAATAGTTAGGAAAGTAGTAAAAAAACTATGATAGAAAATTTCTTGACCCAGACTAATAACTTCACATATTTTCCAACGTACAAAGAACCATAAAATATTATACTCGGTTATCATTCGTTTGTATAAAAATCACTTTCTACAAAGCTTGCACACGTCCAATCTCATTCACATCATTTTGTTCCTTTCAAAATGTTTCAGATATGTAAGCCCTCAGTGCTGTTTCCAGCTATTCATTTGCTCGTTCCATTCTATTCTCGCTGTTCAGTTTTCAATGATTTTATAGAGTTTATTCTGAAAATATTGTAACTATCTACATTTTGTGTTTCAATTACGATATTCTAGGGGTTTGTTAGAATAAGATTTTTACTTTTACATCGAATGTTTTTATTTTTATTTATCTGGTTAGAATTCTTTGTATAATTGTATGGAGAGAAAATATGTTTCTCCTTTTTTTATAAACCTATCAAGGTTTATTAGACATAGGCCGGTTATTAAACATAGGCATACGTGTTATTAAATCGATATAATTTCGGTTGTATGTAAACTCGGAAACCGCTTATTAGATAGCGTTGTGGATTTACTTATACGCCAGACAGGTAATATGTAGCAAATTCTGGGGTTGAATGGGCATGCATATTTTGACTGCATCGCAATTTATTTATGAATTTATAACAGTAGATTTCACTATTAACCACGTGAAAGCGTTGTTCATTCCGGACATTGCTTGTGGTTAGCAATACGACCATATTTGCATAATTATGTAGGTACCAAATTCCCAATCGTCCATTTTGGATTATCATGCCTGAAAATTATTGACTTATTATTATAGTCCCTACATGTAGTTAAAAATAAATTATGTTGGCAAGACTGCATAGATAGCGTAGTGGTTAAGATACTGATCTTCCGTGCCAGTTCCGTAGGTTCGATTCCTACGCAGGACAATACGCTGTGCGATCCACAATGTGTTGTTCTGAGTCTGAATGTAATTTGTCGGTGTTAATTATATATTTGTAAAGTCCCTCGCAATACAAGGATTATTTCCTTAGTGCAGGGTGGTGAGGTGATCAGACCGGAGACTAGTCCGGTCACCTGAAGTGAGGCCATCGCGTGAGGACGATGCCCCGATGGCGAAAGCTGTCGGGGCATCGACTCAAGAGGAAACCGCGAGGGTAAATCGCTGGGCAAGCCACTGAAGTCAAAGATCGGGTACCGGTGGCCCGCTCGCATGGCGAAGAGAGGCGCTATGCAGGGTGGGTCTATGGGATCGCGCGCCGCCTCTTCCGTTGCCCCGGACCGATTTGGCGGGGCGCGACCATATCCATAGTACACCGCAAAATACCGAAAAAAAGGGTGGTGTTTAAAAAAAAAGAAAATAATTACATAGTATATATATTACACTGAATTTAAATTTCGAGTTACTGTGGCGCGACAGGTTGTTAATTCAATGTCACCATTCTTTACTTTTGCATAGTTATAATAAAAACTAGTTGATGATTCAATAAAACTGTTTTTTTAATTACACCTTATGCCATGGAATAAATTATTATATTGTGAGGGATGTAGCACACATACAATTAATAAACAGTGCATCAAGAATCAGAACATTCACTTGTAGAATGACTTGATGAAACTTGTAGAATGCAAAAAGAGGACATAACATTCTGTATAGGGATCAAAACCTCGACCACTGTTATGGCTTAGTAATTGATCATGATATTTTTGCAAAGAGGCAGACAAATACACTACTTTTAATCCCAAACGCAAAAAGAGGAATGTTTTAAATTTGACATGTCTGTGTCTATGCCATTGTAGCTCTTTTTATTAGCTGTTGTATAATATATTTACTATACTTTTATACATGACCTAGCATTTGACACACTCATGTATGATTTTACCACTGAGCTAAACTGACTATGGATCTCGAAGGTAGGAGCCGAAATCCTGGGTTGCCATAAATTCGTCAAATTTGGGTACATTCGTCATCTCAGCTCATATATGTCCCACTTCTGGGCTCGAACTTGCTCCACACTAAGAGGGAAATTAACTTACTACACCACGCGAGTCAGAAGTGTTGGTATAAGGCTTTATTTCGAGTTTTCCTTCTCTTTGGGTACATTAGACTCGTGTAAACTAGTTTTGTTCCTTTAGCATATAGACTACATGATGCTGACTTGTTAGGGTTCTATTTTATTTGTATCGAGGGTTACTCAACATTTTTTAATTTTATTTATTGTATCAGGCATTATTATTCCTTTATTTTTAATGCTATCAATGGTTGAATGCCGACTGACGAGTTCAATGTGGCAGTAGGCTTGCACTAGGATTCGGCTATAAGGCCTTATCTGTTCCTCCTGGTGATAGATGCTTTGACATCGGACATACAGGGGGAAGCACCTTGGTGTATGCTGTTTGCAGATGACATTGTTCTCGTCGGGGAGGATGCAGCTGAGATACAGAGCAGACTGAAAAAATGGCAAGAGAGGCTGGAAAGAGTTGGCCTTAAGATCAGCCGTACCAAAACTGAACATTTTGTTCTGTAACTTCAGTGGCTCTTCCCAATTCTCTCACATTGCCTTAAATGGGGTATCCCTACCGGTCTGCTCTGATTTTAAGTACTTAGGCTCGCTTCTCCAAAACGACGGCAATATCGACCGGGAAGTTAGTAGAAGAATGAATGCAGGCTGGATGAAATGGCGACAGGTTTCGGTAACAATATTTAAACGAGGATATGTGTATGAAAGTTGTGAATGCAGATATGACGGCTGATAGAAGATTGTGGAAGGCAAGAACATGTTGTGCCGACCCCACTTAGCGTGGGATAAGGACAGGCAAATGATGATGATGATGATGAATGCTTGAACGCCGATACTGCATGATAAAATAACACGCTCCTAATTTAAGAAAAAAAATGCCAATGTTTATCAATACAATTCCACACTGATTCCACAGATGATGTCACCGTTCACGACCCATGTAAGAACTATTTCGGTAATGTCACCTAACTGGATAGATGGCGTACCTAGTCGTTGAGTTAGATCACGATATGGTTTCATTACGGCAATCAATATTTATAATATTTTTAATAAAATATTTGTGTAATCAGATCATCCTCGGGTCATCAGACAGATCAATAGATCAAGGTCATATAGATCAACAAAATAGCAGAATACTTAGGTTTTATTTAGTAGTTAGTACATTCCTTAGTATTTTCCCTGAACCAGCCCAGACCATTGACCTACTTATAAGTTCGGTAGTATTCAGTCTCAACGTTGTGTTATGTGGGAATATAGAATTGAATTGTAATTAAGGGATGCTAATCTCTAGTTTATTATTTCTCTGTCTTTTACTTCTCGTTTAATATATCTTCAACATTTGATTAAAAGTTTCCCCCAGATGAGAGAAAATGAAACTAACCTAAGACTATAGTGTCCATAAGGTTTAGCATAGGATTTAATTTTGAGTTTGCCCAGCTTTATATTATTAACTTATCCACAGGAAAGTAAGAAGGTGGATAGCACAGATGGGAAATAGTTAATACTGATCTACACCGTACCTCCGACCTACGCCCGTCGAATACGCTCTCAAGTTGCTACCATGAATCGGACGCGTAGGATGACACCCCACTAGGTGGACGACTGATGACATTATCAAGGTCGCAGGAAACCGTTGTATGCAGGTGACACAGGACCTTTGCAAATGGCATTCTAGATAGATTTATGGATGGATGGGTGGATGGATCTACACCGTCAATTGTAATGGGTACCATTTTCATGCAGGACAATAATTTAGGATGTAGGTATCGGGGGAGGCCGAGACTAACTTACCTAGACCAGATTGGTCATGTACTGAAGGAAGGTGGAGTCAAGAGTCTCTGAAACCGGCGAGCGTGTATGAAGATGAATGTTGGGGAAGCGAGTGAAGTATGCAAGGATAGAGTTCTCTGGCACTCTGTTCTCTCTGCCTACCCTGCAAAGGATATGGCGTGATGATATGTATATATGTATGTACAATAATATATGAATCTATTGTTTAAATTGTTGTTTGGCATCTGGGTGTAATTTATGTCTGTTAATTATTTGTTTGTTTGAGGGACTTTTCCTCGCAATTTAAGAATTATTATTTTAGTGTCTTTAAAAAAATATAAAAGTAAGGGATGGCGACAAAATGGAAAATTTTTAAATTTATACTCAATATTGCAGATTCTATACATTCTTTTCACGTATTTTATATTAAATATTTGTAAGAGAAAGCTTTAAAATATTATGTTTCACACATTTTAATTTTTAATAGAAACACGTACATACGAACTAAATATATGTTATCTTCATATTTCTTATTTAATAAATTATGGATACGATGTCGGAATACGAAGCACTTGAAACAAACTAAATTTAAGGGTATTAAATTCTTCTTTTTCCAGACAGGATGGCATTTCTTATGGCAAGTTTTGCCTTAACTATTAAGATTTTAACTATTCATCATCGTCATCGTTACAGCCCATATATGCCCACTGTTAGGCTGGGGACTCCTCCGTAATCGAAGAGGAAATTAACCTACTCTATACCACGCTGGTCAGACGTGTTGGTATAGAGTTTTGTTTCGAGTTTTCCTTCTCTTGCATAGATGTTATATGCGTTTTATATCCCTTAGTCATCTCTTACGATCACTCACGGGTAAGATATGGGGTGGTGAATTGTATTCTTAGTCCGTTACCACACGGATAGATTCTTACTCCGTCACCACATGGATATTTTAACTGTTAAGATACATCTATCCGTGTGGTGATGGATTATGAATACTATTCATCACCTCTTCTCTTGTCCGTGGGTATCATAAAAAAGATTACGATAATGATATCAAATGTTTACGCGAGTACATATTTGAAATAAAAATATTTTTACGAATTCTATAACGTTTGTATTTGATTTTTAATTTCTCGAAGTTTCGAACACTTTACAACGTTTATGGTCACGGGAAGACGTCGGGATGGGCGGCTAATTTGCTTCCTATTTTGGAGGATGCTCAGGTGATGTAGTGAGACATATAAGAGCCTAGACGAATAAATGAATTAAATTAAACTATCTATGGAAAATGACGATAAATTGTATTGGTCCTTTATCACCACGAAGGAATTCGAATTAATCGTATTTATTTTAATATATTATTGTATGGGATACCACATAAAGGATAATTTAATTTTGAATAAAAAAAGCGCAGTTAAGTTGCTTTTTTTATTTACTTATATCCTTTTTTTTTTTTTTTTGGGGGGGTGGGCTACGGTCGGCGCACTCCTCGCACCACTCCATCCGGGGTGACAGAGGGGCGTCAGCGCGCACACCCGTAACCCACCCGTGACGTCGCCTTCGTCGTTGGGCCGACCACCGGAGCAGAGTGACTTGACGTCAGTGGTCGGCCCGAATTTACTTATATCCTGCCCTAATTTTGGTGAAGGTTGACATTAATTTTACATATTTTTGTTACAGGTAAGTCTTAAAGTGTCATTAAGGCTGAAACTCTACGAGTCGTATTTTGGCAAGATTTCCCAAGGTAAAAAGTTCTAAAGTTTTTTTTAGTAGATGACTGCAGAGTTACTAAAAGCAATTTGTATATTCTTATAAATAAATAAAGTCCAGTCTTTGCATCTGATAAAATTAAATACAGTAGTGACATCGAATTGAAAGAGAAGAGTTTTATCGATTTACAATCTGGATTATTTTTTGATTAAAACACGTAATTATGTGCACACACACTTAATAATAATATTTTTATTTTCTTAATTAATACATATCCCATTACGCCTTTGTTATTTGGATTTTGGACTTGATCGACAGGCTGTGCTTTGGTCATACCCTGCCCAAGCCATCCGAGACAATGGAATTGCGGTACAGAGCTCCATAAACTGACCTTTTACTCGTCTTTGATAAATTGAGCGCGCCACCGCAATCGATTCTTTGACTTCTGTAGCTCACCCGTCGCCGTTCCAGCAATAAAGGACCGGAACATCGCTCACTGCTGTTGGACTGCCTAAAGTTGGGGAACTAATCCATGATATCATCATTAATTGTGACTTTAAATTTAGCATTATGTATAAGAGCGTGCGGTAAGTAACTTTTTCTAATTTTAAAATCAAGACACCCGGTAGCATGTTCAGCCAAATTCAAACGAAGAGAACTGTCCGGCCGCCATTTATGTAAGTAACTTTATAATATATACAAATAATTTTCTCCATATATTTTTGATTAGCAGAATACCTTATGGTAAAAAAAAAATCTATTCAATAAATATCAACTACAAAACAAATTATCTGCTTAATAAAGGTATCAAAATGTTTATATTTGTCTATTACCTTTAGATAGTAATGTTATGAACAATATTTATCAGAAAGAAACAATGGTGTTCATCATCATCATCTGGGGAAATGGACCTACTATACCATGCTTTGGTCACACGTGTTGGTATAGGGTTTTGTTGCGAATTTCCCTCTTCTCTTGCATATATATGATATATGAGTTTTATGTCTCTTAGTCGTCTCTTACGATCACCCATTGGTAAGATACGGAGTGGTGAATTGTATTCTTACTCCACACGGAAGAAAATATTAGTTTATAAAACATTCTAGAGCTCTTTGCTTATAGTACTGTACTACATTCTTATAATAGAGATACCATACTATGATTTAGATAATAACAGAAAAAATATTAGTAATATGTAATATACGTGTCAACTCTATTTTAAAATTTATATTAAGATGTTCTCTGGCACTCTGTTCTCTCTGCCTACCCTATAAGGGATATGGTGTGTTGATATATATGAAGATGCCCGTACTACAGAAATATTAAAATAATAACTCTTTTCTACTAAAGTTTTATAGTTTCTAAAAATAAAAAGAAGTATGTAAATTTTCTATGTGGTTAGGAAGTTAGTACACAATTTACCATTTTCTCTCTAGCCCATGGGTGCCGTAAAAAAGAGTAAAGGATACATGCAGGTAACAATGAGGAAAACAAGAAAAATCATTACTGATATTATAAATGCGAAAGTAACCCTATCTGTCTGTCTGTCGCTCTTTTACGCCAAAACTACTGAACCGATCTAAATTAAATTTGATACACAGATAGTCTAGAGCCGGATAAAGGACATAGGCTACTTTTTAATACAAAAAAGGGTTGTAAAGGGGGATGAAAAGTTGTAAGGAAGTACCGTCATTTTTAAAGCCAGAAGCTTGAAACTTATTTTTAGGTTATTAATTAGATATAAATAAATATGACATTAACATTTTGTAAAAATTTACCCTTAAGGAGTTAAATAAAAATAGAGGATGAAAACCTTTAGGAAAGTAACCTTTTACGCGGGCGAAGGCGCGGGCAGAAGCTAGTTGTATATAAATCTTTTTCCAACACGTTTGAGCGGTGTAGGTCAACTTCCCTCCCATTATGGAGGAGGCCAGAGCCTTACAGTGGGACTTATATGGGCTGAGATAAAGATGACTATAAAAATTATTTTCTGTGATAAAAGTATTTTTTGTTTTATGAAGTTTCTGCCATAATATTGCATTGACATTAATTTTCGACTGACCAGTTTAAAGTTTTTCAACGTTTTTAATAAAAGTATATATATAAATATACCAAAAAAAACTTTTCATTGAAAATAATATATTCAAATTGATAAGCAAATAATACGCCATGTGAAAACGCCGATAATTTATACACTTGAAAAATTAGCACTAATCCCTATCCCTATCCCTACTAATATCCCTACTAATACATAAATATGAATGTAAGTTTGTTTGTTACACTTTCACGCTAAAACTACTCAACCGATCATCATGAAACATTGTACACATATTCTTGGAGGTATTAAAAGTAACATAGGATACTTTTTGTTAAAAAAAAATCAAAATTTTTATATGAAAAATAAAAAAATTGTTTGTCAAAAAATCTCAAAATCTAGCTTCTTCAACGCCATCAAGCAGTCCAGTAATGAAGTTCCAACCCTGAGTATTGTAATACCGTTTCACTGTATTACCGACGGTCAAAAATAAAAATAGGGGATCAAAAACTTTAGGAAAGTAACCTTTTACGCGGGCGAAGCCGCGGGCAGAAACTAGTAATTAATAAAAAATAAACTATCAAAATGATAATATGTCGTATTGTTATAAATCCTAATAAACGTTATGATGAAACTTACGTGCAAATTATACATTCAGCGAATAACTACAAATAATAAGGAAAAACTTAAAACGGTATATTTGCACGGGTCTAGTATAGTCTATATATCATTCAGCAAATAACTATATACAATATTTGATCGCAAATCGAATTACATTTTTCAAACAAAAATCTTTGCTTTCGGTGTTTTGAAGACGTGACACTTATATAAATTTCCATAGTTCTTGCTCTTTGGTTTCCATTCTATTCCTTTATATTATTGGCTACACTACATATTTCCGAATATATTCTGAGACGTCACTGCCCGCACTTTAAGGGTTCAGTACACAAAATGTGCCAACGTTGTCCTATTATTTAGCCTCCGCTGAGCGTCCATCCTTTATGGAAGCGTGCTGCTCTCATAAAACGTGCATTTCTAAATCCGTGTGGGGTTATGAATGCAGTTTGTTAACACCCCTAACTTTACTGCGGACGAGAATGGATAGCACTGTCCTGGCAAAGCTGGCATGGACTATAATTACTTTATAAGCGTAGCGATTATGCTATAACACCGCGTGGATTATGCTATAACGTCCTGCGTGTGTCCAACAGAGAATGTCTATATGGCTGATGGATATGTGTATTTCTATAGAAATACTAGGGTCACTAATGACTTTAGACCTTTTTAACTCTTTACTCTTACTTATTTTCATCATCATTATCACAGCCCATAAATGTCCCACCGTTGGGCTCAGGCCTCCTTTGTAATAGGAGGGAAATTAACCTACTATACCGCGCTGGTCAGACGTGTTGGTATAGGGTTTTGTTTCGAGTTTTCCTTCTCTCGCATAGATTTTATATGCGTTTTATATCCTTTAGTCGTCTCGTACGATCACCCACGGGTAATATATGGGGTGGTGAATAGTATTCTTACTCCGTCACCACACGGAAAATTTAATATAACTTACTCACTTTAATATAACTTAATTACTTTTACTTAATTATAAAAAAGTTCTAAAATCATTAGTGACCCTAGAATTTTTGAGGTATCTTGGTCTATTCTTTTGAAGAGGAATTTGCAGGAGGAAATGAGTAGTACTTTTTATTGATCATTAGGAAGGCTATTTGCTTATTTACAAAAATAAACAATAAAAAAGGTTTGAAAAACGGCTTTCAGTGGTTTGTATTCTTACCTTGCTTATCTAAGCAGTTAAATGACCACCATATCTCAATTTTATCTTACACATACACAATGTGTAAGAATATATGAATAGAAGGAACCTTTTTATAATCTGACCCAATTCCGGTCGATCGTAGGTCAACCGCATGTTCCGTTTTGTTTTATTTTTTTATGGAGAGCATTTTAAACTACCTGTTATTAATGACTTCTAATGTTTACGCAAGTATACAATTATAGTAACAACAAAGTAGTAGCTGAATAGTTTTTGTTAGTTTTGTAAAAATTGTAAAATTGCCACAATAATAATTATCATAAATTAAATACCTTAATAATAACAAATCATAAACAACATAAATTTTATATATAGAATCATTCTCTTTTTGTACTGGCAATGAATTTGTATTAATTTTGTATAAAAATGTGGGTCAAAATTTAATATCTTATAGGGTAGATATAAATAAATTTCTGTAATAACAATGACATATTGGACGTAAGACACCTCAGTCCTCCCGTGACCATGATCACTGTAAAGTGTTCGAAACGTCGGGAAATTATAAATCAAATACAAACGCCATAGAATCCGTAAAAGTAGTTTTATTTCATACCTGTTATTAACTTGAATTTTCCGGTAAAATTTCCAGAAGGATCATATTGGTTTCAATAAGAATTTAAAAAAAGAAGTGAAATGGCATATTAAGTCAGTAATTCTATTCTGCGGTTTAATCTTTCTCATAATTAAATAATTGGTGTAGTTAAAAAAATTATTAAAATATTCAGGTATTTATGTAGTGACAGAGTATAAATACAATTCCCCACCCCCTATCTTACCCGTGGGTGCTCGTAAGAGACGACTAAGGGATATAAAATGTATATAACATCTTTGAAAGAAAGGGAAAAATGGAAACTAAACCTTATATCAAAACGTCTGACTAATGTGGTATAGTAGATCGATATCCCTCCCGTTTTGGAGGAGACTCGATCCCAACAGTGGGACACGTATCAGCTGAGATGATGTTGATGATTTAGGTAGTGACTTGGCAAGAGCTTTCATTCCTGAATTATAACCTTTTGTACGATTATTAATGGTATGAAAATTAATTAAAATTATTTTTGCCGATTTTATAAGGTTCATAATTGATTTTTTATATTTTAGTAGCAGCCTTTCATGTAGTAACACCCCATCCTTTCTGTTCAAGGCGTTTAGATGACCATACAAATACTTTTCGCCTTTAAAGAAGTCGATGAATCCATAATAATGTGAAAATAATTAAAACTAATTTTATAGATTTAATTTTTTTTTTTTTCCAAAAATTTTTCAGCAAAAAAAAAAAAATGAGGAAATCATGAAAACCATTGTCTCGTATATATAATAGACGCATAATCACTAGAAATCATTATATTAATATTATGTTTACAAAAACCTTCATAATATAAAAAAAAATTGGGGGTTACTATTTCATTAAAAAAAATAACACTAACTTGTAAATGGTGTTAGTAAAGTAATAAATTGATAACATAAAAATATTTATACCATTATTAATAAATAAGGTCGCTAGCTACATATTGATTGGACACTAAAATATCTCAATACTACATTTTTATTTCCCTACGTATCAAAGATTAATCACAATACACACAAGGGACTCGTAAACCTCCAAGAATATAGAATATGTTACTTATATTAATTACCTTCATAGAATTCCAAAAATAGTCTTTACGATGGTGCTCGTATCGCAGATTACTTTTTTCTTCCTCACATCTTTCTGGCTTTTATCAATACCAAGAGATTTTAGATAATAAATCATATTTTTTTAAGCATTGCTGAAGCCCCTTCGTTGGTGCCAAATTGACTATAGAAATATCTAAGTGCTGAATTGTTTGTATAGAAACACTACTATATCAGTCCACATTTAGAAGACAAGTACAAAACCGGTTCAGCTGCAGAAAGTTGTGAGACAGGGAGACGTCATTTTTTCGAAACAATTCACCACTGTAAAATATCTTTAAACTCTTAGACAGGATCGGACTCGTCATTAACATCAACGGCAAATACATCACTCACCTTCAATTTACAGATGATATCGTAGTCTTAGTAGAATCTCTGGAGGACCTCAGGTCTTCAAGCATGCTCAATGACCTCACCAAATTTCTTAACTAGTGAATCTGCAAATGAACATGGACAAGATGAAAGTCATGTCATTTCTATACCGGTCATGATTGGGAATGCGATGCTCGAAGTTGTCGATCAGTAGTTTATCTAGAACAAAAAGTTAAATTTGGTAGATTAAATTTTGAAAAAGAGTTCAGTCGACGAAGCCAACTCGGCTGTGTAGCGTTTGAGAAAGTTAAAAGAATCTTCTCGTCCAATACATCGCAGTGTCTGAAAACCAGTGTGTGTTTACCAGTGATAATTTACGTCACTAAAACTTTAAATATTAGGCTCATAAAAATACTAAAAATCGCTCAGCGGACTATGGATAGGACTATGTACAGTATTTCTCTACGTGATAAAATTAAAAGTACGGAAAACCGTATAAGAGCGGGTGTAACCGGCGTAGCCTGAAGAATTAGCATGTTGATATGGCGAAGAGTAAGCCACATCGCTCATCAAACCAACGACCGTTGAGGAAGGAAGATTTTCGGATGGAAACCACGAAACGGACCCTCCACTAAGTGGAATGAAAAATTTCAAGAGTCGCAAGAAGCCGTTGGTTGCAAACCATTCTGAACGTCATTCTCATAGGGAGGCCTAGGTCCAAGAGTGGATGTTTACGGGCTGATGGATGGATAAATGAATATTTGATTAACTTTTACTTCACTAACCTTCGAGACAACGGCAATGAATTTTAATTATAGGTGATCAGTAATTGTTTCCGTGTGGTAATAGAGTAAGAATATAAATCATTACCTTGGGCTTATGTGTGATAAAAAATGACTATGGGATATTTTATGTAGATTATATCGTTGCAAGAGAAGAAAACTCAAAATAAAATCCTAAGGCAGTAGTTTAATTTCTCTTATACTATTGAGTAGATAGCTTAATCCTAGCAGTAGATCTATAAAAGTGAAAATAGTGAGCTGAATCAGTAATGATACTATATGAGGCTATTAACTTGTATTTTTGATAATGGGCTTCTCCAAGTTTAACAAAAGAGCTTCCATAATAAAAGTTGGCGACACAATCATCAATGTGATAATAATAATAAGGTAAGTTATGAAGCCATATGTTAGTCAGCCTTCCATCACCCCGGAATATTGTACCTGGGTGTTTAAAAAAAAAAGAGTAAAAATAATTATCATTAATAGTATCTGCCATTTTACTTTTAACAGTTAATAAATTATCGTATAAATTTATGCCAATAGCTGTAACAATTAATGAAATGATATGCTAAAAACATAATGGTAATTTTAAATCTTAAGTATGATTAATAAATAATTCAATAAACAGCTCTTTAATTACAAACATAATATATTCGTAAAGATTAATAATCCTTAATGTTGCAAATTACTGAAATTTAGCATTTAATATGCTTAATTATTTATAAAACCCGATGTGAAGCGAAAACTAATGTCACGAGCGGGATTCGAACCCGCGCCTATTGGGATTCCGGCCCAATCGTGCTGCCACTACACCACCGTGAAATATTGTAGGACATGCAAATCTCGCTTCGTATCATATTTACGTCTTAAGGTGATGTATGCCATCTACCCGATAATGTTTACACATTGTTATAGGCTTAATACTTCAAACTTTGCAGTTAGAATTGTATTAAACGATGACACAACCTTGTTATTTAAATTACTGAAATTTAGCATTTAATATGCTTAATTAAGCAATAATAATAACAAGGTTGTGTCATCGTTTAATACAATTCTAACTGCAAAGTTTGATGTATTAAGCCAATAACAATGTGTAAACATTATCGGGTAGATGGCATACATCACCTTAAGACGTAAATATGATATGAAGCGAGATTTGCATGTCCTTTTTTTTTTTTTTTTGCGGTGGGCTATGGACGTCGCACCCCGCCAAATCGGTCCGGGGTGACGGAAGAGGCGGCGCGCAACCCCATTGACCCACCCTGCAAGCATCTCTTCTTCCCCATGCGAGCGGGCCACCGGTACTTGATCTTTGTCTTCGGTGGCCCGCTCGGCGGTATGCCCTCTCGGGCTCCTCTCCTGTCGACGCCCCGACAGCTTGCGCCGTCGAGGCGTCGTCCTCACGCGGTGGCCTCAGATCGATCATGATCGATCCGATCACCCGAAGCCTCGGTTAGGGCGCCATCAGGCGCAGGTACTCGCGCCTGCGCCGCCCCGGCCGCGGACGGCGGCCCGGGTCACGAGAATCCTCCCGGGCCCGTTCCGCCGCCTCCTTCTGCGAGATGATAGCCTCGCAGAAGGCGGCGACCGCGTCCCAATTCCTGACGCTGTCGACCATCGCTCGCGCAACAGCCGGCAGCGTCAGGTCGGCACCGATGACAGCGACGAGGTCACGGCGCTGCCCGTCCCAGCCCGAACATACCTCGAGCGTATGTTGCGCCGTGTCCTCGTCACTACTGCAATGGTGGCAGGACGGAGTCCACTCCCTCCGCACGACCGTGTGCAGGTACTTGCCGAAGCAACCATGCCCCGACAAGACCTGCACCAACCGGAAAGAGAGGACTCCGTGCCGCCGCTCCATCCACTCCATCAGTACGGGCCGGAGGGCCTCAACGGTAAAAACACCGTGTCTAGGCCTCTCCAGCCGCGTAGCCCAACGGGCGATGACTTCTCGGCGAGCGTCCTCGCGCCAGGTGGCTATCTCGTTGAACGATGGGGAGCCACCTTCTTCGCGCATTGAGGTAACCCGCCGGTAGAGGTCGGAGAGCATCTCCGCCTGTAGATCCCACGGGGGTGTCCCGGCCAATAGGCATGCCGCCTCGGTAGACACCGTGCGGTACCCGCGAATGGCTCTGACCGCCATGGCTCGCTGTGGCCTCCACAGCACCGCCCTGAGCTGGGCGTTCAGAGCCCTCGCCCACACGGGTGCGCCGTACATGGCCAGTGAGCGGATCACCCCCGCATACAGCCGTCGGCTCTCGAAACTGGGTCCGCCCACGTTCGGCATGAGCCGAGAAAGGGCGGACGCCGCGCCGATCAGCCGGGGAGCAATTTGACGAAAATGCTCCCGGAACCACCATCGCCCGTTGAGCACCAGACCCAAGTACCTCATATGGGCCTGGATACTGATGTGGATGGAGTTGACGACTGACGAGGCGCCGATGGGCAGCCTCACACGGGGCCCATGGAATAGTAGGGCCTCCGTCTTGTTTAGGACCACCCTGAGCCCCAGCGCCTCAATTCGCCTGACCATCTCCTCGGTGCCGAGAGTGGCCAGGCTCGCCGCCTCTTCGAGTGTCCTGCCCCAGGCTGTGACGAGCGTGTCGTCAGCATAGCAAATAACGCTCAGCCCAGGGGGGAGGCTACCTCTCAACGCCCAGTCGTACCCGATGTCCCACAGAGTCGGCCCCAGAACCGACCCCTGCGGAACACCGCACGACATGGCCGTCCGCACAATGTCCCCTGCGGGGCTCGCGTAGAGAACACTGCGCCCCTCCAAATAGTCTGCCACCAGCCGCCTGAGGTACAGGGGCACTCCATGGAACCGGAGCGCCTCCCTGATGCAGCTGAATGGCAGACTATTGAAGGCGTTGGCGATGTCCAACGACACCGTCAACAGCACTCCTTTGCCGGCGACAGCCTCCGCGGCCGTCTGCCTCACGCGTAGCAGAGTCCCGATGGTCGAACGCCCCCTCCGAAACCCAAATTAAGCGTCCGACAGATCGGGCCCCACCTCCTCCAGGTGCTGGACGATGCGGGCAGCGAGGACACGCTCCAGCAGCTTACCCACATCGTCCAGAAGCACAATGGGCCTGTAGGCCAACGGCAAATCCGGGGGCCGTCCCGGCTTTGGCAGGAGAACCAACCTCCCTTCCTTCCAGCACTCAGGGAACTGTCCACACGTCAGACAGGCGTTGAACAGTCGCCTGAGGCGAGGTTCGAGGTGCTCGAGGAGCAACGTCAACACCCGGACTGGAACTCCGTCCGGGAGATTTGCATGTCCTACAATAGTTCACGGTGGTGTAGTCGCAGCCCGATTGGGCCGGAATTCCAATAGGCGTGGGTTCGAATCCGCTTGTGACATCATTTTTCGCTTCGCAATCGGGTTTTATAAATAATTAAGCATATTAAATGCTAAAAATTTCAGTAATTTGAATAACAAGGTTGTGTCATCGTTTAATACAATTCTAACTGCAAAGTTTGAAGTGTTAAGCCTATAACAATGTGTAAACATTGTCGGGTAGATGGCATACGTCACCTTAAGACGTAAATATGACACGAAGCGAGATTTGCATGTCCTACAATAGTTCACGATGGTGTAGTGGTAGCACGATTGGGCCGAAATCCCAATAGGCGCGGGTTCAAATCACTTGTGACATCATTTTTCGCTTCGCAATCGGGTTTTATAAATCCTTAATGTTTGTTTAAATCTATTAGCCTAATAACATCCATAGTTACGGATAGATCTGAACAATAGTTGGGATAGTGTAATCGCTGCCCTTGACGAGTGAATTCTCTTTTCACCTTTAGGACCGACAACTTTTAGTAGTGGTAGGACCCACGCTGTTGACAGTCTTCTGTCTTCAGCCGCGAGTCGGTACGTCCGGGGTGGTACCACACTCTCGCAGAAGATCGACTTCTGAATAATGGCAATATGCTGTTGTGCTTCGTTCGGTGAGCGAGAGAGCCGGCAGCCCAACTGGGTGGGTTTGGGATTTATATTGGTAGGCAGCGGCCTAGTTATGCCCTTGGTATTGCAAAGGTCCATGGGCGACGTACTGCTTGTTCGTTTGCCACCAAAACATATAAAAAAAAAGCTGGTTCTTACAACTCCCACAGGAAAGTAGGAGATGATGACATATTCTAATCCTTACACATCATCTCATCTCAGCTCATACACGTCTCACTGTTAGGCTCGAGGCTCCTTCATAATGTGAGTGCAAATGACTATACCACGCTGGTCAGACGTGTTGGTACAGGGTTTTGTTTCAAGTTTTCCTTCTCTTGCATAGATGTTATATGCGTTTTATATTCCTTAGTCGTACCGTACAAACAGCCACTTATGAATTAGGTGGTGGTGAATTGTATTCTTACTCCGTCACCACACAGACAGCTAACGCACTCAAGAATTATAGCGAGTTATGAGGTTTTATCCCAACCTGTTATGAAGCCAGATGTCAGGGAAGAGTGCAATCATGTCACGGTCTGCCAGTAACAAAATTAGAGAATGTTTTTCCAACGTACTCTAGAGATAGTGAAATAAATCCAGGGTTAAACGTTGGGGTACTATCCCAGAAACCTCCACGCGGTGTACCCTGGGTACGGGCGGCGGTCCCCAGTTCTTCTGTTGTACTGTCGTCCGTAGCGAATATCTGCGCGATTTCGCTCCTTACTCTACTACAGTCGTAGTAGAGGTTATAGGACGCGAAATATCGGGACGGGCTCAGTCACTCATTCATTTGAGGGCTGGGCAGGCACTTGCCACCGCCCACACATCGTAAACCTGATTCTTTGCTTGTCTTAGCTTCAGGAGCGAGGGTCTTGGCTTAACCGCCCGGACCGCGAGGAAGACAACCTCTATAAAGAGTCCGAAGTAACATTCGGACTCGGATATCACCCAGAATCTTAAGTTCTGGCGTGCGGCGAGAAGATGCATGGCAGATGGGTTGTTCTGTTCTTAGCACGCTCCAGCCAGGGTACCGGCTGCCCCCCTGGTTGGTAAATGTAGGCTTGCCCGGGTAAAGGGATCTCTGCCCGGGTCGACGTATTGTATCTCCCATAATCGTGGGATCAATAATGGATACGCAAAAATTAAAAATAAATAACGACGGGGATCGTAGCGATCTTCACCCCAAGGCCCGGTTAAGCCGATCAAAAACTGATCTAAACGACGCCTCGTCCTCAGGACTTGAGGCGTCCGCCGAGGGCCCGGCACAAATCGTGGAGGCCCAAAAAGTGAAGCGGAAGTCGCCCAGGAAGAGCCGGGGGCAGGCTTCCAGCTACAAGAGGAGGATGGAGGAGCGGCGTGCGCGGAGAGAGGCTGCCGCCGCTGAAAAGGAGGATGGTGGCAGAAATGCTGCAGAGCCGTCTACGGACGAGGGCGACAGTGACGTCGCAGAGCCGTCCGTGGATGAGGGCAGCAGATCTGCCGCTAAGATGGACGAGGGCGATGTATCCGCAGGGCCGTCCAGAGGAGAAAGCGGGTCGGACGCTAAAGCCCCCGCTAAGTCGTCGCCGCGTCCTGTGGCGACGGCTGAGAAGACCAGGGAGGAGGCCCTCCCCTCGCAGGTGCGAAAGCGCCCCCTGAGCAAGGGAGGCAGCTCGGGCGCCGACTCCGAGGGGAGCGGGACCATCATGCCTCCACCGAAGGTGCCGGCTTCTCGCAGGGGGCGAGGGGCCGCAGTAGCAGGAATAAGGTCAGCGACCCCTCGGCGTGAGGTGGCGCCTGCTGCGAGCGACGGCCCCCTGGACCTGCAGGCTGAAAATGCCCGCCTTAGTGGCGAGGTCTCAGGCCTTTTTTTTTTTTTTTTTTTTTTTTTTTTTTTTTTTTTTGTGGTGGGCTATGGACGTCGCACCCCGCCAAATCGGCCCGGGGTGACGGAAGAGGCGGCGCGCAACCCCATTGACCCACCCTGCAAGCACCTCTTCTTCGCCGTGTGAGCGGGCCACCGGTACCCGATCTTTGTCTTCGGTGGCCCGCTCGGCGGTATGCCCTCTCGGGCTCCTCTCCTGTCGACGCCCCGACAGCTTTCGCCGTCGAGGCGTCGTCTTCACGCGGTGGCCTCACGTCGGGTGACCGGACAATTCCCCGGTCCGATCACCCGAAGCCTCGGTTAGGGCGGCATCAGGCGCAGGTACTCGCGCCTGCGCCGCCCCGGCCGCGAGCGGCGGCCCGGGTCACGGGAATCCTCCCGGGCCCGTTCCGCCGCCTCCTTCTGCGAGATGACAGCCTCGCAGAAGGCGGCGACCGCGTCCCAATTCCTGACGCTGTCGACCATCGCTCGCGCAACAGCCGGCAGCGTCAGGTCGGCACCGATGACAGCGACGAGGTCACGGCGCTGCCCGTCCCAGCCCGAACATACCTCGAGCGTATGTTGCGCCGTGTCCTCGTCGCTACTACAATGGTGGCAGGACGGAGTCAACTCCCTCCGCACGACCGTGTGCAGGTACTTGCCGAAGCAACCATGCCCCGACAAGACCTGCACCAACCGGAAAGAGAGGACTCCGTGCCGCCGCTCCATCCACTCCATCAGTACGGGCCGGAGAGCCTCAACGGTAAAAACACCGTGTCTAGGCCTCTCCAGCCGCGTAGCCCAACGGGCGATGACTTCTCGGCGGGCGTCCTCGCGCCAGGTGGCTATCTCGTTAAACGATGGGGAGCCACCCTCTTCGCGCATTGAGGCAACCCGCCGGTAGAGGTCGGAGAGCATCTCCGCCTCTAGGTCCCACGGGGGTGTCCCGGCCAATAGGCACGCCGCCTCTGTCGACACCGTGCGGTACCCGCGAATGGCTCTGACCGCCATGGCTCGCTGTGGCCTCCACAGCACCGCCCTGAGCTGGGCGTTCAGAGCCCTCGCCCACACGGGTGCGCCGTACATGGCCATTGAGCGGATCACCCCCGCATACAGCCGTCGGCCCTCGAAACTGGGTCCGCCCACATTCGGCATGAGCCGAGAAAGGGCGGACGCCGCGCCGACCAGCCGGGGAGCAATTTGGCGAAAATGCTCCCGGAACCACCATCGCCCGTCGAGCACCAGACCCAAGTACCTCATATGGGCCTGGATACTGATGTGGATGGAGTTGACGACTAACGAGGCGCCAATGGGCAGCCTAACACGGGGCCCATGGAATAGCAGGGCCTCCGTCTTGTTTAGGGCCACCCTGAGCCCCAGCGCCTCGATTCGCCTGACCATCTCCTCGGTGCCGAGAGTGGCCAGGCTCGCCGCCTCTTCGAATGTCCTGCCCCGGGCTGTGACGAGCGTGTCGTCAGCATAGCAAATAACGCTCAGCCCGGGGGGGAGACTCCCTCTCAACGCCCAGTCGTACCCGATGTCCCACAGAGTCGGCCCCAGAACCGACCCCTGCGGAACACCGCACGACATGGGCGTCCGCACAATGTCCCCTGCGGGGCTCGCGTAGAGAACACTGCGCCCCTCCAAATAGTCTGCCACCAGCCGCCTGAGGTACAGGGGCACTCCATGGAACCGGAGCGCCTCCCTGATGCAGCTGAATGGCAGACTATTGAAGGCGTTGGCGATGTCCAACGACACCGCCAACAGCACTCCTTTGCCGGCGACAACCTCCGCGGCCGTCTGCCTCAGGCGTAGCAGGGCCCCGATGGTCGAACGCCCCCTCCGAAACCCAAATTGAGCGTCCGACAGATCGGGCCCCACCTCCTCCAGGTGCCGGACGATGCGGGCAGCGAGGACACGCTCCAGCAGTTTACCCACATCGTCCAGAAGCACAATGGGCCTGTAGGCCGACGGCGAATCCGGGGGCCGTCCCGGCTTTGGCAGGAGAACCAACCTCCCTTCCTTCCAGCACTCAGGGAACTGTCCAGACGTCAGACAGGCGTTGAACAGTCGCCTGAGGCGAGGTTCGAGATGCTCGAGGAGCAACGTCAACACCCGGACTGGGACTCCGTCCGGGCCGGGGGCCGTGGTGGCGGAACGAATCTTCGCCACGGCTGCCCCCACTTCCGACTCCGTCACGGGCGGAACACTCTCGACGGCCTCCCGGTCGTGATCTGGCGAAGCCATGACCGGGGGCGTGTGCTCCGACTGCTGCGGGAACAGCTCCTCGACCACTCTACGAAGGAGGTCGGGCTGGAGGGTCTCGGTGAGGGGGGGGCCCTGCGCGCGAAGCTTGTTCAGCGACGCGCGATACGGGCGACCCCAGGGGTCACGGTCGAGACCGTCCAGCATCTCCTGCCAACTTGCGTCCTTGGCGGACCGGATGGCCAGCCGAAAGGCGGTACGCGCACTGCGGTACGCCTCGTACAGCTGGCCCTCCCGCTCAACATCGCGGCGACGCCGCCGACTGCGGGTGTAGGACCTTCGGGCACTAATGCACGCCGCACGAAGGTCCGCCAGTCTTGGGGACCACCAGTAGACCCCCTGCCTCGGAGGTAGACGCCGCACCCTGGGCATGGCCGCATCGCAGACCTGCGTTAGCGCACTGCGGATGCGGACAGCCTCAACGTCCACTCCGTCCGCTGGGGGTGGTGAGGACAGCCACGTGTTCACGATGGCCGCCTCCGCCAGTAGGTCCCTATCCAGCCGCCCCACAGCCCACCGCGGAAATGCGGGAGCCCGGTCCGCCCTGTGACCCCTGCTGGGGTCCCGGAGAGGGGAGACCTCCATCCGGATGTATCGGTGATCCGACAGGGTCTCCGCCTCCTCCAGGACACGCCAGTTCCTCACTCGTGGTGCGACAGCGGGGCTAGCGAACGACAAGTCCACTATCGACCCACCCTGCTGTCGCACACACGTGTTCACTGAGCCTTTGTTTAGGACACAGAGGCCCAGTGACGCCGCCCACTCCACGATCGCCCGCCCGCGATCGTCCGTCATCGGGGACCCCCACGCCGTGGATTTGGCGTTGAAGTCCCCCAGGACCAGGACGAGGCCCGGTGCCAGTCGCCGTATCGAAGCCTCCAAGGTGGTGAGGGAGGCCCCGAAATCGTCCATCCTCCTATTAGGGGAGAGGTATACACTGTAGAGCGTGACCCCTCCCCAGTCCGCCGCGACAAATTCCTCGCCCCTATCCAAGAGGGATAAGGACGGGAAGCGCCGCTGCGTGGAGGTGACGATTGCCGCGGTTCCGTTCCGGCTGACCACCCAATTGGGGCGATCAGGCACGACGTACGGTTCCGCGACTACGGCTGCACCGATCGACCACTCCGCCATGGATTGCAGGAGGAGATCCTGCGCACCGGCGGAGTGGTTGGTGTTGGCCTGCAGGAGGTGAGTGGACTGAGCAGCCATTAATGGGCTGTGTCCATCATCACCTCCTGGCTTGCGGTGGGCGATCGGGCCGCGCTAGGAGCGGGAGCGGCCGGAGTCGAAGGGCCGCTCCGCCCCTTTGGAGCCGAAGCCGGAGGTCTGCATGCCCCAGAGCCCATGCGGTGCTTGGCGGGCTTATTGCCCGCCGCACACGCGGGGCAGTAGGGCGGGGCGGCGCAAGATGCCGCCATATGCCCAGTCTGACCGCAGCGGAAACAGAGTCCGCCGCAGTCAAAGCAATTAGTGCATGTTGGCCGGGTGTGCCCGACCGCCATGCACTTGAAACACCTCGCAGGCCGGTGCTCCAGCACGGTGACTCGCGCTGAGCTCCAGCCCACGAGGAGCCTGCCTGAGTCGGCCAGTTGCCTGACCGACTCCACTGGGCACTGCACCCAGGCAGCACCTACGCCGCCCGGACCGGGCCGGATGGCGCCAACCCGGACGGTGTCCATGGGACACCCGGTTTTCGAGGCAATGGCCTCCCGGATGTCTTCCACCGTCACGGAGTCGTCCAAACCCGCGATGCGCATTTCGGCGCACTTTACGGGTCTGGCGATTTTGACGCCACCCTCCTCGGCGAACAGACCTCGCAGCTTCGACGCCACGCTATCGGCCGTCCTGGTGCCCTCGGCCCCAGGGAACTCTAAGATCCGAGCCCCTGTCCGGGCCTTGCGGGTCCTGGCTTCGACGCCTCCTATGTCGGAGACGTCGAGCTCCCGCCGGGCTTTCTTCAGAACGGCCTCATAGCTGAGGCCCCTTTCTGCCGCCTCAGGCAGCACAGTGATCACCACTGCGGCTGTCTTCGGCGGCCGGAGCCCCTTGCGCGGCCTCTTCTTCTTCGTGCCGCCTCCTGCGGCTCCTGCCTGGGGGGCGACGACCTCAGCGGCGCGCTTGGCCGCCGCTCTCCTCCTCTGGCCGCGACTCTTTCTGCCGCGCTCGGCCACCTGCCAACCCTGTTCGGGCGTAGCGGGCGTGCCGGGCGCTGAGGGCGTAGTCACGGCCGCGCTAGTCGTCGCCGGCGGTGTTGGTGCGGGCGACGACTTCGTTGCGGCAGGAGCCGGTGCCGTCTTCCTCTTTGGAGCGGGCCCCTTGGGCTTGGGTCCAGCCGCGGCTGCGGCGTAGCTCCCCCCCACGCGGCCACCCTGACAGGGTAGTGGGGCGGGGGTTGGTGCCGCATACGGCCGCTTGTCCCCGGCGAGAGGCGGCCGAACTCGTGGTTCCGGAGGCAGTCTTGCCTCCAGAACGGCCAAGCGCGCATTGACCATATTCCCTATGGTGTCTATAATGGCGCGCAAGGCCTCGTCCGACACGCCCCCCACCGCAGGCAGTGGGATCGGTGTTACCGGCTGGACCTCTGCCGGGGCCTGCTCCACGACGGTGACATTTGGCGGGCTGGTGCTGGTCGACGGCGTCTTCGGCGCGGCGGCAACCGATGGACGGCCAGCACCTCGGGGCGGCTTCGGGACGGCGACGACGGCGACGGTTCCTCGGCGGCCAGCATTGACCGGCGGCGCAGGTGGCGCAGGCGGCACGAGCCGCGTCATTTGGGCCTTTAGGTCGGCCACGTCCTTGGTGAGGAGGCGGTTAGTCCTCCGTACCGCGGCCAACTCTGACTCCAAACGGCGATTCTGGGCCCGCAGGCCCGACACCTCGCCACCAAGGCGGGCGTTTTCGGCCTGCAGGGCCTCCATGTTCGTGGCTGGGGCACTCGTGCGGGCACCAGCAGCCGCCACTTCGGTGGGAGGGATGCCGGACAACACCCCCAGCACCCTCGCGGCAGCCGCCTCGTTGTCGGCCCGCCTACCAGCCTCCGCCCCTCCATGCATTCCGCCGGCCGGGGAGTGGGTCGTCCTGCCCGTCGTCGCGGCTCCTCGCCCTCTGCGAGACGCCGGCACTTTAGGGGGAGGCATGATCACCACGCTCCCCTCGGAATCGGCGCCCGAGCTGCCCTCCTTGCTCAGGGGGCGCTTCCGCATTTTCGAGGGGAGGGCCTCCACCCTGACAGTCAGGACCGCCGCTGCAAGATGCGGTGATGACCTGGCGGGGGCGGTTTCCTCAACCGACCCGCTGACTTTCTTGGACGGCTCTGCGGAATCGCCCTCGTCCATTTTTTCGGCAGATCCACTGCCCTCATCCTTGGACGGCTCTGCGACACTACTGTCGCCCTCGTCCATTGACGGCCCTGCAGTAGATCCGCCGCCATCATCTTGGGGTCCAGCGGTGGTAGCCTCCCTGAGAGCCCGCCGCTGCTCCCGCTCCGCCTGTTGCTTTTTGGCGCCGGAAGACTTCCCCCTATTGGGGGGCCTCCCACGCCTCTTCGTCTTTGGGGCCTCCTTGGTCTGAGCCGGGCCCTCGGCGGACGCCTCAAGTCCTGAGGACGAGGCGTCGTTGTCAGTTTTACGTTGGCTTGACAAGGCCGTGATGTGGGAATCCGCTGGATTCCCGTCTGGTAAAATATTTTTATGCAAATCCATTTGATTCCCACGAGTATGGGAGAACTAACGGTCGACCCGGGCAGAGATCCCTGTACCCGGGCAAGCCTACATTTACCAACCAGGGGGTCGGCCGGTACCCTGGCTGGAGCGTGCTAGGAACAGAATACCCCATCTGCCATGCATCCTCTCGCCGCACGCCAGAACTTAGGATTCTGGGTAATTTCCGAATTCGAATGTCGAATTCTTTATAGAGGTTGTCTTCCTCGCGGTCCGGGCGGTTAAGCCAAGACCCTCGCTCCTGAAACTACGCCTCACGACAATATGTCTTGAAGCAAGATATCAGGTTTACGATATGTCGGCGGTGGCATAATCCTGCCCAGCCCTCAAATTAATGAATGACCGGGCCCGTCCGAGATTTCGCGTCCTGTACCCTCTACAACTAGAGGGTCAGGAGCGAATTGGGGCTCAACCCATTGCTGGGGAACCCCCCCTCTCGCCAGAGATTCGCTACGGGCGACAATTCAACAGAGGGATCTGGGGGACTGTCGCCCGCACCCAGGGTACACCACGCGGAGGTTTCTGGCATCGTACCCCGAGGTCTCAGGCCTGCGGGACCTGAACCGTCAGTTGGAGTCCGAGCTGGAGTCGGTGCGTCGGGTAAACCGCATGTTGGCCAAAGACATGGCCGACCTGCAGGCCCAGATGGCGCAGTTCCTACCGCCTGCGCCAAAGCCGTCGGCCAAGGCGCGCAAAACAGCTGCCGCGGTGAAACCCGTCCCTGCGGCGAGGAGGACGCCCCCCGCTGCGGAGGGCACGCCGCCGGCTGAAGCCGTCACGGCCACCGAGCCGACACCTGTCCCGGTAGCGAGGAGGACGACTCGCGCCACGGCGACGAAGTCGCCAAGCGTCTCGGAGCAGGCCCCGGTGGAGGCTCAACTGGAGGCGTCGACCCCGCTGCCGACCCCGATGCCAACCCCTGCGGTGGGAGGATTGCCGGATGAGTCCCTGCGCGCGATAATCGACGCAGTGGGCAAAATTGTCGATGCGCGCTTTGCCGTTCTGGAGGCAAGGCTGCCTCCACGTGTCCGGCCGCCGCTTGCCGCAGATAAGCGGCCACATACGGCACCAGCCCCCGCCCCGCTGCCTTGTCAGGGTGGCCGCGTGGGGAGCTACGCCGCGGCCGCGGCCGGGCCTAAGCCCAAAGGCCCCGGCCCCGCTCCGAAGGGACCTGCCCTGAGGAGGAAGACGGCGCCGGCTGCTGCCGAACCGCTGAAGCCGCCCGCAACGAAAGCGCCGGCGACGACCAGCGAGGCTACGACGAGGCCTTCCGCGTCTGGCACGACTGCCGTACCCGAAGAGGGTTGGCAGGTGGCCGAGCGCGATAGAAGGAGTCGTGGCCAAAGAAGGAGAGCGGAGGCCAAGCGCGCCGCTGAGGTCCCCGCTCCCAAGGCAGGAGCTGGCGACAAGAAGAAGAGGTCGCGCAAGGGGCTCAAGCCGCCAAAGACAGCCGCAGTGGTGATCACTGTGCTGCCTGAGGCGGCCGAGAAGGGCCTCAACTACGAGGCCGTCTTGAGGAAGGCCCGGCGGGAGCTAGACGTCTCCGATATTGGAGGCGTCGAAGCCAGGACCCGCAAGGCCCGGACGGGGGCTCGAATCCTCGAGTTCCCAGGGGCCGAGGGCGCCAAGACGGCTGACAGCGTAGCTGAGAAGCTGCGAGGTCTGTTCGCCGAGGAGGGTGGCATCAGGATCGCCAGGCCCGTCAAGTGCGCCGAAATGCGCATTTCGGGTCTGGACGACTCCGTGACGGTGGAAGACATCGGGGAGGCTATTGCCTCGAAAACCGGGTGTCCCATAGACACCGTCCGGGTCGGTGCCATTCGTCCCGGTCCGTCCGGGTCCGTGGCGTAGGTGCTGCCTGGGCGCAGTGCCCGGTGGAGTCGGTCAGGCAACTGGCCGGCTCAGGCAGGCTCCTCGTGGGCTGGAGCTCGGCGCGGGTAACCGTGCTTGAGCACCGGCCTGCTAGGTGCTATAAGTGCATGGCGGTCGGACACACTCGACCGACGTGCACCAATTGCTTCGACTGCGGCGGATTGTGTTTCCGCTGCGGTCAGACCGGGCACGTGGCGGCATCTTGCGCCGCCCCGCCCCACTGCCCCGCGTGTGCGGCGGGCAATAAGCCCGCCAAGCACCGCATGGGTTCTGGGGCGTGCAGACCTCCTGCTTCGGCCCCAAAGGGTCGGGGCGGCCTTTCGACCACGGCCGCTCCCGCTCCTAGCGCGGCCCGATCGCCCACTGGCGAGGCGGAGGTGATGGATACGGCCCACTAATGGCTGCAGAATCCATTCACCTCCTGCAGGCCAACACCAACCACTCCGCCGGAGCGCAGGATCTCCTCCTGCAATCCATGGCGGAGTGGTCGATTGGTGCAGCCGTAGTCGCGGAACCGTACGTCGTGCCTGATCGCCCCAATTGGGTGGTCAGCCGAAACGGAACTGCGGCAATCGTCGTCTCAACGCAGCGGCACTTCCCGTCCTTATCCCTTTTGGATAGGGGCGAGGAATTTGTCGCTGCAGAATGGGGAGGGGTCACACTCTACAGTGTTTACCTCTCCCCTAACAGGAGAATGGACGATTTCAGGGCCTCCCTCACCACCTTGGAGGCTTCGATACGGCGACTGGCACCGAGCCTCGTCCTGGTCCTGGGGGACTTCAACGCCAAATCCACGGCGTGGGGGTCCCCTATGACGGACGATCGCGGGCGGGCGGTCATTGAGTGGGCGGCTTCACTGGGCCTCTGTGTTGTTAACAGGGGCTCAGTGAACACGTGTGTGCGGCAGCAGGGCGGGTCGATAGTGGACTTGTCGTTCGCTAGCCCCGCTGTCGCGCCACGGGTGAGGAACTGGAGTGTCCTGGAGGAGGCGGAGACCCTGTCGGACCACCGGTACATCCGGATGGAGGTCTCTCCCCGGGAACCCGGTAGGGGTCACAGGGCGGACGGAGCTCCCGCGTTTCCGCGGTGGGCTGTGGGTCGTCTTGATAGGGACCTACTGGCGGAGGCGGCCATCGTTCACACGTGGCTGTCCTCACCGCCCCCAGCGGACGGAGTGGACGCTGAGGCTGTCCGCATCCGCAGTGCGTTAACGCAGATCTGCGATGCGGCCATGCCCAGGGTGCGGCGTCTGCCTCCGAGGCAGGGGGTCTACTGGTGGTCCCCAAGACTGGCGGACCTTCGCGCGGCGTGTATCAGTGCCCGAAGGTCCTACACCCGCAGCCGGCGGCGTCACCGCGACGCTGAGCGGGAGGGCCAGCTGTACGAGGCGTACCGCAGTGCGCGGACTGCCTTTCGGCTGGCCATCCGAGCCGCCAAGGATGCGAGTTGGCAGGAGATGTTGGACGGTCTCGACCGTGACCCCTGGGGTCGCCCGTATCGCGCGTCGCTGAACAAGCTTCGCGCGCAGGGCCCCCCCCTCACCGAGACTCTCCAGCCCGACTTCCTCTGTAGGGTGATCGAGGAGCTATTTCCACGGCAGTCGGGACACACGCCCCCGGTCATGGCATCGCCAGATCAAGACCGGGAGGCCGACGACGAGAGTGTTCCACCCGTGACGGAGTCGGAAGTGGGGGCGGCAATAGCGCGGATTCGCTCCGCCACCACGGCCCCCGGCCCGGACGGAATACCAGTCCGGGTCTTGACGTCGCTCCTCGAGCACTTCGAGCCTCGCCTCAGGCAACTGTTCAACGCCTGTCTGACGTCTGGACGGTTCCCTGAGTGCTGGAAGGAGGGGAGGTTGGTTCTCCTGCCAAAGCCGGGACGGCCCCCGGATTTGCCGTCGGCCTACAGGCCCATCGTGCTTCTCGACGATGTGGGTAAGCTGCTGGAGCGTGTCCTCGCTGCCCGCATCGTCCGACACTTGGAGGAGGTGGGGCCCGATCTGTCGGATGCTCAATATGGGTTTAGGAGGGGGCGTTCGACCATCGGGGCCCTTCTACGCCTGAGGCAAACGGCCGCGGAGGCTGTCGCCGGCAAGGGAGTGCTGTTGGCGGTGTCGTTGGACATCGCCAACGCATTCAATAGTCTGCCATTCAGCTGCATCAGGGAGGCGCTCCAGTTCCATGGAGTGCCCCTGTACCTCAGGCGGCTGGTGGCAGACTATTTGGAGGGGCGCAGTATCCTCTGCGCGGGTCCCGCAGGGGACATTGTGCGGACGCCCATGTCGTGCGGGGTCGGTTCTGGGGCCGACTCTGTGGGACATCGGGTACGACTGGGCGTTGAGAGGGAGTCTCCCCCCCGGGCTGAGCTTGATGTGCTATGCTGACGACACGCTCGTCACAGCCCGGGGCAGGACACTCGAAGAGGTGGCAAGCCTGGCCACTCTCGGCACCGAGGAGATGGTCAGGCGAATCGAGGCGCTGGGGCTCAGGGTGGCCTTAAATAAGACGGAGGCCCTATTATTCCATGGGCCACGCGTAAGGCTGCCAACCGGCGCCTCGTTAGTCGTCAACTCCATCCAGATCAACATCCAGGCCCATATGAAGTACTTGGGTCTGGTGCTCGACGGGCGATGGTGGTTCCGGGAGCATTTCCGACAGATTGCTCCCCGGCTGGTCGGCGCGGCGTCCGCCCTTTCTCGGCTCATGCCGAATGTGGGCGGACCCAGTTTCGAGGGCCGACGGCTGTATGCGGGGGTCATCCGCTCGATGGCCATGTACGGCGCACCCGTGTGGGCAAGGGCTCTGAACGCCCAGCTCAGGGCGGTTCTGTGGAGGCCACAGAGAGCCATGGCGGTCAGAGCCATTCGCGGGTACCGCACGGTGTCGACAGAGGCGGCGTGCCTATTGGCCGGGACACCCCCGTGGGACCTAGAGGCGGAGATGCTCGCCGACCTCTACCGGCGGGTTACCTCAGTGCGCGAGGAGGGTGGCTCCCCATCGTTGAGCGAGATAGCCACCTGCCGAGACGTCATCGCCCGTTGGGTTACGCGGCTGGAGAGGCCTAGACACGGTATCGTGACCGTCGAGGCCTTTCGGCCCGTATTGATGAAATGGATGGAGCGGCGGCACGGGGTCCTCACCTTCCGACTGGTGCAGGTGTTGACGGGGCACGGGTGCTTCGGGAAATACCTGCACACGGTCGTGTACAGGGAGTGGACTCCAGGCTGCCATCATTGCAGTAGTGGCGAGGACACGGCGCAACATACGCTCGAGGAATGCTCGGGCTGGGACGGGCAGCGCCGTGACCTCGTCGCTATTATCGGTGCCGACCTGGCGCTGCCGGCTGTCGCGAGGGCGATGGTCGACAGCGTCAGGAATTGGGACGCGGTCGCTGCCTTCTGCGAGGCTGTCATCTCGCGGAAGGAGGCGGCGGAACGAGTCAGGGAGGACTCCCGCGACCCGGGCCGCCGCCAGCGGCCGGGGCGGCGCAGGCGCGAATACCTGCGCCTGATGCCGCCCTAACCCAGGCCTCGGGTGATCGGACCGGGGAATTGTCCGGTCACCCGACGCGAGGCCACCGCGTGAGGGCGACGCCCCGACGGCGAAATCTGTCGGGGCGCCGACGAGAGGAACCCGCGAGGGTAAACCGCCAAGCGGACCACCGAAGACAAAGATCGGGTACCGGTGGTCCGCTCGCACGGCGAAGAGAGAGGAATTTACGGTGGGTCTATGGGGTCACGCGCCGCCTTCTCCGTCACCCCGGACCGATTCGGCGGGGCGAGACGCACCCATAGCCTACCAATAAAAAAAAATAAAAAAAAGGGTTAAACGTTATTCAAAGTGCCCTTGCCGTCTTACTTTGAGATTGATTATGACTTCAAGTACTAATGCTATTAGTTTATCGCCTGGTGATGTATAAAAAGTTGTTTAAAGTATGATATCGAAAGTTTGTTAGAGGTTTCGTCTGTTGTAGTTCCGTAAGTAAAAGTCTATTATTTTAGGTTACAAATAAAAGCACATCGTTGTAATTATTAACTTAACTTTCTGTTAATAATAAGAGGTTAGCTGTGTGGTAGCGGTTACGAATACTACTAACCCTTACTTTGCTCGTGGATGTCGTAAAAGACGACTAAGAGACTGTTTTTTTGTCCCAATAAACTAAAATAAAAATAAAATAAAAATAAAGAGCCTTACAACGACCTGGGCCAACTCCATCTGATGCTGTTTAGTCAACAATTACATTCTCAAGGAGGGTCGACGTCTGGCAGGCTGCCGGTCATGAAACTATCGCCAATAATTTTTACAATATGTACTATGATAGACGAGTAGATGTTGTATCGACCCCAAGTAATTAGGATAAGAGCAAGCAAATGATGATGATGATGAATGATAAGAGTTTAACATAATGGTTTCTGATGTTTACCGCAAACATTTTAAATAAAATTACTTTTACGGATTCTATCGTGTTTGTATTTGATTTTTAATTTCCCGACGTTTCGCATACTTCACAGTGATCATGGTTACGGGAGGACTAAGATGTCTTACGCCCAATAGTCATCGTTATTACAGAAATTTGTTTTTACCCGGTACAGTATCAGTTATTAACAGTTTGACCCACATTTTAATACAAATTCATTGCCAGTACAAAAAGAAAATGATTCTATATGAATTTTTTTTTTTAAATATACATACATACATATCATCACGCCATAACCCTTGCAGGGTAGGCAGAGAAGACAGAGTGCCAGAGAACTCTATCTTTGCATACTTCACTCGCTTCCTCAATATTCATAATTCTCTTCATACACGCTCGCCGGTTTCGGATACTCTTGACCCCACCTTCCTTCAGCACATGACTGATCTGGTCTAGGTAGGTTAGTCTCGGTCTCCCCCGGTACCTAAATCCTTCGACTTTCGCATTGTATATCTTCTTAACCAGATGTTCGTTCGGCATTCTTTCCACATGTCCGAACCATCGGAGCATTCCCTTTCGCATCTTTACACCAATACTCTCTTTCATACCTACTCGCTCTCTTACGTCGTCGTTACGAATGCGGTCGGTCAGCTTTACTCCACAGATTTTCCGCAGAGATCGCATTACGACAGCATTAATTTTACTTTCATACTCTTTTCTGCATACCCAACTCTCGTTTCCATACAGTAATGTTGGGACAAGCACTGCGTTATGTATTGCTACACGTGCCTTCTCGCTGAGGTGGTGGCTACCGAGAAGTTGCCTCAACGCTCCGTTCACCCTATTTCCCACATTCACTCTTCGCTCTATATCAGTGGTGTACCTTCCATCTCGGCTAAATCCACATCCAAGATATACAAATTCATCCACTTGCTCTAGTACATCATTACCTATTGTTACTCTTACATCTGTTCTGGCTTCATCTCTTTCAAAGACCATTATTTTGGTTTTGTTCACATTCACGCGTAGACCCCTTTTCTTACAATCTCCTGTCATTGTGTCGACTAGGGTCTGCAGGTCAGTCGCTGACTGTGCCAGCAGGACTGCATCATCTGCATAAAGCAGAGCAGTGACCACTGAGTCGCCCATCTGGACTCCCACCTTCATATCGTTCAACCTTTGGAGACATTTATCCAGATATATTATAAACAGCCTGGCTGACAGAACGCACCCCTGCTTAACGCTGATATTGACGTCAAACCAAGGCGACATTCCATCATCCAGCTGCACATAGGCTCTACAGCCCATGTAACTGGACTGCACAGCCTGTAGCAGTTTACCGTTAATACCATACTCCGGTAAAATGTCCCAAAGTTCCTTTCTTACAACCCTGTCAAATGCTCTCTCCAGATACACAAAACTGCAGCAAACCCGCTGACTTAGAGCCAGATGCTTCTCCACAATATTGCGCAGAGAGAACACTTGATCCATGCATCCCCTACCACTCCTGAAACCTCCTTGTGTCTCACACAGTAAACCATCGGACACCATCCTCATTCTCCTTTCAATAATTTTACCGTACACTTTTGCTGCCAAACTGGTCAAGCTTATGGTTCTGTAATTTGCGCAGTCATAACGTGAACCCTTGTTTTTAAACAAAGGCACGATGACTGCGCTATTCGAGTCTCCGGGAACCATTACCGAGTTCTAACATAAATTGAGGAGCAACAGGAACGCCTCCCAGACACAGGAGCCACCAAGCTTGATCATCTCGGCAGACACCATATCAATGCCCGCTGCCTTACCATTTTTCAAACTTCTTATCTGTCTACTGCTACTACTTATACTGCTGTCATCGCAGGACGCCGTTGTCGAATGTTGTTCTACTAAACTACATGCGACACCGGCGTCAACCGTAGCATCCGCCTACATATCGCCAAAATTTTTAAATATATGATCACAAACAATTTTATTTTTTTTCATAGAGAATAATTTTTTTGGTGACCATGACCATGACCACTGTAAAGTTTTCGAAACGTCGGGAAATTAAAAATCAAATACAAACACGATAGAATCCAATAAGAGGTTAGTTTAGTCAATTCTCAAGAGTCAAATTGAACGATTAGCATCAAGTAAGCATATGGCTATATAAAAACGCATGAGAATAGTATGGCGCATATCATTTTAGTACCTATAAATTATTGACGTAATCTTCTCAGTCTCATCTGAATAAGGAGGTTTAGCCCTTTATCTCAACCTATCATTTTTTTTTTACTATTTCTTGTAAATGCTGATAAAATGATTTCCATTTTCGTTTAGCAAAGCATAACTTTCAAATGAAGTGAACATCTAATATTTTGTTTCTATTTCTTATTATAATAGGCGACATTTGCAATAAATAAAGCTATTTAAATTAGGTTTGATATAGCACTGGGTGTATTGTTGCCCTCCCTTTTGCCTCTTACATACGTTCGAGAACCAATTAAGTATTTCAATTTAACGCATAAATACTTTGCATTCCCTGAATTTCACGAAACTCTTTTGTTAAATCAATTACTAATTATTTAAAAGAACCTTTAAAATATTATTTGGCGTTGTTAAATGGTAAATGTATTTTTTATATAGCATAGCGGCAAACAAGCAAGTGGCACACCTGATTATTAAGTGTTACGCCCGCCCATAGATGGACATTTCCAATACCAGTGGTATAGCTAGACTACAGCTTACCCATGAAAACCCTAAACCCACCGCGAAAGTTAGGCTGCCGGCGCGAGCGAGATACGCTCAACGAAGGAAGTGCAATAGCATATTGCCACTGCTTAGACGTCGATCTTCTGCGAGAGTGTGCCACTACCCCAGACGGACCTGCCCGCGGCCGTAGACCGAAAACTAAAAACATTGTAGCCCTCTACTTACTTTTAATGAAAATCTTTTTCTATGACATGTATGTAAATAAAAATGGTTTTGTCCTGCATTTGATTGGAATATTATACGCTTTAAAAAGTTTTACTAGAAATAAGTTTTTTTTTAGAAAATCCTTAAAATTTTTCACCGACGTTTTTCATAATTAACGACTCCGCGATACTGGGCTAGTTCAGTATAAAAGACATAAAACAATCGTAGTGTCTATTTTTTTTATAAAGTAATTTTCATTTTCAGAAAACTTTTCGGGTGAAAAAAAAAAACTACGTTAATTCACCGAGGGATCTGGGGCTACGATTAAATTACCACAAAAGGCGAGGAAAAGCGAATGAGTGCAATAAAGTTAATATTGCTATATGACGACGCCACTCAAATCTAAGCCATTAGGCGAAACGAGTCGGCCTTAATAGCTATCTAGTGCGTTACACTACGAATTAAGAGCTTTTCAATTTAAGCTGTTAATTTGAAGTGATATTGTCTATAAATAGATGTTATTGTTTACTTTTATGTTGGCAAACATAACCCTTTACCATTTATTTTTTTAAGACTATATTTATCTCATTATTAGACACGTCCCATATTCAAATTTTAAGGAAAATTAGACTATTTTTCAAGGTTGGACAGATGGGTTGACGTAAGATTTTATTTTGAAAAAAAAAAAAAAAATACCAACACGTCTGACCAGCGCGGTATAGTAGGTTAATTACCATCCCGTTGCGGAGCAGGCCCGAGCCCAACAGTGGGACATTTATGGTCTGTGATGATGATGATTTGTATATTTTGAAAATTCCTTACGATACAAGGATTTTCTTATTAGAGATGACGTCTGATAGGACTGTATGGCAAAAGATGGCATATTACATCTATTCTAAGTAATTAAGATAAGAACAAGATAGTAGTGATGACGACATGGATTTTCTTAATGCATCCTGCATAAAAAAGCCCATGTATCATAACTTTTCAAAAGTGGTTTTTCAAAAAAGTTCAGTAACGTATACTTTGTATGCTTTTCCAAACAAGAATTTTGGAAACCTTTAGTACACATTTACTTTTATAAGACACTTAGAAATGAAAATTCCTTTATCATATTTATCGCTATTATATTGTAAATAATTGCCAATATTTTACAATTCAATAAATAAATTCAAAAGTTTATTGATCTTGCCAATAGAATTTGTCGGGCCAGTCACGGATGTCAAGGACACGGTATCAGTGGCCGGCCCGATGGCGATGGGGAAGGAACACGGTGGGTTATAGGGCCACATGCCACCCTTTCGTAGCCCCGGATGAAATGAAAAAAGAGGACTTTGAATTGATTGGACTTCGAGATAGTACATGAAAGAGGAACCTGTCTGGTAGACGCCTAAAGACAAGGACTTGCTGTCTGCCCATATGGTGATAGAGAAGTACGGAGGGTTGCGAGGTTACACACCACCTCCTCCACCGTCTTTTGCAGTTCTGATGGGATGATCGTCTAAAGAGTCACCATCATTCACTTGTCGATAGAGGCATGATCTCTAATAAAGATCGTCATAATAGTGGCAGCACTCGAACAGCGTTTAAAACTAAAACTTATCGTCAACTCTCTATTTTAATATCACCTCTTCAAACGATGTACAACTTAATTTTAATAGACAGATAGGTGGAAACTAACTATAGTTAATGCATGTGGACTTTAATACATGTAATATCAATAGATACAGCTAGAACAAATTTCAATGTAAAACCAGTTCTCCGAATAACGAATGCAACTATTATCATACATTAGCGCTATAATAAATCCCTCTTTAATAATTGACATAAACTTTACCTGAACTTCACCAACAAAGTATTTAAAACTTCATTCGACTTTGAACTTCTGCGAACTACAAAATGAAGAATTTATTATAACGTTACCGGTTGTATCAATAAACACGGCTAGTGGTTGGAAATAGTTTGTACGAGAAATTATGTTATTTTATTCTTCAACGAACTAATAATCAATCATTCTGTATATAGAGAACATTAAATTTAAAATTTAACCGTCATTTTTAATGTGGTTTTAAATTATAAGGTATTGTTTGTGTTAAGAACATATCGTTAAAATTTAGTGTTATTAAATGATTTAAGTTTGTTGTATGAGCGCAATGCAGTTATAGAATAGTTGTAAAGGGGTCGGCGTGAGGCAAATTTGCCAGACGTCCCGTTAACTTTCAAGCGTAAGCACGACTTGGGGAAATCGCGCGTTCGTTACATAAACGCGCGTCGGTTTCGTGTTTTCGGTGTTTCAGTGTTCGGTACTTTGTGAAATTGTACTAATTTATTTTGTGCGTGAACGGAAATGTGAAGGTTCGTGCGGTTTATTATTATTGTAATTATTTTTTATTTAATAAAATGTTCAGTTTATTTTATATATCGACTATAATAGTCTATAAGTTTTATATAATTTAAAAGATACGATGCTACATGGTACCAATATTAAATTCAAAATATGAAAATATTTGAACTTATATTAAAATTTAAAATGCAAGATTATTCTAGCTTTTATATGCAAATTGTGTTTTAATCTCGCTCGGATAGTTGGTATACGTTGTAAGATTTTAATAGTATGCAAACTAATTTAAATCTGGAATGGATTGATTTTACATATTTTTTAAATTAAACCATTTACGTTGAATCTTTTAGATACTGATCTTTTGTAATATTACTTATATTCAAATAACTCATTCCATAGAAGATCTAAAACATATTTGTCACAATTTTTATTAATATTTTAATACTTTTCATTAAATTTTCTAAAGTTCGTAAATATTCGATAATTTAATATTACTACGGAATACTATACATAGAATCTATGTTTTACGTAATTAATTATTACACTATTGTATTAATTTAAACTTTAACTGCAATGTTTTTTTTAGAAATTAAAAAAAGCAAGTATAATTTATAACAATATTAAAAGCTTAAGTTCCGTGTGGTGACGAAGTAAGAATACAATTCACCACCATCTTACCCGTGGGTGATCGTAAGAGACGACTAAGGGATATAAAATGCATATAACATCTATGCAAGAGAAGGAAAACTCGAAACAAAATATTATACCAACACATCTGACCAGCGCGGTATAGTAGGTTAATTTCCCTTCCATTACGGCTCGTCCGTACAGCCCAATAGTGGGGCATATATGGACTATGATGATGATGATGATGAAAAGCTTAGTGTTTATTTATATTAAAGTATTTTTTAAATAAGTCAATTATTTTGTAAGCTAATAGAATTAGTATGGTCTATCATGTTAATTACGAGATAGATCAAACTATTTTTAATACTATTTATTTTCCTGTAATGACAAGACATTTAAGGATAGTACAAGATGATTTTATCCCAGGTGTCAGATATCACTGCACGCAGTCTTTTTTGAAATTGTTTAGTGGAAAACATATTTCTTATCTTCAGTATTTCTTTACTTTCACAGCTTCCTCCAAGAATTATTGGAATTACATAAGTTTTTTTCATCTGTAATATGTCTACAATATTGTTGGAGATTAGAGTCAGCAGGGATCTTGCTTTAATAAGAAAATAACATATTGATTATAAACACTAAATTATTATTGCTACTAAATGCCGTGTATTATACACGGCATTTAGTAGGAATACATAGAATGATTTTTTTTTTATTCAATGAATGAATGCAACATTCTTTTTCATTCATTATACAATTTTACATTCATTATTTAATTAATTATAACACCATTGTATAAATTTAAACAAAAATAGGTTTTTTCAAACTATTAAACTTTTCCATTATTTCCATATTTAAAATTTTAAAAATATTAAGTTCTATTTTATTTTTCACTTCTCCTTAACGTTATCTGAATATTTTATTCGTCATCATCTCAACCCATGTATGTCCCACTGCTGAGCTCGAGCCTCCCCTATAATGGGAGGAAAATCGACTTACTATACCACGTTGGTCAGACGTGTTGGTATAGGGTTTTGTTTCAAGTTTTCTTTCTCTTGCATAGATGTTATATGCATTTCATATCCATTAGTCACCTTGTACGATCACCCACGGATAAGATCTGGGGTGGTGAATTGTATTCTTACTCCGTCACCACACGGAAAGAAATTTTATTAATATTCTAAAATATAAGAAACATGATGTATTATAGTAATGATTTTATCTTTGCACTATTTTTGATAATATAATAATAAAGAATGTTAATTTAGTTACATTCTACACTAGGAACCATATAATTTGCATAACAATTTGAAATCGGTAATATTGGGTATACGAATACTCTAGTAGCTTTTCTTATACGGAAATAATCGGAACATCTACAAAATTGGTTATATTATCATATAAGGTTTCTTTATCTTCATATTACCAACTTATAAGTGTCACATTTATAGCTTAGATAAACACATATCAATATTTTTAGACTTGGGAAAAACGATTTGATAGAAACAGTTTGTCAAGAATAATCTACAGTAATCTTGAAAAATACTAACCATTTGAAATTCTGATCTAGATATCATCATCAGTCAAATATCTTAAAAACAGCAATTCTTCTATATATCTTTTTTTTGTGAGTGATCTAGTTGTTAGCCACAGATGGCTACAACAACTTTACCTGGCCTGTAGGTAAGTGTTGAGGGCCCTTAACATGAAGTACATTTCTCAATTTGCGTACTTCTATGTATGTATAATATGGGAAGCGACTCCAACGATTTCCATGAAATTTTGTGTGTAGGTGTAGAGAGCGATGAATCTATCTAGCTAGATTCTTCTAAATATCGTTTTGTCAGTATTATTAAAGCAGTCGTTTAATCTAGACAGCTCCAGTTAGTTAGACATTTCTTTTCTTATTATTTTACCTTTTCTTATTTTTTTCTTTTTTTATTATTTTGCGATTAATTTTTGTAATGTAAATAATATATTTTTCAAAAATCACAGTTTTACTAAAAAACAGACAAAAATACCAAAGTAAGCCCGGCCATTCAAATATTTATGTGATTGTAAGAAAAGATAGGTACTTGATATCTAAATAACATGAGTACATAATACATTTGTTTGTTCCTTTGGATACAATAAGCTACAATAAAAAACACAAATAGAATGAACAAAACAAAAATAAAAAACTTTATTAAATATTAAATCGAATCTAAGATTATAACAGAATAAAAAAACCAAGAATAATTTAAACCAAAATCGCAAGCATACTTTTTATTTATATTGAAGTTTTTTTTTAAATATTTCAATTATTTTGTATAAAGTATTTTTTTATACTTATAGATAGACTATATTATTTCTTATACTTTTTATTTTTATCTAATGTTATGACTCTTAAAGTCCGGGGTAACATGATTTTTTCATTCCTCCAAGTATCAGACTGCACGCAGTCCCTTTCTGGATTGTGCGATGGAAAACGTCCTTGTTATCTGTAGTGTTTCTTTACTTCTTTAGCTTCCCCCATAAATTATTATTGAAATTACATAGAAACTAGTAGGTTTTCTTCATCTAGCAGATTTACCGCGTAAAGCCGACGCAACTGGCAACCAAACACAGTTGTTTGTTGCCGGGACGTCGATGGAGATGATACCCGAAAGAGAAAACCGCCGGGCTAGCCACGTTTGTCAAGGAAGCGTTAACAGTAGTCCGCCAGATCTGAAATAATGGTTGAGGCTAAAATCAGCAACGATTCTACTTAATAAGAAAATAAAATAGTGATTAAAAATGCTACTATTTTTGCATACTCTTTTCTGATGCTCTACTACAATATATGTAATATTTCTCGTAAAGAATTGCTATCAAGTATATGATTTATTATGAAATTTAAATAAAATAGTTTGCGCTTTCCAGTAATTATTAAATACTAGCTTCTGCTCACAGCTATGCCCGCCTTAAAAGTAACTCTCCCAAAATTCAACTGTTATCCCATGGGTACTCATAAACGGGATAAAACAATTTATGTGCTAATTCAGAAAACCATATATGTGCTAATTCTCGTCCCAATCTGTTCAATTGTTTACGCGTGATGGAGTAACAAACATGTAAACAAACTTTCATATACCTATACAATAACAGTTTGATAGTAGGGTTGTATATTCTTATTATTGCTGCAAGGAAGAAAACGTGTTTGGTAGAGCCACGGAATGAGCTATATATTTTTAAAGATAGGGCGATGATGATGGTTGGAAAGAACGGGCACTATTTTACCAGCCACGAAGAGGCCAGCCACATATGGGTGACGTCACAACGCTTAGTTACTGGTACATTGTGGAGACAGGTACTCGAAGAATAACACTCTACATGGGTCATTGTAGCGTAGGTGTTGGTACTGGTAGCCAGCTCAATTGGTGGAGAGAGATAAAATGTAGTTTAAGAGGCTTCACGTTGTCATTCCAACACCTATTAATTTTGGTCGTCAGTTGACATAATTTGTTAAAAAAGCGGTTGCTGGTGATACGTTCAATAAGGCATCACAGAATTTTATATGAGCAGCTCCATTAAATTTTCTAAACAGATTTTTTCAAGCAATGTTGGGGGCGATCCTTATTTACGAGAGATCAATCACTATATGTTGACAGCCGAAACGATTCCCATTAGATAGATCGGTTTCCTTTAGTTTTGTTTTTACAAAATTCTTTCTCTATAACCCTTGTTAGATATAAATTAGGTTGACCAATATACCAATTAATATACTTCTTCTAAAATGAGAGCGACCCTTTATCCGATGGTGGCCAGTAGTATTCGTATAGAATTACACTTCGAGTTTCCCTTTTCTTGCACTTTTTATTTCCTTAAAGTAATTCCATTATTACACAATCCATGTATGTGATCATGGAGTAAGAATACAATTTATCATCTCTCTATCTTACCCGTGGGTGTCGCAAAACAAGGGGAATAGTCCGGTCACCCGACGTGAGGCCACCGCGTGAGGACGACGTCCCGATGGCGAAAGCTGTCGGGGCCTCGACATGAGAGGAACCCGCAAGGGTAAACCGTCGGGCGGGCCACCGAAGACAAAGATCGGGTACCGGTGGCCCGCTTGCACGGCGAACAGAGGCGCTTGCAGGGTGGGTCTATGGGGTTGCGCGCCACCTCTTTCGTTGCCCCGGACCGATTTGGCGGGGCGCGACCACGTCCATAGCCCACCGCAAAAAAAAAGAAATGTTGATGATGAAGATACAATAATACAATGTGTATCATCGTAGTTCTTTCCCATGTATGTCATAAAAGATGACTCGAGCGATGTAATTGAGAAACAATACACTAATTTGATACAAAATTTGAAATAAAAATAGTTTTACGGATTCGCGTTTCGCGTTCTATCGCGTTTGTATTTGATTTTTAATTGCCCGATGTTTCGAACACTTTATAACGTTCATAATCACGGTAGAAGAAAATCATTTGGTATAATTTATTATTTAAAAAAAAAAAAATCTTTTAAAAATCTACATAAAATCGAAAAAAAAAAATCCTTTTCTTCTTCTAATCAGCAGTCCATCTTAAAACCCCCAAAAGTACAAAACATCATTTATAGCACTTGAATAGGGTATTATCTAGGAAAATTTTGTTAAATTTGTTTTCGTTTCTTCATCATGTGTACAGATTTTTATGATTATTTACTTCTTAAATTAGTAATAGACATAGTGATGATGACTATAGTTGTAATTTATATTTTAGTTTCAATTTAGATCTTTAAATATAGAGAATGTAAGATATTACTTCTAAATAGTGTAAATTACGGATATAGGTAATTGTCTCCTAAATTACATTAGGTCGTATAACAACAGAGGTCTTTATTATTTCAATATTTAAGTGAATACAGGTGTGCTATGCTATGACGATGGTAAGGTAATAAACGGGTACGTAGTACACGTTATCGAAGCCGCAATAACCATTTGTCTTCTATTACAAAACAGTAGAGAGAAAACTGTGCATGAAAGATATCTGAGAACAAATATTATTGGGAAGTTAAAGTCTATAAATAATTTATTTCTTTGTCTATTAATGTGTTTATGAGTTACACAAAAACTACTGGGCGAAAGTTGTTAAATTTATTAAGTTAATAGTAAAACATGACTATGGAATATTAATTATCAAAATCAAACCCTACACTAACTAAGTACCTACCGGGAGAGACCGAGACTCACCTACTTAGACCAGATGGGTCACGTACTGAAGGAAGGTGGAGTCTCCGAAACCGGCGAGCGTGTATGAAGAGAATTATGAACTCTCTCTCTCACTCTCACTCTGTTCTCTCTGCCTACCCTGCAAGGGATATAGCGTGCTGATATGTATGTATGTATGTACTAACACATTTGATCCTTGTGGTATAGTAGGTCAATTTCCCTCCCGTTGATGATGATGAAGATGTTATATAGTTCATATTCTGCAGTACAATATAGATCATTTTAATAATAATATTATAAATATAAAAGACTCTGCAAACATACTCGCAGATACGCCAAGTAAATAATAGAATATCTGCACTTAACAATAAATGTTGAGAAAAAAAAAACAATTTATTCAAAATCAACCATAATAACTTGACTGTAGAAGATCTTCGTGATGTAGTCTGAATTTAATAGTCCGTAAAACCAAAAGCGGTTCTTTTATAAATTACTTTTAAAGTACTATTTCATGATTCCAAGCTATAAATCTAGTATCACTATTGTAAACCTTGGTGGCCTCGAACCGACCAGTACTTCAATGCGATTCAGTATATTGGGAATATACTTTCGAAAAACTTTTTTTACCATCCTATCGTAATTCATGCGGTTGATTAATCGTTTTTGTAATGTTTCGAACGTGTGCCTAATATGGAGATTTTATTTTTACATACAAATTATAACATCCTTTCTGAATTGGAGACTACTCAAAATATTTATTTATAATGTAATCCTTAAAAGAAAAGTCAAGCTTAATATATGTATATAATGTAATCCTTAGCTCTATATAAAATAATATATATATTATTTTTTTCTTAACGATACAGATCTTCTAGCATTTAGAAAGAACAAATTAACAAAAATCTGTTTGACGCTCATTTTTAAACTTTATTTTTTACTCATATTTGTACATCCGTATTATTTTTTTAAAAACGAAGTGATTTTTTTTCCTTTTTGGTTGATAAAAACGTCTACCATGTTTTTCGAATAATTCTCAATTTTTAATCAACTTTTCGAATAATACTCAATTTTTAATTTTTTTAAGAAACCCATATTTAAGGACAGACTAGCAGTTAAGTTCAATAGTAAAAAAATATACAAACAAATTGATTGGAACCCTTCTCGTTTTTGATTGAAGTCGGCAAAAGTATCGGTTTTCACCGCAATTTACACCGTTCGTAAAAACATTTAAAAATATATTAAAATGTTTAAAAATAGAAAAGATTAAAGGGATGTCCTTCCTTCTTTGATTGACAGATAAACCTTTTTTTATAAGAATCACATTGATAAATAAAAAGACTTTTTTTTTTAAATGACACCACCCTGCACTAAGGAACTAAACCTTGTATTGTGGAGGACTTTACAAACATGCAATTAATGCAGACAAATTACACCCAGACTCAGAACAACACTTTGTGGATCGCACAAAGTAATGTCCTGCGTGGGAATCGAACCCACGGCATTGGCACGGAAGGTCGGTGTCTTAACCACTACGCCATCTGTGCACTTATATCAATATAAATAGTTATGAAGTCTAAAATATACAGAATTTAAAAAGTGTTCTCTAAAATTTCCATCCAACAATCTACCGAAGTCAGCTGTTTCATGTAAGCTTCACTAAGAATGGATTAATATTATAATCACTACATTTGGACATGAGATAATGCCAGCGAAGATAACAGCTTGATACCGTTGGCCTGACCACATAGCAATAAAGAAGTACGTGTATGTTAGGTTACAGAGTTACACGCTGTCCATTTTGTCATTCCGAACAGATCAGGTAAATCCAGACCATGCTTGTTCTAAAAAGACCTGTAGGTAATCGCAGCGTTATAAGAGTCCTAGAAGACTGTTGCTGATCATTCTCCTAATATCATCATCATCATCATTACAGCCCATATATGTTCCACTGTTGGGCTCGGGCCTCCTCCGTAATGGGAGGGAAATTAACCTACTATACCGCGCTGGTGAGACGTGTTGGTATAGGGTTTTGTTTCGAGTTTTCCTTCTCTTGCATAGATTTTATATGCGTTTTATATCCCTTAGTTGTCTCTTACGATCACCCACGGGTAAGATAGGGGTGGTGAATTGTATTCTTACTCCGTCACCACAAGGATGGGAAGGATAATCCTAATATACACTTAGTGTATTTTTACAAATCTCATTAGAAAGTAAGTGTAGATAGCACTGGTTAAGAAGTAAGATTCCATTAAATAATACGTACTAAATATAATATACACATTATTTCCATATTGATCCAGATTTAGGTAATGCTGTATACAAATGAGGTTTACCTAGAGCTGAAACAAAACACTCCATTGTTTTATCGGTGACGTGACGAAATTGTATTCCGTGAAGCTTTTCGAATAATGCGCAATTATATAAGACAGTCACGAACTAGTATGAAACCTGGAATAAAGTTAATTTTTATGTTAAATAGTGTATTCAGTTACGACGATTTAAAGGATTTGTGAGTTAATAAAATATTTTTCGGTTGTCGCTTGAAGAACCGACAACCGCTGGGGAAGAAAGGTTCTAGAGTGGCGACCACGTACCGGACGACGCAGTGTAGGACAAACTAGGTGGAGAGACGACCCGGTGAAGGTTGCTGGGCATCGTTAGATGCAAGCGGCACAGGACCGCACTCTGTGGCGTAACATGAGGGAGGACTAACTCCAGCAGTAGACGGCGATAGGCTGAAATGATGATCTATCCATCAGCCGATAAATATTCTCAGTTGGAGTAATGCCTCCTCACGATAATGCCACTCAGAATTGTCCTATGCTACTTGCATCCAAGGGTTTCCTGTGACTTTACATGTCGTCAGTCCAGCTAGTAGGTGGTCGTCCTATGCTGCGTAGTCCGATTCGTGGTCACCAATCGAGAATTATTTTTTTTGCAAACGAGCAGATAGCACACCTTATGGTAAGTGTTACTGCCGCCCATGGACCTTTCAAATACTAACCCAAAAGATTACTGTTTGGTAGCTAGCGGCTATGAATACTACCAACACTTACTTTGCTCATGAATATCGTAAAAGACGACTAAGAGCTTAATCTGGATTAACTCTATCCGATGCCGTTTGGTCAACAATTTCATTTGATATCATAAAACTATTCCTAATAACTTTTGCAATATGTATGTGTACTATGTAAAACGAGTACATATCGTGTAGACCGCAGGTAATTGAAATAAAAGCAGTAGAATAATGATGACTATCGAATATTTAAATTCATAAATCATAATTCTCCTACTCTTATCCCAATTACTTAGGGTCGATACAATATGTACTCTTCTTTTATAGTACATATTGTAAAAGTTATAGGCAATAGTTTTATGACCGGCCGCCTGCCAGACGTCAACCCTCCTTGGGAATGTAATTGTTGACCAAACATTTGGCATCTATTTCAATTGTTGGCGTCAGATGGACTTGACCTTTTTTTTTTTTTTTTTCGGTGGGCTATTCAAATTCATTTATCATGTATAAACCCCGTGAGGGCACTTACATATTGTCAGTATTAACATTTTAATTTTAATCTAATAAACTACCACCGGATCGGAACTAGACCACTACTGAGAAGATCCGGCAAGAAACTCAGCGGGTTTGTCTATTATTATTTCTTTTACATACATACATACATACATATCATCACGCCATATCCCTTGCAGGGTAGGCAGAGAGAACAGAGTGCCAGAGAACTCTATCTCTGCATACTTCACTCGCTTCTTCAACATTCATAATTCTCTTCATACACGCTCGCCGGTTTCGGAGACTCTTGACTCCACCTTCCTTCAGTAATTGACCGATCTGGTCTAGGTAGGTTAGTCTCGGTCTCCCTCGGTACCTACATCCTTCCACTTTCGCATTGTATATCTTCTTAACCAGACGTTCGTTCGGCATTCTTTCCACATGTCCGAACCATCGGAGCATTCCCTTTCGCATCTTTACACCAATACTCTCTTTCATACCTACTCGCTCTCTTACGTCGTCGTTACGAATGTGGTCGGTCAGCCTAACTTCACAGATTTATTTCTTTTCATTTTTTTATATATATAAAAAGAATAGTACATGAAAGAAATAGCTCCAGTGTGATGCCCTTCGAACCTAATAGTTTAAATACAATGTAAAATAGCCAATGGCTGGACCAGATCCCACAAGCGGCACCCGATCTCGAGTTAACTACTAGAGCAGCCATCACTCCCCTCAACCACCTTGAAGGGAAGGGAGGGACCCGCTCGACGCAGCTACCACAAGTATACCTTTCAGTGAGCATGACCAATACCATGTATTACTAACGCTAACCAAAGTCAAAATTCGTTAGGCGAAACACGCTACGCTTCACAGGTATGTAAGATCATTATAAAAAAACATAAAACAAACAGTTTACAAAGACAAGGTAATTGCTGAATAAGGAGATGCTCATAGCCAGTCTGTACTATCGCTTAGATAATCCGAGATTTTATAATAACCTTTCTTACAGAGTCTGTTCTTGACAGCCCTTTTAAATTTATTCACAGGCATGTCTCGGATATCTTTTGGCAGTTTATTATAGAAGCGTATACATTGCCCCATAAATGACCTATTAATTTTTTCGAGACGAGTCGTGTGTACAACTAATTTGTCCTTATTCCGAGTATTAACACAATGAATGTCACAATACCTTTCAAAATTATTGATATTTCTTTTTACATACAATACGTTTTCGTAAATATATTGCGATACAACAGTCAGAATATTTACTTCTTTAAATTTTTCTCGAAGTGAAACTCTTGGGCCTAGTTTATAAATTGCACGGACAGCCCTTTTTTGGAGAACAAAGATACTACTCAGATCCACGGAGCATCCCCACAGTAATATGCCGTATGACATAAGACTATGAAAATAAGCGAAATATACTATTCTAGCCGTTTCAATATCGGTCAATACTCGAATTTTTTTGACCGCATAAGCCGCTGAGCTAAGCCTGCTCGACAATTTTTCAATATGAAGGCCCCATTGCAGTCTAGCATCTATAGTAATACCTAAAAAAACGGTTGATTCGACAAGGTCCAGAGCCACACCATTCATTTGAACATTGGTTCCCACTTGTCTCACATTAGGTGTGGTAAATTTAATACACTTTGTTTTATTCTCATTAAGAACTAAGTTATTTGTGTTGAACCAATGAACAACATTAGACAGTGCGTTGTTCACATCGTCATAATTAAGCTTTTGTCTTTTAATTTTAAATAACAAAGATGTGTCATCTGCGAACAACACAATGTTTTGATTGTCTCCTATATAGTAGGGTAAGTCATTAATGTATACAAGCAACAGAAATGGCCCCAGAATGGACCCTTGTGGAACACCCATTTTAATAACAGAACCAGATGATCGTGCACTATTAAGATCGACCCTCTGCATTCTGTTGCTTAAATAAGAAGTTAACAGCTCAAGGGCACTATCCCTGATCCCATAGTGGTATAATTTTCTGATGAGGGTTTCGTGGTGCACACAATCAAATGCCTTAGACAAATCGCAAAATATACCAAAGGCCTCATGCGATTCCTCCCAGGCTGCAAAGATGTTCTTTAACAATTCTACACCTGCATCAGTAGTAGAGCAATTCTTAGTAAAACCAAATTGGTTTTTATGAAATATACTATGTTTGTTGAAATGACTCAACATCTGATTAAGCAAAATTTTCTCGAATACTTTACTAAGTGTTGGTAGTATGGAAATAGGACGAAAATTGTTAACATCTGACATACTACCAGATTTGTGCAACAGAATTACTCTACTAATTTTCATGAGTTCAGGAAATACACACCGAGCAACACAGCCGTTAAATACAGATGCCAGGTGGGGAGCAATAGTAGGTATTATAAAATTAATAGTCTTTACAGATAAACCCCACAGATCTGCTGTCTTTTTAATATTAAGAGTTTTAAAAGAATTTAAGATATCATTCACACTGACATCTGAAAATTTAAAGGAAGTGTTACATTTCACAATGCATTGTTTAAGGAGCGATTCAGCTAAAATAGGAGACGACGCTAAAGATTTTATTGTTGATTCAGGTACGTTTGTAAAATAGTTTTCAAATTTCGTCGCCACTTCTTTATCCACTTTCACAATTTTATCATATATCTTTAAATTAAAATCCTTTTTTCGTACAAAGTTCCTACCAGTTGCACTATTTATCACTTTCCATGTCATTTTAATAATATCACTGGATTGTGTAATTTTGTTTCTCAGATAAATAGATTTAGCACAGGAGCAGGCTCGTTTAAATATTTTTGAATAATTTTTGACATATTCTAAAAACACTGGGTTATGGTTATAAGATTTTTCATTATAGAGTTCATATAACCTTTTTCTACTCTTGAAGATACCACAAGTAGCCCATTCACTAAAACCAGCAGGCACTCCAATTGTTACAGTTTTGGGTTTAAATACTGTATTGAAAGCAGTATCAATTATGCGAAATAAAGATGTATATAATTTATTAGGATTATCATGAATAGGCAAAATCGGTAACTTCATAGTCAAGTTATATTTAAAATGCTCTAAGCGGCTAGCGGTCATAGGAACAAAGGTAATACTTTCAGGTTGAATCCTACTAGTTCCCGGCAGTACAACAAGTTGCCCACAGTGGTCTGATTCTAAAACACTTATAATAGATTTATTTATGGGCTTGACGTTTGGATGTCGCACCCCGCCAAATCAGTCCGGGGTGACGGAAGAGGCGGCGCGCAACCCCATTGACCCACCCTGCAAGCACCTCTTCTTCGCGGTGCGAGCGGGCCACTGGTACCCGATCTTTGTCTTCGGTGGCCCGCTCGGCGGTATGCCCTATCGGGCTCCTCTCCTGTCGACGCCCCGACAACTTTCGCCGTCGAGGCGTCGTCCTCACGTGGTGGCCTCACGTCGGGTGACCGGACAATTCCCCGGTCCTATCACCCGAAGCCTCGGTTAGGGCGGCATCAGGCGCAGGTACTCGCGCCTGCGCCGCCCGGGTCACGGGAATCCTCCCAGGCCCGTTCCGCCGCCTCCTTCAGCGAGATGACAGCCTCGCAGAAGGCGGCGACCGCGTCCCAATTCCTAACGCTGTCGACCATCGCTCGCGCAACAGCCGGCAGCGTCAGGTCGGCACCGATGACAGCGACGAGGTCACGGCGCTGCCCGTTCCAGCCCGAACATACCTCGAGCGTATGTTACGCCGTGTCCTCGTCGCTACTGCAATGGTGGCAGGATGGAGTCCACTCCCTCCGCACGACCGTGTGCAGGTACTTGCCGAAGCAACCATGGCCCGACAAGACCTGCACCAACTGGAAAGAGAGGACTCCGTGCCGCCGCTCCATCCACTCCATCAGTACGGGCCGGAGGGCCTCAACGGTAAAAACACCTAGGCCTCTCCAGCCGCGTAGCCCAACGGGCGATGACTTCTCGGCGGGCGTCCTCTCGCCAGGTGGTTATCTCGTTGAACGATGGGGAGCCACCCTCTTCGCGCATTGAGGTAACCCGCCGGTAGAGGTCGGAGAGCATCTCCGCCTCTAGGTCCCACGGGGGTGTCCCGGCCAATAGGCATGCCGCCTCGGTAGACACCGTGCGGTACCCGCGGATGGCTCTGACCGCCATGGCTCGCTGTGGCCTCCACAGCACCGCCCTGAGCTGGGCGTTCAGAGCCCTCGCCCACACGGGTGCGCCGTACATGGCCATTGAACAGATCACCCCCGCATACAGCCGTCGGCCCTCGAATCAGATGGACTTGACCTAGGTCATTATAAGGCTCTTAGTCGTCTTTTTCGACGCTGACAAGTAAAGAAAGGGTTAGTAGTATTTAAAGCCGCTACCACACAGAAAATTTAATTTTAAATTCATAAATGTATGTATAAATTTAATTATGTATTAAAAACTAAAATAATAAATTATGTGCCATTTGAGTATTAATAGTAGTAACAAATAATCTATATATATAAAAGAAAGTTGTGTTAGTTACAACACTTATAACTCGAGAACGACTTCACCAATTTTTATGATTTTTATGTTTTTGAGTTTGTTGTGATATTAATAAACAAAAAAAAATATAATTTTTAGTTTAATTAATTCTAAACGTTCATTTGTTGATGATGTAACCAATGGCAACTGACAGCTCACGTCATTATGTGGTCTAATGGTTTGTTTGGAAAATAACGTGAAAAGTTGAAATTAAATTTGACCGGTCAGAGTTCTTTTTGTGCGAGTGTTACGAATTTTTACGAATATTGTTATAATAAAACATATTATGTCTATATTGTCATCAACAATGCCGCGACCAATAAGATCAAATCTTTCCCGACAAAGCCTTAAAGCAGTTAGCATTCGAAAAATAACGAATGTAATCACGGCAGAAGAACAATTTATTGCACGGGAAGACCGCCGCGTAAATATGACCCAACTCCGTGCTTCTTAATCACAAAAGTAAAGCGATTCAGGCCGTGCTGTTGACAATGCGAAATCGTCGAGGAAATCTCAGAGATCAATAATTAGTTCATTTTCAACGCATATTAAGGAAAATTTCGTATAACACAAGGTAATTCTTCGTACTTGTTTTTTTTTGAAGTTATAATTTATTCATCTTTATTCAACATTATACATACTCTTATCCCAATTACCTACTTCGGGTCGATACAATATGTACTCTTCCTTCATAGTACATATTGTAAAAGTTATTGGCAATAGTTTTAAGACCGGCCGCCTACCAGACGTAAACCCTGCTTGGGAATGTAATTGTTGACCAAAGGGCATCAGATGGAGTTGGTCGAGGTCGTTATAAGGCTCTTAGTCGTCTTTTACGACAACCACGAGCAAAGTAAGGGTTGGTAGTATTTTCTGGAGGTATGCCCTGCCTGGGGGCCCCAGCGCCACGTCCTATCGGCGGTCGTTGGGAGAGACCTGTCGTTGTCGACCATCATCTCGAAGATGCTTGACAGCGACAGGTGCTGGTCGTCGATGGCCTCCTTTTGCGAGGTCATCATGAAAAGGAAGGAGGCCGCGGAGCGAGAACGCGAGGCGCTTGCGTCAGCTGACTCGCTTCGCCGCCGGCGACCGGGAAGGAGGAGGCGCCGTTATGCGCACCTCCTCCCACCGCCTTGAGGGACGATAGGACGTGGCCAGAAAGCCAAGCGTGGGGGTGCCGGGGATCGAATGTCAGTAGACGATCTCTCCGGCTCCCCGTAAAAGCGCGGAAGGGGCCGCTGTGGTTTTAGTGGGTATTCCGGCCGCTAACATCTATGGCCGGTGAGTCCCACACTCCCCCTCGTCTGTCACCGGCGGGGGATAGCGCGCAAATGCGTTTCCTCAGCGAAAAAAAAAAAAAAAAAAAAAAAAAAAAAAAAAAAAAAAAAAAGGGTTGGTAGTATTTGTAGCCACTACCACACAGCTAAAAATAACTTAATAAATTTAAATTAATCGAAATCTGCCCATCTCATTCATTAACTGTTAGGCGGAACGAAGTGTGCCGAGGCCGCTAGTGTGTTATAAAAGTACCAATACCTTTTACGTATTTAATTAAATTAATACCTAACACTCCTATTTGGCAATATATCCACGAATCCTGGGAGACTTAAAAACACGAAGGCCACATAATTAGTATGTGCGACAAACCATATTACTTTTTCTTTTATATATCTTTTTACCTATTATTTTGTAAGAGATCGGTGTTCAATAGTAGGAAATACATACACTCTCTCTCTCTCTCTGCCTACCCTGCAAGGGATATGGCGTGATGATACATACATATCATCACGCCATATCCCTTGCAGGATAGGCAGAGAGAACAGAGTGCCAGAGAACTCTATCTTTGCATACTTCACTCGCTTCCTCAACATTCATAATTCTCTTCATCCACGCTCGCCAGTTTCGGAGACTCTTGACTCCACCTTCCTTCAGTACATGATCGATCTGGTCTAGGTAGGTTAGTCTCGGTCTCCCCCGGTACCTACATCCTTCCACTTTAGTAGGAAATATATGGGTTAAAATGCCATAGAGATAATGCCATGCCATTATTATATAAATATCATCATCATCTCAGCTTATATACATACGTCCCATTGCTATGCTTACGCCTTCTGCCCAGTAGGAGGGAAATTCTCTTATTATACCATTGTTTTCCTTGTAATATGTTCGTATTTAAAGTCTTTTGTAACAACCACAGGCAAGAAAGGGGTCGGTGACTTCTGTTTTTACCCCATTATCATAGGAATTAAATAGATATAATCAAACTTTAATGATATAATAAAAATAAAGTGTTTCTGTTCAAATAATTATTATTCTTAAATTATGTAATAAAATAATTTAAGTTTTCGTCTGCAATTACACTATTTCAGTTTATGACCAACTGGCTACCCTTAGAGCTTCGCTAGCATAAATAGTTCGCTAGCGTAAAGGCAATAAGTCAAACAATTTTCTTTTTATTTTTCTGTGACATTCGTAAAATTCGACAAACAGATCTCTAAGATATTAGCTTTTTTCTTGGGAAATCACTGTAATCACTAAAACGTCTCCGAGGCGTAGCTGTTGTAGCATAATCTAAATCTTGAGTAAACCTATATCTAATAGCAAACGTCGATAAAAAATACCCAATGAATAGATGAATGTTAATTTAAAAATTCTTTAGAAGTGGCAGGACCACGCTGTTGATCTCTCATAGAAGAACGACGTCTGAGTAATGGAAATGTGCTGTTGCGCTTTGTTCGGTGAGCGAGAGTGCCGGAAGCCTAACTGGGTGGGTTTGGGTTTTGTAATGATAGGCAGCGGTCTAGCTATATCCCTGGTATTGCAAAAGTTCATAGGCAGTAGTAACACTTACCATCAAGTGTGATGTCTGCTCGTTTGCAATAAAAAAATACTTAAATCTACTTTAAAAACTAATTTCATCACAAAATGAATGTGAAAATGGGAGCTAAGTCCAATATTACAATAAATGTTGTGGATATCGACTTCACGAGCTAGCATTGAAATTTCATTGAATTACAGACTCTGTAGATAATACTGAAATTTATTTATTAGAATAAAATATAACAGTCATAATTAATTTCAAAATAACATAATGTTTTTGATGTGTAAGTAAGCAAAAACTAATACTCGTACGTGGGACTCGAACCCACACCTATTGGAAATTCGTTCCTGTCATCTCATGACTTAGAACTATGTGAGCTGTAATATGGTAATGAAATTATGAGTCGTATTATTTGTCGTCTTTATGAGGGACATGCGCAATCTACCAGACAAGTAAAAAAAAAATATTATTGTGAAACAATGTGTACATTGTTTCACAAGAATATTTTTTTTATTACTTAAGATGGCAAACAAACATGCATTATACTTGATGTTAAGTGTCACTGCCGCCGAATGACCTTGGCAATACAGAGGGTATAGCTAGTCCGCTGCCCACCAATATAAACCCCAAACCCACGCAGTTGGGCTGCCGGCTCTCTCGCTCACCGAACGAAGCGCAATAGCACATTGCCATTACTCATACGTCGATCTTCTGCGAGAGTGTGGTACTACCCCGGACGGACCGACCCGCGGCTGTAGACCGAGAACTATCAATAGCGTGGTCCTACCACAAATAATTTTATTTAGCATTTTTCGTCATCATATTCAACCACCTATTATTCCTTATTAAATAAATTAAATAAATGATATGTGACACCAGAATTTACCCTAACATTTATTATCAAAGTCTATATTGTTAGAATAATACAAGCAGACATCCGCACGTTCAACATCCGCAAGTTCAACATTCGCCATGTTCACGATTACAATGAAACTCAATATACTCGCTATTTGTCTACTAACCAATTCATCAACTATCAAAATATTAGAGAAGGTAAAGGAAGGGTAGTACCCATTAGGGTAGAAAATGATGAGCTGACTTTAAAGTTATCATTTATCTCTTAGACGTTTAGATTTCCTTTCACGATGGTTTTCGTCACTTTTAAAATTATCCTGAAACACATTGCCGAACTTTTTCAAACCTAGATTCCTTAGTAAAAAATGTTGGAGCAAATAAACTACCTTTTTTAAGTTCGGGAATTTTTTTAGGATATATTATATAAAATTACCTCTTGGCATAATTTTATGTGTTCTAGTTATTTTTTTGTTAGCGTAAGCTATGCCAACAGGGGGCTGAAAAGATAAATTAATGACTGATTGTATAAGTATGCCGTAGTAAAAGGTCAGATAGTGTGCCGATAAAAAACTTCCCACCCATTACTGGTGATAAATACAGAAACGTTATCAGATTGTTAATAAGGGTAAAGACAATACTTTGTGAGGCGGAGATGCTCGCCGACCTGTCGTCGAACGAATACGTCGGTCAAGGAGAAAGTACCCCTCAGGAGGTATTCCGTCGGGCCGGCCACTGACATCAAGTTCACGCTGCTCCGGTGGTTGGTCCAACGAAGAAGGCGAAGTGTTACGGGTGGGTTACGGGTGTGCGTGTTTACGCCCCTCCGACGCCCGGACGGAGTGGTGCGAGGAGAGCGCCGAGCGTAGCCTGGAATACAAGGATTATTTATACCAATAGCTGTTGTTAAAGATCGTCAACTTCAATATCTTACTAGGCAGGCAATAGGTGGTTGGATCAAAGGCCACACGTAGAAGATATTCCTTCATCCTTCCTCATTCTCAGGTGCTAAACCTGAGAATTTTCCTCTCTCTGGATTTCTTACCGCCTATATCTTAGTCACTATACTCGCTACTGGTGCTGGATTATTTTTACTTTTTTAAATAGATTATATTGTGTTTAAGCTATTTTCGTAGTACACACGCGTGTTATTTTTTTTCTGTTACTTTTTAAAAAATATAAAATTTTGTAAATTTTATAAAAAAAAAATATGTATATTTGTAACGATATGTGTAAGTTTTAAAACTAGTTAGTTTTTTTAAATTACAAAATACATAAAATCTAAGTACAAGGAAAAAAAAATATCCGTTTATTTTTCTCATTTTCGTTATAAACCTCCTCTAAAATGACAGGAAATTTGATCTACTAATCCAAACATTTATAAAGCGTCGTAAAAACTAAAGAGCAAAAAATAATAAACTTTGTTTTTATTCACCTTAATAACTAACTAATTTTAGTATACCTAAGTAATTTTGAGTCGGCGTCGGAGGTAATTCAGTGATCATTGTTTAGCGCCGACTCAAAATTACTTAGGTATACTTAAATTAGTTTAAGAACTTAGTTATTAAGGTCAAAAAAATTAAGTTTATTATTTTTTGCTCTTCAGTTTTTTTCGGCGGTTTAATTATTTTTCAAAAGTTTTTATTTTATATATTTTGTGGCTATAATAACATCTGTGAATGAACTATAAAACATCTCCTATTTTCTTACTACTAAAATACCCAAACCCTTAGGGAGTATTTTTTTCCAAATCTATAGGGCATCAATTTCAATTTCACTTTCCAATAAAAAAATATATCAAAATCGAACTACTCTATAAAAAGTTGTGCAAGGTCATACATAAAAAAATATACGCGTCGACTTGAGAACCTCGTCTGTTTTTTTTTTCGTCAGTTAAAAAAAGTTGACATAGGGAATTTGTTTCGAGTTTTCTTCTCTATTAGTCTCTTAGCCATTTCAAAATTAGAGAATTGGTAAAAACAAAATCTTAAAATTAAATTTAAAATCAATATGACTGCTTCCAGGATAGTATATACAAAAAAACATAAACATATTGGTATAAAATTTATGAGTAATTGTGCAAAGAAATAAAACAGCCTTTAATATTTTCTACTTTGAGAACACATCATTTATCACTAGTCCGACAAAATATATGAGGTGAAATTCTTTTTTATTATATTCTATTCAAGCTGGCGTTGAAAGAGCATAAGCAATTTTAAGTAACCTTGAATTATTGGCAAGAAGTACAGCGAAAAGATATTAAATAAATTCTAACATGTTTAGTTATATGTTGCAATAAATAAATATTAAAAAAGAATTTAATATATATATAAATGTCTTACACATTTTTATAAAGAATTTTAATAACTTCTACGTCAAAAGTATATAAATCTTTATTTATATCTATTAGCACGCGAAATGTTTGCAGTTTTTTTTTTATTGGCGGCGGGCTATGTAGTTGTCACGCCTCGCTAATCCATCCGGGGCGACAGAAGAAGCAGCGCACGAGCCCAGACCCGCCCTACAGGCCACCGAAGTTAAAAATCGGGTACCGGTGGTCCGCTCGCACGGCGAAGAGAGACGAGTTTTACGGTATGTCTATGGGGTCACGCGCCGCCTTTCCGTCACCCCGGACCGATTCGGTGGGGCGAGACGCATCCATAGTCCACCACAACAAAAAAAAAAAAAAAGACCCGTCCTACAAGTACCTCTCCACGCCGTGCGAGCGGGCCACCGGAACCGACCGCCTTCGGTGGCCACGCGATATGTCAGCATGCTGCAACTTTTTAATATTTTATAAAATGAAATTAATAGTGGTACGGTCATACTATTGGGCCACCGAAGACAAAGATTGAAAGATCGGGTACCGGTGGCCCGCTCGCCCGGCAAAGAGAGGTAACACCTCTCTCACCCTGCAGGGTGGATCTATTTTTATTATTTCTTGATGTCTTTGTTTTTTATTATTATTTGTATTTACTATTTTTAATTATGAATATTTACTAACAATTTAGATTAAGTATTACTAACAATAATGAGTCTCTGTTACTTAAATAAAGGAGTATTATTATTATTATTATTATAGGGTTGCGCGCCGTATCTTCCGTCGCCCCAGACCGATTGACCATGGACCAAAAAAAAAAGCGTCATACCATTGACAGTTTTCTGTCTACGACCGCGAGTCGCTTCGTCCAGTGTAATACTAAACTCTAGCAGAAAATTGACTGCTGAGCAGTGGCAATATGCTGTTGTACTTCGTTCGGTAAAAAGAGCAAGCAGCCCCACTTTCTTGTGTGAGGTTTTCATTAGTAGTCAGTGGTCTACCTGTACCACTTGTATTGCAAAAGTCCATGGGCGGCAGTAGCACTTACCATCAAGTGTACTGCTTATTCCTTTTCCACCATAAGCAATAGAAAAATAAAAATGTAATTTTAAAACAAAAAAATAAACTATAAATCTATCCAAACCCATTTACAGCTTATGAACTTCCACTATTAGCCATTACAATTACGAAGCCTATGTCCAAACATAGGCCTAGTAAGTGTTACGCTTGGTTTAGGCATTATTCTCAACTGCAATTGCAGTTATTTAATGTGTTCACAACTTTGGTGTTTCTATAACCATTTTTACCACTCTCACTGTGATTTAAGGTGTGATGTCACATTGTATTATCAATTCATCACTAAAAAAGGTTACCTACCTAAATATTTTTTTATTTATTTCTTTTTATTTATATTGTCATCGTTTGAACAGAATGCTCGTCGAATCTACTAGTCATCATCATAAACTTCCTCTACTTACTTATCCCAATCAACACAATAAGTAGATTTCCTCCTATGTGCATATTACAAAAAAAATCAACAGGCAGTCATGGGGACTGCCTATAGAAGTGAAAACTATTAACTTAAGACTAATTGAAATAATAATAATTTTCTAATTTTTATATAAAAATAAAAACCTATAAGTTTTTCCCCTCCAAAAACGCTCAACGCGCCTAAAGAAGTTTTCATATAGCTATAGATATACTATTAGCATTAGCATGTCGGTGACGCGAACCTATAAGTTTTTCTGCTCCAAAAACGCTCAACGCGCCTAAAGAAGTTTTCATGTAGCTATAGATATACTATTAGCATTAGCATGTCGGTGACGCGAACCTATAAGTTTTTCCCCTCCAAAAACGCTCAACGCGCCTAAAGAAGTTTTCACATAGCTATAGATATAATATTTAGCATTAGCATGTCGGTGACGCGAACCTATAAGTTTTTCCCCTCCAAAAACGCTCATCGCGCCTAAAGAAGTTTTCACTTCAAAAATTTGACAATATTTTTATGAACGGTCGCCTGCCTGATGTTAATATTTCTTGAAAATATAATTATTGACTTAACGACGTCAGATGGAGTTGGTCCAGGTCGATGAAAAACTCTTAGTTCTCTTTTACTACAATAAGAAATAAGGTAAATACTATTCGTAGCCGCTCCCATACAGTACTCCGAGTACTATAGTATTTGTCGATAGATATATGTATACTCTATAATGGCTAGTAAAAGTTCGTAATAACCGGAATCGGGACTTTAAATGGCTCTCAGAGACACAGATTTCATACAATATAGACCATTAATTTCATAGACCCATTTGATACGCCGTTTTCTTTATAATGTTCTTCCCTTATCGTTAAAATACTAAATAGTTAACAATTTGTGACACATACACATAATTTCGAAAAGTCACGGGTACATAGATACAGAATGGGTTTTGAATTAAAAATATACGCGTAGCAGTTTCTAACTACTATATATCATCATTATAACTAGCCTACCCTCTTCCCAAGTTAATTGGGATCGGCATAATACGTCTTCATCTTTCATAGAATTCTGACATCCAGGACGAGTTAAGCGAACTAACCATAACTCGCCGAAAAAAAAAATAGACTACTGCAGTCTATCATAACTGCACTCAGCCCTCTCATGCCCATATCGTCATGCAAACGAAACGAAACGAACGAATGGAACTTCATTCAAATTAAAAATAAATAATCCTTACCACTTACCTTTTTCCGTGTGGTGACGGAGTAAGAATACAATTCACCACCCCCTATCTTACTCGTGGGTGATCGTATGAGACGACTAAGGGATATAAAATACATATAACATCTATGCGAGATAAGGAAAACTCGAAACAAAACGCTATACCAACACATCTGACCAGCGTGGTATTTTAGCTCAATTAACCTTCCATTACGGAGGAGGCCCGAGCCCCACAGTGGGACTTATATGGGCTAAGATGATGAATCCTTACTAATATTATAAATGCGAAAGTAGTAACTCTGTCTGTCTGTCGCTCTTTCACGCCAAAACTACTAAACCGATCTAAATGAAATTTGAGACACAGATAGTCTAGAGCCTGATAAAGGACATAGGCTGCTTTTTAATGCAAAAAAGGGTTTGTAAAGGGGATGGAAAGATGTAACGAAGTATCGTCATTTTTAAAGACAGAAGACTGAAACTTATTTTTAGGTCAGAAGCCTGAAACTTATTCTTGATTAGATATAAATAAATATGATATTAAAATTTTGTAAAAAAAATACCCTTAAGGGGAAATTAAAAATAGGGGATGAAAATCTTTAGTAAAGTAACCTTTTATACGGGCGAAGCCGCGGGCGGAATCTAGTATAATAATAAATTCAAAATAAAAATCAATCTCTTTATGGCTCTCCCACGACACTTATATTCTACGTCTCCCCAATCCTTCATCCCCTCTCATCGCATGTCCATATCACGACAATCTTGCACTTCTAATCTTTTCTGTAATGGCTACCACTTTCAGACTTCTTCAGAACTTCCTGTGTATAAATAAATAACTTATAAAGAAGTAAATAAAGAAAATTAAGTTATAGTAAGAAATATTGTAGTACTCATAACAATAGAAAATGCACTATAAGTGTTTTACATCACAGTGAGAGCTACAGTTATATTCACAAAAATCCAGGCTTGCAAACAACGGTTGCACAAGAGCGTGTCTTATACAAAGAGGCACGCCTTCATCTCTGCCAACTTTATTTTTACTAAAGCTTACAAATACATTTTTCATCAAAATATTTATATTTAGGACTAACGTATGTTAGAAACTAGATGTTTCAGTGGTAATTATAATTTATTTAGACTACATTATGGTAACTTCATTCAAGCCCTTTACACTTATGGGAATGTTAGTAAGTAAAACTGTCATTTATGTATTAACTGGTGTGGTGGCGGCTTCAAGTAGTACCAGCCCGTACTTTACTTGTGGATGTCATAAAAGGTGGTTAAAAGCTTTACATTGGCTTGGGCGAAATCCTTTTGCTTCCATCTGGTCAATAATTACATTCCCAAAGAGGGTCCACATCAAGCAGTTCATAAGATTAAAAATATTTTATGTCAGAAAGACAATTTTGGAAATATTTATTGCAATTGCTATTCGACAATTATTACAATGAATAAAATAATACTATATGCTCTTTTTCCGTTTCGCACCCATATACGACCCAATTTTTGCCACGGATACGCAAACCATTTTCAAATAATGGCAATTAATCTACTAAACCACGTGAATCAGTCAATTTTGTAGCTCTAGGTTTTCTTCGAAATTTCCTTCTTTTGGCGTAATTTTACATGGTTTACACCCTATACTCGATTTTTACGATAACCGAACACGTAGACGACATTGATATCCATTGTATTCTTACCCTTTTTTTTTTTTTTTTTTGTGGTGGGCCATGGACGTCGCACCCCGCCAAATCGGTCCGGGGTGACGGAAGAGGCGGCGCGCAACCCCATTGACCCACCCTGCAAGCACCTGCCTTCTTCGCCATGCGAGCGGGCCACCGGTACCCGATCTTTGTCTTCGGTGGCCCGCTCGGCGGTATGCCCTCTCGGGCTCCTCTCCTGTTGACGCCCCGACAGATTTCATCGTCGAGGCGTCGTCCTCACGCGGTGGCCTCGCGTCGGGTGACCGGACAATTCCCCGGTCCGATCACCCGAAGCCTCGGATAGGGCGGCATCAGGCGCAGGTATTCGCGCCTGCGCCGCCCCGGCCGCGGGCGGCGGCCCGGGTCACGGGAATCCTCCCGGGCCCGTTCCGCCGCCTCCTTCTGCGAGATGACAGCCTCGCAGAAGGCGGTGACCGCGTCCCAATTCCTGACGCTGTCGACCATCGCCCTCGCGACAGCCGGCAGTGTCAGGTCGGCACCGATAATAGCGACGAGGTCGCGGCGCTGCCCGTCCCAGCCCGAGCATTCCTCGAGCGTATGTTGCGCCGTGTCCTCGTCACTACTGCAATGATGGCAGCTCGGAGTCGATTCCCTGTGCACGACCGTGTGCAGGTATTTCCCGAAACACCCGTGCCCCGTTAACACCTGCACCAGTCGGAAGGTGAGGACCCCGTGCCGCCGCTCCATCCATTCCATCAGTACGGGCCGGAGGGCCTCAACGGTAATGACACCGTGTCTAGGCCTCTCCAGCCGCGTAGCCCAACGGGCGATGACTTCTCGGCGGGCGTCCTCGCGCCAGGTGGCTATCTCGTTAAACGATGGGGAGCCACCCTCTTCGCACATTGAGGTAACCCGCCGGTAGAGGTCGGAGAGCATCTCCGCCTCTAGGTCCCACGGGGGTGTCCCGGCCAATAGGCACGCCGCCTCTGTCGACACCGTGCGGTACCCGCGAATGGAGAGCCATTCACAGCGATTCATTCATTCGATTCACAGCGAGCCATGGCGGTCAGAGGACCGCCATGGCTCGCTGTGACCTCCACAGCACCGCCCTGAGCTGGGCGTTCAGAGCCCTCGCCCACACGGGTGCGCCGTACATGGCCATTGAGCGGATCACCCCCGCATACAGCCGTCGGCCCTCGAAACTGGGTCCGCCCACATTCGGCATGAGCCGAGAAAGGGCGGACGCCGCGCCGACCAGCCGGGGAGCAATTTGGCGAAAATGCTCCCGGAACCACCATCGCCCGTCGAGCAGTTCGTAAAGTTTTTGATCCCCTATTTTTATTTTTGACCGTCAGTAATACAGTGCAACGGTATTACAATACTCAGGGTTGGAACTTCATTACTGGACTGCTAGATGGCGTTGAAGAAGCTAGATTTTGAGATTTTTTGACAAACAATTTTTTTATTTTTCATATAAAAATTTTGATTTTTTTTTAATAAAAAGTATCCTATGTTACTTTTAATACCTCCAAGAATATGTGTACAATGTTTCATGATGATCGGTTGAGTAGTTTTAGCGTGATAGCGTAACAAACAAACTTACATTCACATTTATATATTAGTAGGGATTATATTAATCGATCGGTCGCAATGCGATCTCTGCGGCAAATCTGTGGAGTTAGGCTGACTGACCGCATTCGTAACGACGACGTAAGAGAGCGAGTAGGTATGAAAGAGAGTATTAATGTAAAGATGCGAAAGGGAATGCTCCGATGGTTCGGACATGTGGAAAGAATGCCGAACGAACGTCTGGTTAAGAAGATATACAATGTGAAAGTGGAAGCATGTAGGTACCGAGGGAGACCGAGACTAACCTACCTAGACCAGATCGGTCATGTACTGAAGGAAGGTGGAGTCAAGAGTCTCCGAAACCGGCGAACGTGTATGAAGAGAATTGTGAATGTTGAGGAAGCGAGTGAAGTATGCAGAGATAGAGTTCTCTGGCACTCTGTTCTCTCTGCAAGGGAAATGGCGTGATGATATGTATGTATGTGTAAATTATATTATAGTCGTGACCAATATTGTGAGATCATGTTACTTAATATGCAGAGTGAGCTTCTCGGGTGATACAGCTGTATGTATATCACAGATCATTAGATATCGTGACTTGCCTACTCTATTGTCATCGTAGAAGCCCCTATATTTAGCTACATAAGTATAATTATAGGAGTATTTATCTCTATATATTCACAATATTCATTTATTATGTCCATAAATTAATTTTAATTGTTTGACTTGTGACATTAAAAGGCCCTTTTCTATATTTTTATTAGCCATATTATTCGAAAGGTTTTAAGAAAATATTGAGTGGGTAAAAACAGATTGGTTAGAAACTGTTTTTTTTTTATCATCCTATTAAATTTAGCTATATATATATATCATTGGAGTATACATAAGATAATATTCTTCATCTTCATCGTTATCTCAACTCATATAAGTCCCACTGTTGGGCTCGTGCCTCTTTCATAATAGGAGGCAAATTGACTTACTATACCACGCTGACCAGGCGTATTGGTATAGGGTTTTGTTTCTAGTTTTCCTTCTCTTGCAAAGATATTATATGTGTTTTATATCCTTGAGTCGTCTCTTATGATCACACACGAGTAAAATAAGGGGTGTTGAATTGTATTTTTACTCCATCACTACACAGAAGATAATATTAAAATAAATGGATAAAATAAAACGATAATATTCACCTATGTACAATTTCACGTAGGACTAAAAGTTACATAGCAAATAAGTAAGTCAAATCAGTTTATATAATTGCAACTTCAACTTTACATCGGATACTCATTTTAGCGTTGACTTACGCGTCGATTATTCACTAATGCACTGCGGACATAGTCTTCTTTGACCTACAGCTCTGATTTTGCTTAGGAAATGTTGACAAACTACCACAACTATATGAATGTATTATCATTTACTTCAATCCTGTAATCATTAGGTACGGACTTTCTCTATAATAATAGTAGACAAATATCCATATGTTTTGATATTGGTTCCATACCAAGTGAAAACAGTTCCGACAGACACCAAGTCAAGTTATTACGATTGTCAGTCAAATAGATTTTATTGTTGGGGAATTTGCCCTTGCAATGATATTTCCTATATTATGTACCCATATTTTACGCTATCTTCAAGAAATGGAAAGGTGGTGAATGATATTCTTACTTCGTCATCATTAGAAATCAGATTTTTATAAAATTTTATTTGCTACCATTTATATAACATTGAAATATAGAAACAGTGCACCTTGAAATCTTTTAAACGCATCAAACTATTGTCTCTACTTAATTCACAAGAAAACTAGAGTCAACTATCACAGCACTTGATTTCAGTACACGATTTAGTAGTAGGACCTCGCTGTTGACGGGTTTTTGTCGGCAGCCACGAGGCGGTCCATTCGGGATAGTACCACACTGTCGCAGAAGATCGACATTTGAGTAATGGCAATGTGCTGTTGCACTTCATTGGCTGAGGGAAAGAGCCGGAGGCCCAACTGGGTGGATTTGATGTTCGTATTGGTAGGCAGCGGCCTAGCTATACCATTGGTATTGCAAAGGCCAATGTGTGGTAGTAACACCTACCACCAAGTGTGTTGCTTATTCGTTTGCCGCCATAAAAAAAAAAAAACACGATCTACCCCAATTCGCACATTAATTTATTTTTCCTATTTTGTGAACGACAAGAATGTCCCAAGCAGGTCCCAACCTAGCTCTGTGACGTTTTATGGAAAAGGCCTACATTTAACTGTGATGACGAAGGGCTGATAGACTACAGATAACTGCTAACTTTATACATATGAATCTGTTTAGTATAATATTCACAACAGATTTATAGAAAAACAGAGACTGCCAAAATGGTTACGTTTATATAGCTATAATATAAATAAGCGAATAGACAGACGGTACTTTACAACTTTATTTATTTCTATAAATAAACAAATATATTTAGCTGAATGGTAATCACGAAAAAATAACTCGAAGGCTATAAGAACTCATTTGTACTGTTTTATTATTTTTATAGTTCATATGTCCCACTATTTGTTGTGTGATAGCTGCTACGAATACTACCAACTCTTACTTTGCTTGTGGATATAATAATATACAAGTAGGGTTGACGTCAGGCAGGCGGCCGGTCATAAAACTATTGCCAATAACTTTTCGTCATCATCATCTCATCGCAGCTCATATATGTCCCACTGTTGGGCTCGAGCTTCCTCTACTATACCGCGCTGGTCAGACGTGTTGGTATACGGTTTTGCCTCGAGTTTTCCTTGTCTCGCATATATGTTATATGCGTTTTATATCCCCTAGTCGTCTCGTACTATCACCCACAGGTAAGATACGGGGTGATGAATAGTATTCTTACTCCGTCACCACACGGGAATAACTTTTGCAATATGTATAAATATACATATTATAAGAGTACACCAAACAAATGACATAGATATACACTTAAACATTTATAACTACATATAACTTATTAACAGGCTTTCTACCACAGATTAGATATCACAACAGAATCCCGTCTACGCGTCTGTAACCGCTATTTATACCCGTTTTCGCCACGAAACCACTAAACCGTAACGCTAGTGTTGCCAGAGCATACTTCTTGAATCGCCATCTTCCGATGGGCGATAACAATATGTAAATCATATAGCGTCGACCCCAAGCAATTGGAATTCTCATTCCAATTAAATGATGATGATGATGAGAATAGAACTTTACCACAGCTTTGCTCATATCATAAATCAGTTATGTGCCATGTGTAGCTTTTTAATATTTTTTTTATGTCTAATGTTTACGTGAGTATTACACATTTAAGATACCGATCTTCCATGCTAGTCCCGTGGGTTCGATTCCTACGCAGAACAATACTTTGTGCGATCCAAAAAGTGTTGGTCTGGGTGTAATTTGCTTGCGTTAACTGCATGTTTGTAAATACCCGTAATACAAGAATTATTGCCTGAGGTCCGGGTGGTCTTCAAAAAAAAAAAAATTGCATGGAAAAAATGTAAATACTCTTTCAACAGACAATCTGTAATATTATAACTATTTTTAGAACAAAAAGCAATGTAATGTAATTGCGGATCCAATCACAGTACTTTGGTAAATTACATAATGAACGGTCTTCAGTAATTCTATCTACAAGAAAACGAGGGTTAATACTGTTACGCGAAAAAAAAATATTACATTACTCGACCGAAACGTGCAAAAAATAGCACAATTAACATAAATCCTACATGAGCGTAAACTTTTTTTCGATCGTCTTAACTAACCGTAATCTCGATCAATTTACAACTGAGTTTATTTTTAGTAATAAATCCATTGGAAAACTTTGAATCGTAACATAACACATTCCTTTTTTATATGTAGTTCAAACTGTTATATTATACGTCGTCAGACCTTTGAAAGTAATTTGGTTTTATATAGAGTCCAGGCTACGGACGATACACATTGTTGGATACTGCACAGGCCATATTTGTATTGTAAACAAACCTGTATTTTATTATGAAAATAACAACCATTTCTATGTACTAAATCAAGATATACATCCATATAACGCTTAATATAGGACAGTAATTCTGTAGAATATTTTGTAATTACTAGCTAGCGCTAATACAAGTTAGCACGTTAATTTGAAATAATTTCTTTGTGACAGAAGGAAACTTTTAAAAAACACGTATCTACGAGTATAGATAACTTTTTAACGTATAAACTTATATATTAATTATTCTATACTGTGTAATAGTATTATTTGTATTATCATCATCATTATCATAATCACAGCCCATAAATGTCCCACTGTTGGGCTCGGGCCTCCTCCGTAATGGGAGGGAAATAAAGCTACTATACCACGCTGGTCAGACGTGTTGGTATAGGGTTTTGATTCGAGTTTTTCTTCTCTCGCATAGATGTTATATGTGTTTTATATCCCCTAGTCGTCTCGTACTATGACCCACGGGTAAGATAGGGGGTGGTAAATTGTATTCTTACTCCGTCACCACACGGATAATATCATGTAATAACGGTTTTGGGCTGCCTGAGACTTATACCACTTCTTCACTATGTAGTTCAATACTAAGATAGCTCTAAAGAACCTTAAACTGTTTCCATATTACTCCAATTTAAACTTCAATACAATATTATATGTACCCATCTCTAAATCTAATATATAAACAAGCTTACTGAATACTATGTATTCAAATAAGCTTAACAACCTCTTGTGATCAACAAAGGGACACACTTTCATCTATACCAGCCCTCCACTGGCTAAAGTTTTCATGTAAATAAATGTTTCATTTTAAATGTTTAAGGACAAGTAATAAAGGCTGTATCAGTAAATATGTACAGTTGCTCTTAAAAGCAATTTAGAATATTAGCTTGTCAGTCATTATTCAATTTGTTATAATCTATATTAACTGATAACTAATTCTTTTGAATGAATTAGCAGAATCATCATGATTTATATAATTTATCGTTCTTACAGTTATATATATGTAGTATATATATTGTTTATATTATTATATGTATATTATTATGTAGTATAAATTATTGAAAATATATATATATATATATATATATATATATATATATATATATATATATATATATATTTATATATATATATATATATATATATATATATATGCGTATTGAATATAATTATGTTTATGTAACTTTAGTATAATTATGTATATCCGTATGTATCTGTCTACGTTTCTAATAATGTATCATTTAAGTTCACAATTTTTATTTTTCATATTAGTTTCTCAGCACATGCACCTACCTTCTACTATCTCTGCGTCATCTGTGGTTGACTGGTAGAGAATGCCTCTGGCATTAAGTCCACCATTGTACTTGTTCCATGAAGATTAATAAATAAAATAATAAATAATATTGTCGCGTATTTATCGATCAGAATAGTCACTAATCATAGACACTAGCCAGACTAGTACCAAACGCTATTAGTTTTTTTTTTGTATATACGATTCTTAAACAGTAAACCTAACAGATATATTAAGTTACTCTAGAATAAATACTATTATACATATGAGTTCGATTATAAGGTCTGTCTCTTGTCAATGTGAAGAAAATTAACCTACAATTAGGTCACTCTAGATTTTATTTCAAGTTTTCGCTCTTTTGCTGAGATTTTTCTTATATGAATTGAGATGAGACGATTGAGCATATCTCGTATGTACTCTTTTTGAAGTAAAGTTTTCTTTCCAATCCTGATTTTCAAAACATTACTACTACATCATCAACTTCAACATGCTCTTATCCCAATTTATTTGGGGTCGACGCAATATGTTTTCTCCTTCTATACAACCCTATCAGACGTCATCTCTGTGGTCACCCCTTGTCTATCCATGTCATGTTTCACACAGTCCATCCATCTTTTATTTGGTCTTCCTTTACCTCTAAAGCCTTCAACATTCATACTTAAAACTTGCCTCACAACATTAGATTCATCCCGTCTTATCACATGTCCATACCTTCTTAAAATTTTTTTGTCCATTCTCGTCACACCACACACCCATCTCAACATTCGAATCTTCGCTACATGTAGTCGTCTCTCATTTGTCGCTTTTATCACCCAAATATTCTAATCAACAGATATATATATATATATATATATATATATTTGTATAGTAAATAGAATATCTTCATTTTGTAAGGCTTCATATAAATAAATGTCTGAAATATTCACAATCTTGAAATACTCAAGGAACGAATGAAGCGTGTAGGCATGTTTACTATTCACGCGTATACTGTATTTTCCTCACAGATCGGAAGAAGCATTCTTGTGAGTTACTCAATCTGAAATATATTTCTTCATATTATTTATTATATAATAATATGGTGTGTAAGAATGGCCATGGATATTACCAACTCTATCACTGTGACGTAAAAGCCAAGTAAAGATCAACCTTCACACCGATTCGACCTCAAGCTTGCCAATGTTGATTTGTGAAAAAAAAAGTACTAGTCACCCTATATATTTTTTTAAAAAGACACCATCCTACACTAATAGAATAAATCCTTGTATTGCCCCCCTTTACAAACATGCAATTAACGGAGACAAATTACACGCAGACTCAGAACAGCACTTAGTGGATCGCACAAAGTATTGTCCTGCGTGGGAATCGAACCCACGGAACTGGCACAGAAGGTCGGTATCTTAACCATTACGCCATCTGTGTAATCAACAGTTACTGAATAGCCATTCAAGCTATTCAACAGCCGCATAATGCCAATCAATATTTAATCTCTGATTTATTATTAACAGAACACTCACTGAAATATTTATAAATCTCTCAAATTTTATAAGTCTTAGGGACTTTTCGTTACATCGAGATATTTTATTTCATTCTAAAGAAACAAAAAACTCTTTACAAATTGTAAAATTAAAATAAAACAAGCCCTTGAAACTGGTTATATTTAAAGTCAATAGAGATTGTGAGTTTATTTTTCATTCGAATTAAGTTTCATTCAATTCCGTTCAGTTAAAGTAAATATTAGTTTTATTTTAAACTTGTGCAGCTCGGATTCACACTTTCATTAACTACTTATAGATTAGATTTACTTTGAGTTATCCTTCGAAAATAAATATATCTTAACATTAAAGCTACTGATTGGCTAATGACAGGCTGTGTGGTACCGGCTACGAATACTACCAACCCTTACTTTCCTCGTGGATATCGTAAAAGACGACTAAGAGCCTTATAACGACCTGGGCCAACTCCATCTGATGCCATTTGGTCAACAATTAAATTCCCAAGGAGGGTTGACGTCAAGCAAGCGGCCGGTCATAAAACTATTGCCAATAGCTTTTACAATATGTACTATGAAAGAAGAGTACATACATACATATTGTATCGACCCCAAGTAATTGGGATAAGAGTAAGAGAATGATGATTCAGGGTAATGATTAATGATAGATGTAGAAATTGAATTTTATATTGGATAAAGTAAGGATGTAGGTACCGAGGGAGACCGAGACTAAGCTACCTAGACCAGATCGGTCAGGTACTGAAGAAAGGTGGAGTCAAGAGTCTCCGAAACCGGCGAGCGTGTATGAAGAGAATTATGAATGTTGAGGAAGCGAGTGAAGTATGCAAAGATAGAGTTCTCTGGCACTCTGTTCTCTCTGCCTACCCTGCAAGGGATATGGCGTGATGATATGTATGTATAAAGTAAGGTTACTAAGGTTATCATTCTCTTCCGTGAATATGGAAACATTGTTTGATTTATATGTTCCACTGTTTGGGTCGAGGCTCCTCCGTAATGAGAGGGAATTTTACCTACTATACAACGCTAGTCAGACGTATTAGTGTAGGATTTGTTTTCAAGTTTCCTTCTCTTGCATGGATGTTATATGCATTTTATATAGCCCTTAATACGTTACCTACGATCACCCACGGTTAATATAGAGGTTGGTGAATTGTATTATTACTCCGTCACCACAGGGATAAAAAATGTTTAATGGATATAATCAAGTTATCTATATAGAAATTGAAGTGAAAATGTAATTTGATATTTTTATAATGCTTTATCTGATGATGATTAATGATGTTGATTCTTAAAAGTATTAATATTATTATATAAGGGGATAAAATATGAAATTGCCGTTTCGTACTGATAAATTAAAATCATTTTTTAATTTATTTATAAAACAGATTTCTTTAATCAAAGTATTTACCCTCGTTATCTATACATTTCTGCCATCTAATTGGAAGATCGTTTAAACCTTTGCAATAGAACTTTGGGGTCCTGGACTCCACAAACTGTGTGAAGGTATTTTGTACTGCTACCTCGAAAGATTTCTTTTTCTGTGCAAAAAATTGTTCAAATTGCGGAAAAAATGGTAGTCGATTGAGGCGAGGTCTGGCAAGTACGGAGGATGATATAAATAGTTTCAAAAACAAAATTATAGAAAAAGGATGAGAATTGAACTGAGTAATATTTAAATATTATTTCTAAGCTTTTGTAGGCTTACGAAATTTCTACCATTATACTGCGCTAACATTATATATTTGATAAAATAATTGGAAGATAATTTTCCTCTCTAATGACGAAAGATAAGAAAATATATAAGAATTAATGTTTTCATTAAAAAAAAATAGTTTGAAACTCACCTTTCAACACGCCATCCGCCGATCATTTTTACACCTTAACTATTGTTAGCTAACTTTATTTAAGTTTTTACCAGTAAATCGAATATAATATAAAAACTGTAACTTACATATGACAAAGATGATATTAATGGTGGTGAATATATATACGTATAGAGAGAGGGGGTGATGAATTGTATTTTTACTCCGTCACCAATCGAAACAAAATATATAAAATGAGTTGCAAACGGTATAACATGCAGGCCACCGAAGATAAAGACCGAGTTCCGGTGGCTCGCTCGCTTGGCGAAGAGAGGTACATGTAGGGCGGGTCTATTGGGTCGCGCGCAGCTTCTTCTGTCGCCCCGGACGGATTTGGCGGGGTGTGACCACTCCATAGCCCGCCGCCAAAAAATAAAAAAAAACGATATAACATTATATGGATTGCACAGATGGCGTAGTGTTAGTAGTTTAGATACCGACCTTCCGTATCATTACTGTGGGTTCGATTCATACGCAGAACAATACTATGTGCTATCTACAAAGTTTTGTTCTTAGTTTGGGTGTAATTTATCTGCATTAATTATATGTTTGTAAAGTCCCCTCCCGCAATACAAGGATTACTTGGGGTCCCCCCCTACCGAGACCCTCTAGCCCGGCCTCCTCACCAGGGTCGTCGAGGACCTGTTCCCACGACGGGCGGAGCACACGGCCCCGGTCATGGCTTCGCCAGACACTGACCGGAAGGCCGACGATGACAGTGTTCCGCCTATCACGGAACCCGAGATGGGGGTGGCGGTGGCGCGCATGCGCGGCAAATCCACCGCCCCGGGCCCGACAGTGTTCCTAACCGTGTGCTGGCCCTGGTCCTCGACCACCTGGGTCCCCGACTCAGGGGGCTATTCGACGCGTGTCTAGCGTCCGGGCGGTTCCCTGAGTGCTGGAAGGAGGGGAGGCTGGTGCTCCTGCCGAAGCCGGGACGGTCTCCAGTGTTGGCCTCAGCCTACAGGCCCATCGTGCTGCTCGACGATGCAGGCAAGCTATTGGAGAGGGTGCTGGCTGCCCGCATCGAGCGGTACCTCGTCGGCACGGGGCCCGATCTGTCGGACGCCCAGTTTGGATTCAGGAGGGGTCGTTCGACGATCGCGGCTCTGTTGCGCCTGAGGGCCGTGGCGACTGAGGCCGTCGTCAGCGGAGGAGTGCTGTTGGTGGTGTCCCTGGACATCGCCAACTCATTCAATAGTCTGCCATTTAGCTTCATCAGGGAGGCGCTCCGATACCACGGGGTGCCAGTTTACCTGAGGCGGCTAGTGGCAGACTATTTGGAGGGGCGCAGCGTCCTCTACACCAACCGAGTAGGGGACATTGTGCGAACGCCCATGACGTGTGGTGTTCCGCAGGAGTCGGTCCTCGGACCCACCCTGTGGAACATCGGCTACGACTGGGCGTTGAGAGGGAGCCTCCCACCCGGGCTGGGCGTGATCTGTTACGCCGACGACATGCTCGTCACAGCCCACGGTGGGACGCTTGAGGAGGCGGCAAGCCTGGCGACTCTCGACACCGAAGAGATCGTCAGGCGGATTGAGGCGCTGGAGTTGAGGGTGGCCTTGGACAAAACGGAGGCCCTCTTATTCCATGGGCCCCGCATGGGCCCTCCCATCGGCGTCTCGATCACCGTCAATTCGGTTGACATCTGCATCTGGGCCCATATGAAGTATTTGTGCCTGGTGCTCGACGGGCGTTGGTGGTTTCGGGAGCATTTCCGCAGGCTCACTCCACGGCTCTTCGGCGCGGCGTCCGCTCTTTCGTGGCTTATGCCGAATGTGGGCGGACCAAGCGCTACGTGCCGACAGCTGTACGCGGGGGTACTCCTTCCGACTGGTGCAGGTTTTGACGGGGCATGGATGCTTCGCCAAATACCTGCACACGGTAGTTAGGAGGGAGAGTACACCGTCCTGCCACCACTGCGACTGCGACGAGGATACGGTGCAGCATACGCTCGAGTCTTGTGCCGCTTGGGCAGAGCAGCGCCGTGAACTCGTCGCAGTCATCGGTGCTGACCTGATGCTGCCGACTATCGCCAGAGCGATGCTCGACATCGTCAGGAATTGGGACGCGGTCGCAGCCTTCTGCGAGGCAGTAGTCTCGCAGAAGGAGGCGGCGGAGCGCGTGCGCGAGGAGCGTCTCCTCGACGACGCGAGCCGTCGCCGGCGACTGGGGCGGCGTAGGCGCGATTACCTGCGCCTTATGCCGCCCTAGCCGAGGTCGCGGGTGTCTGGACCGGGGAATTAGTCCGTCACCCGCTGAGAGGCTGACCGCGAGGAAAAGACCGACGTCCTCCCCAAGGGAGGGGATGTCGCTCAAGAAGAGGGTACCCCTCGGGAGGTATTCCGTCGGGCCGGCCACTGACGACAAGTTCACGCTGCTCCGGTGGCCGGTCCAACGACGAAGGCGAGGTTCACGGGTGGGTTATGGGTGAGCGTGCTTACGCCCCTCTGTCGCCCCGGACAGAGTGGTGCGAGGAGCGCGACGACCGTAGCCCACCCCACAAAAAAAAAAATACAGGGATTATTTCCTTTGTGCAGAGTGTTGTTTAAAAAAAAGATTAAATCAAACATGAGAAACGTTATTCTATGTTTAATCAATCAATAAGACAACATATAAAATATTTGCAATAATATTTAGCATTCGGTCTCGGTGAGAGCTTCATGATACATCATCGTAATGCATTTTATGCTTTTTGTCGAAGTGTTGAAATGTGAAATATAAATAAATATTAATTCAATGAACTTTGAAATGTATACTTTGTATTTACCATTTTGCACTGGCACTGGTTACAATTAATTTTATTTGTTATAAGATCTCAATGTTTTACTATTAATATCTTTGTTCCCCAATGAATATTTATCTGTCAGACAAGAATATGCCTCGGGTGGATGGATCGGGAATTAGTCCGCCACCTGTAGTAAGGCTGACCGCCTGATGGCTGATGCTGAGGTGATGCCCTAGTAGCTCAACACAGATGTTTTGTTGCCAGGGCGTCGACGGAGATGATACTCAAAAGGGTAACATATCAGGCCGGCTATGGATGTCAAAAAAGCGCTACCAGTGGTTGGACTAATGGCGATGGGAGAGAACACAGTATGGGGCCGCACGCTACTTTGCCGTCGTTCTGGACTATCCAAATCATACCCTGGAGAAAAGAAAAGACATAGATTTGTCTGCAATACGAATATAAAAATTAGTGACGACTCGGTGCTTTGTTGCCAAAGCGTCAACGGGAACGGCTAACTCATAGAGCAGAATATGAGTTAATTGACGAGCTGATTCACCAGGTTCCACCAAGGAATCAGACCCAGTGGCACGTTTAATTGGCGGACAGGTATTAAATGGTAAATTATGAGCTCTCAACGTCGCTCTCTCGTTGTCCTGAATGTTACTGGCGGGGTATGGTCAGACTAGTTTGTCAAAAAAGAGTAAATGACTACCGCAATGCTGGTCCCAACATTCATACTGCTCTTTCATATCTGCCAATCATCATTCGCCTGCTCTTATCCCAATTACTTGGGGTCGATGTAATATGTACTCGTACATATTACATCGACCCCAAGTATATGCAAAAGTTTTTAGCAATCCACCCTCATTGGGAACGTAATTGTTGAATAAACGGCATCAGGTGAAGTTGGCCCAGGTCTATATAAAGCTCTTAGTCGTATTTTACGACATCCACGAGCAAAGCAAGGGTTATTAGTATTCGTAGCCACTACCACACAGCAGTTTTTATTTCTGCCAATATCGGCAATAAATACTTATGGCATTTATTGTCGATTTCATGAATAAAGACATAATATGTTCATTAATTAGGTATGAGATGAATGAGTGCTCTTTCCACATGGATTTATGACACGTACGTTTTATTAGCATTAAATATTGTTATTTATCGTTACTTTTCTGTGTGGTGACGAAGTAAAAATACAATTCACCACCCGCTATCTTACCCGTGGGTGATCATAAGAGACGACTGTATAATGATGATTCGTATCTACGATCAGATGTTTGTCAAAATATCTAATTTCAAAGTGCTTTTTTTTTTTCTTTTTTTTTTGTGGGGTGGGCTACGGCCGTCGCGCTCCTCGCACCACTCTGTCCGGGGCGACAGAGGGGCGTAAGCACGCTCACCCATAACCCACCCGTGAACCTTGCCTTCGTCGTTGGACCGGCCACTGGAGCAGCGTGAACTTGTCGTTAGTGGCCGCCCGACGGAATACTCCTCGAGGGGTACCCTCATCTTGAGCGACATCCCCTCCCTCGGGGAGGACGTCGGTCTTTTCCACGCGGTCAGCCTCTCGGCGGGTGATGGACTAATTCCCCGGACCAGTCACCCACGGCCTCGGCTAGGGCGGCATGAGGCGCAGGTAATCGCGCCTACGCCGTCCCAGTCGCCGGCGACGGCTCGCGTCGTCGAGGAGACGCTCCTCGCGCACGCGCTTCGCCGCCTCCTTCTGCGAGACTACTGCCTCACAGAAGGCTGCAACCGCGTTCCAGTTCCTGACGCTGTCGAGCATTGCCCTGACGATGGTCGGCAGCATAAGCCACGAAAGGGCGGACGCCGCGCCGATGAGCCGTGGAGAGAGCCTGCGGAAATGCTCCTGAAACCACCAACGCCCGTCGAGCACCAGGCCCAAATACTTCATATGGGCCCGGATGCATTTCAAAGTGCTAAATGTTAGTCCGAAATTTCTGAAGTTGTATATTTGTTTACTTTAAATTAGCAACATTGGAGATTCTTCTTTGCGAAAATATTAATAAAGTTACGAGTCTTATATTATTTACCATTTTATATGTTACACTAATACGTACTTTTAACCTATGCATTATTTATTACATTATATATTATACATTCAGCTGTGTGGTTGCAGCTTCGAATACTACCAACCCTTACTTTGCTCTTGGATGTCGTAAAAGTCGACAAAGACTTATGACGACCTGGACCAACACTACCTAATGCCATTTGGTCAGCAATTGCATTCCCAAGGAGGGTTGATGTAAGGCAGGTGGCCGGTCATAAAACTCATGCCAATAACTTTTGCAATATGTAGGAAAAGGGGTAGATATTGCGTCGACCCCAAGTAAATGGGACAAGAGCAGGAGAATGATGATGACGTACTTTATACATTCTTAGTAACCGTATATAATTTTATTAAACATATCTGTAACGATATTTGTGAAATAAATATAGTAAGAAAATGTTTTAATGGTGTGAAAAATGTTAGTATATAAATATTAGATTTTTTAGAAAAGCTATAATTAATCTTCTCCTATCTTATTGGTTGTTTAGTTGGCTAGATAACCTATCTATCTTATATTTCATGCCATATTAAATATTTTCACTTTATTTGACATGCAAATAACAATAAATAAAACACGTTATACTACACTTTATAACTTTAAGAATGAAAGCTGAAGACGTGCTCTTTCATAAAAATTCTGGCTGGCGTTAGACATCTGTAACAATGTGTGTCAGCAAATATCTTCAATTCTTGTTCCCGTTATAAGATAAATAAAAAATGATGGCGATAACGATTTTTTATCGTCTTTAGAGAGTAACACTATTTTTCTTTTAAAACTGCACCAAGGAAATAATCCTTGTATTGCTTAAGTTTACACATATATAATTAACGCAGAAAATTGTGGATCGCACAAAGTATTGCCCTACGTAGGAATCGAACCTACGCTATTGGCATCGCACGGCGTGGAGAGGTATTTGTAGGTCGATGGAAGGTCGTTATCTTAACCAATACTCAATTATTTTACTACTCAGTTCAATAATTTTCAATATGTTGTTATTTTTCAATTTATATTTTTTTTTCAGCATATGTATATCTCTAAAAGCAATTGGTTTCACATTCTACACTAACAATACTACTTGGTATAGTTTCATTTTAATTGTACTTTTTTTACAATGATTTTCACTGTTTAAATCCTCCAACGAGAGTCATGATTAAGGCAAGGATAAAGAATCGAATTTTCCTATCATTATCTCAAAATATCAATCAAATTAACACAATGAAAGTAGTACTATTTAATTATTTCTGATGATTATGCCAGTATTACATAGCTGTGTGGTAGCGGCTACGAATACTACCAACCCTTACTTTGCTCGTGGATGTCGTAAAAGATGACACAGAGCCTTATTACCTGGGTAAATTACATTTGAGAGAGAGATAAGATGGAAGGTACACCACTGATATAGAGCGAAGGGTGAATGCGGGAAATAGAGTGAACGGAGCATTGGGGCAACTTCTCGGCAGCCACCACCTCAGCCAGAAGGCACGTGTAGCAATACATAACGCAGTGCTTGTCCCAACATTACTGTATGGAAGCGAGAGTTGGGTATACAGAAAAGAGTATGAAAGTAAAATGAATGTGGTCGAAATGCGATCTCTGCGGCAAATCTGTGGAGTTAAGCTGACCGACCGCATTCGTAACGACGACGTAAGAGAGCGAGTAGGTATGAAAGAGGGTATTGGTGTAAAGATGCGAAAGGGAATGCTCCGATGGTTCGGACATGTGGAAAGAATGCCGAACGAACGTCTGGTTAATAACGTCTGGTAAATATATAATGCGAAAGTGGAAGGATGTAGGTACCGAGGGAGACCTAGACTAACCTACCTAGACCAGATCGGTCATGTACTGAAGGAAGGTGGAGTCAAGAGTCGCCGAAACCGGCGAGCGTGTATGAAGAGAATTATGAATGTTGAGGAAGCGAGTGAAGTATGCAAAGATAGAGTTCTCTGGCACTCTGTTCTCTCTGCCTACCCTGCAAGGGATATGGCGTGATGATATTCATGTGTAAATTACATTTGATGCCATTTGGTCAACAATTATATCCCAAGGAGGGTTGACGTCTGGCAGGCGGCCGGTCATAAAACTATTTTACAATATGTAATATTAAACAAGATTGTCGACCTATTAGATTTATCGACCTCAAGTAATTGGGATGAGAGTAGGAGAATGATGAGTCCTCCTGTGACTTTCTAAATATTATATTACAACCATAATACTATATGAGGGTTAGTGTGTAGCTAACATAAATTCTTTAACTATACTCGTGACATTTTTAATAATGTTTGTGAATAATTATGTAGCAAGTCATAACATTTTATATTTATTTACATAACAGAATGATGTCACTATTAATATAGTTTGATGAATGTGTGTGAGAAATGCGTACAAATACTATAAACATATGTCTATAATAGCTATTACACATTACTTATTACACACAGTCACAGGGGGACTATGAACACTGAAATGTGTTCGAAATGTTGAGAATTTGAAAGTGTAATACAAACGTGACAAAATCCGTAAAAATAGTTATAGTTCAATATGAGGAATACCTTGTATTGTATTTATAACAAGTGACAATAATCGTTTCTTCTAATCACCCAAAGCAGGCTAAAGGTTTAAGAGTTGTTACTATTTCAATAACTCTTTAGGGTTTTTTTTTCAAAATCTCATAAATACTGATTTTAATTTACAAGTCCAATTTAACGTTTAATTTTTCAAGTACTTGCATAAGGTGATGGATTAAGAATTTCATCTCTTCTTTCTCACAAATACTGAATGATACAATTATAGGTCGCAGATAATTTCACTAAAAGATAACTATCCTCGTATATTTCTATCACTACCACATTATAGACAGTTTAATTTCTACAACCGCGGGCCGGTCCGTTCGGGATACTACCACACTTTCGCATAAAATCGACGTCTGAGCAATGGCAATACGCTGTTGCGCATCATTCAGTGAGCGAGAGAGCCGACAGCTCAACTTTCTGAGTGGGTTTAGGGTTTTCATTGGTAAGCAGCGACCTAGCTATACCCCTGTATTGGAAAGGTCCATTAAGCTGCACTAACACTTACAATCAGGTATGCTAATTCCTCGATTACCACCATCAGCAATAAAAAAACATAGAGAAAGCATACATGGTATTTAGTTCTGGATTATTTTTCTACAGTTTCAGTACAGTCGTGTCCAATAGTAAACGAAAAAGAAAAATCACTTATATCCTTACGAAATATATTTAACAATACTTTTTCTTCTACCTATTTTATCGCAGTAACTTTTTAATATAACATCCCACTTGTCACAAAAAGGAACTTCTAATAAGATTGAATAAGATGTTCGAGACGCGTATTCACTTGGAAAAGTTAGTAACAACTTAACCATGAGAAAGCTCTTTGAATTAAAGTTGAAGTGAACCACTATTCAACCGTTACCTTTTTTTTTTTGCTCACTGGCTATGGAAGCGGTCGCGCTCCGCCAAATCGGTCCGGGGCGACGAAAGAGGCGGCGCGCAATCCCATAGATCCACCCTGCAAGCACCTCTCTTCGCCGTGCGAGGGGGCCACCGGGGCGGCGGGCACGGAGCGGGTATCCGATCTTTGTCTTCGGTGGCCCGCCCGGCGGTTTACCATCGCGGGTTCCTCTCATGTCGACGCCAAAGAAAAAAAAAAAGCGAAAGCTGTCGGGGTATTGCCCTCACGCGGTGGCCTCACGTCGGGTGACCGGACAATTCCTCGCGTCCGATCACCCGAAGCCTCGGTTAGGGCAGCATTAGGCGCAGATATTCGCGCCTGCACTCACGGGTATCTTCCCGGACTCGTTCCACCGCCCGCAGCGAGGCTGTCATCTCGCAGAAGGCGGCGACCGCGTCCCAGTTCCTGACGCTGTCCACCATCGCTTTCGTGACAACTGGCAGCGTCAGGTCGGCACCGATAACAGCGACGAGGTCACGGCGCTGCCCGTCTCAGCTTGGACATCGAGCATATATTGCGCCGTGTCCTCGTCACTACTGCAATGGTTGCAGGACGGAGTCCACTCCCTCCACGCGACCGTATGCAGGTACAAGCCGAAGCAACCGTGCCCCAACAATACCTGCACCAGCCGGAAGGAGAGGACTCCGTGCCGCCGCTCCATCCACTCCATCAGTACGGGCCGAAGGGCCTCAACGGTAACAACACCGTGTGTAGGCCTCTCCAGCCGCGTAACCCAACGGGCGATGACGTCTCGGCGGGCATCCTTGTGCCACGTGGCTATCTCGCTAGACGATGGGGAGCCACCATTGTCGCGCACTGAGGTTATCCGCCGGTAGAGGTCGGAGAACATCTCCGCCTCTAGGTCCCACGGGGGTGTCCCAGCCAATAGGCATGCCGCCTCAGTTGACACCATGCGGTATCCGCGGATGGCTCTGACCGCCATGGCTCTCTGTGGATGCCATAGAAAAGCCCTGAGCTGGACGGTCAGAGACCTCGCCCACACGGGTGCACCATACACGGCCATTGAGCGGATCACCCCCGCATACAGCCGTCGGCCCTCGAAACTGGGTCCGCCCACGTTCGGCATGAGCCGCGATAGGGCGGACGCCGCACCAACCAGCCTGGGAGCAATCTTGCGAAAATGCTCATTCAACCGTTACCTTACGTAACATATTTTATATGAGTTAGTATTATCTCAGATATCAGAATAATTAAGAGCCGAGTTAACGAAGGGCCGGCCATATTACAAGTATATGGACAATAATGTAAGCCGATATGGTTCAAGATAGAATACTGATGAATATCTCAATTATTTATAATAGCTAGTGACAAATTATAGAGTGCCACGGTCCTTTCCCTCGATTGTGGTATGTATAATGATTAGAGCGATCAGCAGAAAATCAACCCGCTTATATGGATCCGTTTGATCTTAACATCGATTTCTTAATGCTGCTCTTATACTAGTTACTTGGGATCGATACAATATGTCTTCTTCTTCCATACAGCCATATTAGACATCATTTCTACAGTTACTTCCTGTCTATCCATGGCATGCTTTACGCAATTCATGAATCTTTTCTCTGGTCTTACTTTACCCCTAAAGCCTTTCACATTCATACTGAAACCTTTCCTCACAACATTACTTTCCTCGCATCACATCATGTCTATATTAGGTGAAGCGTTTTGATTCGTGGATTCATCGATTTTTTAATGTAGAAGGGATATTACTGTGCAATAGTGAAATGTGGAGGAAACAGGAAACCGTTGGATGCAGGTGGTACAGGACCGTTGCGAATGGCATTCTCGTGAGGAGGCCTATGTCCAGCAGTGGACGTTTATGGGCTAGTGGATGGATGGATAGTGAAATGTGTATAGGTAAAAAACATATGAAGTATTTTATAATACTTACCTAAAAGACATTGTTGTATACAAACCTAAAAGAATAAAAATTAAAATATTTGAAATCAATTATACGAGTAGTATTATTTACAGAGATCAATTGCTTATTTAAATTAATCTTTAATCTAAAGAAAAGACTTCATAAAATCAGTTCAGTTACAGTATATTATCATAATTTTGTTTCGCTATATACTCATCCTACTAATATTATAAAGGTGAAAGTCCGTGAAGATGTTCGGATTTTTATTACGTAATCATGCGTAAACTGTTGAACATATTTGGATAAAATTAGCACATAGATAAGATCACTCCCTGAATTATCCCATAGGATACGTTTATCACGATAATTGAGAAATTTACTTTTATAATTGGATGAAGCCGTGGGTGTGGGACTAGCCCAATCGGAAATAAATATAATAATTTTAAGAGTGCGAAACTTTCTTTCTTAATCAACTTCAAGAAGGGAGAGGTTCTCAATTCGCCTCTATTTTATAAGTGTAATACTTATAAAATAGGACTCAAAACTTTTTTCTAGGTGAACCGATTTTCATCATTCTTTTTTATTTGGTAGCTGGTACTTCCCGTGTAGTTCTATGTTAATTTGATCAAGACCTATTCATAATTCCATTTTACGACGAAAGCTAATGCTTCCGTGTGGTTTTATATTCATTTGATCAAGATCTAACTGGTAATTTTATAATTATCCTCAATTATACGTATTTAGTTGACTTTGGCTACATTTAAAAAAAAGAAGAAGTTTTTATTATATAAATTTTTCCTCTGCATATCGCATGCAATCAAAAAAAAAATGAATTATTGGTAAACCTTGAATTGACCCTCACACCAACTGTTTGGAACAGCGTGGTATTCTAATTTTCAATCAATATGGAAAAATTATAACGCAATAATGACAATTATATAATCTGTAATAAATAATCTCAATATATTATAGAATTAAAAGCTAATTACGTAATTACAAAATTATATATTCAGCCATATTGTATACGAGTACAAACCACTCGTTGTCCCTAGGCGATTTGTGTTTACAATTAGTGCGTCAATGTTATATTAGTGGACACTAAGTAATTAATTCACTGTATGTAGTATACAAAGAGTGGAATAATATATTTACTCTATGGTGACTAAATAACATAATGTGTCACACTTTTATACCTGTAGGAATCTTAAAAACATCAGCTAAAGGAGCACCACAATAGTAGGCAGAGTTTTAGGCAAGTCATAATATCTATCTAATTGAGGACGCGGGTAGATAGCCCGGGGATTAGTTCGCCATCTGCAAAGATACCGACCGCGTGAGGGCGATGCTCCAGCAGCATTAGAGTTTGTTACCAAAGCGTCGAATGGGCACCTGAAAAGGTAACCCAATGTGCCGTAAATAGATGTCAAGGAATCGCTACTAGTGTCGCTTCAAAGGTGATATAACGAGAATAGGGTGGGATATAGGACCGCACGCCGTTCTTTCGTTGTCTTGGGTAAAAAAGTAAAGGAAAAATATAACACCGATTGCTATAATGGTTTTATCTCCTCAAACAATGGACATAGATCGGCTAATGGACGGACGGGTGATTAAGTACACATTGGTTAGTTAAACAACTATGTATACTTATAGCACCATCATTATCATTCTGCTCTTACTTGTGGTACTTAAGGTTGATGCAATGTATATTCGTCTTCTATAGCAAAAGTTTTGGCAATAGTTTTATTAACGGCCAACTGCCTGCCGCCAACTCTCTTTAGAAATTTAGTTGTTGACTAGACGATATCAGATAGAATCGACACAAGTGATTGTAATACTCCTAGTCGCCTTTTAGAACACCTATGAGTAATGTGAGGTTTGATATTATTCGTAGCCGTTATTACATAAAAATGTGTACCTATTGAAAATATATAAAAATAATTTTGTGTTCATTACACGATATATAGAATAAGTTAACGAAACTATAAACTATGACAAAGCTGAAGATTTGTTGGTTGCTAATGTAGTGTGCCTACATTTTACACCATAGGGCAAGGTCGCGGATGGATAGCCCGAAAATCCGCCATTCGTATTACGCAAAGACGTGATATTCCGGCGAACACCAGACAGTCACTCGAGGGGAGATAGATACCAGAAAGTTTTAGTAACAAGACGGGCCCGGGGGTCACTTTAAGTATTTTAAGTGGACCTTTTAACTTAATATATTCTATATATAAAATACTTTCTAGTCTATGTACCTATAAAGTTTTTTATTGCTCTCGGTGCTAAACTAGCAAGCGGAACACCTGATGGTAAATGTTAGGTACTGTCCGCTCATGGACTTTTGTAATATCATGGTATAGCTAGGCCCCACCGAAGACAAAGATCGGGTACCGGTAGCCTGCTCGCACAGCGAGGAAGGGGTGCTTGCATGGTGGGTTAATGGGGTTGCGCGCCGCCTCTTCCGTCGCCCCGGACCGATTTGGCGGGGTGCGACGTCCATAGCCCACCGCAAAAAAAAAAAAGTTATAGCTAGGCCGCTGCTTGCCAATGAAAACTCCAAATCCACGCAGGAAGTTGGACCTCCGGCTCCCTCGCTCAGTGAACGAAGCACAGCAATACATTGCCATTGCTCAGACGTCGATTTTCTGCGAGAGTGTGGTACTACCAGTACTCAGACGGACCGGCCCATGGCTGTAGACAGAAAGCTATAAACAGTGTGGCTTACTATTAATATTATTAAATAGAAATATATATTAACACCGGTACATATTTCAAATACTTCAATCAACTAAGTTACAATAATTTTAATCTTATTAATAAATTCTATCATCGTAGACTCGATGTTACCAAAAAAGTTTTTTGGTTAATCTCTGATATTAAAGTCAGTCGATGATAATAGGTACAAAAGAAAACATATTACATAATATTTTATACAATAAGATGTTTTATGTTCCATCAAATTGATTGATTGAATATTCCCTATCTTTTTCACAACGTCATTCTAGCATTTATCAACAACAAACAATGAAAGGGTCTGTAGTAACTTTCAATATCAAAAGGTTTAATTTTTCATTAATATAGATTTTATAGTACATAGAAAATATTAAATTAATTAAATTATATACATTTTAATTAATCTTTTTGCAAAAACAAAGTAGACAATTTATATGAATTGGTTCTCGATATAAAATAGATTATACAAGAATAGTTAGGAATAAAACTACTTTTACGGATTCTATCGCGTTTGTATTTTATAAATTGTCCGACGTTTCGAACACTTTACAGTGATCATGGTCACGGGAGGACTAAAGAATCTCACGTCTAATAAGTCATCGTTATAACAGAAATTTATATTTACCCGATCAGTTATTATTAAAATCTCTCTGTAAAAGTAGCTTTATTTGAAATAGATAGGAAATTGATATAGAAAATGAAAACGTTTGCGTCTCGGGACGGCAGACAGAAGTGATAACTTAAACAAATTAAGTTGAACTATTTAATATTGAAATTGTTTAACTTGAGAAACCGTTATTACTTAAATTTTATGTATATTAATATGATAATGTAAGGAACCTTTCATTATTATACTATTTATTAATAAAATCTTTTATTGATTATAAAATATATTTTATTCCTAGTTACAGTTGTTGAATATGTACATTAGAATTTTGTGTATGTACATTATTAGTATAATTATTTAATCCTATGAAAGTAATAATTGGCTTATGGTAGCTTATAGCTAGCAACGAAAATTTTACATTGTACGTCATCTAAAAATCTTACGCTACCACTGGCGCCGCCGTAACGCGTTACTTACCGTAGCGGCTCATCCTCCCATAAGAAGTTAAATATCACTTCAAAAAAAAAAAAACGGAGAAAATAATGAAAAATAAATTAAAACTAATTTGCACGGTGAAAATGTTTGAATATAATTATTAAATATGTTAAAGCAAAACATGTTAATAATTAAAGCTATCTATTTTATCAAATTGTGACATAAAAAGAAAACAATTCGCCACCTCTTTCTACAGCGTGAAAATTGTAATCTACGACTGACGGATGAAAACAGCTAACATAAGAGAGATGGTAAACTCAAAACAATTCCTCATTTGCTCCACGTATTCTTACTGAGCAACTTTTCCCTGCACACATCAGGAGGCCCGTGACTAAAAGCGGGCGACATTTGGGCTTAAGAAAAAATTACCCCAATTTGACCTATAGTAACTATATATGTTGCAGAGTACTTTACAAATGCAACTAATTAATACAAATTATACCTAAGCTCAAATTTATAAACCAACTTACTATAAAATGATTTATTTAGTGATTTTGGATCAAATTTGCATTTAGATACGAAATTAATGTTGATTTTGGGTTTCAAATTTATTAAAATAAATATCTTCGCTAATGATCAAGAGTTAAGTTTAGTTAGAAAAACACTAAGTAAACCTTGATTGCACTGATACCAATTTTAGAACTTTTTTTTAATAATAATAATAATTTATTGCCTTTTCAGAACTTAAACTAAAAAAAAAAAAGCAATTATAATAAAACAAAATTAAGTCTAGAAGGCAAAAGGAATTGGCTCAGCTTCTGCTGTCACAAGTACAGCGTTGATTTTTAGCTATCCCCGTGAATTTATTGCATTGGGTGTGTTTGTGTGTGTGCGCGTATGTGTGCGTATGTGCAAATGTGTCTGCGCGCGTGTGTGTATGTATATGTCCGTGTGTGTGTGCATGTGCGTGTGTTTGTGTGTGCATGTGCGTGTGTTTGTGTATGTATAGACATGGTACAAGATAATACCCATGTATATGAGTATGCGTACTTGCAGGTATAAATATAACTATGTAATGCATTGTCTGTTGGGTTATTTAAATAAAACATTATTTTTGTATTGAAAATATTTGATTTCGAAAGATCACATAGGCACTATTAATAGGTCATATTTATGCCCCACAAGTAGTATAGTAAAGAGTTCCTACGCAAGATTTATTTCCTTGATAATGCTTTATGACTACGTATAGTTATATATTATAGTTGTCATTATTATTCGCCCTTAGACCCTGTTATCATTTTAACAACAGATTTAGGTGCTTACACACATTGTAAGCAAAATCACTTTAGGTTATGTTATTAGTCAATTTATCTACGTTAATAGAATCATAAATTCAACAGTTAATTATTTTGGGAGCTAGTTGAGACTTGTAAGCGTGTATATAATACGCTTACGGTTATTTTGTACGTCCTGTCCAAGATTACACGCTAATTCATTTATTTTTTATTAATATAGTCCAGCACATTCTTCCATTTATTTGTATGTCATCAAAATCTCACTCCGTCATCATTCTCCTACTCTTATTCCAATTACTTGGAGTCGATACAACATGTACTCTTCTTTCATAGTATATATTGTAAAAATTATTTGCAATAGTTTTATGACCGGCTTCCTGCCAGACGTCAACCCTCCTGGGAATGTAATTGTCGACCAAACGGCATGAGATTCAATTGGCCCAGGTCGTTATAAGGCTTTTAATCGTCTTTTACTACATCCAAAGCAAAGTAAGAGTTGGTAGTATTCGTAGCCGCTACCATACAGCATCATAATCTCAGTCTATATACGTCCTTTATTGATCTCAAGCTGGTCCTGCCATGTGAGATAATAGAGACAGATTACCTAGACTAAGAACAAATATTTATGAATCTCATAGGGACTGCAATTGGTCATTGAGATCATTATGCCATCTGTGCAGTTATTTATTGTCATACTTAATTTATTCATCTCAGCTCATATGTATCCCACTACTGGGCTCAAGCCTCCTGCACAATAAGAGAGAAATTGACCACAATACACCACGTTGATTAGGTAGAACCTATATAGTTTTATGTCGAGATTTCCTTCTTTTGCATAGATTTTAACTGCATATTATATCCCTTAGTCGATTTTTTTACGATACCTATAAGTTATTCCGTCACCACATGGACGATTGATTAATTAATATATGACACCTGGTCTAATGATCACTCTTTTGCCTATGGTGATAATAAAACATATGGGGGGGGGAGGGTCATGTAACACGTAGGAGATAAATTCGTTCGTTCATTCACAGCGTGAATAAAATAAAAGGAGGGGTCATATATAACGAATAAAGCAAAAAAATTAGAAGATATTTCAACAGCACACACAGCACATTTGATTAACTTCCCTATCTTATAAAAGAACACAGTAAAACGTGTATAAATTGAGAAGAAGAATTAGTGAAGAATTAAAGGTTAAACCTAAAATTATTTAGAGTTACAATTATACTAACCTACAAATACATATAGAAGAATTACTCGTTTAAATATATAAAATACTAGCAGACTTGGCCACGCGTTGCTGTGGCTAAGGTAGCTTCATTAATACGTGGTGGTTATGCTATTAAATTGTAGTTTATATGAAACGTTTGTACGTTTAACATAGCGCCATCTATTAAATACTTATTCAATCCAGTCAACAGATACCGCCATCTGTTAAAATCGTTTGGAGATAATAGATAATTGTGACTGTCAATATAAAATGATGTGACTGTCAATATAATAGACAAATAATTTTCAATAAAATAATATTTCGACTATTTAAAATTGAGATGGTAGCTATCCTATCTTTTAAGTTGGATGAAAGTACACATGCTGTGCAAATTTGATTAAAATCGGTTAAGTACTTTAGGAGTCCATCGCGGACAAACAACGTGACGCGGAATTTATTCATATTAAGATTAAGATGTACATAGAATATAATTTGAATCAAAATCAATTATATGTCAAAATCTTTAGAAAGTAACATCTTTAGTACAAATGCCTGTTAGACTTAAGCTATTATTAGTTTACCGAATGAAGCGTTGATGATGTAATCTGGTATTAACATACAAAATGAAATGACATTTAGTTTAACGATCAAACAGTATTAATTAAATTTCAAACAGTATCTGGTTAAAATAGACAGTCATGTATGTGATAGAATAATTGAAATTGTATGGGAATAGCGAATCGATTTATTTAAATTTCAAATCTTAATGGTATTGTGAAGACATGTTAATTAAATACTCCATATCTACCATTGTTATTTTCATTCAAATTCTTATCAAATACTTGGTAAGATTAAAAATAATCTAAACCGACTTCAAAATAAGATCGGCCAAAAACTATACTTATTTAAAACACTAAAAACCAAAAAATAAGATGAACCATTTAATTCTTGTTTAATTCTAATTATGTATTATTTTTTATAAAATATAATTACAATGTATGCTAGAAATCTACTAACACAATTTGAAGTCGGTGCCAAGCAAAAAACAAAAAACAATAAGCTTAATGATATTCACACAGAGTAAAAAATTTATAAAATCAAATTATTCTTCTATATACAATTGACAAAAAAAATACATACAATGAAACATAGAACCTCATCCTTGTCGAAGTCGGTTAAAAAAATGGATAAATAACTTTAGTAGAAATTTTCGAAATTAAACAGAGTTCTTGGCAGTAGTCAAGATGAGTCTTTTATAAAATAAACCTATTTTTATGGAATTATTAAATTTAGAAATTAAATAATTAAAATTGTAGTGGGTAGTTTTAAATTCTGTAGTAACGATGACGTCTTGGACAAAATAAACCTTTCTCTTGTGACCATAAAGCTCAAAATTGTTTAAAACTTAGGAAAATAAAAAATGTATTATTTTTTATTAACACAACCATTTTCGTAAAAATATTCTCATTTTCATATGTGTAATACTTCTATAAATAAACAGGGGAAACCATTAACACAAGTTATTTTTATGTAATGGAAATCATCATTAGTCTCCTACTCCTATCCCAATTATTTGGGATCGATACAATATGTACTCTTCTTTCATAGTACATATGGTCAAAGTTATTGGCAATATGTAATGGTCTTTGAAAGAGATGAAGCCAGAACAGATGTAAGAGTAACAATAGGTAATGATGTACTAGAGCAAGTGGATGAATTTGTATATCTTGGATGTGGATTTAGCCGAGATGGAAGGTACACCACTGATATAGAGCGAAGAGTGAATGCGGGAAATAGAGTGAACGGAGCGTTGGGGCAAGTTCTCGGCAGCCACCACCTCAGCCAGAAAGCACGTGTAGCAATACATAACGCAGTGCTTGTCCCAACATTACTGTATGGAAGAGAGTTGGGTATGCAGAAAAGAGTATGAAAGTAAAATTAATGCGGTCGAAATGCGATCTCTGCGAAAAATCTGTGGAGTTAGGCGACCGCATTCGTATTGACGACGTAAGAGAGCGAGTAGGTATGAAAGAGAGTATTGGTGTAAAGATGCGAAAGGGAATGCTCCGATGGTTCGGAAATGTGGAAAGAATGCCGAACGAACGTCTGGTTAAGAAGATATACAATGCGAAAGTGGAAGGATGTAGGTACCGAGGGAGACCGAGACTAACCTACCTAGACCAGATTGGTCATATACTGAAGGAAGGTGGAGTCAAGAGTCGCCGAAACCGGCGAGCGTGTATGAAGAGAATTATGAATGTTGAGGAAGCGAGTGAAGTATGCAAAGATAGAGTTCTCTGGCACTCTGTTTTCTCTGCCTACCCTGCAAGAGATATGGCGTGATGATATGTATGTATGTATTGGCAATAGTTTTCTGACCGGCCACCTGCCAGACGTCATCCCTTGCGAATGTAATTGTTGACCAAACGGCATCAGTTGGAGTTGGCCCAGATCGTTATAAGGCTCTTAGTCGTCTTTTACATCCACGAGCAAAGTAAGGGTTGGTAGTATTCGTAGCCGCTATCACACAGAGGAAATTAAAGACTAATTTTATAACATTTCTGCTCTTTAAGATAAGAACAATAAAGCAATTTTATATTTTCCAAAAGCGAAGAATGAGAGTTTTCTCTATTGCTAATGCTTCAGCTAAATTTTGCAAAGTACGGTTTCTTGACAATAATTCTTCTCGCTAATTTAATTGATGACTACAATGTATTACCTGTAGACCGTCCAGATATAACTCTTATTCAGCTTTTATGGCTCTAACGCTTACGAGCCATATGTACGTTCATACTATGTTACCGCCGTGTTGTTAACTAAATGAAATAATTATTTCATTTACTTCCATGTTCATCCTCTTGTGGGTAAGTTGAGGTAAAAGAGGAGCTGATATTTTGCTATGTAATTTTAGTTTGTCATATATGGATAGACTTATTAGTTTATATCAGACATAGTATCAGTTTTCATAATTACTAAGAGTTTTTCAAAAAACTCATTAATAATTTTACAAGAGTCAGGATGCGATAACAAAATCCCATGATATCAGCAACTTATATCACTTTATAAACGAAACAATGAAAATTTATTAATGTTTTCCATGTGTTGATGGAATAAGAATACAATTCACCACCTTATTCGACCTTATCTTACCCGTGGGTGATCGTAAGAGACGACCAAGAGATATAATACGCATATAACATCTATACAAGTGAAGGAAAACTCGAAACAAAACCCTATACCAACACGTCTGACCAGCATGATATAGTAGGTCAATTTCCCTTACATTAGGTCCTCCCTAATGTCTCCTCCTCCTCATTAAGCCTCCTGTCTTAAGCCCAACAGTGGTACATATATGAGCTGAGATGATGAAAGAAAATTAAAAAAAAAAATAGTATTAGGAGTCCGTCATTGGAGTCGCTCAACGTCCACTCTAGGTAAGAAATGTATGTACCGTTGGCCCGCTCGCACGGCGAAGAAGAGGTGCTTGCAGGATGGGTCAATGGGGTGGCGCGCCGCCTCTTCCGTCACCCCAGACCGATTTGGCGGGGTGCGACGTCCATAGCCCACCGCAAAAAAAAAAAAAAAGGTAAGAAATGTATCTACTCTATCCACCATTTCACTTTGATATTACTAATATTTTATTTACATATCTTCATAAAAAAAACATAATTAATTATTTAATTCTATCAGGAAAAGTATATATGAAATAGTATAATTATTGCCGTGAAAGCGCTAACTTTAATTAAATATAATGCTATTGAAATGTCGCAACTAGGTTTAGTATTGCAACCAAAATGACCTAGTTAGCAGTATTAGGTTTCGTCTGTTTGGCTGTGGTCCATCTACTATTTCAAAAATTTATACTGTTGTGTTTGCCAAATGAATAAAAGAGGTATATACCCACGTATTTGAAAAAGTGCCATTGAATAAGCTCGATAACGTTTCTGCAAATAAAATTATTATATTCTTCTTTCAACTATTCTACAATCAATTTATCAACTTTAACTGTCGAAAATAAGTCTTTCGAGCAAGTAAATGCCATAATGGCTATGCTTGGTAGGCGTGCTGGAGATCGTAGTACGTATTAAGAATTGCTTAGAAGAATGGTGTTGCTTAAAGAATGGTGTTGACCTTTTAATCAGTTTTTCACACCAGCTTTATGATGACACATTACTATGACAACTCGTCACCACATGTAAGATATATTCTACTTATTAAAAATTATCAGCAATGTTATCATTCATCATTAAGAATTCATCATAACAGAATTAAATATAACCAACAAAACGTTAAGAAAACTTAGAGGAAAATACGCTAAAGATAATCCAATAAACCAGTAACAGATGTGAAACAATATTACTAAGTTATGGATAGTATTGTAACTATAAAATTACAATGTAAGGGAATAACAACGGTCTGATTGTCGCTCTTTAATTGGTACTAACTTGATAAAATAGGATCTTAAATGTTTATTGTTTTTACAACGTAATTGTTATTAAATATTTAATTGAATGAAAAAAGGCAGTATATCAAATAAATGTAAGTATAATATTTAACAAAGGCAAAATTGCGGCGAGCTTTTAGATCAAACCAGTGACGTGCTCTTCAAATATTTTTAAACAATCCAACCGTTAGCTCAACCCACAAATATGTCGATATAGTCTCGGATGTATTCCCTTTCAAGAGGCATATAATCACCTTGATTCACCTGAGTAGCCATACATAATATTTATATTTACCATCTGTATTGCTAATGAACTACGGCCTCACTGTATATCACACGACTATCAAGAACGACTGACATTTTCAAGCTACTCCATTAAATGACATTGTGACGTAGTTCGGGATATCTTGTAAGGATGATCGTTTTAAATGTTTAGTTATTACAAATTATTTGGAGTTAAGTCTGTTCAAATCGATGAGTATACATATAATTATATGGTAAGCAACTAAAAGTTAATGGTGAAACGAGAAATAAATTGAGGGCTTCAAATGGAATAAACCTGTAAGGAAATCTATTTATTTGAACTATATATATACAGTAAAGTATTAGAAAATATATGAATACTAGTTTTTAGCGAACGGTTTAAGTTATTAGATATCAATGTCATGAAAATCTGGAAGAGTAGTAATATCGAATCCCGTGAAGTCAAAGTTATGGCACTTAAAAATACTGACTTCTGCAATATCTGCAATTTTCAACGTATCAAAAACAATAAAATCCTTTGAATTTTAAACATTAAATGGCTGTTCAGTTCGAAAGAAAAAATATTTTATCGATTTAATTTCTATTCGAGTAAGACAAAACAAGCTAGTAACTAAGTAACTTTAAACAACTGATTTATATACATGTATATCTCTAAATATTATTTCTCTCTAAGTATCATTATTTTTCTTATTGTTTTTCTATCATTATGAATTATCTTCTATAGTACTGCTACTTCTATCATAATACTCCGCGAATATTAATGTTTGATATGCTACTTTATACAATACTTTCTTCTCTAAAAATAAGGGAATATTTTTAAATAAATACTACACTCAGAAACTAAGTGGATTCTCTCCCAGACCTTTACTATTTTTTAAGTAATTAAGTAATTCACACATACTTTTACAGTACAATACATACAGTTACAATTATAAACATAATAATGCTACTGCTCATAGTTTGCTATATCCTTATTTCTCACTCTTACTATTAAGATCATTATTAGTCTTTTTAAAAAAATAATATATTAACTTAAATATTAACCATTTTTTTAAGTTTCATCATCATCATCTTGCTCTTATCCCAATTACTTGGGGTCGACGCAATATGTCATCTTCCTCCATACAGTCCTATCAGACGTCATCTCTGCAGTCACTCCCTGTCTATCCATGTCATACCTCACGCAGTCCATCCATCTTTTCTTTGGTCTTCCTTTACCCCTAAAGCCTTCAACATTCATATTTAAAACTTTCCTCACAACATTTCTTTCATCCCGTCTCATCACATGTCCATACCATGTTAACCTTTCACTCCTTAACTTTTCCGTCACTGGCGCAACTTTCAAACTTCCTCTTATATGCTCATTTCTTATTTTATCTAATCTCGTCACACCACACATCCATCTCAACATTCGCATCTCCGCTACATGCAGTAGTCTCTCATCCGTCGCTTTTATCGCCCAACATGCTGATCCATACAGTACAGCAGGTCTTATTAGGGTTTTATATATTTTACCCTTTAATTTAGGGGGTACTTTGGGGTCGCATGTTGTACCCGTGACCTGCCGCCATTTCATCCATCCCGCATCCATTCTGTGTTTCACCGCACGATCCAGGTCGCCATCGCTTTGGATAAGAGAACCGAGGTATCGAAAATCCGAGCATACTGGTATAGGTACTCCATCTAGAGATATGGGTGTAAAATTGGAGAGACCGCCGAAATCGCAGAACATGTACTCTGTTTTAGGTCTGCTGATTTTCAAGCCAACATTCTCCAATTTACAGCGCCACTTCTCCAGCATGCTCTGTACCTCAAGTCCTTCTTCTCCAACGAGAACAATGTCATCAGCGAATAGCATGCACCAGGGTGCCTCTTCCTGTATCTCCGATGTTAACGCATCCATTATCAACAGGAAGAGGTAAGGACTTAACGCCGACCCTTGGTGCAAACCCACCTGCACACTGAACTCGTCGAAGTCTCCAGCCGCTGATTTTACGTACGACCTAGATCGTTGTTACATAGCACAGATTAACCTAGTATACTTCACAGGCACACTTTTCTCTTTCAGTGCCCACCACAAAACTGTTCTCGGTATTCTGTCGTAGGCCTTCTCGAGGTCAACGTATACCATATGCAAGTTTTTATGTGCACCACGATATTTTTCGCACAGTTGGCGCAGTGCAAATATGGCATCCGTTGTCCCGCGGCCCGGCATAAAACCGAACTGGTTTTGGGTGATCTTACTTTCTTCTCGCAATCGCTTCTCAACCACTTTTTCCCACACTTTCATACTATGTGACATGAGCTTTATTCCCCGATAACTGCCGCAGTCCTGAACATCACCCTTGTTTTTAAAAATGGGCACTAGCGCACTACTGCACCATTCATTGGGAATTACTTCATCCTGCAGCAACTTATTGAGGAACAAAGTCAGCCACATATATCCATCCTCACCCAAAACTTTCCATACTTCCACTGGTATACCGTCCGGCCCTACAGACTTTCCGTTTTTCATACTTATCACTGCCTTTCTTACCTCATCTATTGTAATTTCTTTTACTAGACCGACGTTCTCAGGTACATCTTTTAACTCTCCACTCCATAAATTCTCTTCATTCATTAATCTTTCAAAATATTCCTTCCAACGCTGCCTTATTTCCTCGTCTTTTATTAAAACTTTACCATCTCCATCTTTCATGCACTTGACATGCCTAATATCTCTCGCTCGTTCCTCTCGGGCTTTCGTAATACGGTACAGCGCCTTTTGTCCTCGAGGCCCATCTAACGAATTATAAATTCTGTCTTGGGCCTGGGTTCTCGCTGTAGCTATTGCCCGTTTAGCTTTTTTCTTACATTCCTTGTATTCAATATTTTTCGCTTTCTTCAACCTTTCATTATCTTCTTTCTGCCACGCTTTAAACTTTTCCTTCTTTTCTTTCAGAATCTTTTGTACATCTTCATTCCACAACCATGTATCTCTATCAATTATACCCTTCCCTTTCGTTTCTCCTAGTATTACTTTAGCCGTACTCCTAATACAACTAGCTATATCATTCCAACTTTCATTCACAGATTTATCCTTCATATCTTTCATTTCATTCATTTTACCAATCATACTTTGTTGAAATCGACTTGCATACTCTTTTCTTTCCAGCATACTCCATCTTACCTTAGGAGGGGGTCGGTTTTTGCGTTTAATAGCGCATGTTTTTATTTTGATATCTAGTATCAGAAGCCTGTGTTGTGATACTAGAGCCTCACCTGGCAGCACCTTACAATCCTTTACAGAACTGAGTTTACTTCTTTTGACAAGAAAGTAGTCAATTTGCGTACAGTGGTTACTACTTTTGTAGGTAATAAGGTGCTCCTCGCTTTTCTGGAACCACGTGTTTACGATAGCCAGGTGAAACGACGAGGCTACTTGAAGCAGCGTCTCACCACCAACATTCCGCTTTCCATACCCCCATCCTCCATGCACTCTTTCATAACTATCATTTGCTACTCCAACGTGTCCATTAAAATCGCCTCCTATACATATCTCCTCACTTTCTGGAATACCAATCATAACTTCATCGAAATCCTGCCAGAACCTTTCTTTCACTTCATCCTTACATCCGGCTTGGGGTGCATACGCGCTAATAACATTGAGTATCACATTTTCCATAACTACTTTCACCACTATTAACCGATCATTCACCCTTGTTACGCTCGTCACACATTCCTTCAAACATCTATCTAACACTATTCCTACACCATTCCTTTTACCATCGCTGCCACTATAATAAAACTTGTATCCTTCACCAATTTCTCTAGCTCTAGTGCCCTTCCATTTCGTTTCTTGCAGACATGCAACATTTATTCTTCTTCTTTTTAGCAAATCCGCCAACTCCCTTCCTCTTCCAGTCATTGTTCCAACATTCCAACTTGCATACCTCATTCTGATCTCTTTCATACAAAGGGCTCGCTTCTTACGTCGCACCCGCCCGTGATGCAACAACCCTTGTCCATTTTTCACAGAGACCGGGTGCTGCCCCTGCGCGTCGCCTGCGGGGTACGCCCTAGCCCTGTCCTCATTCACTCTATTTTTCCACATATTGCTATAGTTTTGGCAATGGTTTTTATGACCGGCCGCCTGCCTGACGTCAACCCTCCTTGGGAATGCAATCGTTGACCAAACGGCATCAGATGGTGTTGGCCCAGGTCGGTGTAGTGCTCTTAGTCGTCTTTTACGACACCCACGAGCAAGTAAGGGTTGGTAGTATTCTTAGCCGCTACCACACGGCAACATTTTTTTAAGTTTATCTATATAAATATCTTTCCGCTATAATATTTATAAATAACTCTTTTGTATTTCTTTGCATAGATTGCATTTTACTGCTGAAGATTTTTTTTATTGCTTATGGTGGCTAACGAGTAAGCAGCCCACCTGATGGTAAGTGTTACTACCGCCTCTTGGATCTTTGCAGTACCAAGGGCATAGCTAGATCGCTGCCTACCAATACAATCCCTGACGCCACCCAGTTGGGCTGCCGGCTCTCTCGCTCACCGAGTGAAGCGCAATAGCACATTGCCATTACTCAGACGTCGATCTTCTGCGAGAGTATGGTACTACCCCGAACGGACCGGCCCGCTGCTTTTTACAGAAAACTATTAACAGCGTGGTCCTACCATTATTAATATTATTATGTAAATTTAATCAATGTTTTTTTGTTTAATTGTGTTTTGTAATTATCCAAGTGTGTTATTTTAAGAAGCAAATATTTAAGCTCTATGTCCCAGCTACTATAATATAATAAGTTAGGATAATTACAATGAGGTATTTAGTATATTAAATTGAATATATACATACATATATTTTATACGTAATGCGATAAAATACACAAAGAACCGAACCACAAATTAGGATAATGCTTTTCGAATAATACAGCTTTAGAAATAACCGCAAATTTCACGTATTTAGAAAATAGGAAAAGCATATTCTGTTTGAATAATATTCTAAATTTAGTTGATTTTCTATATAGAACTTAAATAGTTATTTCGATTCACTAACTAACCGCTTCCAGTGCCAATTATAATCGGTAACCACTTATTTTAATAAAATTAGCATACCATATTATTTTATAATAATTGCTGTGTGGTAGCGGTTACGAATACTACCAAACCTTACTTTGCTCGGGGATGTCGTAAAAGACGACTAAGAGCCTTATAACGACCAGCCCCAACTCCATTTGATGCTGTTTGGTCAACAATTACATTTCCAAGGAAGGTTAACGTATGGCAGGCGACCGGTTATAAAACTATTGCTAATAATTTTTACAACATGTACTATGAAAGAAGAGTACATATTGTATCGGCGCCGAGTAATTGGAATAAGAGTAGGAGAATGATGGTTCTTTTATAATAATTAATTATTTTTAATACTTCCGTCTACTGATGTATGAATACAATATATCTCCACTCCTTTCTTGCCCGTATTGGTTGCAAAATTTATCTGAGGGATCACTAAGAGAATGTCGCCATTCTACCATCATTTCTCCTTGCTATTACCAGGAGCATAGCAAATGGTTCTATTTTAGATAGACTTATAAGGGCGTCCAAAAACTAATGAATTAAAATTTAAATTTCATTTAAACAACGCTATAAAATAATAATCAAAGTATATTCTTACCGGGTTGTGTCACAGTAAGAATATAATTCACCACTCCCTATCTTGTCTATGGATGTCGTTAAAGACGATTAAGTAATAAAATACACATATAACATCTATATAAGAGAAGAAATACTCGAAATTCAACCAGCTCGTATGACCAATGTGTTGAAGTAGCTTAATTTTCTTTTGTTTTTAAAGGAGATTAGAATGTACCAATGGACGTAAATAAGCTGAGCTAATGATAATGATGATGATATAATCCCTATGAGTATAATAATCATAATGTTTTAAATTATTTTGACCATCAAAAAGGACTAAATATAGGAAAGCGCTATAATATTGTTTTCATTAAGATTGGACAGCAAATCATCTCCGCCTATTGCACGCCTCATAAGCGAAGCGTTGAGGTCTTGTTCTACTCTCGACATATGAAAATCAAGCACTTTTCAAACATAAAAATGATTGAAATTTTCTCACATTGCACTTATAGGATAATATTATAATATATATGTCAAGATAAAACATTCGTTTAAATGTATTTGATATTTTTAAAAAGCAATTATTTTGTTTAAAGTAAGAAAATAGTTGATTAAAAAAAATATTCGAAGACGTTGGAGAAAATATTTTGTATCTGGTAGGATCGGAATCGATCACGACCGTAAAAATGAATGTATCGATGTTTTTCTTTTATTAAAAGCTTCATAATCGCAACGCGCTGTTTCCTTTCGAAAATGGCTTGGTAATTCATTGTCATTTAATTGCAATTAATAAAAAACTAAACTGCTTAGTCTTTAGTGTATGTATACCTTATGAAAATTGCGTTCGTTTACATTTTTTTGTTCGTCCATTCGGACAGGCAAAGGAAATAAATCCCATTCAGCCTATACAGCTATGTTTAGCTCTACGTCGAGAATAGCACGAAATATCAAAAGTATTTCTTTTCTTTCATTACAAGCTTATATTTAGTTTTACCTGTCCCGTTGTCTGTAATCAAATCTTGCAAGTTAAATTTGATCCACTTTCCGGTTGCCGATTGAGCTGAAATTTAGCATGCATATATAAATCGGATGAAAATGCAATACTATTGTGACATAGAGCTAATCTGATGATAGACCTGGAAGCTGGCCATAGTTACTCCGTAATTAAACGACGCAACCCTTTCGAGTTTGGGCTCATTTGATTTGTCTTGATGATTACTTTAATACTATATGGTAACCAGGGTCTTACGATGTACCTGGAAGCTAGCCATAGAAACTCCGTAATTAAACGACGCAACCCCATCGAAATTGGGCTTATTTGATTCGTTTTGGCGAGTACTTTGATACTATATGGAAACCAGGGTCTGACCATGGACTTGGAAGCTTAGCCATAGGATGTCTGTAATTAAACGACGGCAACTCATCAAGTTTAGACTCGTTTGATTTGTCTTGTCGAGTACTTTGAAACTATATAGTAACCAGGGTCTGACGATGGACCTGGAAGCTAGCCATAGAAACTCCGTAATTAAACGACGCAACCCCATCAAAATTAGGTTTATTTGATTCGTCTTGGTGAGTACCTTAATACTATATGGAAACCAGGGTCTGATCATGGACCTGGAAGCTAGCCATAGGAACTCCGTAATTAAATGACGCAACCTTATCGAGTTTAGGCTCGTTTGATTTGTCTTGTCGGTTACTCTGATACTATATGGTAACTAGGGTCTGACGATCGACCTGGAAGCGGGCCATAGGAACTCCGTAATTAAACGACGGAACTCCACCGAGTTTGGAATCGTTTGATTCATCTTGACGAGTACTTTGATACTATATGGTAACCAGGGTCTGATGTTGGACCTGGAAGCTGCTGGTGCTAAATGTTCTTAGTCATACCATCAAAATTTAACACGCTTTTATTTATAAAATTGAGACTGTGATAGAAACGGGAAGATTTAATAATTATGTTGTAAAGTTTTGGTGTTAAAAATATATAATTATGTATGATATGGCATTATTTTGTAGTAGACGAAAAAGCTTAATTATCGTTAAAGGTTACAATGAACTTATAAAGTGTTATGTCTTATTAGAGTTAATTTATTTTTAACTTTTTATTTTATTTTATTAGCAAATAATAAAAGCTTGTTTTCAAAAAAGGCTTTTTTCTTTAATTTTAGTTTTATTTCTGGCATTGACTAATAGTAAATGATAAATAATATAAAAATTATGAGGCGTGCAATTTTGGATTTTCCAAATTATATTAGCATATACTGGGCTCGTACCTCCCTTACAATAGGAAATAAATTGACTTATTATATACGCAGATCAGACGTGTTGGTATATGGTTATGTTTTGAGCTTTCCATCTCTTGCATAGATGTTATCTGCTTATTATATTCATTAGTATTTTTTTTACGACACACACGGACTAGAAAGGGTTGTAAATTGTATTCTTACTCAGTCACTACATGGGAAGGACGGTTCCTTTAAAATTCTTTAACATATATAATATTATCTTGATAAATTTTATTTCAAATGAAATGGTGAATAGTAATAATGACATAATATATATTTTTTTTTAGATTTAAAAAATATTACACGATATCGAATCTAATCTTATGAAGAAAAAAACTGAGCAAAAATTTTGTCTTAAATTGAACATGTAGAATATAAGAAAATATGATAAAATATATGAAATACATACATGGTATTTGTCAATGAAACGAATTGGATGACACGTCGTTTGTCGAATCGAAGGATTTCGAAGACATTGACAGAATATATTCGGAATATTATATTTTGGAGCGTATCATATCTATACCCTAATTTAACTTCTAAAAATACTCTACATATATGCTTACCTTACTAATGGTATTAAATAATGCTATTTGATATTTCTATTAAATATTTCATAGCAGGTAATTAGTAAAAAGCAAAATATTTTAAAAATAAACTTGACTTGGATTGCGACTTGAAAAAAAAATCTATTTATATTCAACAGTAATTTAAAAAAATGCTGAATTTATAGCTATAATTTGAATAATATGCACACAGCGTCTAGTATAACAAATATAGTAAATTGAGGGCGTATTGAATAAGCTGTTGATTACTCATTATACTCGTCTGCAGTATAGGGGCTGAGAAAGGAAAACAAAATCTATTTTTGCTACAGTCACAAAAATATTAATTAGCTTTTTATTTTTGTAATAGTCTATAATTCTAGTCTATAATAGTATATATATATATATATATATATATATATATATATATATATATATATATATATATATATATATATATATATATATATATACTATTTTATTCTATTTTTTTTTTTGTATGTGTGACTCATTAAGAAAGGATTTTATTTAGTTTTATTCCAAAAGAGATGAAACGCATTGCCTAAGTTTATCTAGTAACATAGGGTTTTATGTCCAGTTTTTCTTCTCTTGCAAAGGTGTTATAGTCATATTTAGTCGCTTAGTTATTTTTTTACGAAACCCACGGACAAGAGAAGTGGTTAGAAAATGTATTCTTACTCCACACGGGAAAATGTTTCGGAAAAATACTCATTATAAATTTTCTGTTCGTTTAATTATATAATATTAAATATACTTCACGACATTTTTAATCAAACACTACTGTATTATAACTTTCCTAGCGAAAAGCCATAACATGTTTAGGTTGCGAAATCTGAATTACGCCAAAATTGTGTGATCGCCAAAAAGACCTTTCATTTCTGTGAACATTCCAATTTCCTGTATCACATCGCATTTATTTATCAACTTTATTGACAGGGTTTATATGGAAGCTATTAAATTATTAAAATATAAACTTGCTATAGATATTATATTTGATTTTATTTGAAGAAAATAAAATTAACTAATACTAACAAATATTTTATTAAATTAGAGGTAATTTTTTAAAAACTGCTGTTTCAGTAATGTAAGTAATTAGATACATTTTTTAGCATTTTCGTCGCCGCGTGAAAATATATTTAAATTAATGGAAGATCATTTAGAAATGTACACTTTAGTGTCTTAATGCTGTTTTAGTGACGGAATAAACATTCTGATCTAGTTCGCTAACTGTTTTTTTTTTATAAATGTTGAATGGGACTTCAGCAGATAACATTACTGCAGAAGATAAGGGCATCTTCTCCCTCAAACACAGGGGTGTTTGAGGGCCGACGGCTGTATGCGGGGGTGATCCGCTCAATGGCCATGTACGGCGCACCCGTGTGGGCGAGGGCTCTGAACGCCCAGCTCAGGGCGGTGCTGTGGAGGCCACAGCGAGCCATGGCGGTCAGAGCCATTCGCGGGTACCGCATGGTGTCTACCGAGGCGGCACGCCTATTGTCCCACGCGAAGAGGGTGTGCAGGTACTTGCCGAAGCAACCATGCCCCGACAAGACCTACACCAACCGGAAGGAGAGAACTCCGTGCCGCCGCTCCATCCATTCCATCAGTACGGGCCGGAGGTCCTCAACGGTAACAACACCGTGTCTAGGCCTCTCCAGCCGCGTAACCCAACGGGCGATTACGTCCCGGCGGGTTTCCTCGCACCAGATGGCTATCTCGCTAAGCGATAGCGAGCCACCTTCGTTGCATGCTAAATGAACCCGCCGGTAGAGGTCGGAGAGCATTTCCGCCTCTAGGCCCCATGGGGGTGTTCCAGCTAATGCACATGCCGCACGGTCGACACCGTGCGGTATCCGCGGATGGCTCTGACCGCCATGGCTCTCTGTGGGTGCCACAGAAAAGCCCTGAGCTGGACGGTCACAGACTTCGCCCACACGGGTGCGCCGTACATGGCCATTGAGCGGATCACCCCCGCATACAGCCGCCGGCCCTCGAAACTAGGTCCGCCCACGTTCGGCATGAGCCGGGATAGGGCGGACGCTGCGCCAACCAGCCGGGAAGCCATCCTTATTATTTTTTTTTTTTGTGGGCTATGGATGCGTCTCACCCCGCCAAATCGATCCGGGGTGACGGAGAAGGCAGCGCGTGACCCCACATAGACCCACCGTAAAAACTCCTCTCTCTTCGCCGTACCGTGCGAGCGGGTCACCGGGACCCGATTTTTAACTTCGGTGGCAGCCGGGGAGCCATCTTGCGGAAATGCTCACGGAACCACCAACGCCCGTCGAGCACCAGGCCCAAATACTTCATATGGGCCTGGATACTGATGTGGATGAAGTTGACGACTAACGAGGTGCCGATAGACAGCCTTACGCGAGGGCCATGGAATAAAAGGGCCTCCGTCTTATTTAGTATTTAGGGCTACCCTGAGCCCCAGCGCCTCGATTCGCTTGACCATCTCCTCGGTGCCGAGAGTGGCCAGGCTCGCCGCCTCTTTGAGTGTCCTGCCCCGGGCTGTGACGAGCGTGTCATCAGCGTAGCATATCACGCTCAGCCCGGGGGAGAGACTCCCTCTCAGCGTCCAGTCGTAACCGATGTCCCACAGATCGGCCCCAACACCGAACCCTGCGGAACACCGCACGACATGGGCGTCCGCACAATGTCCCCTGCGGGACTCACGCAGAGGACACTGCGCCCCTCCAAATAGTCTGCCACCAGCCGCCTCAGGTACAAGGGCACTCCATGGAATCGGAGCGCCTCTTTGATGCAGCTGAATGGCAGACTATTGAATGCATTGGCGATGTCCAACGACATAGCCAACAGCATTCCTCCGCCAGCGACAGCCTCCGCAGCCGTCTCCGTCAGGCGTAGCAGGGCCCCGATGGTCGAACTTCGAAAGCCGAATTGAGCGTCGATAGGTCGGGCCCCACCTCTTTCAGATGCCGGACGTCGCGGGCAGCGAGGACACGCTCCAGCAGATTACCCACATTATCCAGAAGCCCGATGGGCCTGTAGGCCGACGGTGAATCCGGGGGTCGTCCCGGCTTTGGCAGGAGAACCAATCTCTCCTCCTTCCAGTACTCAGGGAACTGTCCAGACGCCAAACAGGCGTTGTATACGACTATCGCCTGAGGCGAGGTTCCAGATGCTCGAGGAGTAACGTCAACACCCGGACTGGTATTCCGTCAGCGAGGCGCTATACGGTCGACCCCAGGGGTCACGGTCGAGACCGTCCAGCATCTCCTGCCGCCTCATACAGCTGGACCTCCCGCTCAGCGTCGCGGTGACGTTGCCGGCTGCGGGTATGGTAATGGCCTGAGAATGTTCTTCTATTTTTTCGTAGAAGTCGTATAAACAGGTCAAAAGATCAGCAAGATAATGCACGCAGTTATGGAAAAGTACAACAGCAATTGCACTTTTATCAATTCTTCTATTAAGCGTGGTGATTACGACATCATCCTCTTTTGGGTAATCTGTACTCTACAGTGAACATGGATAGGCTGATGGATGGGTATTACATCTTATTTGGATACAGTCCTCCGGACATTTAATCTTCTAAAACGATTTTGTTTGGACATTCTTCTGTCTTAACATTATATGCTGTCATCTCTTAGTTTTTCATAGAAGATTCCTGTTTTGATTTTAAAAACATTAAAATAAATAGGTACAACCAATTTATCACAAGTGCTAATAAATGGAAGCTTCTAGCCTTGTTGCGGAAATAACATTTATAAGTATTCCGTGGTTGTCTAAATTGTGGCTCGAAAAATAGCGGATATTATGAGAGATCTAGTTAAAATCTTTTTCTTTTTTTAAGTAGTGCTTTTTTTATTGATTATGGTGAAATAGAGCAGACAGAACACTTGATGGTGTCACTGCCGTCCATGGACCTTTGCAATACCAAATGTATAGCTATATATAGCTAGGCCGCTGCCTACCAATACAAATCCCAAACCCAGTGGGGTTTCCGGCTCTCCTGCTCACCGAACGAAACATTGCCATTACTCAGACGTCGATCTGTTACGAGAGTGTGGTACTACCCCGGACGGACCTGTCCGCGACTGTAGACAGAGAACTATCCACAGCGTACTTACTTCTAAATAATTCCATAAAAAAATACTATAACACATTTCTTGTATAAGACTCCATTTAATATTTAAGTTTATTTTATTTTTATTATATAATTTTATAGTAACAATAGAAAATCATTCAATCATCCATTAGACTATCGGCTGTCGTACATGGGTCTTCTAAAGGAAGAATAATTCTACGATCGCTATGATAAATTCGCTATCGCCATTGATATGTTTACCAAAAGTTTACTAAAAGAATGATCAGCAGCATTCTCCAGGGTAGTAGTGCCTTTTTCACTAGCTTCTATAACTTCCACATACAAGTATGGGCTGATGAAATATTGTCCAATCTTATTGAATAGATTTCTCATCGTTTTCAATCCTCATAGCTTATTATTAGTCTATTTTAACACATTATAATCTCCTTGTGGAGCGCACAAAGAATTTTTGTGCATAAGAATTGAACCCGTGACATTTGGCACAATTGGTTAGTATTTTAACATCAGTCAGTATATCGAAGCTGTACCAATATGAGCAAAACGTGTTATACTTTATTTCTTAATATTTATATAGTAAATTTATAATAAGTAATAATAGAACATGACAACTGAACAGTCGGCATCAATTAAAAAATTAGATTTGCTGTCGAATAAAGGATCCCGACTGTTCAGTTGTCATGTTCTATTATTAAAATATATTTCATTTTCTGCAATAGTATTTATTCAATAATATATTATGGAATTCTAGACCACCGGACATCTAAGTGCTTGTTTTTTTCTTTTTTTTTTAAATATTTATATAGTAAATTTATAATAAGTAAAAAGGTAATATTTATATTAACTCTATATTCAAAGCCCAACACGCGAGTATATACCGTCTTCCTTTACCACGAAAGTGGAATGAGCCTCTCTGCTCGTAATAGCCTTGTCGATTACATGTCGTATATTAGCCCCGTTCGCACGTGCGATTGTCGCAGGAAATAGATAAAGAAAGTAGGCTTGCGACTGGATATTACGTGAACTTTAAATAAAAATTTAAGGTTTTATTTTTTATTTATACCAACCTTATTCCTGATTTGCTAGGTGTAAATAGTGCAACATATCTACGATATGTACCTTGTAATTTTTAATATCAAATTTTCTACAGATTATAAGTTCATCTCAGTTCACAACACTTTTGGGAATGCTATTGATAATTGGCCAAAAATATTCTTCTGTATACGAAGAAATTGTAGAAAATCTGTGCAGTATTTTCTTTCTGCAGCCAAGTATCTAATCAAAGGTGAAAAATCAGTGACTTAGCTCAGGGTTTTGTATTAAAGATATATTCTATAATGATGTTATTTGCATACATACCTAAGTGGTCTTATATGAGATCACTGAGAAAGAAATGAGAAAATTTAAATTGCTTTTTACTCGACTCCCCGAAGTGTGTACGCATGTTTATTCCTTTGTTCCGGTTTAGCAACTAAACACGAAAGCTAATTTTGACTATTCCAATATCGTTTCGTTTTAATCTTGCAATTGTCTCTGAGCACATGGTAGTTATTAAGATTCAATAAAATAACAATATAACATGATATCAAAAATAAATAAAATAGAATATTATCGAACTTATATTAAGACGGATATTACTGACTAAATACTACGATGGGATTTTTTTAATTAAAATTATTTCTGTATTTTAATAGATATTTATTATTTAAATTGAAAATGACGAAAAATGTTAATAAATATTCAAAATAATCTCATGATTAAGAGAGTCGATTACTGAAGCGAATTCATATAGCGAAATGATCCTTGTGAAAAGTATTCTGTATTTGTAGTTCTTTAAACCATGTAACGAATTTTAAGAACTGATAAAAAATTAACGAAGTAACCAGTCTGCATATTAAAAAAAAAAACAAAATACTTTAAAAAAGAAATAAATAAAATGGAACCAGGTCCATTTACCTTTTCCTGAGCGACGTTCCGACGTAATTCAGGATATTATTTCAACATGAAAGACATTATTGGTAGTTACTTTGGTTCGTCTATCCATGGCTACAATTAAATTCTACGTACAATTTTTCTGATTTTTATTCTAATTTTAGTTATACGATATTCTGAAATTGATTGTAAGTAATGTGTTTTATTTACTCCATAATTGGGCTTAGACCATAAATATGTTATGCATCATTCTCCTACTCTTATCACAATTACTTGGGGCCGATACAATATGTACTCTTCTTTCATAGTACATACTGTAAAAGTTATTGGCAATAGTTCTATGACCGGCCGCCTGCCAGACGTCAAACCTCCTTGGGAATGTAATTGTTGACCAAATGGCATCAGATGGAGTTGGCCCAGGTCTCATAAGTCTCTTAGTCGTCTTTAACGACTACTACGAGCAAAGTAAGGGTTGGTAGTATTCGTAGCCAACACACACCATAAATACTATGATTGGTAAAACTTGATTTCGAATCCTTCGTTCGAACAAAAATGGATTCCGTTTTCTGCAGATTTCTTTTATTTTCTCATGGAAATCTCAGTACCAAGCTTGAAATTTAAAATCGTGCCTCTTTAATGTAATAAACTCATCACTAACACGTAATACTAAAGCTCTTGTGGCGAAACGTGAATGAGTTTGTACTTTACTTAAACCTCCGAAGTGTGAAAGTGGAACGTACATATATGAGAATAAAAAAATAAAAACAGAAATATCTTCGTAAATAAGCAATACTAAGCGACAAAGCGTTTCAAATTCTACCCACAATGACAATAGCACTTAGGTAAGAATATGGCACCATTATCGATGCAACAAAAGCTCTTTGAAGTAAAGCGCCAGAATTGTTCTTACTTTGCGTTCATATTCCAGTTTTACATAACTTTTTATTACGTATATTATGCTAATAGGTACTTTGATTGTAACAATTTAAAGTTGCTTGTGCTTTTAATAGTCCACAATAAGTTTTCTTGACATTTAAGGCAAGTGATGATAAATGAAGGTATTATATTATATAATCTAATGACGAAGTCTTTAAAAGTAGACAGACTAGCAAATGTTCTCTGACTTTGATGCCTCAAGGTGAACGGCGGGTACACAGTTTTAAAGTCATTCATGCAATACTGCTGTGGTTCGAACGTATGGTCGGTCGACGTGAGTTTTAATTAAACTAAACTTTTCTCTTATATACATATATATATATATATATATATATATATATATATATATATATATATATATATATATATATATATACACATATATGGTGTAAAGATGCGAAAGGGAATGCTCCGATGGTTGGGACACGTGGAAAGAATGCCGAACGAACGTCTGGTTAAGAAGATATACAATAGAAATAGATATCAGATGCAAAAAAAGCAATATCATCATCATCATACGCCTGTTCTTATCCCAATTACTTGGGGTCGACACAATATGTAACAACAATTTACATTTCATATTTCCTATTTTTTATTGGCTATGGTAGCAAACGAGTATGCAGCATACCTAATGGTACACTCATGGATATTTGCATTACCAATGGTACAGCTAAGCAACAGCTTAGCTAACGGTAGGTTTTAGGTTGGCAGGCAATGGCCGACCAACCTAAAACCTACCCAAAAAGAAGTTGGGCGCGGAGGCCTCTCTTACTCACCGAACAAAGCGCTAAAGCACATTTCCACTGCTCAGACGTTGATTTTCAGTGAGAGTGTGGCTACAGGCTATAGCCGCGGACCACGGGGTTACTACCCCGCATGGACTAGTTCGCGGCTGTAGCCAGAAAAATGTCAACAGCGTGACCTCAACATTATAGAATTTCCTTATTATATTTTTCTTATCTAAATTAATAGATATCTTTGCTTTCAAATTCTTTCTCTTTTGGTTCCAACTTATTTTATTTTATTTTTTCGATTTTATTTAGAATCAGTACAACATTTTCTTCTATATTCTTTATCACAGATAAGAGAAGTGCAAAATATACCTTACATAATAATACCTAATTTTACGATTACTAGTTACTAAACGTCAACCATTCTTATAAATACTTACGCTAATTATATGCCATTAGATGGATTTATTACATATCCGTGTATTGTCAGAATAAGAATATAATAGCCATCAACTCTACATTTCCCAAGGATGATCTATTACGGGTGAGGAAGATACTAGCAGATACAATAGCTGTAAAAGAAGAAGAAATCAAATTAAAAACCTTACAGTAACCAGTCCGAGCAGCATATAATGGATCAATTGCCTTCTTATTGTATAAGAGGCACAAGCCCAGCATTGGCTCTTATATGAGCTAAGATGATGACGAGGATAAGTACAATTTGATCTGAAGTTCTTAGTTAGCTATAATGACAACTATTAACATGACCTCTTAGTTTATAAAATAATTACCATTATCAGTGGCAGTGGCAATCTAAAACTTAGTTATTTTTTCACAATATTTGAATTCACCCAGTTGGAAGTAGCGAACGGCACCTCGTATTTTTTTATTATTTTACTTACTTTGAAAAGTTCGTACGAAAAATGAACCTAACTCAATTTGCTGTAGTTATGTGACATTTAGTTGAGGGTCCCTGGAAATATAAAAAAGACCGTGAAAATATATACACAAAATATATGGTGTATTTCACTTCTAGTTTATTATGATCCATTTCTAGGTGATGTTGGATGTATGTAGTGGTGGATGAAGAATTCAATATGTTACCCACTATTCACCTGTAGCTATCGCAAGAGATGACAAGCAAGAGCAAGGGAAGGAAAACTCTAGATTCAATCTTCTGCTATTCCATTCCAGATGTCTCAATAAATTAAGGGACTATAGAGGATTTACGTTTCCATTTGGTGATGGAGTAAGAATACAATTCACTCTTACTACTCCTTCTCTTACCCATGGTTGCCTATGCGGTAAAGGGAGAACATCGACGCAAGAGATGAAAAACTCAATATAAAAACTTATACCGACGCATGGGGGCTGCTCACCCACAGTCCGGGTAAAGTTGTCATAGCCATCTGAGGCTAACAACTAAGACACACAAAAAAAAAAAAAGCATAGGGGCTGAAATGATGAGTAGGTTCTTTCTCCAACTCTCACCGTCATCTCCTTAGTAAAGGCTATAATATCGAAGAGGGAATCTAATATCATACTGACGCTCAAGACCTATCTATCACGCATAATCTATCACGACCAGTCACAGTGCCTTTAAACAATATAAATGCCAATCCATATACTCTAACACTGCTGATCATAATCGTTCTTATATAAAAAGAAAATATTAGCTTTTCAATTGCACTTAAATTGGGATATCTTTAAAAGACTTTAAGATCAAGGATGTTCTTAATAATTGCGACACCAAATAATTTCAAAATTTACTTGTATCTATGCGTTTTCTTTATTGCCATGAAATTAAAACTGATTTTATTTCAACTAATAATTTGAACTATAAAAATCTACTACTAGATGTAGTAGTTTTTTTTTTCATACTAGTACTAGTAATTTATTTATATTAGGATTAGGATTAATTAATATTATAATAGTTCGAAGCAATTATAGCAAGCTTGAATTATTACCTCGTTTTATACACTTCGCACTTCTGCCACCTCCATACCTAAAATACTTTCCATACCTAAAATACGTTCAAAGGTTATAAAATTTTAATTCGAGTTTTCCTTTGCTGGAATAGATATTGTATATTACTTTCTTACTCATCTTTTACGATATCCACGAACAAGAAAGGCTGTGGTGAATTGTATTCTCAATCCGTCACTACACGGAGAGTTTGAATAGGAACTAAAAATAAGAATTCTCAATGTCCCAATGCGACAATTAGCCTTGAATTTTATCCTTGAACTTCGGGATTGCTCGACGTCTTGTAGACCTTAACATTTATATGTAAATTGGAACACGGCTTTTTGGCTCTTTTTAAATTTTATAAAAATATAAGTTTGTTTAAAAGGCCCGTGCTCAATAGTGAGATATAATCATTGTCATCGCCAACATCATCTCAGCTCATATGTGCTGGTACCCACTGCTGGGCTCAAGCCACTTCCATAGTGTTAGAGAAGTCGCCGATCTGGCCAGGGACGTTAAGGACTCGATACCAGTGGTCGGCCTAATGGCAATGGGTAGGGAAATAGCGTGAGTTATGGGGCTACATGCCACTCTTTCTTCAACCCAGACGGAACGGATGTAGTGTTAGGGAAATTAGCCTACTATGCCATGCTGGTGAAATGGGTTGGTATAGGGACTTATTATATATATGATTATGCGTGTGGTGATGGAGCAAGAATACAGTTCACCACTCAACTCACTCAACCTATACAACTCGCCTTAATAATATCAGATGATTTAAGAGTATTGACTCCTCATATCGACTGACATGTACACGATAAGGATAACCGTTATCGACATAATATGCACTCAGAGTCACGAATTCTACATATCTTTCAAGAATATTTGATTTTTAAAGAATTATCAAACGTTTTTTCTTCTCGTATGTTTTCATTTCCCGTATAGTGACATGTTTAGAATACGTGGTATAATATATCTCTAGTCCATATCTTGGTTGGATGGATATCGTAAAAGTCGGCTAAAAGACCACCAATTTTACAATTACATTTATTTGATTGATTTACAATAGCACTTTCCTGGAAATTTATAATCACCTGCTAAGCGTGACGATTATAGCACTATCCCCACCTATGGAAAAGCCTATTCCCAACATTTTATGTTAATAACATATGATTCCTCATGAGATTTTTATTTACCCTTAAGCGCATAGCTTCCAAAACTTTAAAATACTTGTAATGGATACTAAATATAAAATCTCTGAAGGGTAAAATATAGGTCTCTCCACTAAGTCGTTATTATTATTTCTTGTTCAAGCTTCATTAAGTTCCCTAAATAATTACCTAATTCACCTAGGTACCAATTTCCATTATTGCTTTTCAGTATCCTTAATTGCCACTTTCTAGGAAAAATTGCCTAATTTATAACCCAGTTGATTGGGTTAGCTGTATTTATTTAGATTAGGTTTAAGATTAAATATGAAAATACATGAAAGACATATCATTTTTTTAAATCGTTAACGTTTAATATTTCTTATTATTTTCTGCCATTAGGTGACGGTTTAAGATTATATTGTATCTATCACCACTTAATTGCTTATAGTACTCGTAATAATTAGTTGAAACATCGCCAAAATAGGCAGTACTACTCTGACTTATAATACCAAGAGCGATTGTCAATCTGCCTGCCAAGCGCTTCTGTTTTAGTATCATCCCCTTGAGTAACTCTTTATCCAAAAGTAAATTTTAATAGGCTGTTGGGTGAATAGATTATTTTCTGTCTATTGTAAACAATATTTAACTGTATGGTATTTAACTGTAATGTGAGTTGACATGTTAGACTATTGAGCCAACCAAATTAGATTTTATCACTAGTAAACCCTTCATCATCATCTTTTTCGGTTCTTATATGTTCTACTGCTGGGGCTCTAACCTCCTTCGCAACAGGAGTTAAATTGACCTATTATACCACGCTGAATAAACACGTTGGTATGAATCTTGTTTCGAATTTTTCTACTCGATATTATAATACATATAACAATCCCTTAGTCATCTTATACGACACCCACGGGTAAGATAGGGAGAATTGTGTTCTTACTCCTTCACTACACAGAAAGTATTTTTAGACGTTACATAAAATCTAAAACTTTATCCGATAGAACGCAATAAATTTATCCTCTATGACATGTGCCTAAAACAGATAAATATAAAAAATATATGTGTATTACACCTCTACCCGTGTCTATAAATACAAACCCTGACTACTAGCAAGTACCTACTGAAAGTAATTTGTTAGTTGGTTGCTATTCGTGACTATTACCTCAAAGCATAAAAACATAATGAATTGAAAGTTATTAAAATAACCCTTATTGTAAACAGAAATCCAAATAATAGTTTTTACTTCCAACCGTCTATTCAAACAGTACATAATGAGTATTGAAAGTACCGCAATAACTATCATTAAACATTTTTAATAATGTTATAGTTATACAGACAGTCATAACGGCTTTTATGCATGTTTGTCCACCATGAAAACGTTGTTAATTTACATATGGCCCTATTTAAATACATTGTAGGAAATGGGTTGGTAATATCATATTTTCTTTTACTAAAATAATATTATTGTCGGTAATTATTTACGGTTTGTCATGAAATATTTTTTAAATTAATGCCGTAATTCTAAACGTTCTGTTTTTTTATTGCTTATGGTGGCAAACGAGCAGACAGTACACCTGATGGTAAGTGTCACTGGTGCTCATGGATCTTTGCAATAGGAAGGGTATAGCTAGGCCGCTGCCTACCAATACAAACCCCAAACCAACCCCAGTTGGGCTTCCAGCTCTCTCGCTCACCGAACGAAGCGCAATAACACATTGCTATTATTCAGCCGTCGATCTTCTGCGAGAGTGTGGTACTACCCCGGACGGACCGGCCCGCGGCTGTGGACAGGGATCTGTGAACAGCGTGGTCCTATCACTATACGTCCTGTTGTATGCTGACTTTATATATTTTAAAAAAAATCTAGTGTTTTTATATCACCATTACAGCTGTTATATAAATCGCCTTATGTGACGATTGATTAAAATATAATGCATCTCATTGTTTTTGGTAGAAGTCTGTCACAAATATCATCAAAAGGCCTGCCAAGCAATGCGTTCAATTAAATATTTACCTGTTATAAGAGACGGTATTTTTCGATAATATGCCTACCTACACGATTAATGAATTATATAATAATTTACTTTTCTTTTCAAATATATACTTATACTAGCTGTCCCGACAGACATCGTCCTGCCCGCAAAAACTTTAAGCAATATGCCGACAACAGCGCCACCTACCGGGTCCAAAGGTGTTTTGAAATCGTCCAGGGACCCATTGGAATACACATAGACAATTTCATCCCAATCAGTCCAGGCGTTTGACATACCGACAACGGCCCCAACTACCGGGTCCAATTGCGAATCTAAATCATTCTCGAATCCCCTCGAACACACACAAAAAATAACAAGAAAATCCGTCCAGACGTTTAGGAGTTCACTGTCAACACACGTACAAAAGAATTATATATATAAAGATGGTAGGAACTTATATGCGATAATATGAAGAAGAATAAATCGCTATAATAAGAGAATTTCTCTCTACTCGTGGAAAGAGATAATTCTGAACAGAGGGATGAATACGGTTTATGGAAGACATAATTATGAAGAATGTAGGTACCGGGTGAGACTGAAACTAACTTAACTAGACCAGATTGGTCACGTACTGAAGGAACGTGGAGTCAAAAGTCTCCGAAACCGGCGAGCGTGTATGAAGAGAATTATGAATGTTGAGGAAGCGAGTGAAGTATGCAAGGATAGAATTCTCTGGCACTCTGTTCTCTCTGCCTACCCTGCAAGGGATATGGCGTGATGATATGTATGTATGTATCATCATCATCATCATCACAGCCCATAAATGTCCCACTGTTGGGCTCGGGCCTCCTCCGTAATGGAAGGGAAATTAACCTACTATACCGCGCTGGGCAGACGTGTTGGTATAGGGTTTTGTTTCGAGATTTCCTTCTCTTGCATAGATGTTATATGCGTTTTATATCCCTTAATCATCTCGTACGATCACCCACGGGTAAGATATGGGGTGATGAATAGTATTCTTACTCCGTCACCACACATATATGTATGTAATTATTAAATTCATTTACCGTTTATATGTATAAAATTATATTTAACATGATAGTTCATGGACACGTTCTAACTACTTAAGTACTTATAGGCTTGTAAACTACTTTAGGAATCACTTCATATGGTGAGGTACAACTTATTACAAAGTGCTTTGATGTCCTGCTCTACCGAAATCATACAAAGGTTTATTATTACCTATATTTCTATTGTTATTAAGATAAACTAATATATTATCGTATTTTTTTAACTACAACTATTATGTTATATACAACTATTATATTTTTATAACATTACAAAAATTATTATTCTATCCATTTCTATATGCATTATTTTAACTAAAAATGTACAAATAAATGAAGGAAAAACTCATGCGGTGATAGAAAATAAACTTTGAATTAAAACAATTAATATTTCACATATACTATTTATATGTTATAGAGGGTTTTCGCAAGATTTGCCTGTTCAAATAAATAAGAATATAATTTTCAACTTGATCTTGATATTGCTAATACTAAAATAAATGAATCTTCATCATCATCATCTTCACAGTCTATATATATATCCCACTTGAGCTCGTGCCTCCTCCGTAATGGGACGGAAAGTAACCTACTATATCACGCTGGTGAGGGGTGTTAGTATAGGGTTTTGTTTCGAGTTTTCCTTCTCTTACGTATCTTACTGATTCTAAAAAAAAAACATAAGTACCTAATTCTTAAAAAAGAAAAATGTGTTTTTTTTTTTTTTTTTTTTTTTTTTTTTTTTTTTTTTATTGCTTATGGCGGCAAACGAGCAGACAGCACACCTGATGGTAAGTGTCACTGCCGCCCATGGACCTTTGCCAATGGTATAGCTAGGCCGCTGCCTACCAATACAACCCTGAACCCACCCCAGTTAGGCTTCCGGCTCTCTCGCTCACCGAACGAAGCGCAATAGCACATTGCTATTACTCAGACGTCGATCTTCTGCGAGAGTGTGGTACTACCCCGGGTGGACCGGCCCGCGGCTGTAGACAGAGAACTGTCCACAGCGTGGTCCTACCACAATACTCAGTGTGTATGTACATAACGTATGTGAATGTAATTGGGTCCACTATTTTAATTATTTGTTAAAATTACTTCCTTATTCTGAATTATTATAAAAATGCCGCTTAAAGTTAAGACACAGAAAGGGTGAATTGTATTTTTATTCCACCACCACACCGATAAAAAGAAAATACTACCGTATATTGAAGTATATGACACAGTGACTTTATCTGTCTCTACGGATCTTTATACACATATCAGAATAGCGTGTCCCCTGAAGGTATGTGTATTGACTGCTAACAATAAATTATCTTTGTAAAGTGAAAATAGGTCACACACTCCTTTGTGTCGTGCGAATTTTTTATTAAAAACTGCATGCTATACCAACGTTCACAACATAATACTATTTTGACACGCAGTAAAATGTATTTACCTAGTAATATTTTTATTACTTACTAGTGCTGTACCCACTGTATTAGATAAAAAAATACATATTAGTTACTTCATATCTTACTGAATAGATTACTTAGACATTGAAGCGAAACTTTTATAAGGTTGTTCGAGGATTGGACACACCGTGATAAGCATGAGTAATTAAACTACAAGAAAGCGTTACACTAATCATAAAAATATGCAAGATTTGCTCGTTTAAAGGTATTTGATATCTATATATCATACCTATTTTGAGCTCCGTGTTCGAATCTTGTATTGGATAAAAATATGTTTTGCGTTATGAAAATAAAGTTGAGTAGTACGTAATCTGAAACATTCTCCTTTAGATGCTCATCCTCATAGTAAGCATTATCATCAACTTGCCCTTATTCCAATTTATTTGGGGTCGACGTAATATGTCTTCTCCTTCTATACAACTCTATCAGACGTCATCTCTGTGGTCACTTCTTGTCTATTCATGTCATGTTTCACGCAGTCCATCCATCTTTTCCTCGGTCTTCCCTTACCCTTTAAGCCTTCAACATTCATACTTAAAACTTGCCTCACAATATTACTTTCATCTCGTCTCATCACATGTCCATACCATGTCAATCTTTCACTCCCTAACTTTTCCGTCACTGGCGCAACTTTCAAACTTCCTCTTATATATTCATTTCTTATTTTATCTATTCTTGTCACACCACACATCCATCTCAACATTCGCATCTCCGCTACATGCAGTCATCTCTCATCCGTCGCTTTTGTCGCCCAACATGCTGATCCATACAGTACAGCAGTTCTTATTAGGGTCTTATCATCCTCATAGTAAGCATGGAGCTAAATTAGAAATTAGATGAAATTGGCTATTTATTGTATAAAGCTGTAAAATAAGTTGATATCATTTAAAATAGTCTACAAGCCTTAGAATTTTACCCAAATCATGAGGTGGCTGGTTCAGGTGGCCTATTTAATTAGCACAGAGTAATATAACAAGTTATGAGATTCACCGCTTGCCGTCACCCAGATGGCTTAGGAAGGATTTAGCTTATATAGCTAATAAAATAATTCTTAGTATTCGAGCCATTTCTAAATAGAAATGGTTACATGATTATTTTGTCCTCGGAAATATTAATATATTCCCGAGGGCTGCAAACTAAGAAAATATTAAAATTTAATTAACATTTAAAACTATTAAATATTTAAATTATTAAACATTTTTATTATTTATATTTAAGTGTTATGGAGCGGGCTATACTCGGGATTTCTTTGCAAAATAGAATCCGTAATACGGAAATCTGCAGAAGAACGGACTTAACCGACATAACAGGACGAAAGAGCACTACACGCTGAAGTGGCAACGAGCAGGCTACATGGCTCGATGAATCGAACTTCGCAGTGTTGGTCGCTACTAGGTAGACTGATGACTTGGTAAAGGTTACTGGGAGTCGTTGGATGCATGTGGCACAGGACGATACTTTGTGGCGAAATATGAGGAAGGCTTACGTCCAGCAGTAGTTGACAAAAGGCTGAATGACGTATGATGAAATATTAAAACTTGTATTTTTTATAAGAAAATATAATTACTTATATAAAACTTAACTTAAGTGCAGACTTAATTTTATCATAATTAATGATAGTTTAAAACAGCTACGTCATTCCTAACTTCAACTTGAACTGCAAAATTAACGCTATAATTTTGCACTTCATTTCTAAGTGAAATATTATACCTTCAAAATATTACCACTTCTGATGCGACCTCGGCATTCATGGAATAGTTTATTACCTGGTACTTAAATAATGCAGTATCCATTAGTTCATTACGGGGTTTATCCTTAATTAATAAAGGTAGGTTAATGGTGAGAAGACTTTAGTTTTTATTGATTGCAAAATATTTTGAAATTAATAACATATTTTTCAATAATTTGATGCATATATTAATAAAAAAGTGTAGTCATCATCATTCTCCTACTCTTATCCCAATTAGTTAGCGTCGATACAATAGGTACTCTTCTTTCATAGTAGGTACATATTGTAAAAGTTATTGGCAATAGTTTTATGACCAGCCGCCTTCCAGACGTCAACCCTCCTAGGGAATGTAATTGTTGACCAAACGTTATCAGATAGAGTTGGCCCAGGTCGTTATAAGGTTCCTAGTCGTCTTTTACGACATTCACGAACAAAGTAAGGGTTGGTAGTATTCGTCGCCGCTACCACACAGCTAATAAAAAAGTGTAGTATAATTAGTTATATCAGAATATTTTATTCTGAAGCAAACTAAAGTTTAATGATTTTATGTCAAAATTAATCGGCGTAAAAATTTGGCACAAGCCTGGTTGTGCCATTGTTGATAAGATCCGTATGCAGTAGTTTTTTTTTTAGAATTACATACCATCATATACTGCTTGTAAATTTGCCAATATAGGCATTAAAAATCGTGTTTTTGCTATACTTTAATATATGGTTATCAGAAAATAATGGCAAAATAGATGATGCCATTCCAGATGTATTTCTGATATTGTCAGTCATCAGTATTTAATAGCGGTCAAAAACACATTTTTAATAAGTAAAAAAAGAATAAAGTAGCACTAGTTTTCCATCAAATTAATTTCAATGAATTAGTTAACAAAGTTAACTTTTTATGGCTATTTTATGTTCTTTATTAAATATTCCATTAGTTCGCTTTTCAATGGTTAGAAAAAAGGCTAAATGTTTGCATCAACAGTCAACTTTGTGTTGAGTACTCGTAGTCAAGAAACTTACCCCGCTTGTAAGATATCGTTCAGATTGCAATAAAATAAAGTGCATCTTTGTATTTGAATTGAATTAGTTTTTATTGTTGTCGTGAACTTAGTCCTGAAAATACCAGCAACAATATAAAAACAAGAAAAACTGCTTACAATAAGCAAAATACCATTTTTTTTTCTCTTATATTTATTTCTTATATGTAATATTTTATAGTGGTAAGTCCACACTGTTGGCAGTTTTCAGTCTACAGATGCTTGCCAGTCCGTCCATCGTACCTACCATATTCTCGCAGAAAATCAACGTCTAAGCACTGGCTATGTATTGTTGCGCTTTGTTCGGTGAGCGAGAAAGCCTGGGCCCAACTTTCTGGGTGGGTTTAGGGTTTTCTTTAGTAGGCAGCGATTAGCTGTATCCCTGAATTGCAAGGGTCCATAGACAGCAGTAACAATTACCATTAAATGTGATGCTTGCGACATAAAGCTTATGCCACATAAGCTATAAAAAAACACATTTCTCCATTTATTAAATTTATTTAACGCAAAGATCAATAGTGTTAGGATCACGCTGTTGACAGTTCTCTGTCTACAGCCGCGGGTCTATCCTTCCGGGATATTACCACACTCTTGCAGAAGATCGACGTCTGAGTAATGGCAATGTGCTACTGCGCTTCGTTCGGTGAGCGAGAGAGCCGGAAGCTCAACTGGGATGGGTTTGGGGTTTTTAATGATAGGCAGCAATCTAGCTTTGCCCTTAGTATTGCAAAGGTCTATGGGCGGCAGTGACACTTACTATCAAGTGTACTGTCTGCTCGTTTGCCACCATAAGCAATAAAAAAAAAAAAGATTACTAATTATACTTATCTATTTTATACTTGAGCAATTAATTTAATAAATAGGCGATAATGGCACTGGAGAATTGAGCATGAAAGAGCTACCATTTTTTTTCTTCTGACGAACTATAGTCTGAAGAATATCAATTATTATTAAAAAGAACTTTAATAATTAGGGACATAAAACGCATATAAAATCAATGCGAGAGAAGGAAAACTCAAAATAAAACCTTATACCAACACGTTTGACCAGCGTGATATAGTAGGTCAATTGCCCACCCATTATGAAGGAGGCTCGAGCCCAACAGTGGGACGTGTATCAGCTGAGATGGGATGATACAACTGACTACGTTTTATGTTTACTGCCGTATAAATGACTACATGCGGTCACAGTATTTTTATCAATGAGTAGCAGTGCTTCCCTGCAAAAGTTACGATGCTATCTTTGACTTTCAACTCGCCTACTAAGCACGACTCTGACATCTGATTATTTTGTGATTTAAATTATTTATTATGTGATATTATTATTATTATTTTTATTATAAAGACACCACCCAGCACCAAGAAAATAATCCTTGTATTGCGACGGACTTTACAAACATGCAATTTACGCAAACAAATTACACCCAGACTCAGAACAACACTTTGTGGATAGCACAAAGTATTTTCCTGCGCGGAAATCGAACCTCCGGCACTGGCACTGAAGGTAGGTATCTTAACCCCTACGCCATCTGTGCAATCAAAGTCATTAAGATTTTGATCTATGTATGGTACTTTGTGCCATTAATAATACAACGTTATTTAGCAGATTGTGTGGAAGTGGCTACGAATACTAACAACCCTTATTTTGCTCGTGGATGTTGTAAAAGACGACTAAGAGACTGACGAAAGACTGAGAGAATAACAACCTGGACTAACTCCATCTGATACCGTTTAATCAACAATTACATTCCCAAAGAGGGTTGATGTCTGACAGGCGGCCAGTCATAAAACTATTGCCAATAACTTTAACAATATATACTATGAAAAAAGAGTACATACTGTATCGACCACAAGTAATTGGGATAAGAGTAGGAGAATGATAAATGATGATGTCACTAGATTGATGATTATTTAAAATATTGCATATAATAATAGTGTGAAACTATACAACATATATTTCAAAAGACGTTTGAATAATGATGCAATTAAGTCTATCTCAAACGGCCACTTCACACAATTACAACGCAAAGGTTTTGTCTGAGTGAGTCTATTGGGGATCACAAAGTTCTCATTTAACCTTATCGAAAGTTTCCTTATGTGATTTCAGCTATTTAGTCGCTATCGCCATGGTATATTAAAAAAGTTTTGTAAGGCCGATGATATTGAAGTTTATATTCAAAGCCGCTCGTTCTGTAGTTCACAATAGTCTCTAGAGTTGAATAGATCTATAGAATTATTTAAGTGAATAATATCTATTTTATTTTCTTTTTCATTAATACAGCGGTATTACTATTAATTTTGATAGGGCCACACTCTTGAAGAAAATTGACATTTGAGCTGTAGCAATGCGCTGTTGCGCTTCGTTCAGTCAGCAAGAGAACCGAAAGCCTAAATTTCTAGGTGGGGTTTTTTTTTTTAAGGCCAGGGGCAATTTGTTTGCATTAATTGCATCTTTGTAAAGTCCCCCACAATACAAGTGTTATTTCCTTGGTGCAAGGTGGTGTCTTTATAAAAAAAAAAAAAAAAAAATTTCACAATAATTTAAATAACAGAAGAATCAGATGTCAGAGTCGTGCTTAGTAGGCGAGTTGAAAGTCAAAGATAGCATCATAACTTTTGCAGGGAAGCACTGCTACTCATTGTTCTAATATTCAATGAATGTTTTATATTACTCTAAATGGAAACTAAGAGATGGTAAAACATTTTATTTATAACTATCATCACACGAGGAATCTTCGAATTGCACCTAAAACGTCGTGGTCTTGACGTCAGGGGTCGGCCCGACAAAGACTCCTTGTATTGCGAGAGAATTTACAAACATAATTAACGCAGACAAATTACACCCAGACTCAGAACAACATTTTGTGTGTAGCACAAATTATTGTTCTGTGTAGAAATCGTACCCACGCTACTGGCACGGTAGATCGGTATTTTAACCACTACGTCATCTGTGTAATCATAGCTATACTACTAGTATTGCACAGGTCTGTGAACGGCAGTATCACTTACCATCAGGTGTGCTCGTTGGTCGTTTTCCACCATAAGAAATAAAAACAATTCAACATCTAATCCTTAAGATATGGACTAAAAGGGTTATAAAATTTATTTGCTAAGATTGCCTTACAGTTATGAACGTAATTTAGAAGTATGCTTTATCCAGTGTTAGAGTCACGCTGCTAATAGTTTTCTACATGTAGCTATAAATAAATAAATATTAATAATAATTTTATGCCTTTTCAGAACTTAAACTAAAAACAAACAATTATAATAAAACAAAATTAAAACTAGTTGGCAAAAGGAATTGGCTCAGCTTCTACTGTCACAAGTACAGCGCTGATTTTCAGCCATCCCCGTGAGTCTATTGTATTGTGTGTGTGGGTGAGTGTGTATGAGCATTCGCACGTGTGTGTGGGTGCGTGTGCGCGCGTGTGTATGTTTGTGCGTGTGTACGCGTGTGTGAGTCTATAAATGAGCCAATTCGACCGATACTAGTCCAATTTCTTAAAAAATCTATAAAGTATTAGCAAATCGCTACTGTACTTCGTTCAGCAAACTAATAGCCCGCTAAATAACACTAAAAGTTATAAATTGAAAAGTGGGCAGGGATACTGTGCCTTACGTAGATATTAAAATATTTAAAGAGGTTTGCCTACCTTTATTAAATATTTAAAACCAAGTTTTACCCTGGACTAAATATATGAAGTAACTAGCATATTTTCTATAGATCATTATTTTATGATATATATTTTTCCGTGTGGTGACGGAGTAAGAATACTAATCACCACCCCATATCTCACCCGTAGGTGATCGTACGAGATGACTAAGGGATATAAAACGCATATAACATCTATGTGAGAGAAGGAAAACTCGAAACAAAACCCTATAGCAACACGTCTGACCAGCGCGGTATAGTAGGTTAATTTCCCTCCTATTAAGGAGGACGCCCGAGCCCAACAGTGGGACTTTTATGGGCTGTGATGATGATGATGATTACTTTATTATTTTAATCCTAATTTGCCTAATTCTGACTGTATATATTGCCTAGTGGTTAAGATCGTCCGATCTTCCGTGCCAGTGCCGTGGCTTTGATCCCTATGCAGGATAATACTTTATACGAACTACTATACTTTGTACGAACCACAAAGTGTTTTTCTGGGTCGGGTTGTTAAAGTGCCCCGCAATACAAAGATTATTTCTGTAGCGTAGGATGGTATGGGGGATGGTATCTGAAAGGGTAACCCATTGGGCTGGCCACGGATGTCAAGGAAGCGGTCCCAGTGGTGATGGGGAGGGATTATGGTGAGTTAGGGGGCCATGCGCTGCCCTTGCGTCACCCCGGACGGAACAGACGGTGTGAAACCGGACCATAACTTACAAAAAAAAAGCATAGGATAGTGACTTTTTACCTTAAAAAATGGTATAAATATGAAGTGAGTTTCGTTTTTTACTACGATTTTAAATTTCAGACTTAGAATTGGGTCTTTTTATTAAGTTATCCTATACTACCAATTTTACTTCATAAATGAAATGAAAAAACACTGAAATATAATAATTAATAATAAATTAAAATAACTAATTAAAACCGGTTACTTGTTGAACGGCAAGTCCCCCAATTTCCCTGAATGACGTCATCGTATCTGTACAATGCAATACGTCCCACTTAGAAATTCTATAGCAAAGCCAACAATAGCCATATTTGAATGCGTTGGCAGCCATACTAGTTATATTGACTTATTTGAGGGACTTTTGACGGGAATTTGAAAACGTCATGTGGTGCTCTTGTATTATATTCGATATCTTAGTGTTTTAACGTGTTATATTAGATAATTTTGATGGCATTTTATGTAATGTGATGTGCGAAATACTGGGATGTAGTGAATATCATACAAAAGTGCTTTACAACGTTTTCATTTTCCATCAAAATGCCCACAAGATACCATTAACAGTGTAGCCATTGCACTGTTAATGGCAACAATTTGACTTAGACAACGACTGACTTGAAAGACTAAAAACGTGAAAATATTTATAACTTGACACTGGCACCAATAGCTCGTATATGTAGCTGATTGCCAATACATAAGAAGAAGAAGAAGAAGACTTATTTGAGTTCAGAGTTATAGAGCATCTGATGTAGTGTTTTTTTTTTTTTGGTTCTGTTCGTCCATTCGGACAGGCAAAGGGATCAAAGCCCATACAGCCAAGTCTTATTTAATTATTTTTAAATTATTTTGTTTATCATTTCTTCATATTATGTAGCCTTAATAGTCATTGACTGTCAGTAAGTCAAGTCGTTACCATTAATCGGGCGCTGATAACCTAATCAATGATTTTCTTTGGGAATTTTGGGCAAATATGAAAATACATGTAAACCACTATTATACCATATTCACTACACTTCAGCACTTTAACTGTACCATATTGCATAAAATACCAGCAAAATTATTCAATATAACACCACAAAACACTAAAGAAATGAATATAATACAAGAGCGTGACATGACATTGCCACATTCGCGCCAAAAACCCTGATGTAATGTTTGAGATAAAGCAATGAAATTTAAAACTTAGAATAGAATAGAATGAGATAAAGGTACAGGCGAAAAATATGACTGTTACACTTAAGATCACGCTCGTCTAAGTGGATAAGACGATTGAAATGGATTTCCAATAGATGCGGGTTCACATCCCACGCGTGACAATCATTTTTTCGCTTGTAAAATTAAGTTTTTATAAATTCCATACATGTTTATTAAGTATTAGCTTCAGTGCTGTTGGATCGGAATACATAATAATATCTTATTTTTAAAATATATGTAAAAATTGTAACTAGATCAGATCTCACAAACAGCCTTCTATCACAAACAACTCTCCCCGAAATCGTTTTAGCCTACGTGTTTCAAGATAAAGTAATTTAGATACAAGAATTATTAAATATTACTATAGTGTAATAATAAATGATATTTAGATTTTTAGTGGTAGGGCCACACTATTGACTGTATTCTGTCTACAGTCGCGGGCCGGACCGTCCGGGGTAGTACCACATTCTCGTGGAAAACGTTTGAGCAATGGCAATGTGCTTTAGCGCAGCGAGAGAGCCGGAAGCCCAATATTCTGGGTGGTTTATGGGGTTTTATTGGAAGCATTAAGCAGCGATCTAGCTGTACCACTGGTATTGCAAAGGTCCGTAGGCGGCAATAACATTAATTATTAGGTGTGCTACTTGCTCGTTTACCACCATAAGCAATAAAAATATAAAAAGTTTCTTAGGTACCTTTAAACTAAGGAAATAGGAGATATTGTTAATGTATAACGACGAATCCAAAACTAATTTTCATAATAGCGGTTTTAATATGAAATTGTCGTTTTAACTTACTAGCCACTTTGAATTAAAATTAAACCTTCATGGTGTCAAATATCAAAGTGAAACTGTTTTTAAACGAAAATTATAACATTCTAAATTTAAAAAATATATGACATTTGATCGTTCGACGTTCAATTGTTTTTACATTCAGCTTTTGAAGTGAACATGTATACGGCGAAAATCAGAGTAATTTTCGAATACGAGTTCTGATGCGGGACTAACGCGGCAGAAACGACTCGTAATGTCAATGCTGTGTTTGGAGAGGATACGGCTAACGAACGCACCGTGCGTTTTTGGTTTAACTACTTTCGACATCAGACAAACCATTTTGGCTTCAAATCGGATTTCTATCTGGTAAGTTTAATAACTATATATATTTTATATAGTTACATATAAAGAAAGACAACGAGAATAATGTGTTATAACCACAAACAAAATTGCAAGATAAGGAAAACTCTAAAGAAAACACTATGGCAACCTATCATGCCGGCACAATATAGTAAGCTAATTTACCCTACATAGTTTCTGTCCGTTTATGTTCTTTACACACGAACACCACTTATCTGATTTACATGTTTTGTTAAATTCATAGCTAGCGAGTAATTTTCGTTACATAAAGTTAAATCAGTAGCGATAATAATCGAGAATAAAGTGGAGAAAATACGTCGTTAAGGTACTTAAATTATATTTAAATAATAAAGCAATTTATTAAAAAAAAATAGAGAACAATATGCACAAAGAAATACATTTTTGTGCGCGAGTGAATTTCCAAATATGCAATATAAGTGGTGATAAAAAATAGCGACTTGCACAAAAAAAATAATACAAATTATAAGCATATCACATTCACTTAAACATAAATCAATTAAGTTATTTACTAATCCGTTGACTCTGACTGTACTAATATAGACCTTGTATCACAGGAGCCAGATTCAATATAATGATTATTGTAAGGCACAAAAAGCTTTCAATTGGTAATTGAACCCGCAACACTTTGTGCGAAAGATCAGTATTTGAGCTACTAAACAATATATTCAATTCTTTCAGAGATTGAAGAGAGTAGAGCTATGAGCATATCTAGCTATAACAATTGATATAATATTATACTAGAACGCATATTTAGCCGCATAATAAAGAATATACCATCAACTTCTGATGTTAATAAGAAAAAAACTGCTAACAACATCATGAAGACTCATTATTTACGTTATACGTATACAAATATGTAATAATAATATGACTGTACTATATTCGTTTGGTATTATTTTACTGAACTGTGTTTTTTGTTTCCTAAATATATTTAGATGTTAAAGAGTAATTGAAATGATGAAAATAATGTATAAAAAAGTAAAATAGGGAAAATATTAAAAAGGTAACATGAAGGTAAATATAATTAGACATTGAAACCATTTCAAAATAAAATGAAAAAGTATGAAATATGTATAATAAAAAAGGGAAAATAATAAAAAAGGGAAACGAAGCATCTAAGCAGGCCTGTTTAGATAAAGCGACTGCTTGATTGCCTAAATAAGCTACTTCATTTTTTATGGCTGTGGCAAAATTTACCGTGATATTCTAATTATATTTTTCTTTGGCTTAAAATACTGACAAAATGAGATTTTTTATAAAAAATCTTAGCCGGATTTATCATCCCTGAAATCTTGCATATAGTTTTTTTTATAAATCGCTGGGGCCGTTTCTGAATATATAAAAATACACAATAATTACTCGTTTAAAGATAAAAAATATCTGGATGACCGAGCCTTGCTCGGTATTTTCTTGTTAGTGTGTTTTAGAAAATATATTTAAATATAATAAAAATAATGGTAAAACAATATATATATATATATATATATATATATATATATATATATATATATATATATATATATATGCAAGAATTGCTCGTTTAAATATATAAATAAGAGAGATAGAAAGACAGATAGATAAATGGATATAATAATGTTGAAAAAAAAAAACAATCTGTCTACATAACAATATTCAGCAGTAAATATAATGCGTGATATTTTCAGTCACTATATCATTAAATGTTATTATTATAAAAAAATATTAATTATTTAAAATATTAGAAATTCTACATATTTTTTTGCATTATAGTGACGTAATATAAACTCATTTGCAAAAAAAACGGGCGGTTTTGATTTTCATTCATATTTAAAAAGATACAATACCAAAAAGGTTTCAATCGTTTGTACACGTTACTGGCCGGTTTTAAAAATGCTGTGGTATTTAAAAAAGTACGTTCTAAATTCAATTTTTCATTTGATGTTCATTTTTACAGAAAACCCCTTTTTATCCTACATTTTTGGCGCGAAGTTCCAGAAGTTAACATCGACTTTCATAACTTTTATTCAATTTTTATCGATTAATTTCATATCCTTGACTGTCAAAGCTTTATTTAATGCTGTTTGGCTGTATCAAAAATGGTAGATAAAGTGGTAAAAGCTACCAAAATTATCGCGCTGCTTGAAGAGGGTTGCAGCCAATGTTTCGTGGCTAGGAGGCTAAATGTTAGTCGCTCGACAGTCCAAAGGACCTGGCAGCGATATCAGGAGACTGGTTTCGTCGAGAGAAGGCCTGGTTCTGGAAGAAAACCATGTACCCAACCACGGGATGATCGTTTTCTTGTGAGTCGCGCATTGAGAAATCGCAAATCTTCGTATGTGGATCTTAAGAACAACCTCCAAGAAGTAAGAAATGTGCATATTAGTCTATGGACGGTCAGGAGGAGGCTTCTCGCTGCCAATATACGCAGTCACCGCCCGGCCCGCGGCCCCAAATTACTCCGTGAGCACAGAGTTCACAGGCTTAGGTTCGCTAGAAATTGTGAATCATGGACTCAAGACGATTGGAATAGGGTTTTGTTCTCTGATGAAGCCAGGATATCTCTGTTCGGTGAAGATCGACGTCGGCGAGTGCTAAGAAGACAAGGAGAACGCTTTGCAGAGGCATGTTTCGAAGAAATCACACCTTATGGTGGGGGCTCTGTTATGTTTTGGGCAGGAATAAATTCAATGGATCGTACAGAGTTAGTCTTCATTGAAAACGGCTCACTGACTGGGCATCGATACATAACGGAAGTTCTAATTTCTCATGCACAACCCGCATTGGCCGCTCTAGGTGAAGACTCGATTTTTATGGACGACAATGCTCGCGCCCACCGATCCCGCGATGTTAATGCGTATGTGCAAGAGGTCGGCATTCGTCGTTTGGATTGGCCAGCTCGAAGTCCCGACCTCAATCCCATAGAGCATGTCTAGGACGTTCTGAAACGGCGTGTGAGATCAGTACACCCGGCTCCGCAGACCATCAGAGAGCTGAAGAATGTGATTACTGCGGAGTGAGAACGTATTCCGCAAGCAAGTATCCGGGATATACTCGCTAGCATGCCCAGACGAATTCAAGCTGTGATTTTAGCTAGAGGGGGTCACACTCGATACTAAACATTTATCTGCTTTTACTTTATTAAAGAAAAACAAACAAAAAAACTTTTTTATTTTTACTTCATGAGCATATGCACTACTAGCGAATATACACTACTAGCGAGGTTTAGCATTATTTTCCATAAATTGTATCTAAATTTTATGAAATACTGATGAAAACGATTATTTTCTTATTAATTTACCAAATTGTGTGGATAAAACTACCTATAATTATCAAACAAAGAAATATTAACATTTGAAATGGTTCATTGCTTAGGTGCCCGTTTTTTTTGCAAATGAGTGTACTATTCGTGTGGTGACGGAGTAAGAATACAATTCACCACCCCCTGTCTTACCCGTGGGTGATCATAAGAAGAAATACAAAACGCATATAATACCTATGCAAGAGAAGAAAACCTCGAAACAAAATCCTATACCAATCCATCTCAGGAACAAACATAATTTTACGGATAGAAATTACACCCAGACTCAAAACAACAATTTATGTATCACGAAAACGGTAGATCGGTGTCTTGGGGTACGACGCCAGAAACCTCCGCGTGGTGTACCCTGGGTGCGGGCGACAGTCCCCCAGATCCCTCTGTCGAATTGTCGCCCGTAGCGAATCTCTGGCGCGAGGGGGGGTTCCCCAGCGATGGGTTGAGCCCCAATTCGCTCCTGACCCTCTATTTGTAGAGGGTACAGGAGGCGAAATTTCGGACGGGCCCGGTCACTCATTCATTTGAGGGCTGGGCAGGCTTATGCCACCGCCGACATATCGTAAACCTGATATCTTGCTTCAAGACAAGTTGTCGTGAGGCGTAGTATCAGGAGCGAGGGTCTTGGCTTAACCGCCCGGACCGCGAGGAAGACAACCTCTATAAAGAGTTCGAATTAACATTCGAATTCGGAAATCACCCAGAATCTTAAGTTCTGGCGTGCGGCGAGAAGATGCATGGCAGATGGGTTGTTCTGTCGCTAGCACGCTCCAGCCAGGGTACCGGCCGACCCCCTGGTTGGTAAATGTAGGCTTGCCCGGGTACAGGGATCTCTGCCCGGGTCGACGGTTTTTCTCCCATGCTCGTGGGAATTGATATGGATTTGCCTATTTTACTCTCAAAAGACGGGGATCCTACGGATTCCCACTCTACGGCCTTGCTAAGCCAACAGAAAACTGGCACAAACGACGCCTCGTCCTCAGGATTCGAGGCGTCCGCCGAGGGCCCGGCACCATCACAGGAGGCCCCAAAGACGAAGAGGCGTGGGAGACCCCCGAATAGGGGGAAGGCTTCCGGCGCCAAAAAGCGACAGGCGGAGCGGGAGGAGCGGCGGGCTCTCAGGGAGGCTGCCACCGCTGGACCCCAAGATGATGGCGGCGGATCTACTGCAGGGCCGTCAATGGACGAGGGCGACAGTAGTGTCGCAGAGCCGTCCAAAGATGAGGGCAGTGGATCTGCCGATAAAATGGACGAGTGCGGTAATTCCGCGGAGCCGTCCAAGGAGGTCGGTGAGATACTGACGGCAAGGGAGGAGGCCCTCCCCTCGAAGGTGCGAAAGCGCCCCCTGAACAGGGATGGCAGCTCGGGCGCCGATTCCGAGGGGAGTGTTGTCATCATGCCTCCTCCCAAGGTTCCGGCCTCTCGCAGAGGGCGAGGGGCCGTGGCGTCGGGTCGGGCGACCCACTCCCCAGCCGGCAGAGCAAGTGGAGGGGCGGAGGCTCGTAAGCGGGCCGACGACGAGGCGGCCGCCGCGAGGGTGCTGGAGGTGTTGTCCGGCATCCCTCCCACAGAAGTGGCGACCGCTGGCGCCCGCGCGAGCTGTGACGCCCTGGACATGGAGGCCCTGCAGGCCGAAAACGCCCGCCTAGGTGGCGAGGTGTCAGGCCTGCGGGCCCAGAATCGCCGCCTAGAATCGGAGCTGGGCGCGGTGAGGAGGGAAAACCGGATCCTCACCAAGGACGTGGCCGACCTAAAGGCGCAAATGGCGCGGCTCATGCCGCCTGCGGCACCTGCGTCGTCGGCCAATGCCGGCCGCCGAGACGTCGCCGCAGCCAAGCCGCCCCGAGGAGCTGGCAGGCCAGTGGTTCCCACCGCGCCGAAGAAGCCTCCGACCGCGGAGCGTGCGCCGCCGACCAACACCAGTGCCAGCACGCCAAATGTCGCCGTCGTGGAGCAGGCCCCAGCAGAGGTCCAGCCGGCAACACCGATCCCACTGCCTGCAATGGGGGGCGTGTCGGACGAGGCCTTGCACGCCATTATCGACACCGTCGGTAATATGGTCAATGCGCGCTTGGCCGTTCTGGAGGCAAGGCTGCCTCCGGAACCACGTGTTCGGCCGCCTCTCGCCGCGGACAAGCGGCCATATGCGGCACCAACCCCCGCCCCGCTACCCTGTCAGGGTGGCCGCGTGGGGGGGAGCTACGCCGCAGCCGCGGCTGGGCTCAAGCCCAAGGGGCCCGCTCCAAAGAGGAAGACGGCACCGGCTCCTGCCGGACCGCAGTCGTCGCCCGCACCGACACCGCCGGCGACGACCCGCGCACCCGCGACTGCGCCTTCCGCGCCTGGCACGCCCACTGCGCCCGAACAGGGTTGGCAGGTGGCCGAGCGCGGCAGAAAGAGTCGCGGGCAGAGGAGGAGAGCGGCGGCCAAGCGCGTCGCTGAGGTCGTCGCCCCCCAGGCAGGAGCCGGAGGAGGCAGCAGCAGGTCGAAGAGGAAGAGGCCGCGCAAGAGGCTCCGGCCGCCGAAGACAGCCGCAGTGGTGATCACTGTGCTGCCTGAGGCGGCAGAAAGGGGCCTCAGCTATGAGGCCGTTCTGAGGAAAGCCCGGCAGGAGCTCGACGTCTCCGACATAGGAGGCGTCGAAGCCCGGACCCGCAAGGCCCGGACAGGGGCTCGGATTTTGGAGTTCCCTGGGGCCGAGGGCACCAGAACGGCCGATAGCGTGGCGTCGAAGCTGCGAGGTCTGTTCGCCGAGGAGGGTGGCGTCAAAATCGCCAGACCCGTAAAGTGCGCCGAAATGCGCATCGCGGGTTTGGATGACTCCGTGACGGTGGAAGACATCCGGGAGGCCATTGCCTCGAAAACCGGGTGTCCCATAGACACCGTCCGGGTTGCCGCCATCCGGCCCGGTCCGGGCGGCGTAGGTGCCGCCTGGGTGCAGTGTCCAGTGGAGTCGGTCAGGCAACTGGCCGACTCAGGCAGGCTCCTCGTGGGCTGGAGCTCAGCGCGAGTCACCGTGCTGGAGCACCGGCCTGCGAGGTGTTTCAAGTGCATGGCGGTCGGGCACACCCGGCCAACATGCACTAATTGCTTTGACTGCGGCGGACTCTGTTTCCGCTGCGGTCAGACTGGGCATATGGCGGCATCTTGCGCCGCCCCGCCCCACTGCCCCGCGTGTGCGGCGGGCAATAAGCCTGCCAAGCACCGCATGGGCTCTGGGGTATGCAGACCTCCGGCTTCGGCTCCAAAGGGGCGGAGCGGCCCTTCGACTCCGGCCGCTCCCGCTCCTAGCGCGGCCCGATCGCCCGCCGCAAGCCAGGAGGTGATAATGGACACAGCCCATTAATGGCTGCCCATTCCACTCACCTCCTGCAGGCCAACACCAACCACTCCGCCGGTGCGCAGGATCTCCTCCTGCAATCCATGGCGGAGTGGTCGATCGGTGCAGCCGTAGTCGCGGAACCGTACGTCGTGCCTGATCGCCCCAATTGGGTGGTCAGCCGGAACGGAACCGCGGCAATCGTCACCTCCACGCAGCGGCACTTCCCGTCCTTATCCCTCTTGGATAGGGGCGAGGAATTTGTCGCGGCGGATTGGGGAGGGGTCACACTGTACAGCGTTTACCTCTCCCCTAACAGGAGAATGGACGATTTCGGGGCCTCCCTCACCACCTTGGAGGCTTCGATACGGCGACTGGCACCGGGCCTCGTCCTGGTCCTGGGGGACTTCAACGCCAAATCCACGGCGTGGGGGTCCCCGATGACGGACGATCGCGGGCGGGCGATCGTGGAGTGGGCGGCGTCACTGGGCCTCTGTGTCCTAAACAGAGGCTCAGTGAACACGTGTGTGCGACAGCAGGGTGGGTCGATAGTGGACTTGTCGTTCGCTAGCCCCGCTGTCGCACCACGAGTGAGGAACTGGCGTGTCTTGGAGGAGGCGGAGACCCTGTCGGATCACCGTTACATCCGGATGGAGGTCTCCCCTCTCCGGGACCCCAGCAGGGGTCACAGGGCGGACCGAGCGCCCGCATTTCCGCGGTGGGCTGTGGGGCGGCTGGATAGGGACCTACTGGCGGAGGCGGCCATCGTGAACACGTGGCTGTCCTCACCACCCCTAGCGGACGGAGTGGACGTTGAGGCTGTCCGCATCCGCAGTGCGTTAACGCAGGTCTGCGATGCGGCCATGCCCAGGGTGCGGCGTCTACCTCCGAGGCAGGGGGTCTACTGGTGGTCCCCAAGACTGGCGGACCTTCGTGCGGCGTGCATTAGTGCCCGAAGGTCCTACACCCGCAGTCGGCGGCGTCGCCGCGATGTTGAGCGGGAGGGCCAGCTGTACGAGGCGTACCGCAGTGCGCGTACCGCCTTTCGGCTGGCCATCCGGTCCGCCAAGGACGCGAGTTGGCAGGAGATGCTGGACGGTCTTGACCGTGACCCCTGGGGTCGCCCGTATCGCGCGTCGCTGAATAAGCTTCGCGCGCAGGGCCCCCCCCTCACCGAGACCCTCCAGCCCGACCTCCTTCGTAGAGTGGTCGAGGAGCTGTTCCCGCGGCAGTCGGAGCACACGCCCCCGGTCATGGCTTCGCCAGATCACGACCGGGAGGCCGTCGAGAGTGTTCCGCCCGTGACGGAGTCGGAAGTAGGGGCAGCAGTGGCGAAGATTCGTTCCGCCACCATGGCCCCCGGCCCGGACGGAATCCCAGTCCGGGTGTTGACGTTGCTCCTCGAGCATCTCGAACCTCGCCTCAGGCGACTGTTCAACGCCTGTCTGACGTCTGGACAGTTCCCTGAGTGCTGGAAGGAAGGGAGGTTGGTTCTCCTGCCAAAGCCGGGACGGCCCCCGGATTCGCCGTCGGCCTACAGGCCCATTGTGCTTCTGGACGATGTGGGTAAGTTGCTGGAGCGTGTCCTCGCTGCCCGCATCGTCCAACACCTGGAAGAGGTGGGGCCCGATCTGTCGGACGCTCAATTTGGGTTTCGAAGGGGGCGTTCGACCATCGGGGCCCTGCTACGCCTGAGGCAGACGGCCACGGAGGCTGTCGCCGGCAAAGGAGTGCTGTTGGCGGTGTCGTTGGACATCGCCAACGCCTTCAATAGTCTGCCATTCAGCTGCATCAGGGAGGCGCTCCGGTTCCACGGAGTGCCCCTGTACCTCAGGCGGCTGGTGGCAGACTATTTGGAGGGGCGCAGTGTTCTCTACGCGAGCCCCGCAGGGGACATTGTGCGGACGCCCATGTCGTGCGGTGTTCCGCAGGGGTCGGTTCTGGGGCCAACTCTGTGGGACATCGGTTACGACTGGGCGTTGAGAGGGAGTCTCCCCCCCGGGCTGAGCGTTATTTGCTATGCTGACGACACGCTCGTCACAGCCCGGGGCAGGACATTCGAAGAGGCGGCGAGCCTGGCCACTCTCGGCACCGAGGAGATGGTCAGGCGAATCGAGGCGCTGGGGCTCAGGGTGGCCCTAAACAAGACGGAGGCCCTTTTATTCCATGGGCCCCGTGTGAGGCTGCCCATCGGCGCCTCGTTAGTCGTCAACTCCATCCACATCAGTATCCAGGCCCATATGAGGTACTTGGGTCTGATGCTCGACGGGCGATGGTGGTTCCGGGAGCATTTTCGTCAAATTGCTCCCCGGCTGGTCGGCGCGGTGTCCGCCCTTTCTCGGCTCATGCCGAACGTGGGCGGACCCAGTTTTCAGGGCCGACGGCTGTATGCGGGGGTGATCCGCTCAATGGCCATGTACGGCGCACCCGTGTGGGCGAGGGCTCTGAACGCCCAACTCAGGGCGGTTCTGTGGAGGCCACAGAGAGTCATGGCGGTCAGAGCCATTCGCGGGTACCGCACGGTGTCGACAGAGGCGGCGTGCCTATTGGCCGGGACACCCCCGTGGGACCTAGAGGCGGAGATGCTCTCCGACCTCTACCGGCGGGTTACCTCAATGCGCGAAGAGGGTGGCTCCCCATCGTTCAACGAGATAGCCACCTGGCGCGAGGACGCCCGCCGAGAAGTCATCGCCCGTTGGGCTACGCGGCTGGAGAGGCCTAGATACGGTGTTATTACCGCTGAGGCCCTCCGGCCCGTACTGATGGAGTGGATGGAGCGGCAGCACGGAGTCCTCTCTTTCCGGTTGGTGCAGGTCTTGTCGGGGCATGGTTGCTTCGGCAAGTACCTGCACACGGTCGTGCGGAGGGAGTGGACTCCGTCCTGCCACCATTGCAGTAGCGACGAGGACACGGCGCAACATACGCTCGAGGTATGTTCGGGCTGGGACGGGCAGCGCCGTGACCTCGTCGCTGTCATCGGTGCCGACCTGACGCTGCCGGCTGTTGCGCGAGCGATGGTCGACAGCGTCAGGAATTGGGACGCGGTCGCCGCCTTCTGCGAGGCTGTCATCTCGCAGAAGGAGGCGGCGGAACGGGCCCGGGAGGATTCCCGTGACCCGGGCCGCCGCCCGCGGCCGGCGCGGCGCAGGCGCGAGTACCTGCGCCTGATGCCGCCCTAACCGAGGCTTCGGGTGATCGGACCGGGGAATTGTCCGGTTACCCGACGTGAGGCCACCGCGTGAGGACGACGCCTCGACGGCGAAAGCTGTCGGGGCGTCGACAGGAGAGGAGCCCAAGAGGGCATACCGCCGAGCGGGCCACCGAAGACAAAGATCGGGTACCGGTGGCCCGCTCGTACGGCGAAGAAGAGGTGCTTGCAGGGTGGGTCAATGGGGTTGCGCGCCGCCTCTTCCGTCACCCCGGACCGATTTGGCGGGGTGCGACGTCCATAGCCCACCGCAAAAAAAAAAAAAAAAAAAAAAAGATCGGTGTCTTAGCCATTACGTTTTTAGTACAATCGATCTTTGTTGTTGATTTTATTATCAATTAGTTAATTGTTATATTAAATAAGATAGAAGATAAGCTTAAATCCAAGTACCGTAGTATAATCAATTTTATTATTTCATACAAGTAAATTCTTCTACCTTGGGTTGAGGTGTACTATAATTTGTGTTATTGCGTAAACATGAAGAGTCCGTTATACATTTTTAATATATTTGTATAATAAAAATGTATTACGGATTTTAGTATAAAGCGAGTATATTTCATTACATTTTGTATTTGTTGTTGCCTGATATTTCTAACACTTTTCAATGTTCATATTCATAGAATTTTTAGCAGGCTATGGTCCAGACCATGTGTCCAGACACACGTCGTCCGTTTCGTACAGGGCGACGGAAGGGCTGCGTGTGACCCAATAACCCACCGTTTTGTTGAAATTGACTTACTATACCACGCTGGTCAGATGTGTTGATATAGAAACCTTATGTTATTTTTCGAGTTTGCCATCTCTTGTATAGATGTTATATGCGTTTTATTAATTGTTTCTCTTATTATCACCCACGGGTAAGATAGAGAGTAGTGAATTGTATTCTTACTCCATCACCATACGTTAAATTGGCATTTGAAATAAAAGTATTTTTACACGAAAATATTTATGAGATGACATTAGTTAATTTAGTAATTAAATACATTCCTTTAATATTTTTTGCTGTGGATCAAATCTAAACATATCAAAGTATAAATTTTTATTTCTTTATATCACACGAATTAGTCTTCGTTTCAATTAACTTGTATCTAATAGAAACAGTTAAAATGGAGCCTTTTATTGTACGTTTTATCCACAGAATAGTAATGAAGAAAGAAAAACGTTTCAATTATAGTTTAATACCAACCATTAAATACGACAGCACTTCAAATATTCAGACCAAATATTTGCACATAGATAAACATTCATTAAGCGACTTATCTTTAAAGTTTAGACTTCACTTTAAAGCAAAATTAAATGACACCCAGACTCAACGTCACATGATTTATTTCACTAAGTTTATTTATCACGTCACAGAGTTTAAGGATTTTTTTTAGAAGATCTTACCATTTTTTTAGCTTTTAAATATGGAAAATAATTGAAAACAAGATTAAATTCATATTTAACGCTGCGTTATATATAATAATATATATCATCATCATTCTCCTACTCTTATCCCAGTTACTTGGGGTCGATACAATGTGTACTCTTCTTTCATAGTACATATTGTAAGTATAAGTTATTGGCAATAGTTTTATGACCGGCCGCCTGCCAGACGTCAACCCTCCTTGGGAATGTAATTGTTGACCAAACGGCATCAGATGGAGTTGGCCCAGGTCGTTAGGAGGCTCTTAGTTGTCTTTTACGACATCCTCGAGCAAAGTAAGGGTTGGTAGTATTCGTAGCCGCTACCACACAGCTTATATATATATATATATATATATATACATGGTACCACTCCGAACGGACCGGCCTGCGGCTCTAGACAGTAAAAAGGTAAACAGTGTGGTAGAACCACATAGAACCATATAGAGTATTCTTTTTCATTCGAGTTAAGAGCGGGTTATTGGTGCACTATTCGTTATATCAAATATTTCTATTTCAAACCTCATTACTTCTAAATAAATATCATAAGGTGATTTCGTTGTATAGTAAGTTAAAATGAATAAAGGTCCAAGTGATTACAGAATGACAGTATTTTGAATAATGTTTATCGACTCTTTTCAATAAAAGCTTTCGTAGAGGTTATGTTGGACTTTTAGATAGAAAACAAATGATAATTGTTTTTTGTATTATTTATATTAAAATACATTCATCATCATCAGTAATACATTCTACCGTTGCGCCCGTTAAGATTGCCAACGTGACAGATTTTCCATCAATTCTGACAGGATAAAGAAAGATTAAAAAACATAATATAACATGAAAAACAAACTAAATATAATAATTTCTGACGTTTACCGCGTTTTAATTTAATTTTCCAACGTTTCAACCTTAACGTGTTATATTAAATAATGTTCATGGCATTTTATGCAATGTGTTGCGTAGAAAGTACTAGAGTATAGTGAATATGATATAGCAGTGCTTAACGTTTGCAAATGAAAACATATATAATGTTTTCGTTTTCCATCAAAATTTTCTAAAGATACTATTATCAGTGTAGCCAATAGCACTGTTAAAGGCGACAATTTGACTTACTGACAGACAATGAATTCAAATGGAGTGATAATTTATAAAAAGACTTGTCTTATAAACTCGACGTTGGTAACAGTGGGCTGGCATTAAAAGCTGCCTTTAAAAAAAAAAAGAAGAATTCAGAATATTACGCTATACTGAATCAGTATAGCGTTTGAGTCTAGCTAATGAGTATAATATCATTATTATCTTCATAATATTTCATATACGGCTCGAGCTTCCCCCATAGTGGAAGGAAAACTGATATCACGCGAAATATCACGCACGTTATACGAGTTACCATAGTGATTCATTTCGAGTTTTTCTTCTCTTTTAGTGAAGGTATCTTTTCGCGTTTCTCAGTCTTCTTTTACAATCACCCTTGAAAACGAAAGATACGTTGTATTCTTACTGTTGTATTCCTACTCTGTTACTACACGAATTGGGCGTATAATATAGTATTTTAACTTCTTCTCCATTGCGGATAAAGCTCGTTTTGTAGATGTAAAGATTAAGAATCATCATCATTTCAGCTCATATATGTCCCACTATTGGGATCGAACCTCCTCCATAATAGGAGGGAAATTAACCTACTATACCACGCTGGTCATCCCTGTTGGTATAGGGTTTAGATTCGAGTTCTTTTACTCTTGCATAGATGTTATATGCGTTTCATATGATATGAAGGGGATGAATCATATCCCTTGGTTATTTTTTACGATCACCTATGGCCAAGCTAAGTGGTAAATTGTGTTCTTACTCCGTCATTACTCGGAAAACTCCGTCACCATACGGAAAGATTGAGAATAAAATATGTTAAACAACCTAAAACGATAACCTTTTACCAAATTATGCTCATTTACTTAAAGGTCGAACATACATTTCTATAATAAATTGCTTACATTGTATTCATTGAGTATTTTTGGCTGTACGCAGACACAACTCCATCGAGTCGAGAATATTTTATGCCCTTTGAAACCCTCCCTGACCGACGAAGCAAACCTTTAATAATTGAATTTCAGGTGTTAGCACGGTTTCTTCAACCAGTCGTAAAAGCGAATGTATATGTTTTGTTCTTATATGTGAAAATAATAAAAGTAGTGATTTCGCGTGTTTATGAAGTTGATTTTACTGTCGCACTGAAAAGATTATTCCTTCATATTTAATAAAGCAAATTTTGTTTTTAGCTTTAAGCAAATTTAAATATATATTATACTTATAGCGGACCCGACAAACTTCGTTCCGCCAACAATCAATGTACGAAAAGTAAAAATCCCACAACTCGATCGCAGCGCCACCCACCGGGTTCAATTGCAAATCTAAACCATTCTCGAATCCACTTGAACACACAAAAAAAAATCAACAAAATTCGTACAGCCGTTTAGAAAGAGTTCAGTGACATACACAAGTACATAAGAATTGTATACAAATATAGATTTGAACTTGCTTGTTGGTAATTCCAAAAATAATAAAATATTATTCCATGTCATAAAAAGTAATGATTTTTTATCCTTATGACTGATGGTTATATTTTGTTGCAAAATTCTCATAACGTAACTTATTATTCAAAATCAATTCTTTATTTTCTGTGGCTCGGCGTAAATGTTGCTTCAATATCCCAGCAACAAAGCGCTGGAACTTTTAGTCACTCTTCACCACGCATAAAGTAGCATCAGGAGATACTAGTGCCTACATTTGACGCTGTAACATCCAAATTACGAAGTAAAATCTCTCAGTAAAATCAGGGGCACCAAAGGCCTATAGATGCATGGAACAATTATTTAACCAGGCTCATATTCGCTGTGATCAAATAAACATTTGAAGCGGCCAAGTCTGTCTATCTGTGCACAGTAATCATAATAGTATATTTCTTGCATTAAGCAAAAAATATCCTTTCATGCTTACTATGGACATAATTAATGAAAATTGGCAGATTTATGCTATGTCCAGCAGTGTAAAGGAAAACCTTGCCTGAGAATTGAACTCTTTAACTCTTCCATAGGGAAGAAATTGCTAAAGATAGCTTTAGAAATTACAACTAACATCAAGCGATTATATAAGCAATACCAGAAGCTACAGTTATTGTATACAAGTCCATATATAAATGTAAATTGGGGTCGTACGATACAGACGCCGCGTAGCATTCTAGCCTGTTATAATAAACCGATGTTCTTGGCAATACAAACATGCCTAGATTATGCTCCCACCCCTTTTACTCTGACTGTACTATATATAATACAATAATAATACAATATAACGAAATTCATATATGAATCATATTTATTTTACAAATGAAATCAGTGAGGGACTATAGAACGATTTTGTTGACTTTAACCGCTTCCATTAGAAATATTATAAGAATTTATTAAATGTATACATATATACATATAGTATATCTCTTTGGTTACCAAACGTAATGCAACTTCAGTCAAGCGTTATTTCATATTAGTATATCTATTATATTTCTTTCACCGTGAGTGCCTTAAAAGATAACTAAGTGCAGTACCCGTGAATAAATATTGCACACCGATCCTTGGAAAGAGATACTCGATTCATTTCGGCTTTGTAAAGCGTCTTTTCTGATATACACTGCTTATTTGATTCGTGTCAGTCGTTGTAGAAATGCGAGAAATTGAAAATATGTCCAGTAAAAAATATACATCTATCTAAATTTGTTAAATTGCAAAAATATTGAATAAAAAAAAATGCATTTTATTTAATTATTTTAAGAGCTCCTTATAGATACTTAAATGTCAGTGCTTCGTATAATGTTATACAGATAGTGTGCAACAGGAATAGCGCTCTACAAAGCCGACATTAGTAGATTTTTTCTTTTCAAGGATTGATGTGTAAATTTTATTAATGGGTAAATAACATTTATGAAAGAAAACTTAAAATAAATTAATAATGCTTTATTGTAGGTTTTCTAATGATAACAATTAATTTATTCTAACAGATTATGCTAAGTTCATTTTGTCTATCAATTTGGAGCAGTTTCGTCTGGTGTAATGTAATATTTATAGTTAGAAGCAGAAAAATATTTCTTCTACTACTTCTACTCTATTATGTAAGATTAAAATACTCGTTCATACATACATACATATCATCACGCCATATCCCTTGCAGGGTAGGCAGAGAGAACAAAGTGCCAGAGAACTCTATCCTTGCATACTTCACTCGCTTCCTCAACGTTCATAATTCTCTTCATACACGCTCGCCGGTTTCGGAGACTCTTGACTCTACCTTCCTTCAGTACATGACCGATCTGGTCTAGATAGGTTAGTCTCGGTCTTCCCCGGTATAGGTACCGGGGGAGACCGAGACTCACCTACCTAAGGAAGTATGTAGGCATACTTCCACTTTCGCATTGTATATCTTCTTAACCAGACGTTCATTCGGCATTCTTTCCACATGTCCGAAACTCCGAACCATCGGAGCATTCCCTTTCGCATCTTTACACCAATACTCTCTTTCATACCTACTCGCTCTCTTACGTCGTCGTTACGAATGCGGTCGGTCAGATTAAAATACTTCACCAACATTTACTTGCCCAGAGTTATTGTACAAGATCCGCACTGGGCACTGAACTCAAATTGATACTAGTAAGTAGCCCAATGGTGACAGGAAAGAACACGGTGGGATTCAAGGCCATACGTCACCCTTCTGTCTCCTCGGATGGATTGGTCAGGGTATGGCTAGACCATATATTACTTATGGTGGCAAACGAGCAAGCAGCATACCTAATGGTAAGTGTCACCGCCACCCATGGACCTTTGGTATAACCAAGGCTTTAGCTAGGCCGCTGCCTACCAATACAAACCTCAAACCCACTTAGTTGGGCTTCCGGCTCTCTCGAAATACTGAGATATTATTATTTATTATATATTCTCTCTCTCTGGCTAGACCTTTTTCCATTACTTGGGGTCGGCCTTCCTTGTCCTCATCTTCCATTTAGCACGATCTTGTGCTTCGTCTGCGTTTAATTTATTTGCGTTCAGGTCCTTTTGGACCGTTGTCTGCCATGTGGCGGGTGGTCTTCCACGCGTACGTTTCGTCGTAGGCAAATCCAGGGCAAGCTTCACCATATGGTCATCTGGGCGTCTTTGTATGTGACCATACCACCTCAAGCGCTTCTCTTTAATTTTATCTACAATAGGGGCAACTCTAAAACTTCCTCTTATGTACTCATTGCGGATTTTGTCCAGCAGCGTGACACCCGCTGACCAGCGTAACATGCGCATTTCCGTACAATGTAATTTGTTCAGATGTTGTTTGTTAGTTGGCCAACATTCTGAACCGTATAGAACAACAGGTCTACAGACAGGTCTACATTATATATTATTATATATTATTCATCATTCAGCTTTTTGTCATTTATTGCTAGACGTAGGTCTCCCTCATAGTCTCTCCTCTCCGTCCTTTTTATTTTCTTTTATTATATAGACCTTTTTTTGTTCACGCTTTGTAAAGGCATTCCTCCGCCGGTGACAGATAGAGAGTGTGTAGGACTCGCCAGCCGACTTCTTGACCGAAATACCCACTAAAACCACAGCGGTCCCTTCCGCGCCTTTACAGAATGCTGGAGAGATCGTCTGTTGACATTCTATCCCCGACACCCCAACGCTAGACTATCTGGCCATGTCCAGTCGACCGTCAAGGCGATGGGAGGAGATGCACGTTACAGCCACGCTCCCCTCCTGGCCGACAGCGTCAGGAACTGGGACGCGGTCGCCGCCTTCTGCGAGGCTGTCATCTCGCAGAAGGAGGCGGCGGAACGAGTCCGGGAGGATTCCCGTGACCCGGGGCGCCGCATGCGCGAGTATCTGCGCCTAATGCCGCCCTAACCGAGGCTTCGGGTGATCGGACCGGGGAATTGTCCGGTCACCCGACGTGAGGCCACCGCGTGAGGGCAACGCCTCGACGGCGAAATCTGTCGGGGCGTCGATGAGAGAGGAACCCGAGAAGGTATACCGCCGGGTGGGCCACCGAAGACAAAAATCGGGTACCGGTGGCCCGCTCGCACGGCGAAGAAGAGGTGCTTGCAGAGTAGGTTAATGGGGTTGCGCGCCGCCTCTTCCGTCGCCCCGGACCGATTTGGCGAGGTGCGACGTCCATAGCCCATCGCAAAAAAAAAAAAATGGTGTGACGCGCGTCATCAATTGGTGCGCCACACTCTTGGCATCTAGGGGCCTTTTAACGCGTCCGATTCTGTGCAGGTACTTACCGAAGATCCCGTGTCCAGTAACTACAAGGCAATACTCCTTGTACTGCGAGGGACTTTACAAACATGTAGATGATGTAGAAGATTTACACCTAGACTCAGAACAACAGTTTGTAGACAAAGCAATATCCTGCGTGGGAATCGAACCCACGGCACTGCCATGGAAGGTTGGTATCTTAACCATTTGTGCAGTCAATTTTATTATTAATAGCACGGCCTCTGGAATTCAATTCTACTCACCTATTATAAATAAATAAGTACGTAGATTTTTTATGACAAAACATAAACTTGTAAGTCTTACTATTCACTCTAGAATTAAGACTGTTACATATAAGAATAAATAATATGATTAACGTATAAAAACTACACTCATTATTATTCTGCTCTTATCCCAATTACTTGGCGTCGATACAATATGTACTCCTCTTCTATCGCACATATTAGAAAAGTTATTGATAGTAGTTTTGTGACCGACCGCCTGTCTTAAGTCTACCCTCCTTGGAAATATAATTATCGACCAAACAATACCAGGTGGAGCTGGCTCAGGTCGATATAAAGCTCTTATTCGGTTTTTACGACATTCACGAACAAAGTAAGGGTAACAGTATTTATTTCGTAGCCACACAGTATATATAGTAGAAAAATAATTTGGAAAATCCAAAAGTGCACGCCTCATAATTTTTATATTATTTATCATTTACTATTAGTCAATGCCAGAAATGAAAATAAAATTAAAGAAAAAATCCTTTTTTAAAAGCAAGCTGTTTATTATTTGCTAAAAAATGCAACACACTTTTATTTATAAAATTGGGACTGTGATAAAAACGGGCAGATTTAATAATTATGGTGTAAAGTTTTAGTGTTAAAAATATATAATTATGTACGATATGGAATTATTTTGTTGTTGAAGATTAATAAAAATATCGTTAAAGGTTACAATGAACTTATAATGTGTTATATGTCTGATTAGAGTTAATTTATTTTTAACTTTTTAGTTTATTATATTAGCAAATAATAAAAGCTTGTTTTTTAAAAAATGTTTTCTTTAATTTTATTTTCAATTTTTTAGTATTTTTATTATTCGTGTTGTTCCCACAAATATAGGACAAAAAGGGTTCATCACCCCAGAGGTCCATTTTGGAGGGATAAGGGCTTCAGTATAACAGAGTTGGCCCTGGTACTCTTAGGCGCAACGTTAGCGATATGGATATAATTACGGAGTTCTTATGACCAGGTTCCAGGTCCATCGTCAGACCCTGGTTACCATATAGTCTCAAAGTACTCGTCAAGATGAATCAAACGAGCCCAAACTCGATGGAGTTGCGTCGCTTAATTATGGAGTTCCTATGGACAGCTTTTAGGTCCATGATCAGACTCTGGTTTCCATATAGTATCAAAATACTCATCAAGACGAATCAAACGAGCCCAAACTCGGTGGGGTTGCATCTTTTAATTACGGAGTTCCTATGGCCAGCTTCCAGGTCCATCATCAGAACCTAGTTACCATATAGTATCAAAGTACTCCTCAAGACGAATCAAGCGAGCCCAAACTCGATGGGGTTGCGTTGTTTAATTATGGAGTTCTTATGGCCAGGTTTCAGGTCCATCGTCAGACCCTGGTTACCATATAGTCTCAAAGTACTCGTCAAGACCGAATCAAACGAGCCCAAACTCGATGGGGTTGCGTCGCTTAATTACGGAGTGCCTATGGATAGCTTCCAGGTCCATGATCAGACCCTAGTTTCCATGTAGTATCAAAGTACTCGTCAAGACGAATCAAACGAGCCCATACTCAATGGGGTTGCTTCACTTAATTACGGAGTTCCTCTGGCCAGCTTGCAGGACCATCATCAGAACCTAGTTACTATATAGTATCAAAGTACTCGTCAAGACGAATCAAGCGAGCCCAAACTCGATGGAGTTGCGCTGTTTAATTACAGAGTTCCTATGGACAGCTTCCAGGTCCATGATCAGACCCTGGTTTCCATATAGTATCAAAGTACTTGTCAAGACAAATCAAATAAGCCCAATTTCGATCGGGTTGCGTCGTTTAATTATGGAGTTCCTATGGCCAGCTTCCAGGTCCATCATCAGGTCAGCTCTATGTCACAATAATATTGCATTGTCATTTAATTTATACATGCATGCAAAATTTCATCTCAATCGGAAACCGGAAAGGGGATCAAATTTAACTTGTAAGATTTGATTATAGACAACGGGACAGGTGAAACTAAATAAAAGCTTGTACATACTCGTAATGAAAGGAAAAAAATACTTTAAATATCTTGTGCCATTCTCGACGTAGAGCTAAACATAGCTGTATAGGCTGAATGGGATTTATTTCCTTTGCTTGTCCGAATGGGCGAACAAAAAATATAACGAACCCAATTTTCATAAAGTATACATACACTAATGACTAAGCAGTTTAGTTTTTTATTAATTGCAATTAAACGACAAAGAATTACCAAGCCATTTTCGAAAGGAAACAGCGCGTTGCGATAATGAAGCTTTTAATAAAAGAAAAACTTCGATACATTCATTTTTACGGTCGACATAATGCCAGATACTTTACGGTAACATCCGGACGGACTCGAAAATTTTTTTAATCAACTTTTTTCTTACTTTAAACAAAATAAATGCTTTTTAAAAATATCAAATACGTTTAGACGAATGTTTTTTCTTGACATATGTATAATGATATTATCCTATAAATGCAATGTGAGAAAAATACAATCACTTTTAGGTTTGAAAAGTGCTTGATTTTCATAAGTCGAGAGTGGAGCAAGACCTCAACGCTTCGCTTATGAGGCGTGCAATTATACTATAACTTATAATATTAGCACGGCTTAGGATGGAAATATGTTTTTAAGTTAAAACTATTTTAAAGAGAAAATAAAAATTAACTCCATTTTTCTACTACGATGTCTATTCAACGTTAACATCGTCGATTCTTGCTTGTTATGATTTGGAAGGAAATATTTATCACTTGCTTGCGTCAAGTTCACCAAATTAGATTAAAAAATAAACAATTCTGACTCGAGCCCAACAGTGGGACATATATGATTTGAGATGATAATGAATGAAAAAAAAATGATAACTTATTTAGATAAACTGAAGCTAAACGCAAAATGAAATATTGTTATAAATAAAAATAGATGCGTGATTTTTAAGCAACACATCCATATAGTTAAATTAAATTACTAAACTGTCCACTTAAATATTAGAATTAATTCCAAATTATTAAAACATTTCGAAGATATACAAAATATTTATATATACACTAAAGTATTTATTAATCTGTGACTAAAGGTAGGTGAGTGATTATATATATATATATATATATATATATATATATCTATTTAGTAGGCATACATAATTTTTTTAAATTAAAATAGTATATATTGTTACTAATTTGCATATTTCTTGTAACAAAATGCTTCTATATATGACTGTAGTGGCTGTAAGTCCTGCAGTAAAGTTTATAATTAGTGATTTGGAAATTTGCCAAGGAGCTTGCCCGTTTATTCCATTTAAGCCCTTGCTTTAAAATACACCATTTGTTCACTTTTATATTTTACTAAAACAAATTATTCAAAAATGGTAATTCCAAAAGGCTTATTAGAGTAACACTAAAACCGATTCTGATAACATCGAAACGAGAGAAAATTGTAAATTGTGGTGGGAAATTGGAAAACGACGAAAGAGATTTATCTGGCCCGAAGGCCAATATCGGTTAGACCCATTAACGCCGACCCGAGAATAGACTTTTATCCTATTGTCGTTTACAAGCCCGTCGAATTTTTTGTACTTCATAAAAAATATTGGTTGACGAAGGTTAAAATATCACTTACTTTTTATACGTTTATTAATACCATCAATATGAAGGACGTTATTACAGAAAGTTTCACTATGACTAGGGAGATCGAGACTAACCTACCTAGACCAGATCGGTCATGTACTGAAGGAAGGTGGAGTCAAGAGTCTCCGAAACCGGCGAGCGTGTATGAAGAGAATTATGAATGTTGAGGAAGCGAGTGAAGTATGCAGAGATAGAGTTCTCTGGCACTCTGTTCTCTCTGCCTACCCTGCAAGGGATATGGCGTGATGATATGTATGTATGTATGAACTGAATTACTAAAATAGTACATAATAATAACATATTACGTTCTGTGAAAATTAATTTATGAGCTGAAGAAGAGATTAACACTGTCTAAGAGATAAAGCCCACATCTATTGGAAATCTGTTCAAGTACTTTATCAATTAAGTCACTGAAATATGAAATTTTTGGCCATTCCTCGCTTTTAAAGAGGACGATATTAAAACATTATTGAAGCTGTGTGATAGCGGCTACGTATACTACCGACTCTTACTTTGTTCGTGGATATTGTAAAAGGCGACTAAGAGCCTTATCACGCCAGCCAGCTCTGGCTGATGCCGTTTGGTCAACGATTGCATTTTTAAGGAGGTTTAACGTCTAGCAGGCGCCGGTCATAAAATTATTGATAATAAGATTTACAATATGTACCTACTATGAAAAAAGAGTATACATATTGTATCGACCCCAAGTAATTGGGATAAGACTAGGAAAATGATGTCGATGATGATATTAACACATCATTGACTGTATAGCGTTACATATTATTCTGACTTATCTACTGCTTTTCAATGCCATAGTTAGAAGTCTTCTAAACAAGCAGCTACCGAAATTTCTTAAATTGTTTTTTATTTTTCAAGAACTTGGTTACTTTACATAAATACTATATTAGCTTAGTTAGTAAAACATTCGGAATAAATTAAATATATCTATTGAATTTAGTTGACATGCCTATAATAATTTTCTTTTTGTTTTATTAAAAGTTATTTATAAAAATTATGTATGCAATACGCTCTTGTCAAAATATTCTGAGTTCAGCTAAGCGCGTGAACGTATACATACATATTTACATAACTTTAATTACTCGTATTACTTCATCATTTTCCTACTCTTATCCCAATTACTTGGGGTCGAGGCAATATGTACTCCTCTTCCTACATATTGCAAAAGTTATTATAGTAGTAATTATTAAGGGTTGGTAGTATTCGTAGCCGCTACCACACAGCAAATTTATCACACACAAAAAAATACTCGTATCTATTACTTAATAATCTAATATTAGTCTCTAAGGTAGCGAGTTTGATGAAATCATTCATAAAATAAGTTCTAAGCGAAACTGTTTATATTTAAATGAAACACCTATAGTGTGCATTATATCTAATCCGACCTTTTTTTTATTTTTTCTGCGGTGGGCTATGGATGTGGTCGCGCTCCGCCAAATCGGTTCGTGGCGACGGAAGAGACGGTACACAACCCCACAGATCCACCGAGCAAGGACTCCTCTCTTCGCCGTGCGAGCGAGCTACCGGTACCCGGCCTTTGTCTTCGGTGGCCCATATACCCAACATATACCCAATCCGGCCTCAATATAAACATTTTGATATAATAATCTTCTATTCAAACATTTTGATTTAATAGTATTATATACATCCTTATATTGTATACACTTCCTATATAATGAGAAATTAACCTCCATAGTATACACCCGTAGCAGATAGCAAATTCTAAACCTTAAGGCAACAGATTTAAAGTTTCTTCTTCTTTCAGTGATATCATTTAGGTTTATTACTTATTCTCTTACGAAATATTTCAAACAAAGGAAGAAGTAGAACTATCCATATGGTGTTGAAGTACAAATTATCATTAAAGGATTTAAGCACTAAACAGCGCTACCAGTCATTAAATCGATTTCATTTAAATTTCAGATGTGTAATGTCCGTGTTGTGACGGAGTAAGAATACAATTCACCTCCCCCTTTTTTACCTGTCAGTGTCGTAAAAACCACTAAGCGCTATAATATGCATAAAGTATTCATGTAAGAGAAGGAATACTCGAAATAACACTCTGTAAAAGTGCATCTGATCAATGTGGTAGATTAAGTCAATTGCCCTCCAGTTGTGGAGGAGTCTCGAGCTCAACACTGGGAAGAAAATAAGCTGAGATGATACAAATGATGATGATTACGATATATGAAACCTCGCATCACTCTTTCTCGTTGTATTCAGACTATAGCATGTCAAAAAAAGGCATGTAAGTAAATAATGTCTCTGCAAAACTCACGCAAATATTAACCTTTTTTTTTTGGGTGGGCTACGGTCGGCACAGTCCTCGCACCACTCCGTCCGGGGCGACAGAGGGGCGTAAGCACACACACCCGTGATACCTCGCCCTCGTCGTTGGACCGACCACCGGAGCAGCGTGAACTTGCCGTCAGCGGCCGGCCAGACACGGAAAGATTAACCTGTGCCAACCCGCCCCGTTAGCGTATAAGATCATTTTTTCTTAATTAGATTGAAGGTCATGCATTAACAGTGGGACTTAAATGGGCTGAAAAGAAGCATACAAATAGCACATCATATCTTTCTTTCATTAAAATATTAATTACAACGAAAACATAACATTTTATACGAGATAAATAGGCATTTAAAATGTAAATACTAAATAACATGTAAACAAAATGGCTACGAGATGGTAGTCACGTTTTGTTTGCCGAGGTCCGATTACCCATGCAAGCCGAAACGTTCGCGTAGTTAGGACAACGTGGCTGTTGTTTGAATGATATACGGCTCCGGGCATTTCATGACACACAACTCGATTTACTTATATACTTACATTGTATTTATTTTTATATTGTTATAATATAGTTTAGGTACAATTTTCAAAAAGGAATTTATAGAAATGTAACTTATTTTGATTCCACCACAAGACTTTTAATTCAACATAATATGATTTTGATCTATTCAACCTTGGCTAAATGATGAATTAAAATTTATTGTCAGATTACGTAATGGGATGGAAATTCACTTACTATATCACGCTGGTTAGACGTGGTGGTACAGTGTTTTGTTTCGAGTTTTTTTTTCTTTCACAGATGTTATATGCGTTTTATATCCCTTGGTGACGTCTCTTACGATCCACGTCTCTTACGACCCACTGGTAAAATAGCTGGTGGTGAATTATATTCTTACTCCGTCACTACACGGATATAATTAATAAAATTTGTTGCATTGCTTTTAATTGCGCACAATTCTAAAAGTCGGAGCTGCTTATTGAGTGAATTAAAAAAAAATCAAGGACGTCTGAGAAAGGTTTTAGGAGTTCAATGATAACTTTATGTTGCCTTACAAATGTAATATGTGTGGATGGTAACCGCCATATATTCAGCTCGATATATTCTAAACGCATCCCGTTGCGCATATCTTATGTATAAAAGTAACCACAAAGAAAACAATAACAATAAAAAATAAGTTTATAAAAACCCGATTACGAAGCGAAAAATAATGTCACAAGTCGGATTCGAACCTACGCCTATTGGATCATTTTTCGCTTCGTAATCGGGTTTTTATAAATAATTAAGCATATTAAATGCTAAATTTCAGTAATTTGAAAAAAGAAGTTATTTAGTTGATGGTTTCTGCAATAGCCAACCCGTCTACTAAGCGTGATTATTATAACATTGTTTTTCAGTAGACTTAATAGGCTTCCACTGTAGATGAAGCTCGTGAAATAGTAGAAGATGGTCATAAAAAATGAGAAATAAGCTATATATTTAATAAGTCATGTAAAGTTCTGATATCAATAAGTCAATTTTTATTTTATTTGATCAAAACGTGATCTATATTCGTTGAATAAATATTTCTCGGTCAACATAAACAAAACTATCTTAGGAAAGTTAATTGATTTGGTAACTTAATATCAATATGCCACTATGCTGTGTCAATAGCGGAGTCTGCTTAAATCAACACAGTGGAATAAATCATGATTAACTGCTTAGAAATCGTCTTAGATATCTTTTTACTGTTATTTGATGTAAAAGTAAATAAGGTAAAAAAATGACAAACATAATAAAAATACATACATACATATCATCACGCCATATCCCTTGCAGGGTAGGCAGAGAGAACACAGTGCCAGAGAACTCTATCTCTGCATACTTCACTCGCTTCCTCAACATTCATAATTCTCTTCATACACGCTCGCCGGTTTCGGAGACTCTTGACTCTACCTTCCTTCAGTACATGACCGATCTGGTCTAGGTAGGTTAGTCTTGGTCTCCCTCGGTACCTACATCCTTCCACTTTCGCATTGTATATCTTCTTAACCAGACGTTCGTTTGGCATTCTTTCCACATGTCCGAATAATATAAATGACTAGCTGACCCGTGCCCACTTCGTTGGGCATAATGTTAATAATCCTTTTTTAGTACAGAGTGTTATGTTTTAATTTCTAACTGCCAAAAGGAGGGTTATACGTAGGTATAGTTTGTATTTGCATGCTAATACAAAATTCGAAAGTAACTCTGTCCGAAAGAAAAATCATTTTTTGCGGGATTTGCGATAAACCACAATTCCATGAGGACCAAGTCGCGGGCAAAGTTAGTTTGGTTATGGTAATTTTAATTGTTCAAAACTTCTCTGTAAACTATATTGTATGTAATATAATCATTTGGTAGCAAAATATAATGTCTATCAGGAGTTCCAACCCGAGATAAGCCAACATATAACTGCCCATGGGAAAAACACAGCTTTCTCAGGTCAATGCCCACCAGAGAGAATGTTTGACCTTGGGACTTGTTAATAGTGAGGGCAAAAGAGATCTTCACTGGAAACTGTAGCCTTTTAAACGGTATGGGTAAATCAGTGGGAATCATGGGTAAATCAGTGTGAGTCATGGGTATCCGCGCGCAATATAATATAAGCCAGTTGCCCCACTGCTGGCCCTGTGAGAATGGTCGCCACGATTATATTGTCCCGTAACTCTTTTGTAAGCAGCCTTGTCCCATTACACATGTTGGGGGGGCTCAAGTTTCTTAATAGCATGATAGGAATGCCAACTTTTAACACAAGGTCGTGAGGAGGTAAGCCAGAAGGGTTCAAAGAATTTAAAAATTCTTGGGGATAGTGCACTGTATCCTCAATATTACACACCATATCAATAGACTTATAGTGTTTGACCTGACCAGGAATTTTCTCTAAAATGAGTTTATTTATTTCATTCACTGTATCGTTTCTGGGTGACACTATTGCCCTAGAACAAAGCTAATGATAATCTCTCTCCAATAAATTTTCAAGACCGGGATATATTGCGTCAATAAGATGTTCCAACCTGTGCAATATGTGTCCTATTGTCTCGTCAAGTTTAATGTCATTGCTGTTGGTGTTAGGAGAGATAATTTTTCCTTCGCCAAGATTGAGTAGTTGACGCGGAAAGTCGTCATCGTCGTCGTCGCTCAAATGGGCTCTCATGTTTGTTCGTAAATTGAGAGATGCAACCGAACTCCATAAGTGAGATGATTTTAAGCATGCTCTGATGACATCGGCGCTTGTTTCTTTTGTTACTACAGGCAGTGTTTGCTGAAAATGGCCCGCGAAAACAAAAGTTACGCCACCCATTACAGCATCAGAGTTTCTGAGGTCTTTGAGCGTTCGGTTTACTGCTTCAACATGAGTTCTATGACTCATGGTACATTCGTCCCATATAATTAAAGATGTTTCTTGTAAAAGTTGCCCGAGTGGCCCATTTTTACGTATGGAACAAACTGACTGTTGCTCTAGTGAGACTGTCAGAGGTAGCTTAAAGGTGGAGTGTGCTGTTTTCCCATCATTTAACAGAGTAGCGGCAATCCCCGAAGAGGCAACGGCTAGTCCATTTCTCCCGGATTGTCTTACTTTTGCCAATACCAAATTTGCAAGAAACGTTTTGCCAGTGCCTCCCGGGGCGTCAAGAAAAAAAATTAAACCTCTGTTATTTAGCACACTGTCAATTATTGCATCAAAAGCTTGTCTCTGGTCTCTGACTAATTTCGGTATATTTTCATTAATAAAAACTGACAACTCACTGCTATCGTACGAACGTATCAGTATTATGTCCGATGCATTGTTATGTGGCCGAATTGGAGAAGGTAAACCAAAATCATTTAAGGTTTTCTCATTTAGTTCTAAAAGTCTATTTTCTATTTGTAATAGACCTTCATTGTACATGTCATCATTATAGGGTAAAGTGAAATCCTGATTCTGTCGTATTTTATGTCTTATGTCGTCACATAAATTGTCTTTGAAGTTTTCTCACAAACTGAGTGGTTCAGATGGGTAACAAAATAACAATATCACCACAAACAACTCCCTCAACTTCAAGGGACATTGAGAAATTGAGGCTTCTCGTAGAGTGTTTTCCCACTGGTTATCGTCTTCTAACAAACCTCTCTCACGGCAAGCAGCTTGGTATGTTTCTTTGACAACTCCTTTCACAGTTCTTAAGTCCTGAAATGAGGTGGGGCCACGTACGTGGTTAAGCAAAACTCGAAGAAAGAAACACTCCGATTGAGAAGGGTGCACACTATATACTCTTCCCAAAGCAGGATCTTTTTTTATTCCAGGATGACCGAGTTTACTTATTTTCATAAAGATTCATAATTTTTGATAATATGACTAATAAATATGACCTAACGATTTAATTTTTTTTATTAATATTAAAAATTAAATTATCTATACTAATATTAAAAAAACTACTTTTTGTAACTTAAATATAAAAGTTAGACATATGCTGTCGTTGACTTTTTTGTAGGCATTTTCAAGCTCCACATCTTTTCGCTAGAACTCAAAAATATATCTTTCATAGTTAAGGCAGCGTTCGTAAGAAACGCTTTCATTCGACCGTTTTTTCTCCGATTCACTTTGCAAAACGGACTACCACGTAAAAGCCTTTTTATTTTTCGGTTTTTTATATAACCTATGACACTCAACAATAATGTGGCTTTCTATTGGTGAAAGAATTTTTAAAATCGGTTCAGTAGATCCCGAGATTACCCCTTACAATTTAACAAATATACAAACACACAAACTTTACTTCTTTATAATATTAGTATAGATATATAAATTACAGAAATTTAAAGAAAAACTGGATTGCGGTAACAGTATCACTATTCAATCAAAATATATCAAAGAACCATTCAAGTTACTTGATCCCAATTAGATTGATTATATGGCCAAAGTTAAGGAGGATATTATGAGTTTACCAGATCGGTCATGTACTGAAGGAAGGTGGAGTCAAGAGTCTCCGAAACCGGCGAGCGTGTATGAAGAGAATTATGAATGTTGAGGAAGCGAGTGAAGTATGCAAAGATATAGTTCTCTGGCACTCTGTTCTCTCTGCCTACCCTGCAAAGGATATAGCGTGATGATATGTATGTATGTATGTTAAGGAGGAAAAGAACTGGTATCTTATTGTATCTGGTATGGTAAGTCTAGATACCCTTGCGTTACGACGTAAGTGTGCCCTATTCATACATTATTACTCATTATTGAATAATAAAATCGAAAATTCAAAGGCACTGACGCGCTATTCTCTATTAGCGCCGAACCAATACACACGGCTTCATTCGCGCTGCCTGCTCGCTGCCCCACAGGTGCGTACGTGCACCGCACAATATGCACCTACCAGTCAGGCTGTTGCACTGCTCAGCTCATTGATTGCTCAGTATCCGGAGGTTGATATATTTTTCACCAACTTCGATATATTTTTAAAATTATGTTTGATATTTTTAATTTATATTTATGTATTTAAATTATAAAACTGTAATGGCTCTTTACACGCATTGGGAAACTATAAGTGTTATGAGCAGTTAAGTAAATAAATAAATAAATAACTTAGGATATGCTCAACTCAGGGCCTACATCTAAAAGTTAAAGAGAACATAATAAGCCTATGTCATCCCCTCTCTCCACCTTGAGATAGTAGAGCAATATTACTGCCATTATAGAATGCCAGATATACATACAGACATGAATTATGAAATTGCTAAATATATTTTGTGAAAATTCCATTTATATGCATCATCACTATCTCAGCTCATATATGAACCACTGTTGTGGCCAAGCCTCCTCCAGAATAGGAGGAAAATCGGCTTACTTTACCATGGTGGTCAGACGAAAGGTTGGGTTTTGTTTCGAGGCTTCCTTCTATTGCATAGATGTTTTATATGCATTTTATATCCCATATTTGTCTCTTATGATCACTCACGGGTAAAATAGAGTGTGATGAATTGCATTCTTATCCTGCTATCACATGGCAAATTCACATTAATAATATTTTAATGGCAAAAAAAAATACTTAAAATTAAGTTCCTATTTATAATCAGTGATGCTAACATAATAAAATATCTAACGTTAACATTGCACTATACTCCTTCGATAAGCTCGTCGGATGTTCTACTTAAGTCCTAATTGTGAATAAAAGTCACTGTTTTAAAATTTTTTACGAGTTTGAAAGAAGTCTTAAAGTAAACTAGTTTACTTGATTTCAAGATATTCCATTATTTTTATCTGATTTTATATAGACAAGATCTTCGTTAAGTACCTCACCTCAGAAAAGTTACTTTAAAAACGTAGGATAACCCCACTTTCATTCAGAAAGTGGCGAATAATTGAGCACTCTATCCATATATCAGCTTATTAGCTTATACTACTGGATATGGGTGTCTTTATGGGCAATAATACCACAATCGATATTGTATTCTTACTTTTTGTATTGTTTTCTGTCACCACACGAAAAATTCCATTCACATTAATGACATTTAAATGGCAAAAGAAAAACTTACTTAAAAATAAGTTTCTGTTTATAATCACTGTTGCTAGAAGAATAAAATATCTAACGATAAATTGCACTATACTCCTTCGATAAGCTCGTCGAATGTTCTAGTTAACTCCTAATTGTGAATAAAAGTCACCGTTTTAAAAATCTTTTACGAGCTTGAAAGAAGTCTTAAAGTAAACTAGGTTACTTGATTTCAAGATATTCCATTATTTTTATCTGATTTTATATAGACAAGATCTTCGTTAAGTACCTCACTGAAAATTCGCTCTAAAAGCGTGGGATAATCGAACTTTCATTCAGAAAATAGTGAATAATTGAGCACTGCATCCATATATCAGCTTATTAGCTTATACTACTGGATATAGTTGTCTTTATGGGCAATAATACCACAATGGCTATTCTTGAAGGGTGAACTGACAAACTCACTTGGTCTTATAAGTTTTACCATATATATATAGGATAGAGCAGACATACATTCATATTACGTAATTTAATGTTTAGCCTTGCATGGACCACTGAAGAAAAAGACTGCGTTCCAGTGACCTACCCGCATAGCGTCGAGACGTATGTTGGTATGTTGTAGGGCGGGTCTACGGGGTCGTGCGCCGCTTTGCCTGTTGCCCCGGATGAACTAGCAGGGTGTGATGTGCCGTAGACCGCCGCCAAAAAAAATGCCTTACATAATATGGTGAAAGCTTGTCCAAGTTACTGATCTTTTTTAGGTTTATTATTAAATAAATTTTGTATCAAGAAATATCTCCTAAAAGAAAAATACCACAACTACTTGTTTTTTAAGATCGAATCTTCCTGTCATATAAATATTACCAGAGTAAAAAATCACAACAGTTTTAAATACTTTTAAATAATATATCATGTAATATAGGGAATTTGGTTTTGAATAACATTCATAGGCGGATAAAGTAATCAGTTTGTTAACTCATTAAAATACGCTATATTTATTTTAAATGCATATTCATTGAAAATTTTAAAGAAGATTGTTCAGAAATTTTTGAAAAACCACATAAATATTTGCATTTAAGATAGTATTATATGTACACAATGCATAGAGTTTATATTTGTTATAATTCCATACGCTTATAAATTACCGAGATAAACAAATCGCTTGGCTGATTCCGATTATCAAGCAAATTACACTTAGCAACCGTTCAATTTTTACAGCGTGAAAAATCACAAATTTAAGCATTCATAGACATTCGAATTTGAAATCTGTTTTATATTTTTAAACGAGTAATTCTTGTATATATATATATATATATATATATATATATATATATATATATATATACATATATATATATATATATATTCTAAATCTCGGAAATGGCACCAACAATTTTCTTGAAATTTAGCATGCAGGGGGTTCCGGAGACGATCAATCGATCCAGCCAAGTTTCATGTGCAGAAAATATTGTTTTCTCAGTATTTTCAGGCAATAAAAAAATATCATTTTGCATTGTCTGACAATTGTATTAAAATATGAAGGCAAATTATGACGCTGTCATTAAGACACCTCAATTAGATAATCAAGCAGTCTAATCGAGGCCGGTTCGGATCCTGTTTCTCTTTTTTATTACTTTTTGACTTTTTATTTTTTTATTAATATTTAATCAATTATTTTTGGTATATTTAAATATATCTTAAAAGCTCGATGCTGAAAGCTCGGTGATCCAGATATTATAAAAATGAGGAAGTAATACGTATGATAACCGTATTTACAGTAGTATCTAGTAGTTAACAAAATAAATATTTCAACGTATATCGACAGAGCCGGATACATTTCTAATTCGATACTAACAGATATTTATCGAAATAGTATATTAGTACATTTGTACACAAAACACTTTTAAAGATATTCTTATTTATAAATTAATAATTATAATTTTTGTTAGTGGTAGGATTGGCAGTTTTCTGTCTACAGCCGCGTGCTGGTCCGTTCGGGATATTACCACACTCCTGCAAGAGATCGACGTGTGAGTAATGGCAATGTGCTATTGCGCTTTGTTCGGTGAGCAAGAGAGCTGGAAACCCAATTGGGTGGGTTTGGGTTTTATATTGGTAGGCAGCGGCCTAGTTATACCTTTGGTATTGCAAAGGTATAACTAGGGTGGTAGTGACACTCAGGTGTGCTTCTTGCTCGTTTGCCACCACTAGCAATAAAAAAAATATTTATATTTTTATTACCTTGTAAATTACTATAGGATATATAAGTATTGATACTGGAAACTAAACGTAGATTGCAAGATACATTTCTGCATTTCTTACATAAATTATTCCCAAATAATATAGAGCTATCGTTACAATTCTAAAATTTATTTCTGCAAAAATACTGAAAAATTAAAATGTTCCATTTTCAAATTACTAAAATTTAGCATTTAATATGCTTGATTATTTATAAAAACTTGATTACGAGCGAAAAATGATTGTCATACAAGGGATTCGAACCTACACCTATTGGAAATCCGTTTCAATCGTGCTACCACTTATACCAGCGTGAGCTTATGGTGGCAAATGAGCAGACAGTACACCTGATGTTAAGTGTCACTGCCGCCCGTGGACCTTCGTAATACCAAGGGTATAGCTAGGCCGCTGCCTACCAATACAAACCCCAAACCCACCCCAGTTGGACTTTTCACGAAGAAGGTTTATATGCTATCTCCATTAGTTTAAATCGTCACTAGATGGCGCTGCAATATATCGACTTCTACAAACAAACCAACAGACTGGGTTAGCTAATCAATCATCTTAATATACCTAATCCTTTTTATGTGAATTTCACTTAAATGATTGTCAAATTCAAAACTTATGGTGAAAATTATCAGTTAATAGTTCCGAATTGATAATTTCTGAACTATTAATCTCAAAGAGGTAACAATAGTAAGTTTGAGACCCTATACAGTTAGCTTATAGTTACAAGTTTAGTTGTGAGGATTAATTTGGGTGATTTGGAGATAGGAGATTCAATTGGATAAATCTATTCAATCTCATCTATTGAAAATGAGATAGCATTATAAATGAGGTATTAAATTAAAAAAATATTAAGTACCTGATTATGGTATAAAATTAAAAAAAATTATTTATTTATTTTTCCATTACATAATTGCGCGTGCATTCGTTTTTTATTTAAAATAAAAAAGCTATAAAAATGTTAAAAGCTACATTTTGTAGAGGTTAATAAAATAGATATCTTTAATAGGATAATATAACTTACATATATCATTAATAAAAAACGACTCTGACTTAAGCACATGTTATTCAATGTTTAAGTTACACGAGCGTGAATAAAAAAAGATTTATAAAAGTCTAATAAGCCATTATACTATTGTATTTGATTGTACACCGTATTTCTTGTCAGTTGCGCGTACGTCAGAGATCAAAGTTTTACGTTGATATGTTATTTTCATTTCACCATGATCTCAATTGGACTACAAAGGTCAAACTATTGAGATTTATTGAAAATAATATGTCATTATTATTTTATTAAAAAAAAATTAAACTACATTAATGAATACTTCCTTTTCACTTATTTTAAACGACTTCAAAAGAGGAGGAGGCTCTCAATTCGACTGTATTTTTTTATGTTTGTTACCTCAGAACTTTGGAGTGGGTGTACCGATTTTGATGATTCTTTTTTTATTTGAAAGCTGGTTCCTAACCCGTGTAGTCCCATTTCAATCTAGTCCACTAGTTACTAGTTGAAGTTGGTTTCTTTTTTATTAAAATCTTGATTGTTTATAAATAAACATGTATTCAGAATTTTTTAAACTTTAATTATAATTACGAAAACCTTTTATTATATTGAAATAATTAAAACTAAGAAATTGATTAAGCCATTAAATTATAAGAATAAAATATAAAAAACTGAATAAACTAAGAAAGTCCTTAATGTATTTAGAAAACAAAGGTATATTATAACCAGTGTGTGTTACCAGAGATGACTTATGGTATTGAAACATAGTCTCTAAATATCGGCCTCATAAAAAGGTCCAAAGTCACTCAGCATAAGGAGCGCGTGCTATTCAGTATTTCTCTACGTGGTGAAATACAGAATACAGAAATCCGTAGAAGAACGGGTACAACCGATATAGTCCAAATAACTAGCACGTTAAAATGGACAGGCTACATCGCTCACCGAATCGACAACCAGTGGAGAAGTTCTAAAGTGGCGAACCACGAATGAGACGCAGAGTAAGACGATCTCGCACTAGGCGGATTGACGACGTGAGGACACTTATGTCCAATAATGAACGGCTACGCGCTGATAGATGTTGGATGGATTTTTATTATTTATATTCTATATTTAATATTGTTAACACTTCCGTAAGTAACACTTATTAACGATGCGAGCCGCCGCTAGCGAATGGGGAGGCGTAGGCGCGATTACCTGCGCCTGATACCGCCCTAGCCGAGGCCGCGGGTGACTGGACCGGGGAATTAGTCCGTCACCCGCCGAGGGGCTGACCGCGCGTAGAAGGACCGACGTCCTCCCCCCGTTCACGTCGCTCAAGGAGAGGGTACCCCTCAGGGGGTATCCCGTCGGGCCGGCCATTGACGCCAAGTTCACGCTGCTCCGGTGGCCGGTTCAACGACGAAGGCGGGCTTCACGGGTGGGTTACGGGTGTGCGTGCTTACGCCCCTCTGTCGTCCCGGACGGAGTGGTGCGAGGAGTGCGCCGACCGTAGCCCAACACCCAAAAAAAAAAGTAACATTGTCTATTTGTTTACGTATCATCTCATCATCTCGGCCCACATATGTCCCACTGTTGGGCTCAGGCCTCCTTCACAAAGGGAGCGAAATTGATCTACTATATCACGCTGGTCAGGCGTGTTGGTATAGAATTTTATTTTGAGTTTTTCTTCTGTTGCACAGATGCCATATGCATGTTATATACCTTAATCGTCATTTACGATACCCACGGATAAGATAGGGGTTGGTGAATTGTGTTCTTACTCCGTCACTGCATGGAATTTGATTACGTATATTATTCACAAAATTGATTTTCCAAAACAAAAAGACATTAGATATCCCGATAACCTGGACTATGAGTGAGGGCTCACAACCCGAAATTAAATACTAACAATCAAATGTACATTTAAATAAAATCGTTACATTAATCGAGCATTCATTGATTTAATTTTATCCTAAAGGTTTTGAACTCAATATCTATATAAAAAGTTATCTTATTCTATAGTCAGCGTTTTCTTTTTCTGAATTACTGAAAAGATTTCACAGTCTTTCAAATAAAACAATAAACTAAATTTGATTTGATTTAAAAGTAATTTGCAACAACCAAAAATTTTATAAAACTTGTGCATAATTCGACTAGAAGTTTAAACCACAGCAAGCTTAAAAAAAAACAAATAAAAACAATGTAAAAGATACATTTTAACTCCACTCGGATACACCAATGCTCACTCGAAACTTATTTTTCAATTAACCTTAGTTCAGATGGGTCCCACTGCTGGATACAACAAGCTCTACTAAAAACAGACTAGATATAACTTGACAACCTCATTGAAAATGACGGCAAACTTTAAATATCTTGACTTTAATTATTTTTGAGAGATTTATAGGCTTAAAACATAGCCAAATAGTTCAAGTAGTAGTATAATTGAAAATATCTCTATGAAGACATTTTAAACAAAGTGTTCTTATAATCTTTTAAATATTTGATTATTCAGTGAACTCATCTGTCACTAAGAAGTAAGACAAATAGTGAGAATAAAAGCCGAGTAAACTGCCACCGAAATAGTAAATGAGCACTCTGGTAACAAAAACGTTAAACAAGAAAATGGGGACTGAGCTAAGTTAATTTGTAGAGAAACGTGGGACGTTAACTCGCCAAATCGTTTTATTTTCATTTTGACTTTGGCTTTATTTGAAGTGGCTGAAATTTTTATCTGTAGTAAATCGAAAGTGCTTATAGTACCGACTGCTAATACGATCGATACCACTTATTACCGTGTTTACAACAATTATGTTTGTAAGATAAGTTAGCGTAAAATAGGCGGCTTTTTTTTTCGGCGGCAAGCTATGGATTGGTCACACCGCACCCCGCTAAATCCGCTCGGGGCGACAGAAGACGCGGCGCGCGACCCCATTCGCCCTACATGTACTTCTCTTCGCCGAGCGAGCGGGCCACCGGAACCCGGTCTTCGTTTTCGGTGGGAAGATGGGTGGCTAGTAAAAAAAAATGTTAAAGCCCCATATTTTGATCGTCTTCCATCTTTGTTTGAGGAAGAAAATATTCTGTTTCTATATAAATTGGAATAAAGATATGATGTGCGAACAATATCATAAATATGATAATGTAAGTATTTTAGAGTTTGTAGAACACAATTATTCTAGACAATGTTCATCGTCATTGTTTCCAAAATGGCTGTGTGTTTGGCTAATATATGTATAACTGTATTTTGGTCACGAGCTATCTCAATGAGCCATTTGGGCTCATCTTTATATAATTTGAAGGCTTCCGCATCCCAAGGGTCTAATGTCTTTATCCAAATCGGTATCAACATGTAAAATAGTAATAGTTTCAGATAGTCTCTTATATGTTTCTTTTTTCGCTTTAGACAAAATGTTTGATAGTGCTTACTGAGTTATTTCTGTAGAATAAATTTAATAATAAATTTGAAAAAATAATATTATTTATTAATATTTTTCATGAAGAGAATTATGAATGTTGAGGAAGCGAGTGAAGTATGGAAGAAAGGAGTTCTCTGGCACTCTGTTCTCTCTGCATATCCTGCAAGGGATATGGCGTGATAATATGTATGTATTTAAACGCTAAATGAGACAGGTGGTTTATATTAAATTGTTTTAGAATTTATTAAAAAGTGAATGACTTCTAATGTTTACGCGAGTCTAATAATACTATTTTTAAGAATTCTGTCGCATTTGTACTTATTTAATTTTTAATTTTTTTTTTTTCGACTTCACGAATACTTTAGATCGTTCATGTTCATCGAGACGTCATCGCCCGTTGGGCTACGCGGCTGGAGAGGCCTAGGCACGGTGTGGAGACCGTTGAGTCCCTCCGGCCCGTATTGATAGAGTGGATGGAGCGGCGGCACGGAGTCCTCACCTTTCGGCTGGTGCAGGTATTGACGGGGCACGGGTGTTTCGGGTTGTACCTGCACAGGGTCGTATATAGGGAGTGGACTCCGGCCTGCCACCACTGCAGGAGTGACGAGGACACGGCGCAACACACGCTGGAGGTGTGTCCGGGATGGGAGCGGCAGTGCCGTGACCTCGTCGCTGTCATCGGTGCCGACCTGACGCTGCCGGCCGTCGCGAGAGCGATGGTCGACAGCATCAGGAACTGGGACGCGGTCGCCGCCTTCTGCGAGGCTGTCATCTTGCAGAAGGAAGCGGCGGAACGGGCAAGGGAGGATTCCCGCGCCCCGGGCCGCCGCCAGCGGCCGGGGCGGCGCAGGCGCGAATTCCTGCGCCTGATGCCGCCCTAACCGAGGCTTCGGGTGATCGGACCGGGGAATTGTCCGGTCACCCGACGTGAGGCCACCGCGTGAGGGCGACGCCCCGACGGCGAAATCTGTCGGGGCGTCGACGCGAGGAACCCGCGAGGGTGAACCGCCGGGCGGGCCACCGAAGTTAAAAATCGGGTCCCGGTGACCCGCTCGCACGGCGAAGAGAGGGGAGTTTTTACGGTGGGTCTATGGGGTCACGCGCCGCCTCCTCCGTCACCCCGGACCGATTTGGCGGGGCGAGACTAATCTATAGTCCACCAAAAAAAAAAAAAAAAAAAGATCGTTCATGTTCACGGAAGAATTAAGAACTAAAAGTTTATTAAATAAGAGTCATATTTTATAAACTTATAGTTCTTAAACATTACATTTCATATATTATTATTTAGATATATTTATATTTCTTTTGATAATTTAACTTTACAGATAAAGTAGAGGTTTAATTAATTATTTCTCATACCACATGTCTATAGGGTCTTCCCCTTCGCCATGTCTGGCGTTCTTTATACAATCCACAAATAAAGTTCTAAGTCTAATTTTGTTCGTGTTAATTGTATAGGTGTAAAATGACACAAATATCAATCCTTAAGAGTGGGCTTTTAACTTTAACAAAATAATAACTATAAAACATTTAGAAATCATGAAGTTAACGCCTAAATAAATGCCTAAATTTATGCCTTTTAACTTGCCATATCCATGTACGTCCATTATTGCGCACGAATAGTTCTACATAAACGAGAGGGTACAAATCTCATACAGAAATGATTAGCTCATAACTGGATATATTTGTATATACGGACACTAAACATAGGATACTACATAAGATATGAACGCTATATAGGGATTTAAAATAGACTGACAAGTACCAATATTGTGATTTAAAAGTAATTTATATTTTTAATAAGTTTAGTTGAGAATGTCGCGCACCGGCGGAAGTAAAATTACGTTTATAATCTATCATCTTGGTGTCCCACTTTTTGAGGTCCGCCTTGGTTTTTATGAGACGCTATCTTAATACAGCGTTTGTGAAATAAAATATTATATTACACAATTTAAGAAAGCTTTTTAAAGGAACAGGTAGTTATTCTCCGTTATAATAAACGACTTACTTTAATGTTGATGTGGTCAGGGAAAAGAGTTGTTTGTTTCTGTGCCTATATTGACATTAAAAATGACAATAATATTTTTAGCTATAATATTTAATATATGTATCCTATTTAATTTAAATTCCGAAAAAAATATTCCATGTGATGACGGAGAAAGTAATACAATTCACCACCCCTTATCTTACCTGTGGGTAATCGTAAGAGATGACTAAAGCATATAAAATGCATATAACATCTATATGTTTTGCTTGCCTATTCAACGTCTATGACGTTGCATAGGCAAGCAAAAGAAAACGCGAAACAAAAACCTTATACCAACACTCTGATCAGCGTGATATAGTAGGTCAATTTACCTGGCATTATGGAGGAGGCTCAAGCTTAACAGTGGGACAAATCTGAGCTGAGATGATTTAATTTAAATAAGGTAAGGTATTATAATAAGCTAATTTAAAGAACAAAATATTTATATACACATTATAAATTTATTTTCGGTACATTTTAGGTGGTAATTATACTCTGCTTTTATCTTCCCCTTTACAATACATATTATATTACTCATTATATTTGCATGAAAATCTTCTATATATGACAGAATTTTAAGTGACTAGAAAAATATGGGTGAAAATTTCACGTGCTTTTGAATAAGGGCCTCAATGATTTAGATTGATAATTAGATTGAAAAAATAGTCCATTGAAAACTTACATTTGGTGTTGCGTTTTTTAGAGGACGCAATTTTATTTTTTTGATGTATAGAGGGGGTCAGTGTAAAGCTAAAAACAAGTTTGTGGGGTCGCCACCCTTGTACCACGGCCGCCATCTTGAAAATAGGGGTTGAAATGGTTTTTACGATATATCTCTTAAACTATTTATTTTACAAAAAAAAATTGTTTAAATTTTTTGTTGTAAATTAAATTCTCTACAACTTTGGTCCAGTAATTTTTTGTCGTAGAACTATAAATAAAAAAGTTATAAGTGAAAATGTTCAGAAATTCAAGAAAAAAATTATATTTTTCGATATAACTTTTATAAACAACATTTTTTCATTAAGACAATAGCTACGGTTTTACAGCGCTCCGAAGTGAGTACTATTTTTTAGTATTCTTAACTATACCTATATTATACGTGTATATTAATAATGTGTCATCAGTTATTGTTTTTTTTAATTTACTTTGTTATTATAATTTTTTTAATTATAAATTTTGCAATATTATTAAAAAATAATTATTGACTATTTTCCCCACCACCCACGAGGTAGAGTCGGAAGGCGCGTTTTTTTTACGTATCCCCCAATAGGCATAATCCACGGTGATTTTCTAAATTAGAACTACTCCGTCCTCATTCTTTTCGATGGACCATCAGATTTAAAATTATTTTAAAAATCAATAATTGTAAAATCCTGTTATGGAGTGAAAAAGAGTCAATAATTAATCTTTAATAATATTGCAGAATTTATAATTAAATAAATTATAATAACAACGTAAATAAAAAAACAACCGATGACACATTATTAATATACACGTATAATATAGGTATAGTTAAGAATACTGAAAAATAGTACTCACTTCGGAGCGCTGTAAAACCGTAGCTATTGACTTAATGAAAAAATGTTGTTTATAAAAGTTGTTCCTCAAAAAACGATCTACAAAAATGGTCTGATATCATTTTTTCGTAAAATAATAAAAAAAAAGTTATATCGAAAAATATTTTTTTTTTTCTCGAATTTCTGAACATTTTCACTTATAACTTTTTTATTTATAGTTTTACGACAAAAAGTTACTGAACTAAAGTTGTAGAGAATTTAATTTTCAACAAAAAATGTTAACAATTTTTTTTTGTCAAATAAATAGTTTAAGAGATATATCGTAAAAATAATTTCAACCCCTATTTTCAAGATGGCGGCCATGGGACAAGGGTGGCGACCCCACAAACTTGTTTTTAGCCTTACACTGACCCCCCCTACACCTCAAAAAAATAAAATTGCGTCCTCTAAAAAACGCAAGGTAAGGCCTAAAAAATTTAACATTTCAATAGACTAAAAAAGTAACACTATAATCGACTCAGTTTCACCTCACACATACAATACATCCGCACGCGCGTAGCCTTTGTATGAGACGATTTTATTACCCATTAGACTCTAGATCGCACATATCTTTCAGCAACAACGTCCGATTATATACAGTCTGCATTTGGCCTATCACGCTGATATAGCTCAATGTTTGCTTATATTACACATCTACAGATATTAAAGACATTGCAGAATATGTGCATACGCTGAGTTATGTGAACACCGTGCTTCATTGGAAATGTCGACTTGCCTATCGACTTCGAACTGCCGACCATCAAACAGCACATAAAGTGATGCGAGCACGCTTTCCAATATATCTGCGACATATACTTGAAGAGACAGATAACGACATCGCCCTCCCTCAACTAAGAGTCTAAATAATTTGCAAAGCCATGACACATAAAAATGTGGTTTCGTCCTCGCCATCATGATTCAAAGTCACATAGTCAATCATAATTATAAAAGTGGGAGCACTCAGTTTGCCTTCAGTAACACCGTAGTAATCTGAATAAAACAGATCACCCGTAATCAGAGCATAACTGTCAAAGCCATGTGATGCTAACAGTTATCAATCTCAAAAAGAGAAACAAGATTCTACAATTGAGTCCTAGGATATTACATACATACCGGTGGCCCGCTCGCATGGCGAAGAAGAGGTGCTTGCAGGGTGGGTCAATGGGGTTGCGCGCCGCCTCTTCCGTCACCCCGGACCGATTTGGCGGGGTGCGACGTCCATGGCCCACCACAAAAAAAAAAAAAAAAAGGATATTACATATATTATTCTATTATTTTAGATGTTTTTAGTATGGCATCTATTGATCCAAGAAGAGAAAGTTATTCGAATATACCTACTCTAATAGACAGCTTTAAATAGTTTCAGATTTTCTTTCTTCAATTTCATCGCGTTGTATGACTTCAGAATTTCTTTAATAAAAACACCTCCCACTATCTTTAGTGGGAGGTGTTTTTATTATTCTTATTCTTAATAAGTACTTGTAAAACGGATCCTTCAAAAACCTTAATTTAAAGTATACAAACTATATCTTGCCTCAGCAATACCACTCAACAATATATCTTATCATATAAACATTAAAAATTCAGCACCAAATGCCAAAACTTGCTCATTCACTAGGGTACTTAAAATCCAAACCAATTGAGCCCTTAAATTTTACATGTAATCTCCTCGTGATGAAACGTTTTGCCTGCCAAGTATGTAATTTGGTTCACTGTTAAACATGTCAAATTATAAGGGTTCTATCAGAAGGGATGACCGAGTTAAGAAGCCGCACCTGATTCCCAATTAGGATCGTGAAACAATCTCTTTGAGATATTATTAATTGGAATATTTATAAGTTCGGATGCCAACAAAATTTTCTTTGTATTTTTATTCAAATATTAAAGTCTGCAAATTATCATCGTCTCAGATCATATACGTCCCACTGCTGGGCTCAAAGAAAATTGACCGACTATACCATGCTAGTCAGGTGGTTTGGTATAGGACTTAATTTGGTGTATTCCTTCTCATACGTAAGTTTTATATACATACTAGCAAATCCGGCCACGCGTTGCTGTGGCTAAGGCAGCCACAGTAACACGAGGTGGTTATGCTAACACATTGTAGCTTATATGAAACGTTTGTACGTTTAACACAGCGCCATTTATTAAATACTTACTCAATCCAGTCAACAGATACCGCCATCTGTTAGAACCATTTGGAGATAATATAAGATAATTGTGACAAATTTGCAATAAAATAATATTGTGACTATAAATTGAGATGGAAGCTATCCTATATTTTAAGTTGGATCAAATTACACATGCTGTGCAAATGTGATTAAAATCGGTTAAGTAGTTTAGGAGTCCATCGCGGACAAACAACGTGACGCGTAATTTATATAGGTATATATATTATGATATTAAGATTATATCACTAAGTTGACTTTTAAGCCACCCACAAGCAAAATAGGGGAAAGAATATACGAATAAAATCTTCCAAACAACTCAAAAATCCTTTTAATATTATAAATGTGAAAGTCTGTGAAGATGTTTGATTGTTTGTTACTCAATCACGCGTAAACCGTTGAATAGATTTGGATAAAAATTGGCACACAAATAGATTATTTCCTGGATTAACATATATACTCTTTATTCAGCCAACGTGTTTCTTTGGGACAGGTTAGTGATACATTTTTATATTGTGAATCACTTTTATGCCGGTGAAACCTCGGGTAGAAACTAGTAAAATATACAGAATAAGCATTAATGGTATGCTAACTTATGTAGTAACATCTCTAGTCGAGTATTATAGATTCGATTCCTTTGTAAGACAATTCTTTATTATGATTAACAAATTGTGTCTATATTTAATTTTGTTTAATTGATTTATATAATTATTTTTCTTATTATTTAAAATTTCACTTCATATGGTTTTCTTATTGTGTTGCTTAATGTGTCATACATTAAATACCATATTACATGTCATCATCATCATCATTTCAGCCCATCGCCGTCCACTGCTGGACATAGGCCTCCTTCATGGTATGCCACAGATTGCGGTTCTGTGCCGTCTGCATCCATCGACGCCCAGCAATTTTCACTAGATCGTCTGTCCACCTAGTGGGGGGGCGTCCTACACTGCGTCGTCCGGTACGTGGTCGCCACTCTAGAACCTTTTTTCCCCAGCGGTTGTCGGTTCTTCGAGCGATGTGGCCAGCCCATTGCCACTTCAGCGTGCTAATTCTTCGTGCTATGTCGGTTACACCCGTTCTTCTGCGGATTTCCGTATTACGGATTCTATCACGCAGAGAAATCCCGAGCATAGCTCGCTCCATAGCACGCTGAGCGACTTTGAGCTTGGTTATGAGGCCTACATTTAGGGACCACGTTTCCGTGCCGTAAGTCATCAGTGGTAACACACACTGGTTGTAGACCTGTGTTTTCAGACACTTTTTTTTTTTTTTTTTTTTTTTTTTTTTTTTATTGGTGGGCTATGGGTGCGTCTCGCCCCGCCAAATCGGCCCGGGGTGACGGAGAAGGCGGCGCGTGATCCCATAGACCCACCGTAAAATCCTCTCTCTTCGCCGTGCGAGCGGACCACCGGTACCCGATCTTTGTCTTCGGTGGTCGTGTTTTCAGACACTGAGGTATGTTGGACGAGAAGATCCTCTTAAGTTGCCCGAACGCTGCCCAACCGAGTTGGATTCGTCGGCTGACCTCTTTCTCGAAATTGGATCTACCTAACTGGACTGTTTGTCCAAGGTAAACATAATGATCGACAATTTCGAGAATCGCATTGCCAACTAGGACCGGTACAGGAATGACATGGGCATTTGACATGACTTTCGTCTTGTCCATGTTCATTCGTAACCCCACCAGTTGGGATACCCTGCTGAGATCGTTGAGGGGGGGGGTTATATAATATTAATACTACTTGATGCATATATTATCTTCGCTGGTATTGTCAAGGATATTTCTCATATATTTTACCTCATTAATTTCCTCAGGGATATTAAGATCAAGATCCATACGAACCATACTTTCATGTTATGTGATCATAATAATAAATTGTATTGTTAATACTATACTTCGGTGCTTATAAAAAAAAATAAACTTTATAATAGCAATTTGACCTCTGACGCCTGACATGAAACGCCCGTGGTTTTACCCGCGTAGTGCCCATTTCTGTGAGAATACGAGGACAATATATCGCCTACTAGCTTTTGCCCACGTTTTCGCCCGCATAAAAAAATATTACCGGGATAAAAGTGCTAATCCAGGCAATGTTCTATCTATATGCCAATTTTCATCTAAATCTGCTCCACCGTTTTCGTATGATTCACTAACAATAATCGAAACATCTTCACAAACTTTCAGTAAGCTTTTCTAACAAAAACTGTTTTAAGGAATATCGGTTGGAAAGTTTAAAAGTGTATATCAAACATGGAAACATTTTTTTATTTTATATACATATAACGATTAATAGAATAATCTCTCTATGGCATGCTTGCACCCAATCACAATGCTAGCGTCCGATTAGCGTGTACCCTATCACAAGTTTAAATACTAGAACAGCTACTACTTCCGTTATTCATATTGGAATGGAAAGAAAGAATAAATCTATCTAACTACCGCAAGCAAAGATGTTTCGTTGAGCATGACCCAAACAAAAAAGCCTCAAAAAAAAACCACAACCAATCTTGAAACAGAATGGGATTGATGATGGTAAATTGTGAACAATGCTCTTTTCAATGACTAGGAAATATAAGCAAATACTACGAGTTTTATAACACTGGCCAGTCAAAAGGGATACATACAAATAATATATTATATAAAAAAAATTGATCAAGCGCGAATAAAACTCGCTCACAAAAGGTTCCTCGCACAAGGTTTAACATTGTACTTTTTATTTTGAATACCTCCCGTAAAAGTAAAATATTTATTCTTTCATACCTACATTCAAACTGAAAATGTGAATTTTAATATTGAAAAAATGTATTTCTAGACTATTAATTTCTTATAAGTTTTACTTTAGTCTTAAAATAAAAGGACTACTTTCTATATATTTTTTAAATTTTTATATGTTCAGAGATATGAAGATATATATTCAAAAAATATCTTAAAGGTTCATTTTCGTGCATCGGGTTTAAACGCTTACGACTATCGCGCGAGGCCGATGCGACAATAGTCAAAGTATGAAAGTGTATGACATCGTTTCCGAGGTACGCGACAGTCACACGCGGCCTACGATATTCATCAGCCGCGCGCGGACTTGCGTGTTTTAACATGTTCAAATGGTTCAGTTTTTTCATGAAGCAAGCATGTTTGAGAACACAAGCGAAAGTTTTTCAGTGAGAGAGACGAAATATTAATAAATTTTGTCTCAAACACCAATCATATATCACTTCCCCTGATTATAAAAATTCCTACAAGCGAAATAAGGTGTGGGAAGAAGTAGCAAAACAACTAAATAAAAATATTAAGTAATTTTTCAATATAGGTACTTTTAAAGTGTAGTTAGGTATTTTTTTACTGTCAACCGTTCGAGTAGGTAGGCATATTTGCTCAATAGAAAATTGTAATTATTTCACTGCGTGTCAGTGTATTAAAAAATTTACGAAAATACTGAACATTCTGAACATGTTGAAACATGCAAGGCCGCGCGTAGCCGACGAATGTCGTTGGCCGTGCGCGACTGTCACGTGCCTCGGTAATGGCACCATACATTTTCATACTTTGACTATTGTCGCATTGGCCGCGCGCAACGGTCAAAGCGTTTAAACGCGCGCGGCCTCGTGTTAACGAGATGCACGGCAACGAACCTTAATAACAATTTGGAAATATATTAATTAAAAAAATGAAATTAAGAGAATATGGGTCGTCTTAGGGCATAAATACTTAATTTATGTCCTAAAATTAATTTATTTAAGTCATGCATCCACGTATTTGTTCGTGGAAATACATAATTATACCAAATTTGAATTTATTAATAAAATAGATTTATGGTGTGTGAAAAGTAGCATATTGACCAGATATATATTCTATTCTAAAAGGGTACCATTTGCCATTCAAAAGTGTGCTATTTCAAAAAGGGTTGGCCTTAAAATTAATTAAACTGAAAACAAATATTAATAATACATTAATACTAATAAAGTTTATAAAATCCGATTACGAAATGAAAAATGATGTCGCAAGCGGGATTCGAACCCGCGCCTATTGGGATTCCGGCCCAATCGTGGCGCGGGTTCGAATCCCGCTTGCGACATCATTTTTCATTTCGTAATCGGATTTTATAAATAATTAAGCATATTAAATGCTAAATTTCAGTAATTTAACTAATAAAGTTGTTATTTAAACACACTAAATAATTCAAGTCCACATCGTGATATTTGAAAGTTAATAGACCGTTACCCAACCGTCTACGTTAAGTAGATTTGGTAAAAAGTCAATATTAATTTTACATAACCTTACCTATCTATATAAATCTAAATATGAGATGAGATTTCTACTAAAATATTTTAATAAATAATAAATAACATTTACTTATATTTATACTTAACTAAAGACATTATACAAACAATAAGAGATTATTTTCAGTCAGATGATAATTCTCTTGCTCTTATCCCATTTACTTGGAGTCGATGCAATATGTACTAATACATATTGCAAAAGTTATTGGCAATAGTTTTATGACCAGTCACCTGTCTGACCTCACACCTCCTTGGTAATGAAATAGTGGACCAAACGGCGTCTGGAGGAATTGACACAGGTCGATTTAAAGCATTGAGTCGTCTTTTACGACATCCAAGATCAAAGTATGGGTTGGTAGTATTCGTAGCCGCTACCACATAGCACTAGATTTATATAGGTAGGTAATGTTATATACAGCATTTTTGTAAATAAAATATCATTTATTCATTCTCCTACTCTTATCCCAATTACTTGGGGTCGATACAATATATAATTTTTTTCATAGTACATATTGTAAAAGTTATTGGCAATAGTTTTATGACCGGCCGCCTGCCAGACGTTAACCCTCCTTTGAAATGTAATTGTTGACCAAACAGCATCAGATGGAGTTGGCCCAGGTCGTAATAAAGCTCTTAGTCGTCTTTTACGACATGCACGAGCAAAGTAAGGGTTGGTAGTATTCGTAGCCGCTACCACACAGCTAGGTATAAAATAATGTATATATTATTAATTAGAAATGTATTTCTTTGTAAATAGATTTTTATGAATATTTCTAGAGTTAAGGCCACATCGTTGATAAATTTTTATCTGTAACCATAAATGAGCAGGCACACATAAAAAAAAACAACGTCTGAATTGTTGCAATTAGCTACTTTTGACAATAGCAATTTGCTCTCTCTGAGTAATAGTAATTTACCACCTTGATATTGTTAAACAGCAAATACCACTTACCATTCAGTGAACTGCTTTTTTGCCTACCATCAGAGACGATAAAAAGATACCTAAGTGTATGATTTCTTAAACTTTGGCCAGTCCATCCGGGATAGTACCACATTCTTACAGAAAATCGAGCAGTAGCAATATGTTTTTCGTTTAGTGAGCAAGAGAACCGGCAACCCAATTTTCTGATTGGGTTACTTCGTTGGTAGGCAGCGGCCTAGCTGTACCCCTGGTATTGCAAATGTCTGTGAGTAACAGCAACTTTTACCACCAGGTGCACTGCTTGCTCGTTTGCCCCCATAAGCAATAATAAAAAAAGACAATAATTAATTTGGCCGTGTTAAAGAATACTAATGAAGTCGGTTAAAAATAGAACACATTATGAAATATGGTAAGAAGTAAAATTATCTCTATCTTTCGTGAAACATTAACGTAATTAATTACATTTTGCTTAAAGTGCTCTGCAAGGCCTTTGACGTCTAATAATTTAAGAAGAATAATGATTATATCTTATCATCAAAACTCATCGTATAGGATTGTCCTCAATCTGATTTAATTCGCAATGTCTGCGACTCTAATACTGCTTCCAAATTAAAGAAGTATTCCATCCGTGATTCTTATCAAGCAGTTGTAATTACTGAATTAAAGTTGAATAAAGTTTTGAAAATACTCAATTTATGTTTATGTTTGTTCGTGAACTGGTAATAATATTGGTGTAGGCTGTCTCACTCGAAATATCAAAGTGCTGAGTTATTACTGTCCTATTAACCTGTTCAGTGGTTACAAAGATTAATCTTAAAATAACAAGGAACTGTGGTAGACATGTGCTTATTTATATTAAATTACTTTGGGTTCATGTAAATTCTTCGTTTGCGTGAGAACGGCATTTTTATAGAATAAAAAATGTAGCTTACTATTATTGAACTTTTTTTTTTAAATCATTTTAGTAACTGATTCAATGAACATCATTTTAGTAACTGATTCAATGAACTGAAAAAATGAAAAAAAATGAAAAATGAGATAGACTTCATCTTGACGGACAAACGACAAATATTCAATGATGTCTCTGTGATCAGCAGGATTAAAACTGGGAGTGATCACCGCATGGTTCGAGGCACATTGAATCTTCGTACGAAAGTCGAGCGGTCCCGCTTGATGAAGTCTACACTCCGACCTACACCTGTCCAATACCAGAACCCCGATAGCTTTCAACTCGAATTACATAATCGCTTCCAATGCCTGGAAGAGTGCGAATCTTCGAACGATATGAACAACAGGTTCGTGGAAACTGTCCACGCGGTCGGGTCAAAATTCTTTGAGGCCCATCGCGCTACTAGAACAAAAAAGCTTTCTGACCAGACTCTTCAACTCATGGAGAGGAGAAAGGAAATGACGGTACAGTCTTCAGCCGATTGGTCCGAACTCAGGCAGCTTAATAGGCAAATCTCTAAATCTATGCGACGCGATATTCGCCGATTCAATACACTGCGTATTGAAGAGGCGATAGAGCGAAATCGAGGCTCCAAAGTGTTCGCACGAGATTTGTCTATTGGGCAGAGCCAAATGACTAAGCTGAAGACCGATGACGGTACTGTCATTTCATCCCAGAGTGAGATCTTGGGAGAGGTCGAAAGGTTCTATGGGCAGTTGTACAAATCATCCCTGAATCCTGTTGTCAGCTTGGTCCAAGACCCCAGATCCAAGCTAACTCGGCACTATACCGAAGAAATCCCGGACGTCAGCTTGTACGAGATCAGAATGGCTCTAAAACAATTAAAGAACGGAAAGGCACCGGGAGATGACGGAATTACCACAGAGCTCCTGAGGGCAGGCGGCAAGCCAGTTTTAAAAGCCCTACAGAAGCTGTTTAATTCTGTCATTCTCGGGGGCGACGTTCCAGAGTCGTGGACCAGGAGTGTGGTGGTGCTGTTTTTCAAGAAGGGCGATAAAACGCTCTTAAAGAATTACAGACCCATCTCACTCCTGAGCCACGTGTACAAATTGTTTTCAAGAGTCATTACGAACCGACTCGCGCGCAAGCTAGACGACTTCCAGCCGCCCGAACAAGCCGGTTTCCGAAAAGGTTATAGTACCATAGACCACATCCACACGCTACGCCAGATTATACAGAAGACCGAGGAGTATAATCGGCCTCTGTGTCTAGCGTTTGTGGACTATGAGAAAGCCTTTGATTCTGTCGAAACTTGGGCAGTGCTGCAGTCCCTTCAGAGGTGCCAAATTGACTATCGATATATCGAAGTGCTGAAGTGTTTGTATAAAGACGCTACTATGTCAGTCCGCATCCAGGATAAGAGTACGAAACCGATCCAGCTGCAGAAAGGCGTGAGACAGGGAGACGTTATCTCTCCGAAACTGTTCACCACTGCGCTGGAAGATGTCTTCAAGCTCTTAGACTGGACCGGACTCGGCATCAACATCAATGGCGAATACATCACTCACCTTCGATTCGCAGATGATATCGTAGTCATGGCAGAATCCCTGGAGGACCTTAGCACCATGCTCAATGACCTCAGCAAGGTCTCCCAACTAGTAGGGCTGCAAATGAACATGGACAAGACGAAAATCATGTCTAATGCCCATGTCATTTCTGTACCGGTCCTGGTTGGGAATGCGATTCTCGAAGTTGTCGATCACTATGTTTACCTAGGACAAACAGTTCAATTAGGTAGATCCAATTTCGAGAAAGAGGTCAACCGACGAATCCAACTCGGCTGGGCAGCGTTCGGGAAACTTAGGAGGATCTTCTCGTCTAATATTCCGCAGTGTCTGAAAACAAAGGTTTATAACCAGTGTGTGTTACCAGCGATGACTTACGGCACTGAAACGTGGTCTCTAAATGTCGGCCTCATAACAAGGCTCAAAGTCGCTCAGCGTGCTATGGAGAGGGCTATGCTCGGTATTTCTCTACGTGATAAAATCCGAAATACGGAAATCCGTAGAAGAACGGGTGTAACCGACATAGCCCTAAGGATTAGCACGTTGAAGTGGCAATGGGCAGGCCACATCGCTCGACGAACCGACAACCGTTGGGGAAAAAAGGTTCTCGAGTGGCGACCACGAATCGGACGACGCAGCGTAGGACGACCCCCCACTCGGTGGACTGATGACCTCATCAAGGTCGCAGGAAACCGCTGGATGCAGGTGGCACAGGACCGTTATAGATGGCATTCTCGTGGGGAGGCCTATGTCCAACAGTGGACGTTTACAGGCTGATGGATGGATGGATGGAACTGATTCATCTCAACTCAATTTTTTTTATTGCTTATGGTAGCAAGCGAGCAGACAGCACACCTGATGGTAAGTGTCACTGCCGCTCATGGACTTTTGCAATACTGAGGGTATAACTAGGCCGCTGCCTACCAATAGACACTCCAAACCCACCCCAGTTGGGCTACCGGCTCTCTCGCTCACTGAACGATGCACAATAGCACATTGCCATTACTCAGACGTCGATCTTCTGCGAGAGTGTGGTACTACCCCGGACGGACCGGCCCGCGGCTGTAGACAGAGAAATGTCCACAGCGTGATCCTACCAATATTATATATGAGTATGTCCCACTGTTAAGGTCGAGCTTTCCCCAAATTGAGAGGGAAATTGATCTACTGTACTACGCTTGTCAGTGGTGTTAGTATAAGGTTTTGTTTCGAGTTTTATTTCTATCACATAGATGTTTAATGTATTTTATATCCCTTAGTCGTCTATTACGATCACCCACGGGTAAGATAGGTAGTGGTGAATTGATTGTATTCTTACTCCGTGATCACACGGAAACTGATTATCCACTTTTGTGTTTTTTTTTAGGGCAGACTATAGTCTCTTCTTTACTAGATAACAAGATAAGCCAAGATGAGTAATTATAACTAGCCATAGAGTCCACTTTCCACCTTTGGACTACGACCCTCGCAGCCCTTAGTAAGAAATTCCCTATGAAACTTTTCGTGTTTAAATTGTATATCTTTTTATAATATTTGTGCACACTATAAAATAAAATTGCTTTTACGAATTTTTCATGTATTTATGGTCACAGAACGATTTAGGTATTTCACGTCTAAGTAATCATCATTCTCCTACTCTTATCCGAATTGCTTGAGGTTCATACAATATGTACTCTTCTTTCATAGTACATACTGTAAAAGTTATTGTCGATAGTTTATATGACCAGCAGCCTGCCAGACGTCAACACTCATTAGGAATGTAAATGATGACCAAACGGCATCAGATGGAGTTGGACCAGGTCGTTATAAGGCTCTTAGTCGTCTTTTACAATATCCATGAGTATAATAAGGATTGGTAGTAAGTAATTATTACTATTCTTAACTATCATCGTTATTATAAAGATCTTTTATTTATCTACTTAGTTGTATTTTTTTTCTAACTCCGTCATCACACGTATGTTATAAAATTAACGTTTACTATTTTACTAATGAAAAGAGAGACCCTACGACTAATCCAATTATATTTTCAATATCAATATTCCTTTTGATATGTTCTATCTGTATCTATAATATATGTAATATTATAAGCCGCTTACTATGACTAAATGCTACGCGTAACATATCTACGATGATTCAGTTATTGTAATTGCTTTGTTATTTAATATTATTACGGCTGAAATTAATTTACTGGAACTCACATCCCGTTGAGAGATTACTATTGGGTATTATGTACTATGTAGGTATGTAGGTAATAAGTTTTGGATTTACCTCTTCCTAGATGTAATTTGAAAACGTTATTTCAGAGGATTAAAATTGACCTGTTTCATGTTCTATAGTTGTTAGGTATGCTAAATAATGCTCCTGCCGAAGCCGGGACGGTCTCCAGAGTTGGCCTCGGCCTACAGGCCTATCGTGCTGCTCGACGATGCGGGCAAGCTATTGGAGAGGGTGCTGGCTGCCCGCGTCGAGCGGCACCTCGTTGGCACGGGGCCCGATCTGTCGGACGCCCAGTTTGGGTTCAGGAGGGGTCGTTCGACGATCGCGGCTCTGCTGCGCCTGAGGGCCGTGGCGACTGAGGCCGTCGCCGGCGGAGGAGTGCTGTTGGTGGTGTCCCTGGACATCGCCAACGCATTCAATAGTCTGCCATTTAGCTGCATCAGGGAGGCGCTCCGATACCACGGAGTGCCAGTTTACCTGAGGCGGCTAGTGGCAGACTATCTGGAGGGGCGCAGCGTCCTCTACACCAACCGAGTAGGGGACGTTGTGCGAACGCCCATGACGTGCGGTGTCCCACAGGGGTCGGTCCTTGGACCCACCCTGTGGAACATCGGCTACGACTGGGCGTTGAGAGGGAGCCTCCTACCCGGGCTGGGCGTGATCTGTTACGCCGACGACACGCTCGTCACAGCCCGCGGTAGGACGCTGGAGGAGGCGGCAGGCCTGGCGACTCTCGGCACCGAAGAGATCGTCAGGCGGATCGAGGCGCTGGGGTTGAGGGTGGCCCTGGACAAGACGGAGGCCCTCTTGTTCCATGGGCCCCGCATGGGCCCTCCCATCGGCGTTTCGATCACCGTCAATTCGGTTGACATCAGCATCCGGGCCCATATGAGGTATTTGGGCCTGGTGCTCGACGGGCATTGGTGGTTTCGGGAGCATTTCCGCAGGCTCGCTCCGCGGCTCGTCGGCGCGGCGTCCGCCCTTTCATGGCTAATGCCGAATGTGGGCGGACCGAGCGCTACGTGCCGACAGCTGTACACGGGGGTCGTCCGGTCGATGGCTCTGTACGGCGCACCGGTGTGGGCGGGGTCCCTGACCGTCCGACTCAGGGCTCTTCTGTGGCGACCACAGAGGGCCATGGCGGTCAGGGCTGTACGCGGGTACCGCACGGTGGCGACGGAGGCAGCGTGCCTGTTGGCCGGGAGTCCCCCGTGGGACCTGGAGGCGGAAATGCTCGCCGATTTGTATCGGCGGGTGTCGGGGGTGCGCGCGGAGGGCGGTGTGGCCTCTTTGAGGGAACTCACCGCCTGGCGCGTTGACGCCCGCCTAGATATCATTGCCCGTTGGGCAGTCCGGCTGGAGAGGCCTCGGTTCGGTGTGCGGACCGTAGAGGCCTTCCGGCCGGTGCTGATGCAGTGGTTGGAACGGCGGCACGGGGTGCTCTCCTTCCGACTGGTGCAGGTTTTGACGGGGCATGGATGCTTCGCCAAATACCTGCACAAGGTCGTCAGGAGGGAGAGTACACCGTCCTGCCACCACTGCGATTGCGACGAAGACACGGCGCAGCATACGCTCGAGGTTTGTGCCGCTTGGGCAGAGCAGCGTCGTGAACTCGTCGCAATCATCGGTGCCGACCTGACGCTGCCGACCATCGCCAGGGCGATGCTCGACAGCGTCAGGAACTGGGACGCGGTCGCAACCTTCTGCGAGGCAGTAGTCTCGCGGAAGGAGGCGGCGGAGCGCGTGCGCGAGGAGCGTCTCCTCGACGGCGCGAGCCGCCGCCGGCGACTGGGGCGGCGCAGGCGCGATTACCTGCGCCTGATGCCGCCCTAGCCAAGGCCGCGGGTGACTGGATCGGGGAAATAGTCCGTCACCCGCCGAGAGGCCGACCGCGTGAGGAAAGACCGACATCCTACCCGAGGGGGGGATGTCGGTCGAGGAGAGGGTACTCCTCAGGGGTATTCCGTCGGGCCGACCACTGACGTCAAGTCACTCTGCTCCGGTGGTCGGCCCAACGACGAAGGCGACGTCACGGGTGGGTTACGGGTGTGCGCGCTTACGCCCCTCTGTCACCCCGGACGGAGTGGTGCGAGGAGTGCGCCGACCGTAGCCCACCCCCCCAAAAAAAAAAAAAAAAAAAAAAAAAAAAAGGTATGCTAAATAATTAATAGCGTACACACAATTTTTAATTTCGCTTTATTTTGCTCGGTCTTATCTTTTAATAGGGACAAAATACATACATACATACATACATATCATCACGCCATATCCCTTGCAGGGTAGGCGGAGAGAACAGAGTGCCAGAGAACTCTTTGCATACTTCACTCGCTTCCTCAACATTCATAATTCTCTTCATACACGCTCGCCGGTTTCGGAGACTCTTGACTCCATCTTCCTTCAGTACATGACCGATCTGGTCTAGGTAGGTTAGTCTCGGTCTCCCTCGGTACCTACATCCTTCCACTTTCGCATTGTATATCTTCTTAACCAGGCTTTCGTTCGGCATTCTTTCCACATGTCCGAACCATCGGAGCATTCCCTTTTGCAACTTTAAACCAATACTCTCTTTCATACCTACTCGCTCTCTTACGTCGTCGTTACGAATGCGGTCGGTCAGCCTAACTCCACAGATTTTCCGCAGAGATCGCATTTCGACCGCATTAATTTTACTATCATACTCTTTTCTGCATACCCAACTCTCGCTTCCATACAGTAATGTTGGGACAAGCACTGCGTTATGTATTGCTACACGTGCCTTCTGGCTGAGGTGGTGGCTGCCGAGAAGTTGACCCAACGTTCCGTTCACTCTATTGCCCGCATTCACTCTTCACTCTATATCAGTGGTGTACCTTCCATCTCGGCTAAATCCACATCCAAGATATACAAATTCATCGACTTGCTCTAGTACATCATTACCTATTGTTACTCTTACATCTGTTCTGGTTTTATCTCTTTCAAAGACCATTATTTTGGTTTTGCTCACATTCACGCGTAGACCCCTTTTCTTAGGGACAAAATATAATGTATATATATATATATATATATATATATATATATATATATATATATATATATATATATATATATATATAAACTACTAAAATTTAGCATTTAACATGCTTGATTATTTATAAAAACTTGATTACGAGCAAAAAATGATAAATGATCCCATGTGTGACAATAATTTATAACTCGTATTTTTCTTTTTGGACTTGTAGTCAAAAAAGAAATCAAAGATTGGTCATATATTTATTTTAAACCAACATTTAACGGGGACGTAGCTAAATTATTTTCATCATTATATAGTGAGTTTCATATTGGTTAAATTGGTTTAATAAATTAATAAATTGCAGAAGTTAAAATAACGAAATTGGCAGTTTTTGATAAACGCCCAAATTAATCGTTAGACGATTTTTCAGGGAACGATTTATATATCGCAGATTGCTTTATATATGTTGCTTCTATTAAATTGAATTTATTGACTGCCTATATATAATATATCAGCAAATATTTATTTTGTTTTCTTTTTATAAATAAAGAATTTAATTTTCCTGCCTTGACTTATGGTGCTGAGTGTTGGGCGATCAAAAAAGTGCACGAACAGAAAGTTCATACCAATGAAATGAAAATGCTGAGATGGGCAGCAGGTGTAACTAGACTCGATAAAGTGAGAAATGAACACATCAGAGGAAGTTTCAAGGTTGCGCCTATCACGGAAAAACTCACGGAACAGCGGTTGAGATGGTATGGACATGTCATGAGACGTGGCGACGATCATGTTGTCAAAAAAGCGCTGGCCCTCCCCAATAACAAAAGAGGTGTTGGACGCCCACCTGCTACCTGGTGGTCCACGGTGTCCAGGGATTTGGAGCGCGCCCAGATGACGTCAACGACAACCCAGGATAGACAGTCCTGGCGCATGAGAACGAGGAGAGCCGACCCCAAATAAATGGGATAAGGCAAAGGAAAAGAAGAAATAAAGAATTTAATTTTATTATCACGTTTATTATCAAATAAAATAGAAGCAAAGTTTAAATTTAAGAATATACCTAATAAATATGAATTGATACTTGTCGGTGGTTCATCATCTCAGCACATATACTCGTATGTCTCACTGTTGGGCTTCAGCCTCCTCCATAATGGAGTTTTGTACCAAGTTTTCCTTCTCTATATATGTGCATATGCGTTTTATCCTCCTTTGTCATCTCTTACGGTCACCCACGGGTAAGGTAGGTTGTGAATTGTGTTCTTACTCCGTCACCGCGCGGATAATTGTTATCAATAATTACGCTTATAAATATATTTTGTGATTTTCCTGTTTTATTCAGTATGACGAGAGTTTCAATTTTTTATCGATGGATATTGGATACCCTCTAAATATTATATTTATTCTAACATTTTCCACATTGTATTATTAAATTATTTATTTTTAACTTATTAAGGAGTACCTATTAAATACAATTGTCAAATTTAAAAAAATATAACACAGTTAATTAAAAATTCAAAGTATTAATTCATTTTAAAACAAGATGACAATGAAATTAAAAATGTTTACTATCAGTAAATATAATCACAGATCGCTAGATCAGAGGTTTTGACACGCATTCATAACAATTCATTACTTGGTTTAGTATTTTTTAATATAACATTAAATTAAGATAATTAATCAAGAGTATTAAGGATATTAATTTAGATTGAGAATATTGCGATAAGCAATTGCATAGTAGTGGTAGGACTACGCTGTTGACAGTTTTCTGTTTACAGCCGCGAGCTGGTTCGTCCGGGGTAGTACCACACTTTCGCAGAAGATCGATGTCTGAGTAATGGCAATGTGTTGTTGTGCTTCGTTCGGTGAGTGAGAGAGCCGGAAGCCCAACTGGGTGGATTTGGGGTTTATATTGGTAGGCAGCGGCCTTGCTATACCCTTGGTATTGCAAAGGTCCATGGGTAGCAGTGACACTTACCATCAGGTATGCTGCTTGCTTGTTTGCCACCATAATATATTATAATATTATTGTGACATTTAATTAATTCAATATGATATTGTTAACAATTGAAATAATTGTGACGCTTATTTCAATGATTATATATAGGTACCTATTAACACGCCCTACTGGGCAGAATATGATGTACCTAAATCAAAATGTAACACCTGTTTATACCATATTTGAGCAAATAAAATGAATTGAATTGAATTGATAAGCAATAAAAAAAACATTTCTGGTTTAGCATTTTTTAATTTAATTTTAATCGTAGATAATTTATCAAGAGTATTAAGGATATTAATTTAGATTCAGAAGATTGAGATGAGTAATTGCATAAAGACTTCCAGTTACTTTCAAATAGCTTTATCAAATGATCTCAGAATTAAATATCCTATAGTTTTTTATACCTTTATAAAGTTCACGGAGATAAGGACTTAATTAATCTTGTTTTACCGCCTGCTAATCAGAAACGCTTTGTGTTTCTGATTAACAGGAATCCATTAACAGTGGCACGTGTATTTATGTCTATTCAAAGCCCTTATTCATTTCGTATAAATGTTTTGGTCCGAAGTACTTCTTCGTAAAAATGCAATTTTCCTTACTACCCAACTGTTGTTTTAAAATACAACCAAGGGTTCTATGCAAATAAGACCTTCCCTGCAGAAGGAAAATAAATCAAACCCATCTAACCAATGTGATGTAGTGGGTCAATTTTCTCTGTATTGTAGAAGCATTTTTGGCCCAGCAATTGATTGTATGTAAACTATCTCAGCTGATGAAGAGGTTTTTTTATTAAAATCATTTCAGTATCATTTATTTCTTGACAATATCTTAATATTTTAACTTCTATTAATATATACTATTAAAATATTACCTACTAATACAAGGAAATATTTTAATGATTATAATTTTATCTATGAGCGAGTAGAATGTAAATTTTCATATTAAATTATAAGGTTATCTTAAGTACGTAATTAATTAAAAAGATAAATTGAAAGAGAAATAGTCGATTTATTATATATGTTCTTTCGGATAGTTTTTCTTCTTGTACACGAGCGCAGGCTCTACCACAATGCGAGGCACATTGGCTAGACTTATCTGACATATACGGACAAAAAAGGAGGTTCATCATCATCATCATCTCAGCTCATACATCTCCCACTATTGGGCTCAAGCCTCCTGCATAATGGGAGATAAATTGACCTACTATACCACGCAGGTCAGACGTATTGGTATAGGGTTTTGTTTCGAGTTTTCCTTCTCTTACATAGATATTAAATGCATTTTATATGCCTTAGTCGTCTCTTACTATCACCCACGAATAAGATAGAGGGCGGTAAAATGTATTCTAACTCCGTCACCACACGAAAAAGTAGGTTGTAAAGAGTGAATATGGGGTAAAACTATATTTCTATTACTGTTCACTAAATGCAAGAACAAGACTTTCAAGAGTTTGGGCCTTAGATAGCATTTTACGACTCCTTTGGCAAAGGAAAGGTTGTCAACTCTTTGTGTTCTTAATACCCAGTACATGGGGGCATAATTTGATGTTATTTTAAACAGTCTCATAATAGATAGGTGTGATTATAGCCCACTCCCGATAAGTGGTTTTTAATTATAGATAGTTGTACAATTAGGGCCGCTAGATGAATGAAATTTAATTAATTTATTTGCATTTTTCATTTATATGACATGTCCTCAAAACTAATGTCTCTGTGTTATTTTAAGAGCGAGAGTTGCAACACTTGCGATACTCTTGCTGCAAGTCTTGGTCTTACAATAAGACAACACTAATTCCTATCAAAACAAAATTGATTCTCTTTACATAAAAAAAAAATGTACTTCTATGTCGTATAATTAACAATAAATGTTATATACAATAGAACAGCACCAGCACTCGACCTAATACTTATGTAATTATTATGTAAGATGTTATAATAAGCTCTAACAATATATTAAGCCCCACTAGACGGTCAGTCACATAAAATTTACATATATAAAACCTCATTAAACTTTGCCTAGCACTTTTGTAGGGCAAGCATTTGCAGGCATTCATAAATTTTAAGTTATATACGCTCACAATTCAGGTGAAAGTTGTTCAATTTAAGGCTTCTAATTTGGAGTAGTCTTAAATTGTATGAATATAATCTTATAAAACTAATGATAATTAGATTATGATTCGCAAACAGATATCAGCGCTGTAAAAGATCGTAAGACTCAAAATGACTACACAGATGGCGCAGTGGTTAAGATAACAAACCTTCCGTGCGAGTGTCGTGGGTTTGATTCCTACGCAGGACAATACTTTGTGAGATTCACAAATTGTTGTTTAAAGTCTAGGTGTAATTTTTCTGCGTTAATTGCATGTTTGTAAAGTATCCCGCAATACAAGGATTATTTCCTTAGTGCAGAGTGGTGACTTAAAAAAAAGCAAAATAAAACGGTTTATCAAACTGTATTACTTACAATGGGTATTAAGTTAATTTAATTCTCTTTGTGAAGGAAACTTGTGACACAAGTGAGAAAGAAGTACATGAGTTGAGAAGTAAAGGAATATCCTTCTTTCTTTCCTCATTATAGTCTCAAGCTAGCCTACTATATCACCTTGGCCAGATAAATAAGCATAGAATTTCATTCCGATTTTCTCTTGCGGTGATGTTATCTTCATAACATTCCTTACTTATGTTATAACATATCCGTGTGGTGACGGAGTGAGAATACTATTCACCACCCCATATCTTACCCGTGGGTGATCGTACGAGACGACTAAGGGATATAAAACACATATAGCATCTATGCGAGAGAAGGAAAACTTGAAACAAAACCCTATACCAACACGTCTGACCAGCGCGGTATGGTGGGTTAATTTCCCTCCCATTACGGAGAAGGCCCGAGCCCAACAGTGGGACATTTATGGGCTGTGATGATGATGTGATGATGTTATAACATAAATATCTATGAGAAAGGAATGACGTTAACATATAAAAAAAAATTAAAGCACGTAGCGTTAGATTCAATCAATCAGTCATCACTCCTTACATTTGTATGGGTCTTGTAAAAACCGGCTAAGAGAGAACTAACGAGTAACAATACTTTTCTAGGCAAATTCATTATAACAACTATGATCGACAAAAGTGGTGATTGTGGAATATAGTAGTCCCCAAGGGGCGCCTATGTATAGTGGGCATCAATGGGTTAATGTATCGAGAGATATATCTTGAGATATATATTTTTTACCTTATTTTTAAGACTACTATTTACATATTTCTGCCTTCTTATAAACTATATTCCATAATACAGTATTTTATACATTTATATTTTTTTCCCATTCTCTTTCTAAATAGTAAAACTATTAATAAAATCAATAAATAGAATATTTAAAGGGCCATTAGCCGCTAGATGTTGCGGAAAAACAGTCTGCAGATTATTGAGGAAAATGAAATACAGATAAAAAACTTCGATGTACCTACCTATATAAAATTTACTCATGAAGAGATTGAATTAAATATTAATATAATCAAATGTTTTCTTAATACTGATATAATCATTATCTCATCAAATTCTCACTAATATGACTATCTGTTGAATTAATGATACGGTAAAATAAGACAAAAATTACCCACATCGTTTCCTTACTTATCGATTAATCTGTGGCGCTTAGCCAATTTAAAGAAGATTAGTAGATAGCGACACAATAGCAAGACCTTAACGTGTAGTATTTTTATATACTAGTAATAATTATGGTAACTATATGACGTGCCATAAATTCTGCGATCCTATAGGTTCTTCAGGTAAATAGTTCCTGTCGTGATAGTGGAAAATTTACAACATAAAACTATTTTTTTTTTGTATGTTATAAAAAATATAGGTATATAACGTTCAGCAACATTTTTTTTATTGGTGGGTGATAAAGTGGGTGCTAAGCTTGTGGCGATAATTAATAACAGCATACCATCAATATTTTTACGTGAGTTATAGATTGTGGTGATAGAGAACACAACAACACCACTATCGTTTTTTTGGGATTATACACATATTTATTACTAATCGGCTTCTTGCATTATAGTTATTAAATAAATTTAATAATTATTTGCAAAATATATATAACAGGCCTTTAGTGTAATAGAAGCAAAAAAGAAAATTACGGAGTATTGTTTGAAATAAAGATGGATTTTAGCTGTAAAAATATTTACAAAACAATAATAAAATATTTACAGTCAAAATTCGTAAATATAGTTTTATTTCAAATCTGTAATACTCGTGACAACATCGGAAATCATTAAAAAATGTCTGTTTGTATTTATGTTCGTACACGCATCGTGCAAGACTTTTTATTATCTAGGATATAATTAATAACAATAAATATCTAAGTAATCAAATCAAACAAAGCAGCAGAATTAACTATTTGCTTATGTAGGTACTACATATTTATATTAGAAACATATATAAATATTTTATTCAATTGATCGACTGCACAGATGGCGTAGTTGTTAAGATACTAACCTTCCGTGCCACTGGCGTGGGTTCGGTTCCTACGCAGGAAAATGCTTTGTACGATCCACAAAGTGTTGTTCTGAGTCTGGGTATGATTTGTCTGCGTTAATTATGTGTTTGCAAGATCCCCCACAATACAAGAATTATTTCCTTAATAAAAGGTGGTCAGGTGATTTATAAAAAAAAAAATCCTTGACACATTCTCTCAGTATTAAATTGCTATAAATTGTAACTAATTTGATAATTATTAACGATATTATCATAATTTAATTAAAATAAATATTGATAAAATTCTAACATGAATCTATCGAATCGCGGAACATTAAATATGCCTATTAAGAGCGAGCATTGATACCTATAGGTAACTTTGTTATTGTATATATAATAATTTTAATAACGCAAATACGAGTACAACACGTTAATTGATTAGTTCATATAACACGTTAATTGGCATACCATGTGGCATCTATAAACTCGGCATTATATTAAATTATTTCGGTATGAGAGTTTTAATTAAATAATTCTTTTTCTCATTACAGTGACATAGCGTTAACTGTGTACGAGTGATGTTTAGTGAACTTTAATCAAGATGGACAAAAACGCGGCTGAGTCCACTAAGGGCATATGCGGGCAAGTGCGTCGATTTCGCGACAAAACGCCGGATTTACCGTCCGACTTATCGTTTGAGGAGTTGAGAAATAAGTTTGATACTAGTGCGCCACGTGCGGCGAGAAATGAAATCGCTTCTAATCCAGCAACGCACGGCAGCGCCACTCGTCAAGTTGTAAGCGGGAAAGTGTTCAAGAAGTGCAAAAGCGCTACGTTTCAGATAGATGGCGCTACTTATACGATTGGTAAGTTGATAGTACTGTTTTGAGCCGCTTTTATAGGTGGCGCTGACGACCCCTAATCACATAATTATATAGATACTTATAATTAGTTGATATACATTTATTTTGATATTTCTTGATTAAAAACCTTCAAGCTTTTACGTCCTTTTCATCATATATCAATCAAGTTGGACTAAAGATTACTCCTCAATTGGCCAGATATAAAACTGTCTAAAACATTTAAAATAAAAGTTTATTTCATATTATTTTTCTTCTATATTGATGTTAGCCAGCGAGAAAGTAGCATGGGATATTATAATTTGAGCCTGCTACGTCATAGTTAAGAAACAGACTAGTTTTCATGATTTTTATGATTAATAAACGGACTGGCTTTTACTTTTCAGTGCAACAGTGGATATTTATGAGCTGCCGGATATATGATTACACTTATCTGAATTTTCATTACGAATAGTTCTATTATTTTTTTAAGAAATGAGTCTGGCTAGTATCCAGTGATAGGTCAATTTTGATAACATTTGTGGTAGGGCCTAATTATAGATATATGAAACTGCAATAAGCTTCATTTTAATATTATGCTAATAGCAGATCAGTAGTACAATAAGTTGGCGTTCGCAGAAGTGGTCCGTTGCGTTCTCCTCTAGGGCAACCCCTAAATAATAAGATGATCGATAGCTTTTTGCAAACTATATATTGCCCAGCACATCAATATACATATATTGAGATGGCTATTCAGAGGTCAGTTAGTAGTTCTTAAGCTTTATATTTTGCGGTGTTATTTCTCTTTTTTTTATTACTTATCGTGGCAAACGAGCAGACAGCACACCTGATGGTAAGTTTCACTGTCGCCCATGGACCTTTGCAATAGCTGGACCGCTGCCTACCAATAAAAACCCAAAACCCAACCCAGTTGGGCATCCGGCTCTCTCACTCATCAAACGAAGCGCAATAGCAAACAGCTATTACTTAGAAGTCGATCTTCTACGAGAGTGTGGTACCACCCTGTACGAAGCGGCCCGTGGCTGTACACAGAGAAATTGTCCACAGCGTGGTCCTACCACTATTATTTCTGCATGATTTCTGTAAACATGAAGTAATGTTCTCATAATGATATTAAAATAAGATCACTATTATTAAAAAAATATTAAATCAAGCACGTGTTGACAAGCCATCTATTCTTACACGTTAACATCAGAAACTGCCATCCTGGGCCTTCAGAGAGTTTAATCCGCTATTATGATTACAGTACTTCGAGGACTTATTAACTCCTACTCAATATTATTTTATATTAATTGCATATGACTGCAGATCAGTATATATCTCACGTCGTTATAATTGCCAACTACCGCTCTTGAAATATAACACTGGCAAAGACTCTTCTTAGCCTTCAATACACGCGGTGAAGTAATGAGTGACAAACTGTGTTTCGAGTTACTCACAAGAGCGGAGAACAGATAGAAAGAGAGAAATTCTACTTACTTTTATTTAAAATCTATCTATTTATTTATCTACCTAATGTTCACTATTGAACATAAGCTTTTTACATGAGAACATCATGCAAATAACGTTATTGGGATAATAATATAGAAAATCATTACCATCTTCATCCTGTTCTTACCTTAATTACTTGGGATCGAAGCAATATGTACTCTTATTCCATCATGCATACTGCAAAAGTTTTAGCAATAGTTTTATAACCAGTCGCCTGTCTCAGCCGCTTGACGTTAACCCTCGTTGGTAATGTAATTGTTGACCAGACGGCATCCGATAGAGCTAGCTTAGATCAACATAAAGCTATTAGTCATCTTTTACGACACCCATGAACAATGTAAGTATCGTATTTGTATCTGCCATGTTATGGATGGCACCAGTGCCGAATTAACCCAGCGCGGGGCCTGTAGCAAAGTCTGTCAAGAGGCCCTTGATTTGCTTTAGGTACGGTAATTAAAGGTTAATAGATACCTAAATAAAACAGACTGTTACAAATAAACTTTTCTAAATTTAATATGGGCAAATTTAGAGCTAACTCTTTCAATATTGACTTTTTTAAGCAAATCATGCTCTATATTCATCAAAGTGAGATAAAAAATAGATTTTTTTTACAGTTAGACAGCCGCGGTTGGAGTGCGGGGCCCCCCAATTCGCGGGGCGCGTAGCATTTGCTACTCTTGCTACGTGGCTAATCCGGCACTGGATGGCATACATAATCATAATATAGAAAATAAAATCCACGAATTACGGTCAAATAAAACTTCACTAGAAATAACAATCAATACTAACATTTACTTTGAAAAACACAAGAAAACTCAGCATTATAAATATAGTGGGGAATTTCCACGACCCAAGTTTATCTTGTGCAGCGATAAAACAAATTGTTAGAGCAAGTAAGACGGAATGGGCGTCGTCACGCGAACTTTGGCTTACTGCTGATCCAATTAACACAAATGTAAATTTTATATAGCCTCATGTATTAGGGTGTTACTAATGCCATTTAGTTTTACTATTTTCATGTACATAAATTCATTCATCGTCCATTCATCTAGTTAAATAACAAAAGTGATGATAATGATATTATTATGAATATTTTAATCCTCTATTTTCCTATGGTTAATCAAACAAAACATACCTCAAAAAAAAAGTATTCCTTTCTTTCAATCAACCAAATTTCGATCAAGGTGGAATATAAGGAAATTTTACTTCTATGATGAACAGCATCCAGAACTTCAACTTTACAATATTTCGCAGCAGTGCGAATAATGAATCGATACGTGTTTCTCCTCTAAACATTTATTATGAATGTCAAGCGACGATGATAAAACGAAATCATAATCAAATTTTGGCATTAGTTTTATGACCCGCCTGTCAACCCTCATTGGCAATATAATTGTTGACCCGACAGCATTAGATGGGGTTGGTATAGATCGATTTAAAGCTACTAATCATCGTTTACAATCTACATGAGCAATGACAGACTTGGTAATATCCATAGCCACCACAAGCAAGTTGAAACAAAATAATACAATCAAATACCTAGGCACTTATTCCGCGTGATGACAGATTAAGAACACAATTGGCCATCCTCTATCTTACCCACGGGTGATCGTAAGAGATGATTAAGGGATATAAAATGCATATAATATCTACGCAAGAGAAGGAAAACTCGAAACAAAACCCTATACCAACACATCTGAGCAGCATTGTATAGTAGGTCAATTTCTTACCCATTATGGAGGAGGCTCGAGCCCAACAGTGGGCCATATCGCCTCTTTGCTTCTATAATATGTTAACATGAAAAATATACATTTCGAGGAGTGTTTTTCTAGTTTCAAAAAATAATTGATATATAAATTTATGATATTAATTATTTCATTATTCTATAATTAAATTATATGTTAAATCAGATTTACGATAAAAAAATATTGCGAATCAATTATTTTTTGAAACTTGAAAAGACTCCTCTAAAATGTCATTTTTCAAGATAACACATTATTGAAGCAAAGAGGTGATATATGAGCTAAGATGATGATGACCTAAGCACTTAATCAAAGCGAAATTCTGAGCACAGTTAGTATGTAATAAAATCGAATACTAACTTACTTTCCTTACAAAGAGCTCGTTAGTACACACGACATAAATATTATGGTTTTCGATTGCTTGTATTATTTTTCTTGTATTACAATTAACCGTCCATCACCCTTTAGCCTATACTGATCGATATATGCCTTTCTAAAAGAACATATATCAAGCTATCTTATATCGCTACATATAAAACACCTTGTTATATTTTCATGTAGACTAAGAGGTTGGTTAGCAACTATGCTTAAATTACGTTACTTTATGGTCGCAACAGAAATTAGTATTATAAAGAATTTTTAAACAATGCGGGTTTATAGACAAGAATCTTTCAAGTTTTCTGAAGTTTTCCGGTTTAGAATCATCTGTTGAACTATCTTCGGTAATATATTTACTTAAACAGTGGCCTATGTAGCTAATTAATCTCATCGCGCTTAGAAATTTCACTTCAGTAATGATGTGGGTATATTTGTTTAGTTTCTTATTTCTTGTAGGCTCCTAAGGTCAGTGGTGTCATGACTCAAACAAAACGATCGCTCAACTGTAACGATGACGTCACAACTTGTTAGCAACTTTTCACTTTCCCCTTGTTACAACATGAAACAGCTTTTTGGATTAATTTGATAGTTATTGGAACAATTTTGTCGACTACTTTTTCAAAGATGGTTGTTTATTTTTATATGTTACTAGAAAACAATGGGTTACTTATAGTCCTTAAAATATAGCTTGATCTCTGTGACAGATAGCGACAAAACCGATGAAGTAATTATGAATACGAGTCATGTTTACAATTTTAATTTGTATTTTTTTTCAATTTCTTATGGTGGCAAACGAGCAAGCAGCATACCTGATGGTAAGTGTCACTGCCGCCCTTGAACCTTTGCAATACCAAGAGTATAGCTTGGGTCGCTGCCTACCAATAAAATCCCCAAGCCCACCCAGTTGGGCTTCCAGCTCTCTCGCCCACCGAACGAAGCGCAATAGCACATTGCCACTACTCAGACGTCGATCTTCTGCGAGAGTGTGGTACTACCCCGGACGGACCGGCCCGCGGCTGTAGACAGAAAACTGTCAACGGCGTGGTCCTACCACAATTGATTATATCGCCTATATTTTAATTCTTTAGGTGCCAGTCATATCTCAACTGAATTATGAATATAAAAATATGAATATTTACACCAAAACTAGTACCTCATATGTTTTAAAATACTTAGTAACCATTTTATAAAAGTATAGTGCTTACGCAAGTACAAGATCATACTAAACTGAGAATAAGATAGAGATGGGGCAATCGATAAACGTAAATCGACACCATTCTTATTAATTATTTATAAAACAAGTAAAACCAACACATTACCTATATAAACCACATGGTTACTCTATATAATAAGTAAATTGTGTTAATTTATTATTCAGACACCAGTTATAATATTAATAATTTTCCATTTGACCATTTCTATTATATTAAAAAGATAATTTCTTTTATAAAATAAACATGATTATTCATGAAATAATCTGTGACCAAGAACTCATCATCAACCTACAGGAATGCTCCAGCGATGATGATAATAGTGACGATGAACTTGGATGTATTCCTTTCGAATAATAAAAAGAATTAATTAGCAGCTTTAGTTTAAATTAAATAAATTGTTTTAAATTTATAATTGATTCATCCATCCATTTGATTGAAGTTCAATAAGATTTTCATGCATTGTTTTTCAATTGCAGTAGCAAATAACTTTAAAAAATAAGGAATTATATCGACAAAAATACGGACTGCATTGTAAGCGTGCGGCACTAGTGAGAACTGTCATAGAGATCAAGCTATATTTTATAGACTATAGGAAGCAATTTTTAACAATACAGTGTTACCAATTATCCAATTAAATATATTAGATACTGCATTTAATGTACATTAAAATTATCCACTACAATATATCATTAAAATTAATATCCTAGAAGTTATCAAAGGTTTAAAATCAGAGAACAGAGCGATCGGATACTGACGCGAGGGTGGATCGCCACGTTTGTCTGTATTGAATGAGAAGACGTAAACGATTTAAATCAGAAAAATAAGTAAATTTTATATATTTTTATGCTTGCATTTATTTTCCATAATTTTTCCATTATCCTCTAGAGGATAAAAATGTTTCGCATTTCTTAGAAAATTTGTCAAACTTGTTCACATTGATGGTTTGGTTGATGGTTACTCCTCTGATTTGAAATATATTTCGATTACGAAACAAATTATGTAAAATAATAAATTTAACAAATCGATTACGATTTTTTATGTTTACGCGAGCTTTACACATATGTCATATGTGTAAAGCTCGCGTATATATGAAACATTTTTACGAATTCACAATTTGGAGAAAGGGAAAGTGTTTGAAATATCGGCAAATTAAAATTAAATCGAGGGTGGATCGCCGCGAGAACGGAGCGCTAGTATGAAGTGAAACTATTTTCATAGACTTTATCATGTTCGCATTTGATTTAATTTTAATTTTCCGATATTTCAAACACTTTCCCTTTCTCCAAATTGTGAATTCGTAAAAATGTTTCATATATACGCGAGCTTTACACATATGACATATGTGTAAAGCTCGCGTAAACATAAAAAATTGTAATCGATTTGTTAAATTTAAAATTAATACATAATTTAATTTAAACATTGAAATATTTTAATTTAATAATTTAATTTAAACATTGAAAGAGATTATATCTTATAAGATAATGCTGTGATCAAAACGACTTCACAAGTATGTATAAATATGAATAAATTCAATAAAGTATACATCATTTATTTATTTATTTTATCATCATCATCACAGCCCATAAATGTCCCACTGTTGGGCTCGGGCCTCCTCCTTAATGATAGGGAAATTAACCTACTATACCGCGCTGGTCAGACGTGTTGGTATAGGGTTTTGTTTCGAGTTTTCCTTCTCTGGCATAGATGTTATATGCGTTTTATATCCCTTAGTCGTCTCGTACGATCCATACCCTTTTTTTTTTTTTTTTTGCGGTGGGCTATGGACGTTGCACCCCGCCAAATCGGTCCGGGGTGACGGAAGAGGCGGCGCGCAACCCCATTGACCCACCCTGCAAGCACCTCTTCTTCGCCGTACGAGCGGGCCACCGGTACCCGATCTTTGTCTTCGGTGGCCCGCTCGGCGGTATGCCCTCTTGGGCTCCTCTCCTGTCGACGCCCCGACAGCTTTTGCCGTCGAGGCATCATCCTCACGCGGTGGACTCACGTCGAGTGACCGGACAATTCCCCGGTCCGATCACCCGAAGCCTCGGTTAGGGCGGCATCAAGCGCAGCTATTCGCGCCTGCGCCGCCCCGGCCGCGGGCGGCGGCCCGGGTCACGGGAATCCTCCCGGGCCCGTTCCGCCGCCTCCTTCTGCGAGATGACAGCCTCGCAGAAGGCGGCGACCGCGTCCCAATTCCTGACGCTGTCGACCATCGCTCGCGCAACAGCCGGCAGCGTCAGGTCGGCACCGATGACAGCGACGAGGTCACGGCGCTGCCCGTCCCAGCCCGTACATAACTCGAGCGTATGTTGCGCCGTGTCCTCGTCGCTACTGCAATGGTGGCAGGACGAAGTCCACTCCCTTCGCACGACCGTGTGCAGGTACTTGCCGAAGCAACCATGCCCCGACAAGACCTGCACCAACCGGAAAGAGAGGACTCCGTGCCGCTGCTCCATCCACTCCATCAGTACGAGCCGGAGGGCCTCAACGGTAATAACACCGTATCTAGGCCTCTCCAGCCGCGTAGCCCAACGGGCGATGACTTCTCGGCGGGCGTCCTCGCGCCAGGTGGCTATCCCGTTGAGCGATGGGGAGCCACCCTCTTCGCGCATTGAGGTAACCCGCCGGTAGAGGTCGGAGAGCATCTCCGCCTCTAGGTCCCACGGGGGTGTCCCGGCCAATAGGCATGCCGCCTCTGTCGACACCGTGCGGTACCCGCGAATGGCTCTGACCGCCATGACTCTCTGTGGCCTCCACAGAACCGCCCTGAGTTGGGCGTTCAGAGCCCTCGCCCACACGGGTGCACCGTACATGGCCATTGAGCGGATCACCCCCGCATACAGCCGTCGACCCTGAAAACTGGGTCCGCCCACGTTCGGCATGAGCCGAGAAAGGGCGGACGCCGTACGATCCATACCCACGGGTAAGATATGGGGTGGTGAATAATATTCTTACTCCGTCACCACATGGAAAAAAGTATACATATTAATAACAAAACACTGATTATACCTGAGAACCTGCGGAACAGCTAATCGTTTAAAAAAATAACACATTGTAGTACTAAGTGTAAATGGTTCAAATAGTTTCATTAACTTTTTCGTATCACTTTAAGAAAGAAAACTATAACTAGCATTCTCGTTCTTTTTTATTAAGAAATATCATCATCATCTGAGCTCATAAACGTCCTATTCCTGATCTCAAACTTCCTCTACAATAGGAGGGAAATAGGCCTACTCTATAATACTGGTCATACGCGTTGTAATAGGATTTTATTTCGAGTTTTCTTTCTCTTCCGTAGATTTTATTTGATATTACATTCATTAACCATCTTTTATGAGCAAGACACGGACACTAGTGAATTATATTTTTACTCCATCACTAAAAGGAAAGATATGCTTCTTGAGAGACATAATCTGCTCTAACCATCAGGTTCAATGGAAACATAGGGTGCGGCCTCAAAATACGTAAAAAACCAAGCCAGCTGTATTTTACTTCAGCGCCAAATAAGCGGGTCAACCAGATTTTTTTATGTTTTAATACCACCCTGCACTAAAGAAATAATCCTTGTATTGCGGGGGATTTTACTAATATATAATTAAGGTAGACAAATTACACCCAGACTCATAGCAATACTTTGTGGATCGCACAACGCTTTGTCCTGCGTAGCAATCGAACCCATGGCACTGGCATGGAAGGTCGGTATCTTAACCACTACGCCGTCTATGCAGACCTTTAATTCCTAAATTCGTTGCGAGTAGCATTCTTCTGAGAATATTATGGTCGCGAAATATTGCTATAACGATAAGTCATCTGGCAAGCTATTACGATATTTTTATCCTTTAGATAGACTTATGTATGTCCAACAGTGGACCTTAATAGGTTGAAGAATAGATCTATGAATGGATAGATGCCTTTTTTTTTTGACGCTGCGGAAATGCATTTACGCCCTGACCCCCCCAAAATGCCGGTGTCGAGACGGAGGGGAGTGTGGGACTCGCCGGTTAGCTGTTCCACCAGAATACCCACTAAAACCACAGCGGCCCCCTTCTGCGCTTTTATGGGACGCCGGAGAGATCGTCTACTGACATTCGATCCCTGACAGATGGACAGTTGCCTAAGAAAATTTGTGCAATGTTTAATATTTCATCAGATTAAGATTAATACAAAACCAACAAGAATGTATGTAGTGAAACCTCAATGGATTAGTCCTCTATCGCAATGCTACAATTTTATGTGAAATGATTTCTGATTTAGTTTTCGTAAATCTCTCGGGCTGACGAGTGGATCGACAAGGGTAACCTCATATTGTGTACTCAACATTCCCAAACTTTATTTGTTGCAGATTAGAAATGATCTTTCGATGAATCTTTATAGATTCCTCAAGATGAACAAATAAGTTTTTGGTCGTTTTTTTTTATTTAATTTATTATGAGTATGTTATTCCACAGACTATTTGTCCGTGCTCTTTTTATGTTTAATTTAATTGTTATGGTAGTTTGTTTATAAAATTAATGTTCTTGAAGTGGTTTTATTGGCATTTGGATAAAGCTTGAAGAGCGCAATTCATGTGTCATAGATGTTGAGCGACAACATGTCTTTTGGGGTTTCTTCTTGGCGCTGGTGGTCTTGTTGTTGGTGAAACCCTTCTACTTGTAGATGTTTCTGTCCTCTGTGATGTTGTGATGATGATAATGATGTCTGTGACGTTTTATTTTATGATTTGTTTTTGGTCGTTTAATTTGATATCACATACATTAATTTAATAATCTTAAGTTTTAGCCTAAACTTTATTGAGCACAGTTCTCATCGTGATGAAGGATGCTGATAGATTAGTAACACAGGTGTACAGGTTTTTCAAGATATCTTTCTCTTGCAGTGCAGCTATCTTTAAGTCTATTCTTAAAATAATCATTAGCAATAGTGACCAAAGTAGACTTACATTATTACTACAGAGAAAATAAACAATATAATGCAATATTTGAGCTTAAAACTAGGTATGAAATAATTTTTATTTTACAAGGTAGCTAAGGCTAAGTATACATGGCTTATTAATGAAGATATTTTGGATAAAAATCCCGTTACTTAATACTAAACTGACTAAATTAACTTTTTAGTTAACTTGTTTAACTATATAATTTCTGATAACGATAATATGATATTGACTCCTAAGATAAGACATACGGTTTTTTTGGGAGAATATTTATACCTGACTCTCTAATCAGTATTATGTCCAGTATTACACTCACTCGCTATTTTACAAAGTGACTTAAAAACCATAAATATAAAATATGAACATTCCATCTCTGTTTTCTCCAATGTGCGTAAAAAATGAGACTAGAAATCTTGTTCACAGAACCAAACAAATCATTTTTATTTGTTCCACTTCATTGATCGAATCCTATCAATGGAACAATCAAAACGATATCATCAACTTTGGCTGAAATTGAAAATCTCGTGTAGCCTAAGGACAAAGTTTCTCACACAGCTAAAGTGTTAAGTACAGAGTACCCTTAGGCACTTGATGACAATTTACGAATTCCCTGAACATTTGAACTCTCATATCAAAATATAGATTAATATTCGAACTAACAAATACATCTTTTGATCAAGGCCTCTGTTATTACTATGTAATGGAGGCGTTCTTTATATCTATATAGATACGCTTAACCATAACGCATGTATTATAAATGACGGTCTTATCTATCATAACTACTATCACTGATGATAATAGCGTTTCTATCTACGTCACAGTAATTATATGAACCGCAGTTGTAATATTTATAACGAGCGCAATGATTATGCTTAAATCTGAATGCGACTGTTTTATTAAATTTATATGTTTTATTTTCTATTGTCCGTGTGGTGATGGAGTAAGAATACAATTTACCATCTCTTTTCTTACCTGTGGGTGGTCGTAAGAGACAACTAAGGGATATAAAATGCATATAACATCTATGCAAGAGAAGGAAAAATCTGAAATAAGTAATATTAACGATAATGATGTATGAAGTCGGTTAAATAAGGGTAAAAATAATAAAAATTAAATAAAATTACAAAAAAATATGAAAAGGCAGTTCCTTAGTAAAAATAAATGTGACACAAGAAACATGAAATTACATAGATTAAAATTTAAAAAAAAACTATATGGATTGTTCAGAAAATCTTTAATTTATTTTTAGTAACCAGTCTTATATACTTACAGTATATTATTTTATTCTATGCTTACACTTATTAGATATAACCAAAGTGTTATTCACTTATAATTTACTATGTAAGCCTGATAGCCTTTTTTATTTTTTTGGCAGGCTAGGTCTAGAAACATTCCGCCCATTCCGTTCGGGGCGACGGAAGGGTGAAATAATCCACCTCGTAACCCACCATATTCCCTCGCCATCGCCATGGGGTCGACCACTCGTACCACTTCCTTGACATCCGTAGCGTGCAACTGATTAGCCTGAGAAATACAAAACAATCATGAAAAACAAAGATCTTTTAATTTTTTATCTTAATGTCTCTTTGTTTGTTCCACCTAATATCTAAAGCACCAAAAACATTTTTTTGCTGAATTTTATTCTACAGTTAGTGCACCTTATAAAATATGAATAGGAACAAATGTAAAAAAATGCGTACGTAGAAAGTACACATATCAGAAGTGAAACTTTGGCAAACTAATTTTTAAATCTCTCTCTCTCCTCTCTCTCTCACCCTCCTCTCTCTCTTTCTCTCTCTCTCTCTCTCTATATATATATATATATATATATCTCTCTCTCTCTCTCGTGCCGCATTTCATCTGTAAAAAAATTTCCCTCATGCGCGCAAAGAAGTTTCACTTCAAAATAAACATGGCGCGTAACGAAAAAATGTGACTTAGAAATAAAGATGATGCGTAACAGAAAAACGTTACAATAGAAAATTTCTCCCATACGTCGATAAAAAAGTTTTACTTCAAAACCAAAATTCTCAAAATTAGGGCATAATATTACTGGTTCATTTTGGTGTGGTGAAGGAGTAAGAATACAATTCACCATCCCCTATCTTACTCATGCGTGATCGTAACGACTAAGAGATGTAAAACGCATATATCATTTATAAAAGAGAAAGAAAACTCAAAACAAACTCTATCGTAGGTACGTCTTACCATAGCGTAGTACCGTCAATCTCCCTCCCATTATGGAGGAGGCTCGAATCCAACAGCCCACTGTTGGACTCGAGTTGGAGTTATCCTAACATATATGAGCTGAGATGATGATGATAATTATTGCATCATAATTTTGATTTGTATATGGACTCCAAATTTATAAAAAGCGCACACAATGAAAAGGAGTATTATAATATATATAGAATGTAATAAAAACTGTGCTTTTATCATCTTGACTTAAAATACAGCTAAGGGTTATTGTATCTAAGATAATTATTTTATCTTTTCACTGCTCGCTAAAACGTTTCTTTTAACGCTGGGTTAAAAGGAACTAATTATATTTTTATTCTGTTATAAATGAATAAATCTAATTGAAAGCTCTTAATTAAGCTCATGAAATGAGTACAAATTGGGTGTTATTAAAAGAGAATCAAAGGTCCTATTTACTTGAAATTAATACTCTGTGGGTTTCTTTTATGTTATCGAATTTCAATTAGCCTTCTTTTATTATAAATACATAATTTCCATGAAATCTCGTATTGAATATTTTTTCAAGTAAGGTTCTTGGAGGTAAATATCTTCTTTTTGAAGTTATCCATCTTTAGGCGCGATATGAACAAATGATGAGAATGAAATTTTAAGATGTGCATCACTGTAACACAAAAGTAAAACAGCTGGAAGTTGGCCGCAAAAAGTGTGTGTGTGTCAGCTCCGACGCACGACTGGAGTTTACTCCTTAAGTACGATTATCAAAACAGGCGCAAAAAAAGCTCATTTGACTAAAATTAATATATATATTTTTATTTACATTTATTAAAACTGTTCAGTGAAGTATTATCTCATATCAGAAAGTGAAAGGTGCGCAGAATAGGTTGCGCACCAAAAACGTAACGAGGTCATTCGATCACTAGATTTTACTCCTCAATTTTTTCTCATACCAGGCGCTTTATATGAAAATCGATTCTTAAGGAGTAAACTCCAAAAAAATTACAATCAAAATAGAAATGAAACCTCTTTCTAGTTTCTACATACACAATGTTTTAGTTTCATACAAGTGCGAATTATATATGGTCTAATAAATTATATCCAGTAGTGATTTAAATTGAATGTTTTGGTTAATATTATTTACTATTCGTAAATATTGTGAATAAAATTATCCTATCCTTTTCCAGTTCTTTTATTATTTTATTGTAATTATTTGCATGCAATTAATAACTATTTTTTAATAATGCCAAAGAAATATAATTTCTCACGCGCGAAGTACACGCACCCTTTTTTTTTTTTAAATTTTAATCTATTCAACCTATATTCTCACATGTGAGAGTGAAGTTACATAAGATCCCAATTCGATGTTTAATCCCTTTGAGCGGGCCATATTCAATGTGTATATAACTTTAGTAGCCTACTCATTGAATTTCTACATATCATTATCTCTTGATGGATAAAAATAAAAAAAAAACTAATCGCCCTATCAGACGTTGAAATCTTATATTAAATCTTATCAAGTAAGCTTCTAGGAAGTAAATTTCTTACTTATCCTTTAGAGTATATTCTAACCACACACTCATGGGAGTAAGGTAACGTGAGACCCCAATTCAGTGTGAAACCACTCTCCGCCTTTTAAGCAGGACATATTCATTGTGCATTTAACTTTAGTGGTCTACCAATTGGATTTCTACATATCTCTCGTTAGAAAAAAATAAAAAAATATTAAATAAATTATTGCCCTATCGGACGTCATCTCTCTAGTTATTTTCTGTCAATCCATGTCAAATTTCAGGCAGTCCATTCATCTTATGTTTGGTCTTCAACTACCTCTAAACGTTCAACGTATGCACTTAAAACTTTTCTCACAACATTACTTTCATCCCGTCACATCACATGTCCATACTACCGTTCCCTCCTTAACTTTCCATCCCTGACGCAACTTTCGGCCTTCATCTAATTCCTTATTTTTTCCTTATATTAGATCTGCAAAGACATTAATACTTTAAGTAATTAATTACAATAGGTGCGAAATAAGATTATACTAAGTACACCTTAATCACATACAAATGTATTTATTATTATAGAAGACTAAGAATACAATTCACCACCCCCTTCTTTGCTCATGTCTGTCGTAAAATACGACTAGGAGATATGATATGCATATAACATATATACAAGAAAAGATTTTTCTTAAAGTAAAAAAATTGTATCTATCTGTCTGATCAGCATGGTATATCATCCTATTTCTGAGGAGGTTTGAGTCCAGCCGTGCGATATATATATATATATATATATATATATATATATATATATATATATATATATATATATAAGCTGAGATAATGCAATAATTCAGTATTCGATTATATTATAATATAATATTCGATTATATGATGAAATATTTCACTATTCATCATCATCATCTCAGCACATATACATCTCACTGTAGGGCTCGAGCCTTCTCCGCAATGGGAGGGACATTGACTTACTATACCACGCTGGTCAGACGTGTTGGTATAGGGTTTTGTTTCAAGTTTTCCTTCTCTTGCCTATATGTTATATGCGTTTTATATCCCTTACTCGTCTCTTACGATCACCCACGGATGAGATAGGGGGTGGTGAATTGTATTCTTACGCCGTCACCACACTGATAATTTCACTATTCGATCATATTTAATACAATTTTTAAATATAAAAAGAAACAAACCAATCTGTAGAAGAATAACACAAAGTTATAAAATTATTCTATTGTCATCGATCATAATTAAGTTCATAAATTTTGCAAAATATTTAGACGTCTTGAAGTTAGTAGAAATTATGATAAAAGATTAGTTACATTAAAAGGCGCTATACGTAAATAAAAATAATTTAAGTCACAGTACATAGTCTTACAATTTTGTAACATAAAAATCCGTTAATCAAATAGCAGACCATTTTAATTTTGATTTTGATCATTAGTTTGGACTTTGATGTAACTGGCATCAGAGTAAAGATTAAAGAAAACACTACACCACATAGATTACGAGGCAAGGACTTCATTCTTCAGCTTTCTATTTCAACTTCCTCTTGTAATGGGCAATGTAAAGCATTTCATTTTGATTTGAACATAGACAATACTTTGGATAAATTATTCAACTTCATCAGACCAGACTTACCCTTTTTTTTCTTCTTTACCGTTAATATACGGTTTAATAAGAACTAAAATTCCAGTGTGGAATAAATTATCCAGAAGAATATTGTGTTTGATTTCCAACTGTGGCTTGATTCTTGCTGTGATTTTAATGTGTATATATCATTTAATTCTTTGCGTCTAGATGCTACACATGTGGATCAAAACAGTGACACGTATACATATATCTAAATAACTATACTATAACAGATATACTAGACATACCAATAAGATATACTAGTAACAAAAAAATAAAATATTATTTTTAACAAAGCGCTCCCTTTTAAACGATTAGTCGACCCCATTAGATCGATTCAGTCTTGCCTCTGAGAATTCTCAAAAAGCTTTGTGAAAATCGAGACGACAAAACCTTTCGTGATCTTGAAGCAGTCCATTGGGAACGGCTATAATAACACTTTAATGGTTCATCGTGTATAAATTAATTGCAGAAAAAGCAAAATATTGAAGCAAATTGTTCAGTACTCAATACATATTGTCCGGGGATTCGGAATAAGTTCCGAGTGCCATGGACTAATAAGCGGCTACCTGTGGCGGTTCATGTGGAGCGAAAACGACAGTCGCGCGCAGGCTTCCACGCGGTTCGGTAGCGCCGTGTCATGCCGTAAACCGCTATCCGATCGCTCTGTCCGAACATATCTAAAGGACCGGCAAGTTTAAACTCACAATATGACATAATTTTACAAAATTTTTAGTGAACCGATTTATTTCGTCTATACAATAATATTTAGAAGTAAACCACCTGTTGGCCGCGATTTTGCATAGTCCAGTGGACAAAGTCACAATCTGTTTACAAGAGGGGGGCCACCCCCGACTGTGGGCCATGACGCAACGTTTTATGGGCGCCCTGCGATGCGTTACTACGGCGGAAAACAACAGTCGTCGCTTCAAAATAGATTTCCGTGTTTCCACCTGTTATAAACCAAACATTAATTTTACGGTTTCAACTAAGTCGGATACATTATGATCGGTTCGAAAAACCAAAATATCCTTTATGTAGCTATGAAATTCTTATATATGTATATTATTTTTCATAACATTACTTGTTAATTTGTAAACGTGCTTAACGCGTAGCTAATTAATGGAAAACAAGTATTCTTTTAAGAATGAGTAAACAAAGGATTGTTTGAATGGTACGCGTTTGCTTTGGTTCGGTAGTTATAAGTGAAGGCATTCATTAAGAACTACTATGATTTCAAGGCTTAAACAACATTCAGGTGTTAACTACGGTTGAAATATTATTTATATTTAAAATAAATAAGATAACTTGCTCTAATTTAAGTGAATTAATGGACAATAAAGATGATTAAGTAATTATTGATTGATTGGTATAATTTTATAATAATAATATATCATAAAATAAAAATTTACACTTCATCGTATTATAAAAATTAAAAGCACATTAGATTATAACTGAGCGATTACACACATCATCTGAATCAATTTATTATCGATTCAGATACGGTAAAACGCAATTTTTCCTTGTTAAATTTCCATATTTTAGCAGTATCGAAATTGATGAACCAAAAAAAAAGCTCACATCAATATTCTCACACTTAAATCCGTCTTATCTAAATAACTTACGTCAAAAATAAAGATATACAGTTTGAACAATAATTCATAATTTATTAGTTTTAGTTCGGCCGTGCAATGAAAACGTCTGACGTGTGCTCTTAATTTACGTGATTTCTGTACCATATCAAAACATTGTGCTGAATATAAACATATCTGATTTGTGAGTGATCGATAGTGTTGTGTACTAAAGTGACGTGCAATAGTGACGAATAACAGTTTAAGTGCAAACGGAGATAGCGTATGATGTAATGATGCGGCGTGGGAAAGTGCTGCTTGAAAGCAGCAGACAGGGCTCTGTCGACGGCAAAACCAATATTTCTAGTGATAAAGAACTTGTACATAAGTGTCATAGCGATCCGGGTGGTGGAAGGGCACTTGGAGCAGCTCCTAGGACGTACAGACATAGATCTGCTTCGGGTGCTACAAGAAAATGCGTCCTCACTCTTGATGGATATTCATATGTTATTGGTAAGTCAATGTCTTGAGATCAAATCATGCCTGAGTTTGTTTTAATATTTTGGACAGTTCTTTTGCTACTGTTACTGGTGGATAAATAGACGGATCGCGTGTCTGGAGGCCTCGTATACACCTGATATCATCCAAAATCGTATGCGGCCATGATTTTGTTGATATTTGTATCTACACCATCATTTTTACATTAGTTTCAGCAGCTTCAATCAAATAAGACAGTACAACATTATATCTATAACAAAATTATACTTCGCTATTCACTTCGCAATTAATTGTAGTATTAACTAAATACTGCACGTTGAATAAAATATTATTTCTCAAACATGCTTGGGAATTTGAGCATTATTTTGACAACCTTCTTTGAGATAAATCGAAATTGCTGTACTGACTAAATATATGCGAGCAGCGGCCGGCAAAAAATGTATGAAAATCCATATCTGTCGTGTTTTAGCGGCCGAATAAAAATACATGTAATTTCATATCTATCTTGTATTTTAAAAATGGAACGAATTGTTACTTCAAAACATGGCAACCAAATAGGTAACTTATCAGAGTTTTATTTAAATTTAGAACTGGCTCGAAAAATAAATCTGTTTGATAATAAAAAAAAAAACAAATGAATTCTTTTTAGCACGTGAAAAATGTCGTTCATTGTTCTCCGCATATTATTTGAGAAAACTACTATACAAGCCTTAGCCACAACTAGGAATTGATGGACTTACGTATGTGTGCCTCGGCTACGCTTCGCACCGCATTTACACGTTCGTCCATCAAAGCCCCTTTTGCTGCCCGCTGCAGTAATGTACTAATAACGACTTTTTTAAAGATCTGAGTTTAAGTCATAGTTATTTAGTCAAATTAAACTGGGTTTTACAGTTAATATATCATGCTACAATTTAATTCAAAACAATTGGTCTTCTCAGCTGAGATTAAGCTTGCTAAGCAAAAGACTACTATAGAGTAGTCCGACTATATAGTACCACAATAGTATAATACTATGGTTGGCATAGAGTTTTATTTCTAGATTCCTCATTTTGCAGTTACATTATGAACTAATATCTCTTAATTTTTTACTTAAACACTCACGAAATAGAAAAAAGTGACAAATTCTGTTTATTACCATCATTACTGGGATCATAAATCATTTAAATTAAGTTATAATGGTAATGATTACCGATGTTTGCTCAAGTATTACACGTTTAAAAAAATAAAACTATTTATACGGATTCTATCGCATTTATATTTGATTTCTGACGTTTCGAACACTTTATGTTCTCCCGTGACCATGAACGCTTTAAAGTGTTCGTCGTCCGGAAATTGAAAATCCGTAAAAATAGTTTTATTTCAAATAAATAATGATGATGTTAAAAATAATTATTCTTAATTTGATTTATAAACATGTGACTTTTTCATTATTTTCTATCTATCATGATATCGACAATCACAGTTCTTATATTTTCACAATGGGTGGATAATGCTGTAATTACTGGCAAAAGGGTTACCAGTTGCGAATGATGTTGCAAGTTTCCCAGATTAGCGCCGCAGCCCATTCTGGTAATTTTTTAACCAGGCCTTTATCCAAATTACTGTAATTTAGCATTTAATATGCTTGACTATTTATAAATGCCCGTACAATGTGTAAACAATATCGGATAGATGGTAGGTACACGTCTTCTTAAGGACGAAAATATAATACGATGCGAGAATTGAATGTCCTACAATAGTTCACGGTGGTGTAAGTGGCAGTACGATTGGAACGGATTTCCAATAGGTGTGGGTTCGAATCCCACTTGTGACAATCATTTTGCGCTCGTAATCAGGCCTTTATCGCTGACACGGTGACACGAGGTTTGGTAATATACATTATATTTTACTTGATTACTATATGAAAAAATAGATATACATACAGTTTCTTTTGATGTAGGTTGTTATATAAGAAGTTATAAAAAATAATGGTTTCATAAAAACTTATTTGCGAGCAAAAACATGATTATTGCACGTGGGATTCGAACCCACATCTATCGGAAATCCGTTCCAACCGCCAACTGTTGGTTTCATATCACATGACGTAGTTTTCTATCGGCTACCAGATGTTGATGATAGCTAAAAATATCTGTATATACAAATTATCGCTTTCGTTTGAAAATATATAGTTTCAAAGGGAACTTATACAAACAATCTTAATTTTACTTATATTATAAATGTGAAACTTTAGCTGTATACTTTAGCTGTATGCTTGTTACTTGTTGCTCGTAGGTATAGCTGAACAGGTCTGGATGAAATTTGGAACAAAAATATAATATATCATTCTCAAAATATGTATAGTCCCCATAAAAATTAAAAAAAAATGTGCATTGGCAAGCGTACCACCTTTTTTTTCAGCGCCGGATTATGTGAATGAAAAAAGAATGGCGCACAACTCCATATACCCGCCCTACATATACCTCTTTTAGCCGTGCGACCGGGCCACCGGCACTCGGTCTTTGTCTTCGATGGCCCCGGTGAACCAGCTAGCATTACTATTGACGGAGTAAGAATACAATTCTATTTTACCAGTGAGTTATAATAGACGACATAAAACGCATATAACATCTACGCAAGAGAAGAAAATCTCAAAGCAAAACTCTATACCGACACGTCTGACCAATGTGGTAAATTGAGTTAATATCTCTCCTGTTTGGAAGAGGCTCGAGCTCAATAGTCAAACATGTTTGAGCTGAGAAGTTGATTTGAATTATTACTCAATCATGCTTGAACAGAACCTTACAAGACCGTTTTTTTATGGTAGGCTATGGTCTGGACATATGCCGTCCGTTCCGCCCTGGGCAACGAATCGGCGGCGCATCGCCCCATAACGCACCGTACTCCCTCCCCATCGCTTACTTTGCTCGTGGATGTCGTGAAAGATGATTAAAAAATTTAGATAGATCGGGGTCAACTCCATCTGATGCCATTTGTTCAAGAATTATATTCTCAAATAGGGGTTGACGTCAGGCATGCGGTCTGTCATTAAACTATTGCTAGTTTCACCTTTACAATATGTACGTTGGAAGAGCAGTACATATTGCGTCGACCCTAAGTAATTAGGATAAGAGTAGGAGAATGAAGATATATATTTTTAGACTGAAAAAAATCCAATGGCATGGCCATGCTGCTCTGGATTTGTAGACTGCGGACATAAATGGTTCGGGTTACACTCTTACAGAAAGTAAATTTCTAATTAGTGGTAATTTGATATTACGCTTCATTCAGTGATCGAGAGAGCCGGATAGCTCTGCCCTCTAGTATTACAGATACAATAAAAATCTTCATAATTTCGAAAGAAGTCACTTATATAAACTTTACAGATACAATAAAAAGCTTCATAATTTCGAAAGAAGTCACTCGTATAAACTTTACAGATTACAATCAAAAGCTTTATAATTTCGAAAGAAGTCACTCGTATAAACTTTACAGGTGTAATAAAAAGTTTCATAGTTTCGAAAGAAGTCACTCGTATAAACTTTACAGATACAATAAAAAACTTCATCATTTCGAAAGAAGTCACTCGTATAAACTTTACAGATACAATATAAAGCTTCATAATTTCGAAAGAAGTCACTCGTATAAACTTTACAGATACAATATAAAGCTTCATAATTTCGAAAGAAGTCACTCGTATAATGTTTGTTTATACATAACTATATAGTGATTATGCCTACAAATACGTGAAAAAGGAGCAGTGCTGTAATAATGACAAGTTGTTAGTAAAATTGCCACACAAAAGTTGTTCTTGGTGTTTTATAACTTTAGGAAATGGTGTGGCCTATTTATCATTCGGACACTGCAAATACATTTGATCTCTCGCCGGACTCTTGATCACATTGTATAAAATAAAACTTTGAAATAAGACTATTTTTATTGGCTTTTGTCGTGTATGTATTTGGTTTTTAGTTTGCCGATATTGCGAACAGTTTTCAGCATTCATTGTCACGGAACGGACGAACGGACGAAGATGTTTCACGTCTAACAAGTTTTGGTTATTATTATAGAGATTTTTCTCTACCTACTACAAATATTGTATGTAGTTATATAGCTAATAAATTTTATCACATATTTTTATTACAAATTTATTACCATTAAAAGAAAACGATGTACATATATATATAAAAATATACTATTTTAGGCCACTTAAATATTAAATTTATATAATTAATGTTATATCAATATATTAATTTAAACCTAACAAATCTAATAAGCTTCCACCGGATTAGAACGCGGCCTGGCTGAGGAATATCCGGCAAAAACACACACATTTGTGGTGATAGTTTGTACAATGTTAAGAGAAAATTAATGAATGTTTTGGATGTAAATACGTTATAGAGTAGTAAATGTGACTTACACTTTTAATTGTGTGAAATTTATATTTAAATTTGGAATCCTCGATTTTTTATTTTTTTATTTGTATGAATGACTTATGCTATTAAACTTTACATTATAAGTAATTTTAATTTAATATTTAGTTACTTATGTTTACCTATAAATTAAAGAATATAAGATGTAGACTATATAGGAAATTTAAGGTAAAAGTATATTTCCGTTTTGTGGCAAAGTAAAGATATAATTCATCACTACCTTTTTTACCGTAAGATACGACTGTATGAAACGACTAAAGAGAAAGAGATAAACCGATAACATGACTGCAGGAACAGGAGATCTTTAAATAAAACCACCTATCAATTTGGACTGGTATAGTTAGGGACTATACCGTAGTAGTATATAGTATATCAATTTCTCTTCCAATACAAAAGAACTTCAGTCCCAAGAATAGCATATGTATATGCTATTCTTGAGACTGAAGAATATGCTGAAGTAGATAAAGAAATATTAATATTTTAGATACGTCACAGCGGATAAAAACCCGCATGCCGTTCTGGACAGTATATGTCAAAATAAATATCATGGGTTTTAATACGGTACCGCAAGATCACTTTTTTATTATAAACAAAAGAAAACTATACAGTACATGCAAAATCTACGAGAATTATATTACGCTTTTATATTTTTTATTACTAACATAACTTATTGTCTATAAACAAAACAAAAAAAAAACATTATTTGTAACCTTCTAGATGATCATTATATCTCAACTTATTTCTCCTTCTTCAGCCTATATGATTTGCTGTTTCTCCTTATTCTTCGAATTCTCCTTGATAGTGATCAGACCCAAGCATGGGGTTTTAAATCAAGTAATTAATTTGTTATAATTTTATAGTACTAGGACTACATTGTTGACAGTTTGCCGTCCATAGTCATGGGTCGGTCCGTCCGTGATAGTACCACACTCTCGCAGAAAATTTACGCCAGAGAAACGGCAATGTACTGTTGTGCTTCATTTGGTGAGCGAGAGAGATAATAATTTTACTATTATTTATTTATGTATATAGCACGGGAAAGGGGTAGTTACAAAATGTCTCTTATCTTTTACCATCATTATCATCATTCGCCTACTCTTATTCCAATTGCTTGGGATCGACACAATATGTACTCTCCTTTTATAGTACATACTGTAAAAGTTATTGGCAATAGTTTTAAGACCGGCCGCCTGCGAGACTTCAACCCTCTTTGGGAATGTAATTGTTGACGAAACGGCATGAGATGGAGTTGGCCCAGGTCATTATAAGGCTCTTAGTCGTCTTTTACGATATCCACGAACAAAGTAAGGGTTGGTAGTATTTGTAGCCGCTACCACAGTGCCCGTCTCTTATCTTTCACCATACGAACAAAATAAAATGACTCTGTTTATTTTTTCCTCTCTCTGTCTAGGAATCTTGTATCAAGTAATGATCAAATGCAAAGCGTCTCTTTATCAGCCCATTATATGTCCATGGAACAAGTATAAGGAACAAGCTTACTCCATAATTGAAGAAATATGAAATTACTAATTATGAATGTTGAGGAAGCGAGTGGAGTATGCAAGTATAGAGTTCTCTGGCACTCTGTTCTCTCTGCCTACCCTGCAAGGGATATGGCGTGATGATATGTATGAATGTATGTTAAATTACTATATTATATTTGGTTGACGAGCTTTATGTTTTATTTCTCCATGTAATAATAGTTTAGGTATAATATGTATGCCAATCCTTACTTCCTTGTGAGTCTTAAAAGCTCGCGAAAGAATTATCCAATTAATGGTCAGCAGTGTTCTTGTGGAAAACTTACCGTTAATTGCCATCACTAACTTACAAACCGTGGTAATTATGCCATTATTCTTCCTGTGAAGACTATTTTCAAAGTTGGATGCTGATAGATTGAAAAATATAACTTATTTGATTTTTTTCTTGCATTTAATATTTTCGTACTTAAAAAAATAGAAGCATGTATATAAAAATATTTATGTGATCGACAGAGTGGGAAACAGGTTCATTTTTTGTTTCCGTAAAATGTTTGTAAAGTTTACCACAATCGATTCGATTTCATGTCGAATACAATTAGTATTGTGTGATAGAAATATACATGTGTAATGTATAGAAAAATACATGTGTAATGTATTATGTATATTTACTTACACGTGTGTATTTCTTTGTTTAATTAATGTATACTTTTCAGGGTCAATTAGATCTTTATAAGATTTTCAGCATGACTTAAGAAAAAAATTAGGTCATATTAATAAAATATATTAGTTTTAAAGATAAGAAAACTTCAAAATCTTGCAATCAGACTATAAGAAGCCGCTTATCAGCCGTTTAGATTGTTTGCACAAACTGAATCATAAATAAATGCACTGCAGAATCATCTATGTTTAAGCGAACTACCAATATTAAAGACGTGATGATTAAAACGTTTAAATTCTAAGAATAATCAGTAAATGCTAGATTATATTATTCCTAATCTTATAAGGGTTACATTTTTAGTCGCCAATGGTAGTAAAAGACTATTTTCTCAAAGGGAAATTTCTCACCTCCAAAACATGACTGTCGTAACCAGTGAATGTAGAGATCTATACAATAAATGGCTTGTGTGACATATTTCCTTTAGTTGCCTGGGTATACATAGGACTTTGCTATGTTTTATTACCTTTAATGATGAACGAGAAAACAGCTTATCTGACGATTAGTGTTAACTGCCACTCATAGACTTCAGCAGCACTAGAGGTACATCTGGGTCACGTGATTGGAGAAAATGGAACGAGGATAGGAAGAATTTCTTTTAGCTTATGATAGCAAACGAGTTAGCATCACGCCTGGCTGCTGCTGTATGCTGTTTTACTGCTGTCGATTGACCTTTGCAATACTAAAGTATAGCTAGGTTGCTGCCTGCACTCGGGCTACCTGCTCTCTCATTCACCAAACGAAGAATAACAGCACTTTGCCGTCGATTATCTGCGAGAGTGTTACTACCTCGGACGGACCGGCCCGCGGTTGTATGCAGAAAACTGCCAACAGTTTTGATCTAGACCCTAGACTTGGTAGGGCCACATTATGGACAGTTTGAGTGTGAGAGGCTAGTCATACCTCCAGCTTTGAAATTAACAAATTTTAATGTTTTAATAGAGTGCCGCACTAGTCCTAGCGATTTGGATCATTTACGACTACAAGCAGTAAACTGACAGAAGCATGGCCTTGCATATATAAAGAAAAAAAAACGTTACTGTCTTTAGCAAAAAAAAAAAAAAAAACTGTAGCACCTATACCTATCTGCTTAGATAGTTAGGTTCTTATTCCATCAAGAAGCTCTATTAAAATTCAAGGACAAAGCAGTTCGAGGTCAGTTGTTTTTTAGAGACCGCTTTTATACTAAGAGGGATTAAATCCTTTGGTTCATTATGGAACACTCCCAAAATGTTTTTGAAACTAGATTTATTCTATATGATGATCTTATTCTTATAAATAATCTTTGTAATACTACAATATTATTTTAGTAACAAAATATTAAACAAAATAAAAAAAAATCATAAAATATTTTTTTCTGAATTTGATAATGCTACCAAACTATTCATTCCATCCATCTATCCATTAGCCCGTAGCCGTCCACCGTAGAACATAGGCATTACAGTGCCTTTCTTTCCGTTTTCCCTATTTTATTGGAAGAGCAGAGTGGAATTGCACTAAAGTATAAATACTTATTTTGTGGAGGCTGGTACAAATATATTTCACTGTATTTAAAAAAATTTCACTGAGACATGGAGCTTTTATATAGATTTTATATATATATATATATATATATATATATATATATATATATATATATATATATATATATATATATATATATATATAATATATATATATATATATATATATATATATAATATATATATATATATATATATATATATAATATATATATATATATATATATATAGCTTTCACACAAATAATTATCCTGTACTGATCGGATCGCCTATTATTTTAAATCCTAACCTAATTCGAATATTCCTGTACACAGTTTTTGTAACTAACGGGTTTAAAGCTTAATAATCATACGTTAAAGCTCCAAACAATACTACTACAACCACTATACATGATTGAAAAAATCAAAGCTTTGAATAAAAACAATTATATTATTCAGCGGTATTAATGAAATAAAAGAAATTGCAAACGCAAATAACTTTATTATAGTTTTTGCATCCGTTTCACATTCATCTTGTGATCTCGTTTGTGAAGTGAACTTAACACAACGTAAACAAATTGTACATTAGTAAATGCTTTGTGATGAAAATTTTATTTTCAACGATTAATCAATGAATATATCCGTTACATTATATTTCTTTTGTAGCGTATGTGCATTTAATATAATCTGAAAATGTAAGTACGTCGTATAATATGTAGGTATAAAAATTGGCCTACGAATGCAAGCTCCTGGTACAGGTGGCTCGTTCGTACGACGTTGAAAGGTATTTGTAGAGTAGATTATGGATGTAGAGACTTGTCACGGATCAGCAGCAATCTAACGCCCGCGACTCATGCTCGACGAGGACGATAATAATATCACACTCGCTCAAATAAAAGCGGTCCGCGAGTTCTTAAAACATAAATATCCCCAGTTTCATCCCCGCCGTCGAGGTGCGAAGTTGTACAACGTAACAGTCAATAATGCTAACGTGAAATAACTCATATCGCCTCCAGTAACATCCAATGTCAAGGTCCGCACCCCACAGGGGCTATCTTTGGCCGATATCACTTAGTATATTTTCACCTGATTGAGAGCCGTATTATACGCATACTACATTTTTCATATGGATTTATACAAGAATTCACATATTTCTCACCTCATAATAGAAAATAAATTGATTTATTATTCTTCTCTTTTGAACCATATACAGAGTGTATCACCGCTCCGCTCACGCGAGAGATGTAGCGCCAGTCTATGGGATCGCGTGCCCTTCTTTCTGTCGCCCCAGACATAGCTAGCGGGATGTGACCACACCATAGTCCATAGCCAAAAAAGGCCATCTGTGCCAATGTTAGTCTCGAACCTCCTTCATAATAGAAGTAAATTTGACCTACTATACTTTGCTGATCGACAAGATATCGATGTCATATTTTTCTGGTATCTGCATATCCCTCAGTCATCGTTTAAGAGATTTACAAATAAGAAATGGGGTGATAAATTCTTATTTCGTCGTCATACCTTAGCACACGGTTTAAAACGTATTACTTTTAAACACAGTTTGTTTTTATTATAAAGTCATCAGCTTTATAATGTATTGTTATAATGTCAGTCTTTTACAAAGTATTTCTTCATTTTTCTTTCAAGTAAGGCAAGTCTTCTAAACTTGTAGTGGTAGGGGTCATACTGATGATAGTTTTCTGTCTACAACCACAGGCCGATCCCTCCAAGGTAGTACCACACTCTCGCAGAGAAAACGTCTAAGTAGTGACAATGTTCTGTTGTTCTTCATTCGGTGAGCGAAGGAGTCGGCAGCACTAATTTCTGGGTTGAGTTTTGGTTAGTAGACAACGGCCTATACTCATGTATTGCAAATATCCTTGAAACACTTACCATCAGGTGTGTTGTTTGCTCGTTTATCATCATAAACAATTAAAACAAATTCTTCACAAACTATTATTTTAGATAGGAATTGAATTCAAAACATTTGACAGGATAGTTTGGTATCCACCAGGCTGAGCACTGATATCAAGGAAGCGGTAGGTACTAGTGGCTGACCCAATGGTGATGGGGAGGGAATACAGTAGGTCATGGGGCCACAGGTCACCCTGCCGTCGTCTCGAACGGGAAGGACGACGTGTGTTCACACCATAGCCTACCAAAAAAAGGTTAGAATTACAACATCAGTACAGTATGATATAATCTTTGACGTTAATATCAACGATAACAGTTCAATTCTTTATAATAAATAAACAAACGCTGTGAACAATGAATAAATAATCTAATAACGCCTAAAGAAAACCTTTGAAGCGTGTACAGATTTACTAAACGAAAACGGATTGCGATCTAACAGAGAGGATTACAAGATAACAATACCTGTAATCTTATGATGTGACCTACTTAATAATTTAATTATCTTCTTAAGCATTTTAAAACAGCGAAACGGATTTGATTTTGAATTAAAATTAATTTAACGGTACACTTTTTTTTGGAATAATACATCATTATCATAATCGTCGATCACAGCACATATATGCCCCACTGTTGGGCTCGGGACTCTTCCATAATAGGAGGGAAATTTAACCTACTATACCACGCTGGTCAGACGTGTTGGTATAGGTTTTAGTTTTGAGTTTTCATTCTCTTGCATAGATTTTATATGCGTTTTATATCCTTTTGTCGTCTCTTACGATCACCCACGGGTAAGACAGGGGGTGGTGAATTGTATTCTTACTCCGTCACCACACGGATAATTTGGAATAATTAACTATTCCAAAAAAAAGTGTACCATCTTTAAGAACTAAGTGTCATTATTCTCCTGCTCTTATCCCAATTACTTCAGGCGATTCAATATGTACATAATACAGAGAGGGGTACTCCTCTTCCTACATATTACAAAGGTTATTGGCAATAGTTTGACTGCATGGATGGCGTAGTGGTTAAGATACTAATCTGCCATGCTAGTGCCATGGGTTCGATTCCTACGCTGAACAATACTTTGTGCGATCCACAAAGTGTAGTTCTGAGTCTGAGTGTAATATGTCTGTGTTAATTATATGTTCGTAAAGTCCCCCGCAATACAAGAATTATTTCTTTAGTGCAGGGTGCCGTTTAAAAAGAAATAAAAGAAATGTTTTATGTATTTAGTTTAAGTGGTAAATTTTAATGTAGGCCACAATATAATCGTAAATATAATCTACACAAACAAATTACATATTTTACCACTTATTTAAAAAAACTAAGATAGAATTGGCCTAAGTAAATAAGTATTTTTGAATTTGTAAGTTTTGTATCCTAACTTATTGGAAGTAACATAGTTATTTTCAATTGTAACAATATTTAGCAAACAATATAATATCTCATTCGTTAATACATTTTGTTGAAAATGTAACAGTTATCGTGCAATATCTATACTGATTCAAATCCGGTGCTTAGTATATTTATATATATTTAATAAAAAACAGCCTGACATCAACCCTCTTTGGGAATGTAATTGTTGACCAAACGCCATGAGATGGTATTGGCCTAGGTCGATATAAAGCTCTTGGTCGTTTTTTATGACAAGTAGTATTCATAGCCCCACTACCACACAGTAATCAAAATCTTTGTCACCGGTCCTCATTTTCGGGCAGAAGTTATAGAAATTTACTACAATCAACTGAATGATGTTCAATTTATCAAATTATTTTAATATTATTTTTTTCAGAGATGAAAAAAAATATCAAGTGCGTGCTATGTATGTAGAACTGTGTCTTGGCAAATACATTTTCACTAGTAGAATCACCCCTGGTTTAATTCATATCATTGTAAGTAGTAAGAGTGCTGTGTGGTAGCGGCTACGAATACTACCAACCTTTACTTGCTCATGGATGTCGTAAAAGACGACTAAGAGCCTTATTATTAACGACCTGTGCCAACTCTATCTGATGCCGTTTGGTCAACAATTACATTCCCAAGTAGGGTTGACATCTGGCAGGCAGCTGGTCATAAAACGTTTGCCAATAACTTTTACAATATGTACTATGAAAGAAGAGTACATATTATATCGACCCCAAGTAATTGGGATGAGAGTAGAGGATAATGAGTTTAAGTAGTAACTGTAGCACTAATGCAGTAACTATTTACAAACTGTTCATTAGTAAAATAGTATTTAGTTCTAGTCATGATTATAATTTTTTTTAATATAATCAACACACATGTTATCTTGAATGACAATACATATAAATAGTTAATGAACAAAGGAAATAATATAATATTAATATACTATTTTACTTAAACATCTGTGTAATCTCTATTGAAGTTCGAGCAAGCGACGCACCCCTCTTGATTCTGTACAGTGATTATCAAAATCTGACATTGTGTCTGTCGTTCCTAGCTACAGTGACGTCATAGAGATAAACGATACCATGCTATCGGATAACTCTGATGTATCACTAATCGAATGTGTTTGTATTTCTGTTTTACCAACGCGTTTCTGATAATAATGTGAACTCTATACTAAGATCTATTAATTGCGTAGTTTCGTTTGTTGTCTAAACTCTCTGTAAACGCAAGTATTTACTTAAAGGGGCTCGAATTTAATTTATATATACAATATAGCAAGATCGAATTGTGGTTGTCAGTTGATAGTGAAATTTCTATTTACTTAGGCTAAATCTAATAATTTTAATCGAGCTATTCCTATTATTATTAACTAACAAACCTGAGGTTACTGTGTTGAAAATTTCAATAAACTTCTTTGTTATACATACATACATATCATCACGCCATATCCCTTGTAGGGTAGGCAGAGAGAACATAGTGCCAGAGAACTCTATCCTAGCATACCTCACTCGCTTCCTCAACATTCATAATTCTCTTCATACACGCTCGCCGGTTTCGGAGACTCTTGACTCCACCTTACTTCAGTACGTGACCAATCTGGTCTAGGTAGATGAGTCTCGGTCTCCCCCGGTACCTACATCCTTCCACTTTCGCATTATATATCTTCTTTTTAACCTAGTCATTATCATAATCATGTTCTTATCACAATTACTTGGAGTCGACGCAATATGTATTCCATAGTATATATTGCAAAAGTTATCGGCAATAGTAATATAACCAGACATCTGTCTGACGATAACCCTCCTTGGGAATTTAATTTTTAACCAAATACCTTCAGGTGGAGTTGCATCTTATCGATATAAAGTTCTTAGTCATTTTTTACAACATCCACAAATATAGTAATAGTTGGTAGTGTTCGTAGCCGCTACAGCCAGTATTTTAACCAAATCATAATATTTAAATTTAAAAAAAATAAATACAGACACATAATTACAAGAAAAATAAATCTGTCATTTTAATTGGAGTTTTATTAACTATCCTCACATTTGCGTCATCGTCATAATTTTATAAATATATTCGGAAAATCTCGGAATCATTTCCAGCGACTTCACATAAATTGCTACTAGCCAGACGTCGATTTTCTGTGATAGTGTAATAATGAAAGAAGATAAGACTGCTGAAAGGAATAATCTAAGTAGGTCGAAATTACTATTGTTATAATCGAAATCAAGCTTTTAATAAAACCACAATAGTTTTACAGTTAGGTAATTATTATTTCTGTCAATAAAAGTCTTCTCGAACTCAATTTTGGCCCTTACAAACTTATATTAGACATCTATTTCACAGACTATTTTTTGCAGCTCATACATGTCCCTTTTTTGGACATGTACTTGCTCCACAATGATGTAGAAATTTAACTACTATACCACTAGTCAGATGATTTCTTCCTTTTTCAGTTCTCGTTCTCTAACATATTTCCTAAGCTATCATTTACGATACTTCCAGTAAAGCGGAGAAAGGTAATCAAACGGAGAGATCTCAGAGAGATCAAAGAACAAATAATTTACTTTCCTCACTAATCAAAATTTATAAAAAAAAAAACGTTACTTTTAATATTAATAAAAGCTAATTAATTAACTCTATTATTCACTTATATAAAAGAACATCATTTTATTCATTAAAGAAGCAAAAAATAATATGCCAAGATTAAATAGAACCACAACGTCTCTTTCAACCCTTTTCGCATTTAAATTTATTAAAAAAAAAGATTTCTTTTATTTTTTTAAATTATACTGTTAATGGCGTAGAATAATTAATTACGTATGTCAAAATCTATTAACTTCCGACCACCGGTTACAACCTGCTATAATAGGTGCTTATAAATCAAATGTCAAAAACTTATAATCTCGATTATTGCGACAGTATTCACATGTTAATCAGATGATTTATTTAAAACATCGATCGAATTCTTTCGTAATATCTAGTATGTAATTGCGCTCGATTCGATGCAATGTACCTACCTTATTTAGAAGTTGGCCCGCCTTCGAATGCTAGCATACAATACAACTTGTTTTCTCGTTCTAATGCAAGATACTTGAAGTTGCCGGTATAGGCAATGCTAACGATACTTAATTTTGTAATTTGACCATTACGATATTTTCAATATGTAGATAGGTGTAGATATGGTGATAGATTTCTGCATTGTGATGGAATAAGAATACAATTCATCTAAATTGTAGAGTTTTATACTTTTCTGCTGTCAAGATAGATGACCAGAGGACTGTTAGTAAATCAAGGTTTACTTGATAGCAACATAAATAAAAGATAAGTAGCCTGGCTTGTTGAAATTAAAATAGTATTTATTTATTATTTTTAAGATTTTAGAAAAATATAATAAGTAAATTTTCCTTTTATTCTGAAAAAGGTTAGGGGCTAATAATAAGATTAGTGCTCAATAAATAATAGGACGAATATGGGCTGATTAAAAATGAATAAGAATGCATTAATTAAGATAGCATAATTTAAAAAAAATAAACTAAAGACATTGTAGTTACCAACAATGATATATTGAATTACAACCGGTTCATCTAGTTCTTGGAAATGAAACACTAGTCGTCATGATATAATAAACGAGTATGATGCCCACCTAATATTAATTCAACCATGGTGGCCACTATCAATGGACACAAGTAAAATTAAACTGGGTGAGTGGCGTAAGTATCGACACCCCGTACCGAGAGCTGTTCTAGAAAAAATCTGTTACAATGATTATTATGAGTCTGAATATAATTTGAATGCCGATCGAAGGAAACGACGCGTTGCTATTATGAAGCTTTTAAAAAAATAAATATTTTGATACATTAATTTTTACGGTCGTGATCGTGCCAGATCTAGATAATGTTATCCGACGTCCTCGAATATTGTTTTATTCAGCTATTTTCTTAATTTAAACAAAATAATTGCTTTTTAAAAATATCAAATACGTTTAAACGAATGTTTTTATATACTATTAATATTAACCTATAAGTGCAATATGACAAAAATACAATCATTTTTAGGTTTGAAAAGTGCTTGATTTTCACATATCGAGAGTAGAGCAAAATCTCAACGCTTCCCTTAAGATGATAATCTATCACGTGCAATAATGTAATAAATTCCTAAATGTAACCTACATTTTTTTTAAATAAACAGCTTTGCTAGGCATATTACAATGCCCAAGTGTGTGCAGAAGCACAGAGTAACTCGCGGTATAGAGCAACTCTGATTTCTCACTGTTAGAGTATGATGAGACAATAATTATACTGACAGTGTATTTTGTCCTTTGATATACGTAAAGCTACAATAGAATAAATGCGAAACTTTGATTGGATGCTTTTATTCAATTACGTCCAATCAGCTGAATGGATTTGGATAAAATTTAAACGATAACTGACCATAGTCTGAAATTGTACATTGGTTATATTTGTCTTGAAAAAAATATATAGTTCTCTTACAAACAAAAGCTTTTTTGCTTACCAAATTAAAATCGGTGAAGCCGTGAGCGTGTATGCTTATTTCATTATTAGGCACGCAAGTATCTTGTAAAAACGGATGTATAGTTTTGAATTTATGTGTAGACCAAAAATTGAAGATTGAATTCAAGAATTCATATTGATAAGTAATATTATAAGGATTGCTATTACAGAGGCATTCATGTCAAACCATCTGTCATTATACAACTTTCATAAATTATTATGGGTTTTAATGCAATATTTTATAGATAGCATACTATCGGATTATTAAAATAAAGGAATAAAGATATCTGAATCTTAACGTCCTATGCATTTGGCTAAAATATTGAAACTAACAACTATGGACTTAATATGAATGATAGGCAACTCGTTATTATCTCAAATAATTTACCTTCCACTGCTGAACTCGATTCTCTTCCATAATGGGAGTTGAAGATATAGTTATTTATTTCGAGTTTCTCTTGCAGTAATGTTAGATGCTTATATCCCTAAGTCATCTGTAACGATCAGGCATGAGTAAGAAAGTTAGTGATGAACTATTCTCTTTCTCCGTCACCACACAAAAAGGATATTTTTATTTCATTTTATTAAACGATAATTATAAGACAGGATAGGATATTAATATTATTACCCGTGTGGTGACGGAGTAAGAAAACAATACACCACCACCTATCTTACTCGTGGATGTTTGTAAGAGACGACTAAGGGATATAAAGCGCATATAACATCTATGCAAGCGAAGGAAAACTTGAAACAAAACGCTATACCAACACGTCTAACCCGTGCGATATAGTAGGTTATTACTTCCCTCCTATTATGTAGGGCCGCATCCAACAGTAGGATATATATGCTGTGATGGTGATGATGATGATGATTATTATTATTATAAATATACAATTTTGATAAAAATAATACTAAAGGATATTTTATTTTCTATGTGAAAGTCATCCATATAAAATCATATATATATATATATATATATATATATATATATATATATATATATGATTGCGTCGCATACAATATAATATCTGGATGACCGACCCTTGCTCGGTATTTTCTTGTTAGTGTGTATTGGAAGATATATTTAAATATAATAAAAATAATGAAAACATAAATTAAAAAGTCAAAAGTAAAAATAGAAACTAAAAAAATATATCGAGCAAAAAGGAACCAGAGTCGCATTTGTTGAATAAGAGCACCCCTTAAATATTTATTTTATTTTGTTTAGTATTTGTCAGTTTAGCGGCAACAGAAATACATCATCTGTGAAAATTTCTGTCTGACTGTTTAACTATTCATGGTTCATGAGATACATCCTGGTGATAGACATATGGACGGACGGATGAACAGCGAAGTCTTAGTTATAAGGTCTCGTTTTACGCTTTGGGTACGGAACCCTGAAAAGGTTGAACTCACATAAAACTTGGTACAATAGAAATACTCTTTAAAATTAGAGTGTTTCTCAATACAATACAACAATACTGTATTAATGTGGCATTTGAAAGTTTCTAAGTTATAAAGAGGTCACTTTTAGGACACGGCGTCATAGGAACGTTGAGTTTGAAATTTTAAATTCTTGGACAGCAATTTTCTAAGCCGAATAATGTAATTGAGAGCCATGATAACACATTGCACCGAATAACTGAAATCCATCGCTCATAAGATGTATTACCTATTTTTATTATACTCTGGAGAGGGTATTTTTACCGCATAATGATTAGGAAAGAGAGATAGTCATTTGCTATGTTTTGGTTCGCTGTTTGGCCCGCGTTTAATCAACATATTTGTAAAAATTGAGATGGCAAAGCCGAGTTATATTAGGAACAATCAGTAAGATACAATAGGGAAACAGGATGTTAATGCTGATCAGATTGGTCCCAAGACGCCATGACCTACCTATGTGCGCTACTACGGTCGTTTCGATTTCTTTATACCAATTACTTGCAAATACTTTAAATCATGCGAAGGGGTCGAATATCAAAATAAATCCTTCGAATAAGTGATAAACCCCGAGTCCAACAACCGGTTGAGTTCCTGAATACTCTGCAGGCTCCCGGTCTCCCAACTCACATCTTAAAATAAAAGAGCTGGCGCGCCACCAGTTTGCTAGAATAAACACAATTGCAATGTAATCGGTTCAACTATACTGACCGGTGGTTCTCGAGCAGAGTCTGTATTTATTCCTAGGATTCTTCAAATACCATCAAATTACTACTTCGAATTTCAGAGAGTGCAGTTTGCCATCAAAGTCTGCTTCACAATGACCATAAACAAAGCTCGTGGTCAAATTCTTAAGGTAGCGGGAGTAGACTTGAGAGAAAGCTGCTTCTCCTATAGGCAGTTGTATTTGACATGCTTCAGAGTAAGCTCACAGAGTAGCCTGGTAATTCTAGCATCCGAAAGAAAAACAAAAGATATTGTTTACAAAGAAATACTGTAATAGGTGTAGTATCGCGGGTGGATGTCAAAGAAGTGGTGGTACCAGTGGTCAGCCTAATTTCGATAGAAAAGATGGTGGGTTATGCGGCTGCATACTACACTTCCGTCGCTTCGGTCGTACTGAGCACGGTGTGTTCAAAACATAGCCTGATAAGAAAAAAGCCACCCATCCATAATATATAACAAAATTTCATGTTATTTTCATGTTTATTAAACCTTCCCTTCACTATAACAAAGATTGTTAGCATCATCATCATCACAGCCCATATACGTCTCACTGTTGGGCTCAGGTCTCCTCCATAATGGGAGGGAAGTTAACCGACTATACCGCGCGATGGGTGGGTGGTGAATTGTATTTTTACTCCGTCACCAGATGGATAAGATTATTATGCTATATAAGTAGATACCTATACAAACATTTATACATAATAATTTATAAATTATAATAAAATTAATAACGTAAAAAACAAACAAAAATCCTATTAGAACCATTTTCGACTTCTACGCAGACAAAGATGCGGGCAAATGATAATTTAATAATTAATAAAATAATAAAAAAAAGGCCAAAAAGTAAATAAGAGAAGGTAAGGATTCGAACCGAGCTCAATTTTCCAACTGAGCTAAATGTCAATTCTTAATGACAGCGTTAAAATTTGAAAACCTTCATATTCTAATAGTTTCAATACAACGAAAAATTATATTTTTTGTTGCCGAAAAAACTGACAAAACAATATTTTCTATAAATGAAACCTAGCATAGGGGGGCATAGTCCGGAGCGTGCTCGTTCGCGTCCCCTGCCAGTCTAATTAGACTGCTAATCCGGCTCGAAATGCGTACCGCAATGCGGGTTAGGGCGTCCCCCGGAGGCGACGCGTACCGACCCGCCCCCGTCGGTACGAACATCGGCAGTTGCGGCGATGGGGGCCGCCACCCATCACGCCTTGCCCAGTTAGGCGAGTCGAGGAGAACGGAGTGCCGGGTGGGCACGTGGAATGTAAGAGGTTGTGTGGAAGGTAAGTTGCACGAGCTGATATCCGTCATGGCGGACAAACAGCTAGACGTGCTCTGTGTAACAGAGACCAAGCGAAGGGGCAGCGACGCCTGCGATCTTCCTGGTGGCGGGATGGCTCTGTGGTCTGGTGTACCACAGAGCGATCGAGCCAGCATGGGGGTAGGAGTGCTGTTGTCCTCTCGCTTGGCCTCAGGTGTGAAGGATTACGGAATGTATGATCCCAGACTTCTCTGGGTCCGTATAAAACTAGGTGTCACCAAGGTATTCATGGTCGTAGCATATGCTCCCGTAGGATCCTCGGTGGCATCAGACCTAGAGAAGTTTTGGGACAATGTTAGGGAAGTTCTGGATATGGCAGAAACCAGTGAACGCGTGATTGTATGCGGAGATTTGAACGGATGGGTGGGGACCAAGCGTCCCGACTATGAGGACGTACTTGGTCCATTTGGTGATAAGAGAGTGAACGACGCAGGTAGGCTCATAGCGGATGTATGCATGGAGAGAAACCTTATTGTGTCAAACACATTTTTCCAACATAAGGACATCCATATGTATACATGGAGAAGGAATGAACAGAAAAGCATAATAGATTTAATTTTGGTAGACAGTCGCCTCCGAAGCAAAATATTGGACGCAAGAGCCTACAGGGGCCCCACAGTCGACACGGACCACTATCTCGTTATTGCGAGATTTAGTGGTCTGTTCAGAAAGTGGAGGCACTGGCGAGAGCGTGTCCACTTCGGAGGGCTTGAAAGAATAAAGGTTGAAAGGTTGCAAGAAGAGTGTGTAAGAGAAAAGTATGCAGAGGGTGTCCGAGAACGGCTGACGATGGCAAGCCAGCCGCAATCGGACATTGAAGAATGCTGGAGAGTATTGAAAGAGAGTATGGTAGATACAGCGAAAGAAGTATGTGGAAGTTCAAAGAAGCATAGAAAAACAAATGGTGATGCATGGTGGGATGCGGAAGTGGCAGCTTCCGTAGAGCAAAAGAAGAAAGCGTGGCTGGACTATGTCTCTTCTTTGAATCTGAATGACAGTATGACTGAACAGAAGAAAGAAATATATCGGCAATGTAAGAATGACACCAAGGCCTTAGTGAAAGAGAAACGTGATAGAGCAAGTATGAGTGCAGAAGATAGGCTGACTAAAAACTTCGAGGGTAACACCAAACTCTTTTGGAGGGAGGTGAAGAAGTCTCGGGGTGGTTGGTCAGCCTTCAGAATGAATAAAATAAGGTCTAAAGGTGGAGACATTCTTACACAAACACAAGACGTGTTAAGCCGATGGAGTGAATATTTTGGCGATATGTATGCGGATGCTACGGTTGGCGCCGGTGTTGGATGTGGTTTAGTAGATCTACATTCGACAACGGCGTCCTCCGATGGCATCAGTATGGATGAAGTTGAATGGGCGATAAGAAGTTTGAAAAATGGTAAGGCAGCGGGCATTGATATGGTGTCTGCCGAGATGATCAAGCTTGGTGGCTCTTGTGTCTGGGAGGCGTTCCTGTTGCTCCTCAATTTATGTTGGAGCTCGGGAATGGTTCCCAGGGACTGGAATAGCGCAGTCATCGTGCCTTTGTTTAAAAACAAGGGTTCACGTTATGACTGCGCAAATTACAGAGCCATAAGCTTGACCAGTTTGGCAGCAAAAGTGTATGGAAAAATTATTGAAAGGAGAATGAGGATGGTGTCCGATGGTTTACTGTGTGAGACACAAGGAGGTTTCAGGAATGGAAGGGGATGTATGGATCAAGTGTTCTCTCTGCGCAACATTGTGGAGAAGCATCTGGCTCTAGGTCAGAGGGTTTTCTGCAGTTTTGTGGATCTGGAGAGAGCATTTGACACGGTTGTACGAAAGGAACTTTGGGACATTTTACCGGAGTATGGTATTAACGGTAAACTGCTACAGGCTGTGCAGTCCAGTTACATGGGCTGTAGAGCCTGTGTGCGGCTGGATGATGGAATGTCGCCTTGGTTTGACGTCAATATCGGCGTTAAGCAGGGGTGCATTCTGTCAGCCAGGCTGTTTATCATATATCTGGATAAATGTCTCCAAAGGTTGAACGATATGAATGTGGGAGTCCAGATGGGCGACTCAGTGGTCACTGCTCTGCTTTATGCAGATGATGCAGTCCTGCTGGCACAGTCAGCGATTGACCTGCAGACCCTAATCGACACAATGACAGAAGATTGTAAGAAAAGGGGTCTACGCGTGAATGTGAGCAAAACCAAAATAATGGTCTTTGAAAGAGATAAAACCAGAACAGATGTAAGAGTAACAATAGGTAATGATGTACTAGAGCAAGTGGATGAATTTGTATATCTTGGATGTGGATTTAGCCGAGATGGAAGGTACACCACTGATATAGAGCGAAGAGTGAATGCGGGAAATAGAGTGAACGGAGCGTTGGGGCAACTTCTCGGCAGCCACCACCTCAGCCAGAAGGCACGTGTAGCAATACATAACGCAGTGCTTGTCCCAACATTACTGTATGGAAGCGAGAGTTGGGTATGCAGAAAAGAGTATGATAGTAAAATTAATGCGGTCGAAATGCGATCTCTGCGGAAAATCTGTGGAGTTAGGCTGACCGACCGCATTCGTAACGACGACGTAAGAGAGCGAGTAGGTATGAAAGAGAGTATTGGTGTAAAGATGCGAAAGGGAATGCTCCGATGGTTCGGACATGTGGAAAGAATGCCGAACGAACGCCTGGTTAAGAAGATATACAATGCGAAAGTGGAAGGATGTAGGTACCGAGGGAGACCGAGACTAACCTACCTAGACCAGATCGGTCATGTACTGAAGGAAGGTGGAGTCAAGAGTCTCCGAAACCGGCGAGCGTGTATGAAGAGAATTATGAATGTTGAGGAAGCGAGTGAAGTATGCAGAGATAGAGTTCTCTGGCACTCTGTTCTCTCTGCCTACCCTGCAAGGGATATGGCGTGATGATATGTATGTATGTATGTATGTATGTATGAAACCTAGCTAGATCGATTAATGGCCCCCGGAACCCCTTGTATGCTAAATTTGAAGAAAATCGTTTGAGCCGTTTCCGAGATTCAGATTACATATATACATATATATATATATATATATATATATATATATATATATATATATATATACAAGAATTGCTCGTTTAAAGATATAGTGAGATATACATATACGCATACAATATATATATATATATAAAAAACTGTTCGTTATTAATCAAATTCATGAACATAAAATATATTCATCATCTTTATCCGTCTTGCGGTGACGAACTATTACTATTATGAACTTTAATATACCCAATATTGTACAAGGTAACAAGGAAATGTAAGGTACCTATTGCAAGAACTATTTTGCAAAATACCTAGTGCAAATTTATGAAATTATTAGCAAAATAATACAGATGGCGTAGTTGTTAATATACCTTCCATGCCTTCCATGGGTTTGATTTCTACGCAGGACAATACTTTGTGTAATCCATAAACTGTTGTTCTGTGCTTGGGTGTAATTGGTCTGTGTTAATTATATATTTGTAAAGTCCTCCACAATAAAAAAAATATTTCCTTAGAGCAGGGTTTTAAAAAAAAATTCGTAAAATCAATTAGACAAATATCTATTGTAATATAAACATTAGTTATATCTTAAAATTTTTCTTTTCTATGATCAATATTGTCATCATTTCAGCTTATATGAATCCGATTTCTGGGCTCAAGACTTATATACAATAGGACGGAAATTGACCTACTATACTAGACTGATCAAAGTAGTTGGTTATTTGATTTTTTTCTTTTCTCGCATATATGTTATCAGCACGTTAGTAAGGGAGTGCTAAATTGTATTCTTACTCTATCATCACGCAGCAATCTAAAACACAAAACATATTTACATCTTATGTAAAACTTAGACACATCGATGCCACAGTAGTCTAAATAGCGTCTAATAAGTCTTGTATGGGAATCAGACTTACAGAACTGGCATGGTAGGTCGGTATCATAACCACTTCGCAGTCAATTCTGTTACTAAGATACCTTTCGACAGCAGCACTACATTTTACTACATTGTATGTAAACCATTGTATTCTATCGACATTGATATCGTGCTTTGTTAATAGTCTAATGAATATAATACTCCAAGCATTATTAATTTAAATATTTTGAATTAAAAATGTCAGTGGCAAGCTTAAATAAGCTACTTGTATTAAACTAAACTAAACTACATACAAGAAATGGTTTTCTGAAGTGATAAAGGCATTCAAGTTATTAACTGGCTTTTATGTTAAAAATTTTGAAGTTTTTTTTTTTTAAATTTTCTATAAAAAATTTGAAATAAAACTATTTTTACTTATTTTATAGCGTTTGAAGTTTGAGCGCTCTTTCTACTATTAATTCATCATCATCCTCCTACTCTTATCCCAATTACTTGGGGTCGATACAATATGTACTCTTGTTTCATAGTACATATTGTAAAAGTTACTGGCAATAGTATTATGACCGGCTGCCTGCCAGACGCTAACCCTCCTTGGGAATATAATTGTTGATCAAACGGCATCAGATGGAGTTGGCTCTGGTCGATATAAAACTCTTAGTCGTATTTTACGACATCCACGAGCAAAATAAGGGTTGATATTGGTAGTATTCGTAGCCGCTACCACACAGCTAGTAACACTCTTTCTACTATTATTTATGACCTTCTAAATGGCTTCTCTATCAAATTTATTGATCTAAAGCATGTTTAAAGGATGATGTCATCTTTTTTATCCCGTAGTCACTGATACAGTTTCTTTTCTGAATTTACAAGCATTTAATTAATGCACCCAAAATTACAACCAAACAAATATATGTTTAATACACAAAGCATAATCCTATAATGAATATTGAATGGCAATCAAACCAGATTCTTGTTACGGTCATTTTGTAGAACATTACACCAACTTTGTAGACCTTTTTTTTTTTTTTTTTTGCGGCGGACTATAGACGTGGTCACGCCCTGCCAAATCGGGTCCGGGGCGACGGAAGAGGTGACGCGCAACTCCATAGACCCACCCTGCAAACACCTCTCTTCGCCGTGCGAGCGGGCCACCGGTATCTTTGTCTTCGGTGAATCTTGTAATCCTGAGTTATTCATAAGGGTAAACCGCAACACTATTTGTAAATATATACCTAAGGTCTAATCCAAAGCGTTGCACAGGGCAGGTTATGTAATTCTAGGCCTTTCATCTCCTAAAACAAATTGAGTGGGAGGAAAATTTTGAGTGATAATACTTTATTAACTTTCAATATTATAATAGATATCAGTAAAGTATAACAAAATTCGTTTGAAGTATTTAAAGTTGACAACAGAATTTGTCATGAAGGTTATTCAAGTTGCTCGTAATTAAATAAGCAACTCCCGAGTTTATCGGATGTTGGCTCATGAAAAAAAACTTTTTCAAAGTTAGTAATTGAGATAGTAAATGTGTAAACAGCATCTAAAAGTGCCTTTTTATTACTCTTCATTCCGTATTTTTTTTGTTTCATCTTTCTTTATATTACACTGTGCTATCTTCAATGGTCTAGCTTAACTTTAAACGGTGGTTATGCTTATAAAAAAGTTTGGTGACTATTTTTTGACTACGTTTGTGCCCGCAAGTTTGCTTTTTCTTCTAGAGAAGTTTTCTTTTAGAATTTTTATCAAATCAAAAAGAATTAAACGCAAAACCACTTCTTAAGTTCAATTGCGAATCTAAACCATTTAGGTAGGTGATTGTTACATTACTCCTCATTAAGGAGTCATAAGTGAAGGTCGATAGATAGGCGGAATATCCTTAACTATAACATGTATATCTTAGCAACGATAGCGTCCTAAATAAGCTGTGAATGCTATGAAGAATCTAAGCATAAAGCCAGGCAAAAGTCTGATTACATAAATCATTCTGGCTGACTTCAGAGTAGCGTGTTGTCCCAAAACCTACCATATTATTCTCGGTTAGTTTTATACTACTTTCAGCAATTTTTTCTTTCTTTTATCGGCGGACTATTTTATGGCCACACCCCGTTCGATCCTTCCTGAGTGACAGAAGGAACGACGCAAGACTCCATAACCCGTCCATCAAATACCTCTCAACGCCGTGCAAGCGGGCCACCGACACATCTTTCTTCTCTTAGGTGGCCCGCCCAGAGCCTTAGTAGGTTCAGGCAGGTGCCTGACGTCGTAATATAGAGCGTAAATTTCCTTTCCAATGAGAAACCCATATCCAATAATTAGTCGTATATTGTTTGAAATAAAACTATTCTCAAATTATATTGTCTTTCAAATTCTTTCATTAACTTAAAAGCAATACTATCAATACGACAAGAAGACAAACTGTTACCTTTATTAAATTAAGTACATCGCAAAACTTTGTTTGGGATAGCAATCTGACCTTTTGTTGACATTTTCTGCTTGATTTTAGGTCGCCGCAGCACGACCGCGCTAGATTGACAATTCAACTGTTTGCAATAGTTCACTGTTTGTTTTGTACGTACAGAATGTCAACTACATGTTCAATGTATTTATTGTCTATTACATCTTCTTTTAAGTTCACATAAATTCCATTGCTAGACTCGGATTCCTCTATAGTTGGAGAATAATTCATATGATATCAAAAATTCATATCGATGCTTTTCAGAGGATTTTATGTTGAATTTTTCTTCTCTTTTGCATGGATTTCATCTGCATATTATATCCCTTAGTGATATTTTACGATACCCAAAGTGTAGTTATTGTATTTTTCCGGTGACCCTCAGAATAGCTTTTTACAACAAATGGTATTTCATGAATGAATTAATTCTCCTTGATATTCACGTAATGAAGAGACACACATAATTTACTACCTTCTTTTTCTTCATAGATATAATGCGTAATCCATACCTTTCATGACTTATCCACGTTCTAGAAAAATAACAGCTAACAGCAATGGAATTCACCACAAAATGATATTCATCATCGTCGGGCTTAGACCTCCTCCTAAATGGGAGTAAAACTGACCTGCTATACCGCGCTGGTCAAACCTGGTTGGTATAGGGTTTTATTTCGAGTTTTCTCTTGCACAGATGCCATATGCACGTCATATCCTTTAATGGTCTTTTAACCACAGCCAGGAGAGATTGTGGTGAATTCTTACTCCGTCACTACACGGTAAGTGAAATATCCATACGGAAAATTATATTAAATAAATCTAAATGAGGTTTGTTTATTATTAATACCTAGGCCAACCAAATTTTAATTATGTGGGCACATTATTTACTTATAATATTAACAAAGAACGACCTAATATTACGTTATTATTTTTATAAAATAATCGAATACGAACTGTGGAATGTTGAATGTAGACATTTATACCCATTACGTCCTTTCACACCCTCCGTTCGTTTGACATCGGCTGTCATAATATCGAACACAAATGGCTTTACAAATAGACAGTTGGTTCTCTTCAGAATTTTTTCTTTTTTTATTGCTTACGGTGGCAAACGAGCAGAGAGCACACCTAATGGTAAGTGTCAATGCCTCCCATGGACCTTTGCAATACCAAGGGAATAGCTAGGCCGCTGCCTACCAATTCAAGCCCTAACCCACCTCAGTTGGACTTCCGGCTCCCTCGCTCATCGAATGAAGCGCAGTAGCATATTGCCATTACTCAGACGTCGATCTTCTGCGAGAGTGTGGTACTACCCCGGACGGCCCGCGGCTGTAAACAGAGAACTGTTCACAACGTGTCCTACCACTATTGTACTTATGTATTAGAGCTCAAAAAATATTCAGATATTTTGACAAAAATAATATCTACCTATTTTTATACTAAATTAAAAAGACTAAATAGTAATAAAATACTAAATGAAAGAGACGGATAAGCTAAAGAGTGAACGCCTGACGTGGTATGGATATGTGATGAGGCGGGATGAAAATAATGTTGTGAGGAAGGTTTTAAGTATGAATGTTGAGGGCTCTAGGGGTTAGGGAAGATCGAAGAAAAATGGATGGACTGCGTGAAGTATGCCATGGATAGATAATGAGTGATCACAGAGATGACGTCTGGTAGGGTTATATGGAAAGAGAGGACATATTGCGTCGACCCCAAATAAATTGGGATAAAAGCAGAAAAGTAGCATGTAGCAGTGTTGCTTTGATTGAGACAGCCTAAGAACAGACTTGAGATAGTCTGACAACTAACTGCATATTACCGAACCTATAGATATATCCACTCTTCAAATTTTGACCTGACCGCAAACACATCTAAATAGATCATTTCAGCCCATCGCCGTCCACTGCTGGACGTAGGCCTCTTTCATGGTACGCCACAAAGTGCAGTCCTGTGCCGTTTGCATCCATCGACGCCCAGCAACTGTCGCTAGGTCGTCTGTCCACCTAGTGGGGGGCGTCCTACACTGCGTCGTCCGGTACGTAGTCACCACTCTAGAACCTTTTTCCCCAGCGGTTGTCGGTTGTTCGAGCGATGTGGCCTGCCCATTGCCACCTCTAAATACACAATACGTTCCAATTTCATAATATAATTTAATAGAACAACTGAAATTTAAGTATTAAAAACAAATAAAAATCTGCATTAACCTTTCGAACTAAAAGAAACTCATAATTAAAGTATATATTTAAATTAAAAAATAGCAAAGAGTTAGTATAATTTAAAAAGTTTTAGCTTTAACGACAAATTGATAGTGTGAATAATGATCAAGTCTATTAGACTTCGATAATTAAATTCATATCGTTCTTTTTAGATCAAAATTATTCAAAATTAAATATAGCTGTACAAATTATATTTGCAAATATTTTGAATATTTTCGCCGATGTATTTATTTATTAGTAACAAAATCAAACTTAAAAATACATAAACAAAATCTTAGTATACTACAACTAAATTTATATCTTCCCTAGAGAATAATACATTAAGTGATTTCCAGCAGTTATACGAAGAGCTAGTTAGCTCTTTATGTCTTTCAATATGGTTCATGCCTCGTGGGAAATCTTTGAACATCCTATCATACGGTTTCCGGTCGCTACTCATGTGATTTATACATAAAATCAAAGAACGCGGCATTCACGCAGATTGAGAACTGATTACATGATTATCTCCAGATTATATAAATATTATGTATGAATGTCATATTTATAATACCCTTAGCGCTTTATATGCATTTCATTTTATTATTCTCTTATACACAATAACATAATTCATTTTGTATCCTGTTGTATTTCCAAATTACTGAAATTTAGCATTTAATATGCTTAATTATTTATAAAATCCCTATTACGAAGCGAAAAATGATATCACAAGTGGTATTCGAACCCACATTTTGAAAATCCGTCCCAATCGCACACTTATCAACCTTTAAATATTTTTGTTTTAAAATTAGCTTTGAATAAAAATTTGTTGTTCATTATCCATTTGTTGATCAATTTGATCATCAAATCAATCATTACTTTGTGGCAGTATTGCGTTGATAGTATCGAAACATGACAGCCAAAATCAGCTTAACTTAAAATGTTTAATCTGATTTCCTTTCGCGAAAGAAGTAGTAACAAATAATTTACTCTATAATATATTACTATAATAAAACTAAAGGGATTGTTTCAATTTGCTAATCTTAGGAACTTGCAGTAGGATTTAAAAAAATATTTTTTTTTTACTTAACCTATTTATGCAACATAACATTGCGGTAAAATGGAGCCGAGTTGTGATCATAAATATTAATCATCATCATCATCGTCATCATCATGACAGCCCATAAATGTCCCACTGTAGGGTTCAGGCCTCCTCCGTAATGGGAGGTAAATTAACCTACTATACCGCGCTGGTCAAACGTGTTGTTATAGGGTTTTGCTTCGAGTTTTCCTTCTCTCGCATAGATGTTATATGCGTTTTATATCCCTTAGTCGTCTCGTACGATCACCCACTGGTAAGATATGGGGTGGTGAATAGTATTCTGACTCCGTCACTACACGGAAATATTAATGAATTGGGCAAAACTAATTTTATGGATTCTATCGCGTTTGTATTTGATTTTTAATTTTTCGACGTTTCGAACACTTTACAGTTATCATGGTTACGGGAGAACTATGGTGTTTTACTTCTAAAAGTCATCGTTATTACAAAAATGTATATTTACCCTCTACAGTATCAGTTATTAAAAGTTTGACCGGCATTTTTTAATACAAATTTATTGCCAGTACAAAAATAAAATGATTCTATATGTAAACATTTTATTTTCTATATTGATCTACAAAAACTACTGATTCTAATCAAAATTCTAACCTATACTTTGGGCCGAAAATTTGACTATCGCTATCAAGCAAGACAATGCGAGAATAATTTTGGGCACATTTCCAACTATTCAATGTCGCTTCACGAACTTTATTTGACAAACTCTAAAGTTAGCTAAAGTTATTTCACAGTTACTTTAGTCCATACCAAATAGATATATATATTTTAACAACTATTATCAATAATATCATTGATATCTTTACGGTTCAACAATTACTGCCGTAGTCACATAATTCTTACTTCCTTACTAATATTATAAATGCGAAAGTAACTCTCTCTGTCTGTCGCTCTTTCACGCCAAAACTACTGAACCGATCTAAATAAAATTTGGTACACAGATAGTTTAGAGCCTGATAAAGGATATAGGCTACTTTTTAATGCAAAAAAGGTTGTAAAGAGGGATGAAAAGTTGTAAGGAATTATCGTCATTTTTAAAGCCAGAAGCTTGAAACTTATTTTTAGGCTATTGATTAGATATAAATAAATATGACAATAAAATATTGTAAAAAAAATTACCCTTCATAAAAATAGGGGATGAAAAACTTTAGGAACGTAACCTTTTACGCGGGCGAAGCCGCGGGCAGAAGCTAGTTTCTTAATATATGTGTAAAGTCGTGATATTTCTTTATTAAGACAAATCTAGTTTATTTTAAGCTAAAAGTGTACTGTAAATTGCTCCTTTTCATGTATTAAAAACTGTCGTTAAATAAATCGATATAGTGTAATTAAAATATATCATAGGAACGAATACAAATCTCACTTCTTCATACATAAACATTTTGCTACTACAACTGTAATGAGCTGGCGCCTGTCTAACCGGTTCGCATTTGGCGTCAAAACTCACGCGTCGTCAGACAAAAGTGTATCAAGATTCACAAATAGATTATGAAGTCACTAGTAGTTTAAATTAGTATAATTTAGAATACTTTTATTCTATTAAATTTTAATGAAAATAAAAGTGAATGCATTCCTGTTTTGTGGTACTTGAGTAGACTGTTTTTATAATACAGTGAGTAATAATCTAATGAGTCTAAGATACTCATCCAGTTTAGATGAGACTTTTAAACTAATTAGATTAGTATTCACTATATTAGAGGTACGTAGCAGTTGTAGAAATAATTTCATATTATATTTCTATAATTCTTCTGAATTTCGCCTTCACCATAAAATATAATTTCAAATAAATATGTTCACATTTTTATACACAAAATACTTTCTTTAATTTTAGTAGATATAAATTATCGTGTAGTAACGAAGTAAGAATACATCTTATCGCCCTCTTTCATACCCGGGAGTGTCGTAAAAGGCAACTATGGGAGACTATATACAGATAACATCTATAACAAGAATGAAAACTTGAAATAAAAACCTATACCAACCCGTTTAACCAGCGTGTTATACGTCAAATTCTCTCCCATTGTGGAGGAGGCTCAAACTCAATGGCTGGACATATATGAGCTGAGATGATGATAATACATGAATAATATCAAACTGATTTTAAGTTTTTTTTTTATCATACAGATTATTTTATTAAATTGTTATCGAATAAATAACATAATATACATACATATATACATATCATCGAGCCATACCTATTGTATGGTAGGCAGAGAGAACAGAGTGCCAAAGAACTCTATCCTTGCATACTTCACTCGCTTCCTCAACATTCATAATTCTCTTCATACACGCTGGCTGGTTTCGGCGACTCTTGACTCCACCTTCCTTCAGTACGTGACCAATCTGGTCTAAGTAGGTTACTCTCGGTCTCCCGCGGTACCTACATCCTTATAATATACAAGAGGTATATTAAAAGTGTTCTGCTATACATGCTATTTTAGTCGGCGATACATACACACATACATATCATCACGCCATATCCCTTGCAGGGTAGGCAGAGAGAACAGAGTGCCAGAGAACTCTATCTCTGCATACTTCACTCGCTTCCTCAACATTCACAATTCTCTTCATACACGCTCGCCGGTTTCGGAGACTCTTGACTCCACCTTCCTTCAGTACATGACCGATCTGGTCTAGGTAGGTTAGTCTCGGTCTCCCTCGGTACCTACATCCTTCCACTTTCGCATTGTATATCTTCTTAACCAGGCGTTCGTTCGGCATTCTTTCCACATGTCCGAACCATCGGAGCATTCCCTTTCGCATCTTTACACCAATACTCTCTTTCATACCTACTCGCTCTCTTACGTCGTCGTTACGAATGCGGTCGGTCAGCCTAACTCCACAGATTTTCCGCAGAGATCGCATTTCGACCGCATTCATTTTACTATCATACTCTTTTCTGCATACCCAACTCTCGCTTCCATACAGTAATGTTGGGACAAGCACTGCCTTATGTATTGCTACACGTGCCTTCTGGCTGAGGTGGTGGCTGCCGAGAAGTTGCCCCAACGCTCCGTTCACTCTATTTCCCGCATTCACTCTTCGTTCTATATCAGTAGTCGGCGATATTGTATGTAAATTAATCTCATTTTCACACGGTGCAAAATCGTGCTGATTTAAAAGTGTCAAAGATCACGCTACTTGATATATTGGCACGGCAATAATCTCAGTCCTAAATATATTTATATACGTAACATTATTATGTATGAAAAGGCTGTTAATAACATTTCATAGCACAACGAGATTAATCTCTCTGGATTTAATGACGCAAAGAGGATTATATTGAAAATGTCTCTTGATAATATATGTTTGGATATGGATATAATATTGATTTGATATTCATGCAGTCATGTCATTGAAATAAGATTATCATCATGTCATTAAATTCATGCATTCGTGTTCGTGTGGTGACGGAGTAAGAATGCAATTTGCCTTCCCTTGCTCATTTCATCTCATCTCAGCCCATATATATCCCACTGTTGGGCTCGAGGCTCCTCCATAATGGGAGGGAAATTGACCTATACCACGCTGGGCAGACGTATTGATATAGGGTTTTGTTTCGAGTTTTCCATGTCTTGCATAGATGTTATATACGTTTTATATCCCTTAGTCGTCTCGTACGATCACCCACGTGTAAGATATGGGGTTGTGAATTGTATTCTTACTGCGTCACCACACGGATATCCCTTGCTCGTGATTATTGTAAAAGACCACTACCGTCAAGTTCACGCTGCTCTGGTGGCCGGTCCAACGACGAAGGCAAGGTGTCACGGGTGGGTTACGGGTGTGCGTGCTTACGCCCCTCTGTCGCCCGGACGGAGTGGTACCAGGAGTGTGCCAACCGAAACCCACCCCCAAAAAGAAAAGGGGGATTAAATATATAGATATGCTATCTATACAAGAGAAGTTAAACTGAAAATAATATTTTATACCGACCCATCAGTTAATCAGCACTGTATAATATGTTTTTTCCCTCCGACTGCGGGAGAGGAATTTTATGAAAGAAGTGAATATATAAGCACTGCAATATCCATCCATCAATTTATTAGTACATCGTCTTCCACTGTTAGACATAAATCTCCCTAATAATGCAAGCTAATGGCATAATCGCTACACTTTGCTGACGGATTGATGGACAACTGAAACTATTGCATATTTTTGTATTATTTACGATAAAAGAAGAGAGAGAGAGAGAAAGAGAGAGAAAAGAGTGTATATACATATTACATCGACCCCAAGTAAAGGGGGTAAGAGCAGGATGATGACGATATCATCATCATCATCATCTCAGCTCATATTCTTCTCACTATTGGGCTCGTGCCTCTTCCATAATAGGAGGGAAATTGACCTACTATACCACGCTGGTCAGACGTGATGGTATAGGGTTTGGTACTAGTTTTTCATCTCTTGAATAGATGTTATATGCGTTTTATATCCTTTAGTCGTGTCGTACGATCACCCACGGGTAAGATTGGAATGATGACGATATAAAAAAAAAACTATAACGCGGCTACGAAGATATAATACTCTAAATTGTCTGAAAGAAAGAAGAAGACGCATTGGTATAGATTTGTTTCAAGTTTTCCTTTACTCTATTTTTACAATATTTTAAGTACCATCATATTCCTATTCTATCAGCACTCGAATATAACATCAAGTAAACTGTAGTAAATTACTCAAATATTTGCTCACAATTAATAAAATGTTCGTTTGTATAGAAAATACATTTTTTGTATCGTTTGAAATGTAGAGCTTAGAAGCTTTTTGGTACTTTAGAGAGTTTTCCTCAGAGAGCGTTTCAAGGCAACACGTATTATTTTGATGGCAGCGTGTCAATATATGTGTTCCCATATTATATTTATTTGATAAAACATACACGTGTATCCGAAAAAAATGTTACACAAATAATCTTATTAGTAGAGGTAAGAATATTTTTTTACGATATTATTTTATCTTATAGCTGTGTGGTAGCGGCTACGAATACTACCAATATACTTTACTTGTGGATGTCGTAAAAGACGACTCAGAGTCTTATAATGATCCGGGTCAACACCATCTGATGCCGTTTGGTCAACAATTACATTCCCAATGAGGGTTGACGTCTGGTAGGCGGCCGCTCATAAAACTAACACCAATAACTTTTACAATATATACTATGAAAGAAGAGTACATATTGCATCGATCCCAAGTAATTGAGATAAGATTAGAAGAATGATGATTATTTTATCTTATGGTAATGCTTGAAGAAAATTTATCTTGTATGTAGAATACTAAATACTAAAATATCATCATATTTGAAAAGTGCCACTAGAGGCATTTATCTAGTACTTATAATTCTTTAAGCGTAGAATAATCTAAACTTGAGCTTTACAGTTTCAATTAAGAATTCAGGTTCTGTTAACATCAAGAATTTTACGTCAGAAGCTTGATTGATTAATATAATGTAACTTATCAAGGGATTTTCTCTTAATTCTTTTTATTTCTTCGCTTAAATTATATAATAAAATCATAGTCCAATCAAGTAGATTTTTTTTTAATATGAGGTATTTCTATAAAAAGAAATACAAGTTTAGGATTAAAATAAGCCGCACTTTTTAATAATAATTACATTTTTAAGTATACAATCACTGAATAAATATCGACCTCATAAAATGGTTCAAAGCCACTCAGCGTGCTATGCTCGGTTTACCTCGATATAATAAAAGCATAATTACGGTGTAGTGGCAGCACGATTGGGCCGGAATCCCAATAGGCGCGGGTTCGAATCCCGCATGTGACATCATTTTTCACTTCGTAATCGGGTTTTATAAATAATTAAGCATATTAAATGCTAAATTTCAGTAATTTATATAACAAGGTTGTGTCATCATTTAATACAATTCTAACTGTAAAGTTTGAAGTATTAAGACTATAAAAATGTGTAAACATTGTCGGGAAGATAGCATACCGTCACCTTAAGACGTAAATATGATACGAAGAGAAAATTTGCATGTCCTACAATAAGTCACGGTGGTGTAGTGGCAGCACGATTGGGCCGGAATCCCAATAGGCGCGGGTTCGAATCCCGCTTGTGACATCATTTTTCACTTCGTAATCGGGTTTTATAAATAATTAAGCATATTAAATGCTAAATTTCAGTAATTTTAATAACTACGGCAATCAGTAAAAGATCAGGTGTAATCGACATCATCATCATCATCTCAGCTCGAGCTCATTAATTTTAATGTAAATTTCCTACTATACCAGACTGGTGATACGTGTTGGTATAGGATTTTGTGTCGAGTTTTCCTTCTCTCGCATAGATGCTTTTTATATCCTAAGGGATAAAGTCATCTCGTATGATCACCCACGGGTAAGACAGGGGGTGGTGAATTGTATTCTTACTCCGTCACCACACGGAAAATCGACATAGCTCGATATTCAATACGGAAGCCACATCGCTCGTCGAACTGACAACTGTCGTTAAAGAAAAATTCTTTAGTACTGATGCCGAATTCAACACAGCGTCTGAGGAAACCCCATTATCCATCTAGGTCCATCTCGACTAACGACATTTTAAAAGTCATAGGAAGTCGTATGATGCATGTATTCTAGTGGGGAGGCCTATGTTCAACAGTAGATGCTTAAGGACTGATTGATAGACGGATTATTACTATCATATAATGTAGTAATCCACAATCTAATATCTTCAATTTATTTTGATGAGCAATCCTTGTATATATATATATATATATATATATATATACTAGCAGACCGGGCCACGCGTTGCTGTGGCTTAGGTTAGCCTCAGTAACACTTTTTGTTTATTATAACTAATTTTAGCCTATATGAAGCGTTTGTACATTTAACATAGCGCCATCTATTAAATACTTACTGAATCTATTCAACAGATTCCGCCATCTTTTAAAATCCTTTTGATATAACATATCAAAGTCAAGTCGAGCCAAAATTACTGTCAAATATTATAATAAAATAATATTACTATAAATTGGCATTCAAGCTATCCTATCTTTTAAGTTGGATCAAACTACACATGCAGTTCAAATTTTGTTAAAATCGGTTAAGTACTTTATGAGTCCATCGCGGACAAACAACGTGACACGTAATTTATATATATATATATATATATATATATATATATATATATATATATATATATATATATATATATATATATATATATATATATATACATATACATATATATATATATACGTATATATATATATATATATATATATATATATATATATGTATATATATATATATATATATATATATATATATATATATATATGTGTGTGTGTGTGTGTAATCTGAATCGGCTTCAACGATTCTCTTGAAATTTAGTATACGACGGTTCCGGGGGCGATTAATCGATCTAGCTAGGTTTCATTTATAGAAAATTTTGTTATATCAGTATTTTTCGGCAACAAAAATATAATATTTAAAAACTATTAAAATATGAAGAAAAATTTTGACGCTGTCATTAAAACATCCCAATTGGATAATCGAGCAGTCTAATCGAGGCCGGTTCGGATCCTGTTTCTCTTTTTTATTAGCTTTTGGCTTTTTATTTTTTATTATTATTTAATTAATTATTTTTATTGTATTTAAATATATCTTCAAAACACACTAAAAAGAAAATACCGAGCGAAAGCACGGTCATCCAGATATCAAATATTAAAAAGTCAATGAGTTGCATGATTTTGGACATAGAATGCCGCAAGTAAGTATGAAGCTATAATCGCTAATCTAGGTAGCCGAGTCACCGATCGCCGTTAATGCTTTAAATTTTCTAAGAGTGTTCCTTCTGGCTATTCATCATCATCATCATCATCCTGCTCTTGATCTAATTACTTAAGATGGTTTCAATATATACTATTATTTTATCTAACATCTTGCTTGTTTTAGCAATAGTTTTATAACCGGCGGCATCAGATAGAGTTGGCTCAGGTCTAAAGCCTTTAGTCGTCTTTAACGACACCCAAAAGCAATATAAGCTTTGGTAGCTCATCATAGCGGCCCACCACATAGTATTATTCCTCTGGACATTATATTGATGATAATTCAATCGGTTTTTAGCCGTAAAAGTCGCATACAAGAAAAGACGAGATAGTGACGTCATTGTATTCTAAGCTCATCTCTGCACGGATAATAGTCCAGTATTATTATAGTGAAGTTTGCCTGATGATTTTATGATTTTATGTCGTCCGATCTATTAATAGACATCAGTTAATTGGTGGACCCATCAAGCCGTATTACTTTTTTACTTAGCAGTATACAGTTTAATTATCATTGCGTCAATTTCGCGTGGTATATTTGTCTAATAGATGAAGTTATTTTTTGTTAATGGTACTATTATATATGTATATATATATATATATATATATATATATATATATTTTTTTTTATTTTTTGGGACTAATCCCACCACACATTCCCACCATTGTAACTCCTGTAAGCCAGGATCCACAATGGTCTCCACAAAAGACACTGAGGTTTGACCCTCAGGAAGTCCCGGGAAACGCTTTTAATTGTCTTGGGACCCGCAACAATTTTAATTAGAAAAGAAAAACAGGAAGAGTTGAAGAATTTCCACTTCCCTCCTATGCAAAGCGGGAGACATGAAGCAAAATTGGCTAATAGGCCAATAGATAGAAGGATGTACTGACACGTGAAGCGTAGCAGTACAGCACCACAGATATGACAGAGCTTAAGGGGCCTATATGTGAGCCTTAAGTTTGATTACAATAGTAGGTATGGCAGAAGCGCCTGAATGCACGGATATATATATATATATATATATATATATATATATATATATATATATATATATATATATATATATATATATATATATATATATATATATATATATATATATATATATATATAGTTTGTTTTCAAAGACTTTGCTGCTTGGTAGCGGCTACGAATACTACCAACCCTTACTTTGCTCATGGGTGTCGTGAAAGACGACTAAAAGCTTCATATCGACCTGCACCAAATTCTTTTGATGGCGTTTGGTCAATAATTACATTTCCAAGATATATACGAGTACATATTGCGTCGAACCTAAGTAATTGGAATAAGAGCAGGAGAATGATGATGTTTTTAAAGACATCGCCTTGCACTAATGAGTTAATCCGTATATTGTAATCCTTATCTTTACATCATACATACATACATATCATCACACCATATCCCTTGCAGGGTAGGCAAAGAGAACAGAGTGCCAGAGAACTCTATCTCTGCATACTTCACTCGCTTCCTCAACATTCATAATTCTCTTCATACACGCTCGCCGGTTTCGGAGACTCTTGACTCCACCTTCCTTCAGTACCTGACCGATCTGGTCTAGGTAGGTTAGTCTCGGTCTCCCTCGGTACCTACATCCTTCCACTTTCGCATTGTATATCTTCTTTACAAACATACAATTAACAAAAATAGATTATACAGATAGATAGATATTTAGAATAATAATTGTCTGCGTGGGAATCCAACCCATGGCACTTAGCTCGGCAGGTCTTAGCCATCTTTCATCCATCTAGGCATCTTAGTCACTACGCCAAATTATGCAGATATAAATTGTAATTGCCCACTGATAGCATAACTAAGGCACCGAAGACAAAGATCGGGTTCCGGTAGCTCGCTCGCACGGCGATGAGATCCGCATTGCGGGGTGGGTCTATGGGGTCGCGCGCCGTCTCTTCCGTTGCCTCGGACTGATTTGGCGGGGCCTGACCACACCACAGCTCACCCCAAAAAAAGACATAACTGAGTATTTTGTAATTGTCAACACAGATGTAATTTGTATTTGCCAACTGATAGCATAACATATAGCTGGCCACCGAAGACAAAGACTGGGTTCCGGTGGCCCGCTCGCACGGCGTGGTAGGTACATGTAGGGCGGGTCTATGGGGTCGTACGCTGCTTCTTCTGTCGCCTCGGACGGATTTAGTGGGGCGTGACACAAAAAGAAAAAAAAGCATAACACATAGCTATATGTTTGTGATAGCGTTACTGGTTAACTGAAAATTTTATGGTCGGCCCAACGACGAAGGCGACGTCACGGGTGGGTTACGGGTGTGCGTGCTTACGCTCCTCTGTCGCCCCGGATGGAGTGGTGCGAGGAGTGCGCCGACCGTAATCCACCACAAAAAAAAAACTGAATATTTTGAAATTTTTCTCTCATACTTTTATGTAGTTTACGAAAAATATCTCCTTTACATTATTTTGATTATCTCTACAAAATGACTAACTTGCATTGTTATACACTTTGTGATGTTCATAATTTAATTAGCGCTATCTAATTTGTGTTTTTGTTAGGATGTTGGTAGTCATGGATCAAGAAAACAATGTGTCAGTAATGCCAGCAGCAAATATTAGCTAAAGGATCAACTAGGAGAATGGCCAGTCTCACTCTTCGTAATAGTATCTGAGTTAACAACTGACTTGCAAAATATATTAATTATGGTATTATATTCTTAGTAAGGCCTCAATGTCTAATAATGGATGGCGATAGATATTTATAGTATAATACAAAAATATTTTTACAAGTTAGAAAGTGGCGCCAGTGATGGAGAAGTTGAAAAGTGAACGCCTGACTTGGTATGGACATGTGATGAGACGGGATGAAAGCAATGTTGTAAGAAATGTTTTAAGTATGAATGCTTTATGGATAAGGGAAGACCAAAGAAAAGATGGATGGATTGCGTGAAGCATGATATGATTAGAAAAGGAGTGAACGCAGAGATGACATCGGATATGATTGAGTGAAAGAAAAGGACATATTGCTTCGACCCCAAGTAATTGGGATAAGAGCAGGGTAATAAAAATATTATTACATTTTGTGTAAGTATTTTTTCTTAATGACGTAATAAAATAAACAACAAGTTTATATTAAACAATTTAGAATCGAATATAATTAATAGAAATATAAAAGAGAACGATTTGGTATTTTATAAAATACGGGCTTGTTTTATATTTAATAGACATTGAAGTAGGTGCCTATCACAATTAATTATAACGAATGACAAAAGTAGCGTTGTTACTTTGAGCGCGTTTTATCGGCCAATTAAGCAATTACATTGTAAAGCAATGTCCGTTAAAATATTTCACGTCAGTCGACCATAATAAATTTCATACATCGTCAAATTTTTTTAGCGAAAATTAACTCCCAAAAATATAGGATTGGTTTGTGTTCAGTTTAGTGATACGCATAATAACGTTTAATTTTCTCATTATTAGTCTTTGTATTATGTTTCTTAAAGCCTTTCTTTGTGGCAAGCTGTAGTCTGGACATTACATAAATTCCGTCTAGGGTGACGAAATACTGAGGGTGCTGGCTGCCCGCATCGAGCGGCACCTCGTTGGCACGGGGCCCGATCTGTCGGACGCCCAGTTTGGGTTCAGGAGGGGTCGCTCGACGATCGCGGCTCTGCTGCGCCTGAGGGCCGTGGCGACTGAGGCCGTCGCCGGTGGAGGAGTGCTGTTGGTGGTGTCCCTGGACGGATGTCCAGGGATATCTTCTGTGGCGACCACAGAGGGCCATGGCGGTCAGGGCTGTACGCGGGTACCGCACGGTGGCGATGGAGGCAGCGTGTCTGTTGGCCGGGAGTCCCCCGTGGGACCTGGAGGTGGAAATGCTCGCCGATTTGTATCGGCGGGTGTCGGGGGTGCGCGCGGAGGGCGGTGTGGTCTCTTTGAGAGAACTCACCGCCTGGCGCGTTGACGCCCCTAGATGTCATTGCCCATTGGGCAGTCCGGCTGGAGAGGCCTCGGTTCGGTGTGCGGACCGTAGAGGCCTTCCGACCGGTGCTGATGCAGTGGTTGGAACGGCGGCACGGGGTGCTCTCCTTCCGACTGGTGCAGGTTTTGACGGGGCATGGATGCTTCGCCAAATACCTGCATAAGGTCGTCAGGAGGGAGAGTACACCGTCCTGCCACCACTGCGATTGCGACGAGGACACGGCGCAGCATACGCTCGAGGTTTGTGCCGCTTGGGCAGAGCAGCGTCGTGAACTCGTCGCAATCATCGGTGCCGACCTGACGCTGCCGACCATCGCCAGGGCGATGCTCGACAGCGTCAGGAACTGGGATGCGGTCGCAACCTTCTGCGAGGCAGTAGTCTCGCGGAAGGAGGCGACGGAGCGCGTGCGCGAGGAGCGTCTCCTCGACGGCGCGAGCCGCCACCGGCGACTGGGGCGGCGCAGGCGCGATTACCTGCGCCTGATGCCGCCCTAGCCAAGGCCGCGGGTGACTGGATCGGGGAATTAGTCCATCACCCGCCGAGAGGCCGACCGCGTGACGAAAGACCGACATCCTACCCGAGGGGGGGATGTCGGTCGAGGAGAGGGTACTCCTCAGGGGTTTTCCGTCGGGCCGACCACTGACGTCAAGTCACTCTGCTCCGGTGGTCGGCCCAACGACGAAGGCGACGTCACGGGTGGGTTACGGGTGTGCGCGCTTACGCCCCTCTGTCACCCCGGATGGAGTGGTACCAGGAGTGCGCCGACCGTAGCCCACCCCCCAAAAAAAAAAAAAAAAAGGGTGACGAAATAGTGGCGTGCGGCCCCAGTAACCCACTGTGCCCCCTTACTATTGCCAGTAGACCGACCAAAGTTACCGACTCATTAACATTTGTGGCCGGCCTGATATGTTTCTTGTAGCCTAAAATATAGATATAATAATTTTCTTTATATAATGACTTTTTATCCTCGGATATTGATAGAGTGAAAATATGCCGGTAGCCTCTATGTGGAGACAGAGTGAGTATATAATTTACCACCCCCTATCTTATCCGTGGGTGATCGTAAGAGACGACTAAGGGATATAAAACGCATATAAAATCTATGCAAGAGAAGGAAATCTCGAAAAAAAACCATATACCAACACGTCTGACCGTCAGGTCAATTTCCCTCCCATTACGGAGGAGGCTCGAGTCCAACAGTGGGATATATATGATCTGGGATGATGAACATAACATACCTGCATATAGTTTTAATATGGACGTTGTTTATTTTAAGTGAGTTTTTAGAATTATTAAATTTATTATTTATATTTTCTTATATATTATATCTTCATCAGAATTGTATCGTTATTATTATCACAGCTGACATACGTCCCTTAGATGCATTTGAAACTCCTCCAAATTAGGATTGGAAAGGGCCTACTACCAGGAAAACAGATAACTTGTATAGTATTTTATGAAGAGTTTTTCTTCTGTAGCATCGATATTACCGGCATATCATATGCTTTAGTACTTTATACGTCACCCACGAGTAATGAAGGGGATAGTAAATTGTATTCTTACTCCATCAATACATAGAAAGTTTGCATAGAAAACAAAACTGAAAGTACGCTTAACTCGATGAATCTAGATAAAAATAAAAAAAATCATCATTACGGTATAATTACCAACAACTTTTGCCTTCTCTTCATTAATCGGCGCACCGCTGAAATAATACAAAACTTGGTTGTTGAGTTGAACTATAAGAGTAAGCTGTTTCGTAATATTTTCAAATAAAAATAGATTTATAGTTAGAACCTTATCGCAAAGACCATTTCTTTAAGCTACAAATTTAAATTTGTCCCGTATAATATTTTTAGGATCTTTTCTTCTATAATTAGAAAAAAATAGTAAATTTGAATCTTATAAATTCTTTGTTTTCTTTTTATATAAGACATTACCCTATCATCTACGTCCCACTGTAGAGCTCGAGCCTCCTCCATAACAGGAGGGAAATTGACCTACTACACCACGCTGGTCAGACGTGTTGGTATAAGTTTTGTTTCGAGTTTTCCGTCTCTCGCATAGGTGTTATATGCACGCATATAGCGTTTGATAGCCCTTAGTCGTCTCTTACGACAGGGGGTGGTGAATTGTATTCTTACTCCGTCACCACATGGGGAGAAACACCGTATACTAAAGAAGTAATCCTTGTTTTGCGGAGAGCTTGCAAATATATAATTAACAAACACAAATTACACCCAGATTCAGAACAATAGTTTGTGTATCTCACAAAATATTGTCCTATGTGGGAATCAAACCTACGTCACTGGCATGCCAGGTCGGTATCTTAATACGGCCGCTCCCGCTCCTAGCGCGGCCCGATCGCCCACTGGCGAGGCGGAGGTGATGGATACGGCCCACTAATGGCTGCAGAATCCATTCACCTCCTGCAGGCCAACACCAACCACTCCGCCGGAGCGCAGGATCTCCTCCTGCAATCCATGGCGGAGTGGTCGATTGGTGCAGCCGTAGTCGCGGAACCGTACGTCGTGCCTGATCGCCCCAATTGGGTGGTCAGCCGAAACGGAACTGCGGCAATCGTCGTCTCAACGCAGCGGCACTTCCCGTCCTTATCCCTTTTGGATAGGGGCGAAGAATTTATCGCTGCGGAATGGGGAGGGTCACACTATACAGCGTTTACCTCTCCCCTAACAGGAGAATGGACGATTTCAGGGCCTCCCTCACCACCTTGGAGGCTTCGATACGGCGACTGGCACCGGGCCTCGTCCTGGTCCTGGGGGACTTCAACGCCAAATCCACGGCATGGGGGTCCCCTATGACGGACGACCGCGGACGGGCGGTCGTTGAGTGGGCGGCTTCACTGGGCCTCTGTGTTGTTAACAGGGGCTCAGTGAACACGTGTGTGCGGCAGCAGGGCGGGTCGATAGTGGATTTGTCGTTCGCTAGCCCCGCTGTCGCGCCACGGGTAAGGATCTGGAGTGTCCTGGAGGAGGCGGAGACCCTGTCGGACCACCGGTACATCCGGATGGAGGTCTCCCCCCGGGAACCCGGTAGGGGTCACAGGGCGGACGGAGCTCCCGCGTTTCCGCGGTGGGCTGTGGGTCGTCTTGATAGGGACCTACTGGCGGAGGAGGCCATCGTTCACACGTGGCTGTCCTCTGGGGTCCGTCCGCTGGGGGCGGTGGCCCCCAGCGGACGGAGTGGACGCTGAGGCTGTCCGCATCCGCAGTGCGTTAACGCAGATCTGCGATGCGGCCATGCCCAGGGTGCGGCGTCTACCTCCGAGGCAGGGGGTCTACTGGTGGTCCCCAAGACTGGCGGACCTTCGCGCGGCGTGTATCAGTGCCCGAAGGTCCCACACCCGCAGCCGGCGGCGTCACCGCGACGCTGAGCGGGAGGGCCAGCTGTACGAGGAGTACCGCAGTGCGCGTACTGCCTTTCGGCTGGCCATCCGAGCCGCCAAGGATGCGAGTTGGCAGGAGATGTTGGACGGTCTCGACCGTGACCCCTGGGGTCGCCCGTATCGCGCGTCGCTGAACAAGCTTCGCGCGCAGGGCCCCCCCCCTCACCGAGACCCTCCAGCCCGACTTCCTCTGTAGGGTGATCGAGGAGCTATTTCCACGGCAGTCGGGACACACGCCCCCGGTCATGGCTTCGCCAGATCAAGACCGGGAGGCCGACGATGAGAGTGTTCCACCCGTGACGGAGTCGGAAGTGGGGGCGGCAGTGGCGCGGATTCGCTCCGCCACCACGGCCCCCGGCCCGGACGGAATACCAGTCCGGGTGTTGACGTCGCTCCTCGAGCACTTCGAGCCTCGCCTCAGGCAACTGTTCAACGCCTGTCTGACGTCTGGAAGGTTCCCTGAGTGCTGGAAGGAGGGGAAGTTGGTTCTCCTGCCAAAGCCGGGACGGCCCCCGGATTTGCCGTCGGCCTACAGGCCCATCGTGCTTCTCGACGATGTGGGTAAGTTGCTGGAGCGTGTCCTCGCTGCCCGCATCGTCCGACACTTGGAGGAGGTGGGGCCCGATCTGTCGGACGCTCAATATGGGTTTAGGAGGGGGCGTTCGACCATCGGGGCCCTGCTACGCCTGAGGCAGACGGCCGCGGAGGCTGTCGCCGGCAAGGGAGTGCTGTTGGCGGTGTCGCTGGACATCGCCAACGCATTCAATAGTCTGCCATTCAGCTGCATCAAGGAGGCGCTCCGGTTCCATGGAGTGCCCCTGTACCTCAGGCGGCTGGTGGCAGACTATTTGGAGGGGCGCAGTATCCTCTGCGCGGGTCCCGCAGGGGACATTGTGCGGACGCCCATGTCGTGCGGTGTACCACAGGGGTCGATTCTGGGGCCGACTCTGTGGGACATCGGGTACGACTGGGCGTTGAGAGGGAGTCTCCCCCCCGGGCTGAGCTTGGTGTGCTATGCTGACGACACGCTCGTCACAGCCCGGGGCAGGACACTCGAAGAGGCGGCGAGCCTGGCCACTCTCGGCACCGAGGAGATGGTCAGGCGAATCGAGGCGCTGGGGCTCAGGGTGGCCTTAAATAAGACGGAGGCCCTATTATTCCATGGGCCACGCGTAAGGCTGCCAACCGGCGCCTCGTTAGTCGTCAACTCCATCCAGATCAACATCCAGGCCCATATGAAGTACTTGGGTCTGGTGCTCGACGGGCGATGGTGGTTCCGGGAGCATTTCCGACAGATTGCTCCCCGGCTGGTCGGCGCGGCGTCCGCCCTTTCTCGGCTCATGCCGAATGTGGGCGGACCCAGTTTCGAGGGCCGACGGCTGTATGCGGGGGTCATCCGCTCGATGGCCATGTACGGCGCACCCGTGTGGGCGAGGGCTCTGAACGCCCAGCTCAGGGCGGTTCTGGAGGCCACAGCGAGCCATGGCGGTCAGAGCCATTCGCGGGTACCGCACGGTGTCTACCGAGGCGGCGTGCCTATTGGCCGGGACACCCCCGTGGGACCTAGAGGCGGAGATGCTCTCCGACCTCTACCGGCGGGTTACCTCAGTGCGCGAGGAGGGTGGCTCCCCATCGTTGAGCGAGATAGCCACCTGGCGCGAGGACGCCCACCGAGACGTCGTCGCCCGTTGGGTTACGCGGCTGGAGAGGCCTAGACACGGTATCGTGACCGTCGAAGCCTTCCGGCCCGTATTGATGAAATGGATGGAGCGGCGGCACGGGGTCCTCACCTTCCGACTGGTGCAGGTGTTGACGGGGCACGGGTGCTTCGGGAAATACCTGCACACGGTCGTGTACAGGGAGTGGACTCCGGGCTGCCATCATTGCAGTAGTGACGAGGACACGGCGCAACATACGCTCGAGGAATGCTCGGGCTGGGACGGGCAGCGCCGCGACCTCGTCGCTATTATCGGTGCCGACCTGGCGCTGCCGGCTGTCGCGAGGGCGATGGTCGACAGCGTCAGGAATTGGGACGCGGTCGCCGCCTTCTGCGAGGCTGTCATCTCGCGGAAGGAGGCGGCGGAACGAGTCAGGGAGGACTCCCGCGACCCGGGCCGCCGCCAGCGGCCGGGGCGGCGCAGGCGCGAATACCTGCGCCTGATGCCGCCCTAACCCAGGCCTCGGGTGATCGGACCGGGGAATTGTCCGGTCACCTGACGCGAGGCCACCGCGTGAGGGCGACGCCCCGACGGCGAAATCTGTCGGGGCGTCGACGAGAGGAACCCGCGAGGGTAAACCGCCGAGCGGACCACCGAAGACAAAGATCGGGTACCGGTGGTCCGCTCGCACGGCGAAGAGAGAGGATTTTACGGTGGGTCTATGGGATCACGCGCCGCCTTCTCCGTCACCCCGGACCGATTTGGCGGGGCGAGACGCACCCATAGCCCACCAATAAAAAAAAAAAAAAAAAAAGGTCGGTATCTTAATCACTACACCATCTCTGCAGTCAGACAATGATTTATTAATGAAATATAATTCAACTTGCATGATTAAATATGTAACGCTGTGTGGTAGCGGCTTCGAATACTACCAATCCTTGCTTTGCACGTGGATATCGTAAAAGACGACTAAGAGCCTTATAACAACCTGGGCCAAATCCATCTGATGCCGTTTGGTAAACAATTACATTCTCAAGGAGGGTTAACGTCTGGCAAGCGGCCGGTCATGAAACTATTGCCAATAACATTATATACTATGAAAGAAGAGTACATATTATATCGACCCAAAGATATTGGGATAAGAGTGGGAGAGTGATGATTAAATATGTATTTGGAAATATAGAATTTATCTAATAATATAAAATTTTTAGATGTGCCATAGGCTTCACACGACTAATGAATTATTTTTAATCAAATTTAGCTTACGGGAATTGTATTATACTAGAAAAAAAAATATTCAAGAAACAAACATCCGTCCATCCAAATTGTCGCATTTATAATAGCTGCAAGATATGCATCGACTCGACTTGGTTCGTGTAGCAGCAAATGTTTTTTTACTCGCTTGACAAAATTTATTTACAAAATCCATCACGATAATTTAAATGGGACATTCTCGAACAAAAATTATCAGAGGATTAAATTTTTAATTTACCGTTTACGCTAATATGAAAATAGATCATCAAGTGTGGACATCAAACAGAAGCGTCGTCGTACTAAAGATATTTTGTAATTTATAACCGAGTTTCGGCACCGTTTGTGGTACGTTGGATGTCAGTGTAAATTCTTATGATGTAGCGCCGGACCGCGATGTGACGCAAACGTTCTGTATAGCGTAAGTTTGATAACTCCGAATGTAATTAATACCCAAGTTTCCGTTGATTAGTCTACGATATGGTTAATAGCGTTGAGAAATAGAATGTCTATTGAAAAATCCATCAAAATTTATGTTGATTATAGCTAATGATTCTCTTATAGTATTAAAGATATAACGCAAATACGTTATATCTGTATTAAAGATATAACGCAAATGCGTTATATCTGTAATATTCCATGTTCCATTAAATATTTCTTAACAAGATTAAATTAAACATTAAATATTTCTTAACATACGTAATGTGTTTAAACGATTTATTTTCTGTTTTTTTTATTTATGCATTATTTTTTATTATTACTTCATTACACAGCTTGTTTTCCAGAGAAATGGTCAAAGACTACTGATTAAGATAAACCACTATTCTGACAATTTTTTTTGTTGCATATAGCGGCAATCGAGCAAGCAGCACACCTGATGGTAAATGTTACTGCCACACATGAACCTTTGCTATACTGGTGGAACAGCCAGGCCTACCAATGCAAACCTCAAACCCACTCCGAAAGTTGGGCTGCAGGCTCTCTCGCTCACCGAACGAAGCGCAATAATCCATTGCCACTGCTCAGAAGTCAATCTTCTGCGAGAGTGTGGTTCTACCCCGGACGGATCTGCCCGCAGTTGTAGACAGAAAACTATCAGCAGTGTGGTACTACCACTATAATGACATATCTCTATTGTTTCATACACATACATACATACATATCATCACGCCATATCCCTTGCAGTGTAGGCAAAGAGAACACAGTGCCAGAGAACTCTATCTCTGCATACTTCACTCGCTTCCTCAACATTCATAATTCTCTTAATACACGCTCGCCGGTTTCGGAGACTCTTGACTCCACCTTCCTTCAGTACCTGACCGATCTGGTCTAGGTAGGTTAGTCTCGGTCTCCCTCGGTACCTACATCCTTCCACTTTCGCATTGTATATCTTCTTAACCAGACGTTCGTTCGGCATTCTTTTCACATGTCCGAACCATCGGAGCATTCCCTTTCGCATCTTTACACCAATACTCTCTTTCATACCTACTCGCTCTCTTACGTCGTCGTTACGAATGCGGTCGGTCAGCGTAACTCCACAGATTTTCCGAAGAGATCGCATTTCGACCGCATTAATTTTACTTTCATACACACTTTTCATAATATTGCATACTTTACGGTTACGCGTTCCGACGTAATTCAGGATATTATTTCTACGTGAATGACATTATTGGTAGTGAAATTATTTTGGTTCATCTATCCATGGCTACAATCATACTCTATGTACATTTTTTCTGATTTTTATTTTAATTTCAGCTATACGGTATTTTTAAATTAATTGTAAGTAATGTGTTTTACTTACTCCATATTGTCCTCTTCAGTTCTGTTAAAATTTCTATTATAAAAATGGACAGCTCATTAAATTTTAGACCGTAAATATGTTACTCATCATTCTCCTACTCTTATCTCAATTGCTTGGGGTCGATACAATATGTACTCTTCTTTCATAGTACATATCGTAAAAGTTATTGGCAATAGTTTTATAAACGGCCACCTGCCAGACGTCCACCCTCCTTGGCAATGTAATTGTTCTCTCTCTTAATATGACTATTCGCCAATACATCTCCAATTTAATTCAATAACGGCGTGGTCTTCCCCTTATAATCATACCACTTACACTTGCTTTGTATATTTGTTTTATCAAACTCTCTTCACTCAATCTTTCTACGTGTCTAACCTTTTTATATTTATATAACGACAAATTAGCATATTTTATACAATAATATATGCGACAATCGTACTACGAAAAGAATACATTAGTATTTTCTTTGAGACACAATTTTCATTTGTTTTATCTCATATAATTACAGAAAGGGATAATTTAAATTGTTTCAAAGTTAAATATTCTATAAGAAACACGAATTAATCAAATGAGCAATGAATATATTTTCGTATCCCACCATTTTATTTTTCAAAAATAAAAAAGAATAAGAGAGTATTGGTGTAAAAATGGGAAAGGGAATGCTCCGATGGTTCGGGCATGTGGAAAGAATGCCGAACGAACGTCTGGTTAAGAAGATATACAATGCGAAAGTGGAAGGATGTAGTTACCGGGGGAGACCGAAACTAACCTACCTAGACCAGATCGGTCATGTACTGAAGGAAGATGGAGTCAAGAGTCTCCGAAACCGGCGAGTATGTATGAAGAGAATTATGAATTTTGAGGAAGCGAGTGAAGTATGCAAAGATAGAGTTCTCTGGCACTCTGTTCTCTCTGCCTACCCTGCAAGGGATATGGCGTGATGATATGTATGTATGTATGTAAAAGGAATAAACTTTGTTCACCAATCTGTCTGGGTAACTTGGTACAGTGAGCCATGTTTCCTCTAATTCAGACGAAGCTAATGACATTTATTAATTATTGAATTAGCAGGAAACCTCAAAATAAATCCACCTCATCAGTGTGGTGTAATAAGTCTATTCCGTCTCACTAGGGAGAAAGCTTGACCTCTACAGTGAGACATATGTACATCAGCTAAGATGATGGTGTTTATTATTCATCATCACCTCAGCTCATATATATGTCCCACTGTTAGGCTCGAGCCTCCTCCGTAATGGGAGCGAAATTGACCTACTATACCACGCTGGTCAGACTTATTGGTATAGTGTTTTGTTTCGAGTTTTCCTTCTCTTCCATTGATGTTATATGCGTATTTCATCTCTTAGTCGCCTCTTACGATCACCCACGGGTAAGGTTCAGGACGTATGAATAGTCCATTATTAAGGAAAAAAATTGACCTACTATACCACGCTGGTCAGACGTGTTGGTATAGGGTTTTATTTCGAAGTTTTCTTCGCTTGCATAGATGTTATATTCGTTTTATATCCCTTATTCGTCTCTTACGATCACCCACGGATAAGATAGGGGGTAGTGAATTGTATTCCTACTCCGTCACCGCACCGATTTATTATTCAGTAATCTAATTTTAAAAAAAAACTTAACTATATCTATTATGTCACTTCAATATCACATACATATCTTATTAGCATTTTAATTATAAACTTACAACGTAATAATGTGTTTGTAATAAAATCATATCAAAACTTGAAGAACCAGTCGTTAAAGATTTAATGACATTGCATCAAAGATAAACGGATATTAGAGGCGTGAAAGGTAAATATTAAATGTTTTGCTATGATGAAATGTTTATGTGTGGGTACGCAGGGTTGATAAATAAATAAATAAATAATATAATCAAAGGAAATCAATAAATATTTATATTATCATTAAATTCAAAAGTTCAAAAGTTAGTAGTTAAAGTTCAAAAGTTTAAATTCAAAAAGTTGTATGATAGTGGCTACGAATATTACCGACCCTTACTTTGCTTGTGGATGTCCTAAAAGACGACTAAGTGCCTAATAACGACCTGGGCCAACTCCATCTGATGCCGTTTGGTGAACATTTACATTCCCAAGGAGGGTTGACGTCTGGCAGGCGGCTGGTCATAAAACTATTGTCAATAACTTTTACAATATGTACAATGAAAGAAGAGTACATATTGTATCGATCCCAAGCAATTGGGATAAAGGTAGGAGAATGATGAATGATAATCATCGTGAATTTCAAAGAATATTGCTTAGATATGTCGGATAGCAAAATTAAAAAAAAATTGTTTGAATATATATAATAAAATATTTTCTTCTTCTTCTCTTTGTGGTTTGGCAATCAGGTACTTATACGAGCTATTGGTGCCAGTGTCAAGTTAGAATTATTATTATATTTATAGTCTTTTCAAGTTGAACATTGTCTAAGTCAAATCGTCACATTCAACAGTGCTATGGCCACACTGTTAATGGTATCTTGTGGGAATTTTGATGGAAAACGAAAACGTTGTAAAGCACTTTTATATGATATTCACTACATCCCAGTACTTCTGTCACATCACATTACATAAAATGCCATCAAAATTATCTAATAAACATGATAAAACACTAAGATATCGAATATAATACAAGAGCACCACATGACGTTTTCAAATTGACTTCGACTGCACATATGGCGTAGTGGTTAAGATACCGACCTTCCGTGCCAGTGCCGTGGGTTCGATTCCCACGCAGGACATTACTTTGTGTGATCCACAAAGTGTTGTTCTGAGTCTGGGTGTAATTTGTCTGCGTTAATTGCATGTTTGTAAAGTCCCCCGCAATACAAGGTTTAATTCCTTAGTGCTGGGTGGTGTCTTTTTAAAAAAAAAGAAAAAAAAAAATCCCGTCAAAAGTCCAATAAAATATTTTATATATATATATATAATAAATATAGGGTGACACTGTTGACAGCTTTCTGTCTACAGTGGTCGGCCAGTCAATTGATGTCTAAGCAGTGACAATATGCTATTGCGTTTTGTTCTGTGAGCAAAACAGTCAGAAGCTCAATTTTCTAAGTGAGTTTTGTTTGCAAACAATGGCCTAGCTGTACCCCTGGTATTGCTTAGGTCCATGAGCTTAGAGATATACTACTTACTTTGATTGCCACTATAAGCAATAATAACAAACAAATACAATATCAAAACTTAGCTCACGAGATAGTCGACATGTGATACGGTATGGATGTAGATACGGCAATCATTGTACCAATAGTAATTTCAACCAATGGTCTAATCGCCAAGAGCCTCGCTCAACACCTAAAGAGGCTCGCTTTATGTAGTTGGATTGGGAGTCTGATGCAGAAGGCAGTGTTACTCGACACAACATGGTATGTATAGTGAGAAAGTTCTTCTCTTTGGAGTCCTTACCACCGGCGATTATCCCTGTAATCGCTGCCGGTGGGTCAATAACAATTTTATATTTTTAAATATATTATTTTTATTTGTTGTATTAAGTAGTTGTAAGTTTTAATAATAATAATAATAAATACGAGGTCCTCCGGGCCAGTCGTTACCTCACCATGAGGCTAACGCAAAACTCGGAGTAACATTATATGGCTCCTTAAGTTCTTTTGATATAAAAAAAAATGTATTACAAGATTTACAGGAAAGCCAATAAACCACAGGGTAGCTTGTGGCGAGCTGAGCTGAATGTGAGTGGCGACACTGCGGTCCTGAATACTTCAGAGAGTCGATCAGGGACTCGTCTCCAGCTGGCCTTCATTGGCTGGCTAGAGTGGAAACCGAAGAGTGCCCGAAGGACTCTCAGCTCTGGCTTGCCTTAAACAGCTGATCAGAGAAGGGTCGCCAGAGCTATATGCTCGGTGGTGGAAGTGTAATTTTCAAGGGCATAATTACGGGGAAACCAAGGGTCTGTTTATCGCAGACTCAATGGTGAAACCGGCGCCGCACCGCTCGACACCTCTAGCCACTTACACCAATGTTGCCCTCTGTTGCCCGTATGACTAGTGTGTCTGTGGCGACTATTTAGGGGGCCCATTCAGTGAGTTGGCGAGTCACCGTCTGCCACCGTTCATCTCTTAACATGGGTTTGAAGGCAGACGACAGTTTATAATTTCATAGATATAAGATGAACCAGTCCACTAAGCACCCACTCCTATATTCATATATTAGATACCATCATCACACAATAGTTTTACACTTAGTGCTGGCATTCCACGTATTTTATGTGCAGACGTGGAATGTCATCGGTAGGTGTCCCATCCCAATATTTAGATTAAATTTCTCTAAAGGCCTCTGCGTGTTGGATCCATATCCCCATGTAAGCCTACCAAAGGACCGGGTATCTTCCCTACGGAAGATCCCGTGAATAAATAGAAATACGATGTAAGCACAAAACAAATTTAATTTCAGTTTTAGTTATGCTACAGAGAGTGTTTTATTAGTTTTACAAATTCGAATATTATTAAAATATTTCGACAACCCTATATCCTAAGTTGATTATATATGTTACGAGGCTGTATAATGTAGATCATATCGTGTGGATAACAAAAAAAAACAAACGGTGTTACTAGGATTGAATAATGGTGACAATAAATCTAATACTAGTTTATTATTGTAACAAAAATAATTTACTATCGACAGTTGGTATAGCGACATGTTTCAAACGAATTTTAAATCGTATAAAAATTTTATCTTTAAACGAGCAATTCTTGTATGTATATATATTTTCTGAATCTCGCCAACAGCACCAACGAATTTCTTGAAATTTAGCAAGCAGGTGATTCCGAGAACGACTAATCGATTTAGCTAAGTTTCATTTGTAGAAAATATTGTCTTATCAATATTTCCAGGCAAAGAAAAAATATAATTTTGCGTTGGTTGACAAGTATTCAAATATGAAAGCAAATTTTGACGCTGTCATTAAGACAGCTCAATTGGATAATCGAACAGTATAATCGAGACTGGTTCGGATCCTGCTTCTGCTATTTTTACTTTTTGACTATTTAATTCTTTTATTATTATATAATTAATTATTTTTTATTATATTTAAGTATATCTTATCTATATATACAAGAATTGCTCGTTTAAAGATATTAGATAGATAGATTAGATAACACAGTCATAACCTAGAAAGAAAGTAACAATTACTATAAATAGTATTGCAAAATTTTATAATAATATTATAACGTCGCATGGGATCGCCGTTGTCATAACAATTGCTGAGATAACAAATTCCTATAGAACTGTAATTGACGATTAAATATATTATTAATGTTATTCTGCTCCTTTTCATCACTGTGCTAATGGATTAAGAGTATAAAATTTTGGTAGGACAACGCTGTTGACAATTCTCTGTCTATAGCCGCGAGCCGGTCCGTCCGGGGTAGTACCACACTCTCGCAGAAGATCGACGTCTGAGTAATGGCAATGTGCCATTGCGCTTCGTTCGGTGAGCAAAAGGGCCGGAAGCCCAACAGGGGTGGGTTCGGCGTTTGTATTGGTAGGCAGCGGACTAGCTATACCATTGGCAAAGGTCCATGGGTGGCAGTGACACTTACCATCAGGTATGCTGTCTGCTCGTTTGCCACCATAAGCGATAAAAAAAACTAAAATTGACGATTAAATATATTATTAATGCTTTTCTGCTCCTTTTCATCACTGTGTTAATGGATTAAAAGTATAAAATGGTAAAACTTTTTTTTTTCGCTTATGGTGGCAAACGAGCAAGTAGCACACCTGATGATAAATATCACTGCTGCTATGGACCTTCGCAATACCAAGGGCATAGTTAGGCGGCTGCCTACTAATACAAACCCCAAACCCACCCCAGTTCGGCTTCCGGCTCTTTCGCTCACCGAACGAAGCGCAACAGCGTATTGCCATTACTCAGACGTTGATATTCTGCGAGAGTGTGGTACTACCCAGGACGGTCTGGCCCGCAGTTGTAGACAGAAGAGAGAGACAGGGAGACCGAGACTAATCTACCTTGACCAGATTGGTCACGTTCTGAAGGAAGGTGGAGGTAAGAGTCTCCGAAACCGGTGAGCGTGTATGAAGAGAATTATGAATGTTAAGGAAGCGAGTGAAGTATGCAAGGATAAAGTTCTCTGGCACTCTGTTCTCTCTGCCTACCCTGCAAGGGATATGGCGTGATGATATGAATGTATGTGAATTTTAAGTATTTACTTTTTCGGGAATAAATTAGAAAGGTTGTATATAAAAGTCTAAACCTTCTTTTTTAATTAGACGCATTTATTGAAAACAGCATACTATTATTTAAGAAAAAAGATAACAACATCCAGCACTAAGGCAATAATTCACATATTGCGGGGCAATTTACAAACATTAATAACGGATGCAAATTATATTCAGATTCAGTACGAGAATTTGTAGATTGCGTCCTGTGCGCGAATCGAATCCATAACAGTGGCACAATAGGTCGTTATCTTAACTACTACGCCATCTGCACAGTTCTTATTGCATTTTCTTAAATTACTAGAAGCTTAAATATAAAATAGATGTTAAGATATTTTTAAAGAGTAAGGTAAGCAGAAGAACGTGACACTCTCTGCTTTATTTCTGAATTTTTGGATAGTATATTGACTGACCGATCGCATTCGTAACGACGACGTAAGAGAGCGAGTAGGTATGAAAGAGAGTATTGGTGTAATGATGCGAAAGAGAATGCTCCGATGGTTCGGACTTGTGGAAAGAATGCCGAACGAACGTCTGGTTAAGAAGATATACAATGCGAAAGGGGAAGGATGTAGGTACCGGGCGAGACCGAGACTAACCTACCTAGACCGGTCTAGATTGGTCATGTACTGAAGGTACTGGAAGGTGGATTCAAAAGTCTCCGAAACCGGCGAGCATGTATGAAGAGAATTATGAATGTTGAGGAAGCGAGTGAAGTATGCAAGGATAAAGTTCTCTGGCACTCTGTTCTCTCTGCCTACCCTGCAAGGGATATGGCGTGATGATATGTATGTATGTATGTATATTACCTTAATTTTTATGTTCAACAGGTAGTATAATAGCAGTCAACGTTATAAGTTGCCTAAGAATGTACTACTGCCTTTTCTCATAGTAATTCCTCAGCCAGTTTTTATAACTCATGATACCTATTCTCAACTCATAATATACGGGGAAAATAATACAAAATACATGATTAAATAGATAAAGTTATTTGTTACTGATTTGGAACTAAACACGCACATACTATTATATTCAAACCGGTCCGTTTAATAATGCAACATGTACTTAATAGCTCCAATACGACAGTCGTTTAGAATAACGTTGCTATTGAATAAATATAAAGAGATAGGAACTTAGGCATAATATTTTATAATAAAATCGTAGACTAATTACTAGTTAAATGATATTTTATATAGTCTCATATTTTTATCTTCGAAGATATAAGAAGTACACAATATATAATGCATATAATTTTAGGTCAACAGAGTACGCCTATATGCGATAATGTATTGCAATTTGCAATCTCGGTATCTATCCTGTCCACTGAGAGCGGTGAGGGTAACCACGTTTACGCTGCTACCAGTAGGTCTTAATCTAGTTGACCTATAGGATACCGCAGTAAAGTGGTAGCTTCGTCCGCTATATTATCCCTTTTGGGGTTCCGGGAGTTTAAAATCTAGAACTAAAAAAACTGATAATGATTTAAATTAAAAAAAAAACATATTACTAACATAAGAAGCCATATAGACGTTTGTAATAATTTAAATAAAAATACCTCGTAAATTTAAAAAATAAAATAACTCCCGAAGAATAATTTAAATTTTGCTCTTACATTAATCACCAGTTTCTTATTCTATAAAACATGAAACACAATTTAGTATTTAAATCAGAGATTTGCGAGCACTACGTGCTAAGAATTAAAGTAATTATATGACGGCTGTATTTAAAATTGTACAATTTGTACATTAAGTCATTATGCCTGAGGTTTTTGTTTAATTTTGTTTCATTACGTTGAAATAGGCACTTTATATACTACTTTGTATAATTATAAATGAAATAGGTTGTATGATAATAGCGTAACTCCTCGTTCAGTAATTTTATTATTAATTTAACTAAGCTGTAAGACTTTTATTTTAGAATAACTGTACATAGTTTTAAACCGTAAAGTAAAAATTTATTTGTCTAGCAGATAAATAAATTTTGACTCTGTTTTGTGTTTACAGCACATAAAATTGGTCATGCACACTGAAAAGTCTGCTTGCGGTAGTTACGTGGAGCAGATCCCTCCCTTTCCTGCAAGGTGGTTGAGGAGAGTGAAGGCTGTCTAATAGTAAACTTGAGATGGGGTGTCGCTTTTGCAAACTGATCCAACTCTCCTGGTATTTTTTGTTCGATGTGGCTCGAAGGGCTATCATATTGGAACTAATTTCGATTGTGATCCGAACTGGCGGTAGCTTATTCAATTAATTTGAAATGTTAAAATTAACTATATCTAAGCGCTCTCGTAGGGCATATATATAATACAATAATTTGAATTTCAATATAAACATTAAAATTCAAATTTGAATTCATAGATTAGATATAAACATCATATGGAGTAGGAAAACAAGACGTGTGTTGAATTACCATCCTTTTCTTGTCATAGTAAGAATAAGAAAAATGGGATGAAACAATTTATGTATGTTGTGCAAAAGAAAAAATAAGATCAGAAAAAAAAAGCCAGTCTCTTTGATATTGATTAAAAAAGGGTTGAAATGTAGAAATAGTTAATGATAGTAAGGTACTTAGTTTTCTTCCTATTTCAAAAGTGGAGAAAATTCTCAATTCTTTTTTTACTTAAAAGTGGTTTAGTACAAAATGGTCTCATTTTAATTTTGTAAAAATCTAAAGATTAATTTCAACAGAGAAACAAATAACGGAATTATTCAATATAACATTTAATAAAAATAATATTTATATGCATTTTTTACGAAATCTGAAAACGTATCATCACGCCTGTATTCGATGTAGCATTTTTTTGGTAAAAATCTTTTCCTTGTTATAATTTCGATGAAAGCATTAATTAAATTAACCATTAAAGTAATTATAACAACTTTGGCGAAATCTGTAATTTCCATTTGATTGATGAGTAACTAATTATGATTAATTGACGTCTAATGAATAACAAATTAGGTTGGGAATATAAGATATTAATTACATTAAATAATATTAATATTGCAAAAAAGAAATATAGTTAAGATATTTGAATAGTAACGATCTCCGAGAGTATGTTATATAGTAGGCATCAAACATCGATTTAATATGTATATTCATAGTCGAAACATGAATTTATTCTTTGCGTATTAGCAGCATGTGTCATTAAATTTGTGTTGGGTAACTATGGCAGTGTGTGTCAGCGTAGACGTAAGGTGTCGTATTCAATTATTAACGTTTAAATAGCTATGACGGCAAAGTTTTTAAAGTTTTAAATCTTAGTTTTTATCTTAAAACTTATATATTCATCATATAAATGTCTATATTAATAATGTATCATAGTTTTATTAAAATACTGATGTAAGTTCTGCGGATATTTTGATTGGAGAGATTTTTTTAAGGCTATATACTCATTTGACAAATTCCTTATTAAAAAAATGTTTGTACTCCCTTTTATTGTCTTTAAATTTAACACTTTTAGGTGTGTATCTGTGTATATATATATATATATATATATATATATTATAAAATCATTAGATTTATCAGGGGAATTATACAGTATTCAGTTTAATAGTTTTAGAGAGTTTCTGATTACAAGGATGTCGCTAGCGAAATATAGTTGAATATGCAAAGTGTAGTCAACGTTCGCCGCTAATTTCTTGTTTAGTATAATTCAAAGTCATGTTTTCATCTATGAGTAAATATATACTATATTTTATTTCACAACTCTATTTTTTAAATCACGCTTACGCCGCTACCGCTTTCCGTGTGGTGATGAAGTAAGAATACTATTCACCACCCCATATCTTACCCGTGGGTGATCGTAAGAGACGACTAAGGGATATAAAACGCATATAACATCTGTGCGAGAGAAGGACAACTCGAAACGGAACCCTATAACAACACGTCTGACCAGCACGGTATAGTAGATTAATTTCCCTCTCATTACGGAGGAGGCCCGAGCCCAACAGTGGGACATTTATGGGCTGTGATGATGATGTTGATGAACTTTTAAATTGTATTCACTTATCATTTTTAAACTTTAAGAGCGACTTATATCATGCGTTCTTTATTATAAGTTTATTATTATATAAATATTATTAGAATAATAAACTATCCGTGTGGTGACGGAGTAAGAACACAATTCACCACCCCTTATCTTATTACTTACTTACCCTATTTACTTATCCGTGGGTAGTCGTAAAAGACGACTAAGGGATATAAAACGCATATAACATCTATGCAAGAGAAGGAAAACTCGAAACAAACTCCTATACCAACACGTCTGACCAGCGTGGTATAGTAGGTTAATTTCCCTCCCATTACGGAGGAGGCCCGAGCCCAATAGTGGGACAAAAATTTATTTGTCTAGCAGATAAATAAATTTTGACTCTGTTTTGTGTTTACAGCACATAAAATTGGTCATGCACACTGAAAAGTCTGCTTGCGGTAGTTACGTGGAGCAGATCCCTCCCTTTCCTGCAAGGTGGTTGAGGAGAGTGAAGGCTGTCTAATAGTAAACTTGAGATGGGGTGTCGCTTTTGCAAACTGATCCAACTCTCCTGGTATTTTTTGTTCGATGTGGCTCGAAGGGCTATCATATTGGAACTAATTTCGATTGTGATCCGAACTGGCGGTAGCTTATTCAATTAATTTGAAATGTTAAAATTAACTATATCTAAGCGCTCTCGTAGGGCATATATATAATACAATAATTTGAATTTCAATATAAACATTAAAATTCAAATTTGAATTCATAGATTAGATATAAACATCATATGGAGTAGGAAAACAAGACGTGTGTTGAATTACCATCCTTTTCTTGTCATAGTAAGAATAAGAAAAATGGGATGAAACAATTTATGTATGTTGTGCAAAAGAAAAAATAAGATCAGAAAAAAAAAGCCAGTCTCTTTGATATTGATTAAAAAAGGGTTGAAATGTAGAAATAGTTAATGATAGTAAGGTACTTAGTTTTCTTCCTATTTCAAAAGTGGAGAAAATTCTCAATTCTTTTTTTACTTAAAAGTGGTTTAGTACAAAATGGTCTCATTTTAATTTTGTAAAAATCTAAAGATTAATTTCAACAGAGAAACAAATAACGGAATTATTCAATATAACATTTAATAAAAATAATATTTATATGCATTTTTTACGAAATCTGAAAACGTATCATCACGCCTGTATTCGATGTAGCATTTTTTTGGTAAAAATCTTTTCCTTGTTATAATTTCGATGAAAGCATTAATTAAATTAACCATTAAAGTAATTATAACAACTTTGGCGAAATCTGTAATTTCCATTTGATTGATGAGTAACTAATTATGATTAATTGACGTCTAATGAATAACAAATTAGGTTGGGAATATAAGATATTAATTACATTAAATAATATTAATATTGCAAAAAAGAAATATAGTTAAGATATTTGAATAGTAACGATCTCCGAGAGTATGTTATATAGTAGGCATCAAACATCGATTTAATATGTATATTCATAGTCGAAACATGAATTTATTCTTTGCGTATTAGCAGCATGTGTCATTAAATTTGTGTTGGGTAACTATGGCAGTGTGTGTCAGCGTAGACGTAAGGTGTCGTATTCAATTATTAACGTTTAAATAGCTATGACGGCAAAGTTTTTAAAGTTTTAAATCTTAGTTTTTATCTTAAAACTTATATATTCATCATATAAATGTCTATATTAATAATGTATCATAGTTTTATTAAAATACTGATGTAAGTTCTGCGGATATTTTGATTGGAGAGATTTTTTTAAGGCTATATACTCATTTGACAAATTCCTTATTAAAAAAATGTTTGTACTCCCTTTTATTGTCTTTAAATTTAACACTTTTAGGTGTGTATCTGTGTATATATATATATATATATATATTATAAAATCATTAGATTTATCAGGGGAATTATACAGTATTCAGTTTAATAGTTTTAGAGAGTTTCTGATTACAAGGATGTCGCTAGCGAAATATAGTTGAATATGCAAAGTGTAGTCAACGTTCGCCGCTAATTTCTTGTTTAGTATAATTCAAAGTCATGTTTTCATCTATGAGTAAATATATACTATATTTTATTTCACAACTCTATTTTTTAAATCACGCTTACGCCGCTACCGCTTTCCGTGTGGTGATGAAGTAAGAATACTATTCACCACCCCATATCTTACCCGTGGGTGATCGTAAGAGACGACTAAGGGATATAAAACGCATATAACATCTGTGCGAGAGAAGGACAACTCGAAACGGAACCCTATAACAACACGTCTGACCAGCACGGTATAGTAGATTAATTTCCCTCTCATTACGGAGGAGGCCCGAGCCCAACAGTGGGACATTTATGGGCTGTGATGATGATGTTGATGAACTTTTAAATTGTATTCACTTATCATTTTTAAACTTTAAGAGCGACTTATATCATGCGTTCTTTATTATAAGTTTATTATTATATAAATATTATTAGAATAATAAACTATCCGTGTGGTGACGGAGTAAGAACACAATTCACCACCCCTTATCTTATTACTTACTTACCCTATTTACTTATCCGTGGGTAGTCGTAAAAGACGACTAAGGGATATAAAACGCATATAACATCTATGCAAGAGAAGGAAAACTCGAAACAAACTCCTATACCAACACGTCTGACCAGCGTGGTATAGTAGGTTAATTTCCCTCCCATTACGGAGGAGGCCCGAGCCCAATAGTGGGACATATATGGGCTGTGATGATGATTATTAGAAAATATTTCTTAGAATATTATTTATTTATTAGAATATTATCAGAAACTTCGAACTTAAAGTTTATTGTTAAATATTATACTTCTCTTTTAAATTTATATGTCAAATCATCAACATCCTTTGTTAGATATATCTAACAAAGGATAATACTGTGATCGTCATGTTTAGCAGGGAGTTGGTTAATTGTTAATGAAAATTTTCTCAAGTGAACGCTGCTACCTATTCTCCCAGTAATTTCTCAGCCGGTCTCGAAGTCCCATAGGAGAGTTAGAGTTATGTGTCACTACATACACACTTTTATCTTTAATCTGTAAATATACGGAGAAACTTTTATATACTTTTAGTAGTGGTAAGACTAGTTGACAGTTCTCTGTTTACAGCCGCAGGCCAGTCTGTCTGGGGTAGTACCACACTCTCCCAGAAGATCGACGTCTGCGTAATGACAATGTGTTATTGCGCTTCGTTCGGTGAGCGAGAGAGCCGTCAGTCCAACTGGTTGTTTTTAAGATTTGTATTGGTTGGCAGCGGCCAAGCTATACTGTTGGTATTGCAAATATCTATAGACGCCAGTGACACTTACCATCAGGTGTGCTTCGTGTTCATTTGCCCCCATAAGCAATAAAAAAAAAATATCTTTTTAGTTTTATACTCCTTCCTACACAGTGATAAGGGATTTCTGTAACATGTGGCGGTAAAATGGTTGAGGCGCTATTGTCAAATATATAACTTCACCACAAGCCAGACGGTATATTAATTAATTAAATTGTTTATTATGTAAGTTAAAAATATATTTTAAAAGCAACTTTTAGTTAGTCCATAAAAAATAAGTTATTTTTCAAATTCATTTGCGGTTTGAGATGTTTAACAAAATAATTAAGTTGTTAATTTACGAGAATATTTTCAGCGTTTTATTTGTAAACTACTTTTATCCTATGAGAGCTATTTTAATATTTAATTAATGAGTACGTCGCTTGTTTAAACAAACCGTGCCTGCGCCCACGGTCGTAAAAATAACTCATTTCACTCATTGATTCTTGCAATATGCGTTGGTAGCGAATCTAAACAACTTTTTAATTCAACTTCTTTACGCCAATAGATTCGTAGAGCTGAAAATAAATTAGAAAAATAAACAATAATTTGCGCGTGATAAGGGAAAGTTTATCCGTGTGGTGACGGAGTAAGAATACAATTCACCACCCCCTATCTTACTCGTGGGTGATCGTAAGAGACGACTAAGGGATATAAAATGCATATAACATTTATGCAAGAGAAGAAAAACTCGAAACAAAACCCTGCACCAACACGTCTGACGAGCGTGGTATAGTAGGTCAATTTCTCTCCCATTATGGAGAAGGCTCCAGCCCAACAGTGGGACATATATGAGCTGAAATGATGAGATGATAGATGAAGGGAAAGTTTAGTTTTTCAATAACACTATCGCGATAAAGACCATAATATATCTTTCATACAATATTTATGAATTGATGTTAGTTTATTATACTACATTCTCTTTATTTTCAATAATAGTATGTAAAAAAATACTAAACCAAAGAATACAATGGTTATCTCTTCTATTGGGTGGCTTCGTTTATCATAGGTGTGTGCATGTGTATATGTTTTCTTACAAGATTCAATTAAGGAATATGAGCATATAACAGAATAAGAAAACTTATTGAGGTGAGCGAATACTCATCTCTTTTGAACTGTATTTAATCTTGACTAAGGGAGTCTGTAGTTGGCATTTACCACCAACTGTATTATTTACTAGAAGCATGCTACTTATTTAGATAACAGGCGTGATAAGATTTTTGATATACATTAGGTATAAATGGGCAGAAAAAAACCTTGAAGAAACCCCGCGTTCCTCATCATAGTTTTAATGCACAGCTGTTGCCAATAATCTAGAGAATTCGGTCTCTTAAAAAAAGCCTTTTCTCGGTCGATAAAACAACAAGATAGGCTATAAGCAGGCACCTTGTTAAAAGAAAGGCTACCCAGCACATTATGTTAATCCGTTATGATAATAGCAAATGTTAATGCATTTATCTATTCTTAGTTTAGAAATAATAACCCACTTTTATTTTATATTATCTGAATTATATGAAAAATTATTGCAAATATATAGATTCATATATACATCTTGAATTGTATTGCAGTCTGCTTTCTAGTTTTCCGTGTGGTGACGGAGTAAGTATACAATTCACCACCCCCTATCTTACCCGTGCGTGATCGTAAGAGACAACTATGGGATATAAAATGCATAAAACATTTATGCAAGAGAAGAAATACTCGAAATAAAACCCTATACCAACATGTCTGACCAGCGTGGTATAGAAGATCAATTTCTCTCCTCAATAATGGAGGGGACTCGAGCCCAATAGAGGAACAGATATGAGCTGAGATTATGATTATCTGTTTTCTAGTAAGATATTCTACATCATAGCTGAACAAAAAAAAAATCAGATAACCATTTTAATATTATTTATTTTTGTTATTCTTATACAACGAAAGCTATCAATCATATCATATCATACACATGCTGTTTGATTTATAACCCAACACAAATACATAATTAAATGGTTATGTGAAATAAATGCATATATTAAATAAACAATGAACTTCAAACGAGTCGTATCTTTCATACGGGCGGCGGGTGTCCAATTTGTCACAATACTTGTACGTGATTGCCATCTTAAAGATAAAGTCTGCATGCGCATCGCTGGAGGCGTTTGTGCGAGTTTTTGTGACGCACTCAAGAGTTCACTACTCACTATAGAATATGTAGAATGTTTTGTTTGGCATAATACTTGTGTTATATGATAAAGGCTTCAGAATCTATATCTATATCTCTAGTTCTAGGTATGTGTCTACGTATAATGAAATATTGATTACTCTGTCACTTATAAGGATATTAGTTATCACCTTTTCCTTCCTCACATTACCTACTATAATATGTAAACTCATCGTTATATGTGTAACATAACCTTACAAGTCGATAGTTGCTGGTTAATACATTAATGGAAGGTGTTTTAAATTTCTTTTCTACGGTTTAAGCACTATTAATATAATAAAATTAACGCAAATAAATTACACCCAAACTTAGAACAATACGTTTTTAATTATACAAGTATTGTCTTGCGTATGAATCGAACCCACACCACGGCAAGAAGCAAGACGATATCATATCCACTGCACCATTTGTGCAGATAAAACATACAGCATAAATTTACTACACGGGTACTGCGGTCCCATTCTCTGGTAAAAAGAAGAAGAAGGGGAATACCCCTTCTTCTTCTTTTTTTTTTGTATTGGCAATAAGCTACTTATAAAAACCTTTATTGCCAATGTTGAGTTACAATTTTCTTCACGCTTTATATGTTAGTCATTGCCCGTCAGTAAGCAAATCGTCGCCATCACTAGTGCTATGGCTACACTGCTGATTGTATTTTCTATTGCTTTTATATTATATTCAATATAGCCTAGTAATTTCTTCATACAATATTACATAAAATACCTTCAAAGTTATTCAATATAATACGTTAAAATGTTAAGATATTGAATATAATATAACACCATTACATGACACTTGCATATTCGCGCCTAAAAATTTTTCTCATTTGTTTCTCTCATTTAAAGTGTCCTTTATTCATTCCAAATTCAAATCATATTGGTTCTAAAGAAGGTTCTGCTTCAAAATATATAAAAAAAAGATTGAAATAAAAAAGTTTACATATCAAGTATTCAGGTAATGCTAAGCTCTGTCGTTCTATGTTTATTATCAAACCGTAACATCAATCTTGTCAAACGCTAAAATATTATAATTTATGACGACTTACACAAGATGTACATCAAAGTGAATTCCCCGCCTTGTAAGAACCCTCCCATATTTGTCGCAGTGCTTTGTGAATAAAATATGACCAAGTTTTTTTTTCAGAACTCAATTTATGAGCAAATATTATGATTTTGAGGGTTATAAGTAATTATATAAATATATTTGACTCTTTATTTCATACGTATTACATTTATCAATACGTATTTGGCAAATAGTTCTATATTATTTTATCTATATAGCTCCTTAGCTTCTGTTATATTAAGTTTTCCGCTGGCCGGAGTGAGGACCTGGTGATCTGTAATACAGGTATATCCCACTTCAGATACCAGCTCCTTACATACAACTAACACATTAATTAGCATAATTCCTTGTTCTATGTATAATCAGATTTGTAAGGAGTATTAAATCAATATTATTATTATAATTATTTATTCCACACCATAATTAAGAAATAAGTTCTTGTACTGTATTAGAATATACATACGATTTTATTTACCCATTATTCATATGGACATAGGCCTCGCGAAGGAGTGATCATACCATAAAAGCTAAAATTGATAGATGATTCAGGGATACCAATAGCTTTTATATATATTTTTTTTAAAAACACTACCCTGCGCTAAGGAAATAACCCTTGTATTGCGGGGACTTTACATATATAAAATTAACGCAAATAAATTACACCCAGACTCAGAACAATACATATTTAATTATACAAGTATTATCTTGCGTAGGAATCTAACCCACACCACGGCAAGAAGTAAGTCGATATCATAACCACTGCACCATTTGGGCAGAGAAAGCATAAAGCATAAATTTACTATACGGGTACTGCGGCCCTATTCTCTGGTAATTCCTTAACCGATATTAATGACTCTTATGTGAAAGTTGTCGTGTGGTTATGGAGTAAGAATACAATTCACCACCCTATATTTTACTTGTAGGTGATCGTACGAGACGACTAAGGGATATAAAACGCATATAACATCTATGCGAGAGAAGGAAAAAGAAACTCAAAACAAAACCCTATACCAACACGTCGGATCAGCGTGGTGTAGTAGGTCAATTTCCCTCCCATTATGGATGAGGATCGAGCCCAGCGGTGGGACATGTATGGGCTGAGATGATGTAAAAGTAACGGGTAACGATAGATTGTAATCATAATCCATCAAAACACGAAGAAATAGCTCACTTTCTTACCATTAAGGATTGTAAAAACTAGCTTAAGTATCAACAGAAGAAAACTAACAATACAAACGTGTATACTGCCACTAAACCACCTCTAATGATGTTAACGGTATATCATAATGCCCCCATTGGCTAAATTTATGTCCAACAGTGAAAGTCGATAGACTAATGGAAGGATATCTGTCATATATAATCTTTATACATATGTATATATCAATTACGTGTCACGTTGTTTGTCCGCGATGGACTCCTAAAGTACGTAACTGATTTTAATCGAATTTGCACAGCATGTGTACTTTGATCCAACTTAAAAGATAGGATAGCTTTCTACTCAATTTATAGTAATATTATTTTTATGCAAATTATTTGTTTAATATTTGACAGTTACAATTATCTTTTATCTCTAAACGATTCTAAGAGATGGCGGTATCTGTTAACTGGATTGAGTAAGTATTTAATAGATGGTGCTATGTTAAACGTACAAACGTTTCTTATAAGTTACAATTTATCATCATAACCACCACGTGTTACTGAGGCTACTTTAGCCACAGCAACGCGTGGCCAAGTCTGCTAGTTTTACTATAAATATTGCTGTGTAGTAGCGGCTACGAATACTTTGCATATTGCAAATAGTTATTAGCAATAGAAACGATGGAAGATGGGTATATTTTGGGTCAAACCCAAGTAAGGGTTCGACCAAATATGTACTCCTCTTTCATCGTACTCACTTGTTTCATAGTACATATTGTAAAAGTTATTGGCAATAATTTTATGACCGGCCGCCTGTCAGACGTCACCCCTCCTTGGGAATGTAATTGTTGACCAAACGGTATCAGACGTTTTTTTTTTTTGTGTTTCTTAGTTGTTAGCCTCAGATGGCTATAACAACTTTACCCGGACTGTGGGTGAGCGCTGAGAGCTCTCAACCCGTGGTATCAGATGAAGTTGGCCCAGGTCATTATAAGGCTCTTAGTCGTCTTTAACGACATCCACGAGCAAAGTAAGGGTTGGTAGTATTAGTAGCCGCTACTACACAGCACTCTTTCATCGTACTCAATAAAGGGATAGGAGCAGGATAAAACAAGTTTTGAGCGATTATTCACAATTTTAAACTTCATAGCAATTGAAATGTTTATTAATCGCAACTTGCATAAGGATCATTATCATCATCTCAGCTCATACGCCTCCCATTGTTGGGCTTGAGCCTCCTCCAAATGGAAGGGGAATTAACCTACTACACCATGCTAGTCAGACGTGTAGGTATAGGGTTAGTTTTGAGTTTTACTTCTCTTGCATAGATGTTACATTCGTTTTATATTCCTTAGTTGCCTCTTACGATCACCCACGGGTAAGATAGGGGTGATGAATTGTATTCTTATTCCGTCACCACACGGATATATTGTTTACTATACTTACATAGGGATAGTAAACAATATATAATTGGTCTTATAGTAATTTTATATTAGATTTCTAAGTCATATTTCTCTATTTATCCACCTGTAATTATTCACTATCACTGTTCTCTCTGCTTACCCTGCAAGAGATATGGCGTGATGATATGTATGTATGTATGTAATTATCCACTATGAACAACAGGTTCGTCGAAACTGTCCACGCGATCGGGTCACAATTCTTTAAGACCCGTCGCGCAACTAGAACTAAAAAAAAAAGCTTTCTCACCAGACTCTCAATCAAACTCATGGAGAGGAGAAAGGAAATGACGGTACAGTCTCCAGCCGATTGGTCCGAACTTAGGCAGCTTAATAGACAAATCTCCAAATCTATGCGACGCAACATTCGCCGATTCAATACACTGCGTATTGAAGAGGCGATAGAGCGAAATCGAGGCTCCAAAGTGTTCGCACGAGATTTGTCTATCGGGCAGAGCCAAATGACCAAGCTGAAGACCTATAACGGTACTGTAATTTCATCCCAGAGTGAGATCTTGGGCAGTTGTACAAATCATCCTTGAATCCTGTTGTCGGCTTGGTCCAAGACCCCAGATCTAAGCTAACTCGGCACTACGCGGAAAAAATCCCGGACGTCAGCTTGTACGAGATCAGAATGGCTTTGAAACAGTTAAAGAACGGAAAGGCACCGGGAGATTACTGACTGACTGACCGGGAGATTACCGACTGATTAAAGTACTGAAATTTAGCATTTAATATGCTTAATTATTTATAAAAACCCGATTACGAAGCGAAAAATGATGTCACAAGTGGGATTCAAACCCGCGCCTATTGAGATTCCGGCCCAATCGTATTTGAATAACCAGGTTGTGTCATCGTTTAATACAATTCTAACTGCAAAGTTTGAAGTATTAAGCCTTTTTTTGTTTTTTTTTTTGTGGTGGGCCATGGACGTCGCACCCCGCCAAATCGGTCCGGGGTGACGGAAGAGGCGGCGCACAACCCCATTGACCCACCCTGCAAGCACCTCTTCTTCGCCGTGCGAGCGGGCCACCGGTACCCGATCTTTGTCTTCGGTGGCCCGCTCGGCGGTATGCCCTCTCGGGCTCCTCTCCTGTCGACGCCCCGACAGATTTCGCCGTCGAGGCGTCGTCCTCACGCGGTGGCCTCGCGTCGGGTGACCGGACAATACCCCGGTCCGATCACCCGAAGCCTCGGTTAGGGCGGCATCAGGCGCAGGTATTCGCGCCTGCGCCGCCCCGGCCGCGGGCGGCGGCCCGGGTCACGGGAATCCTCCCGGGCCCGTTCCGCCGCCTCCTTCTGCGAGATGACAGCTTTGACGAAGGCGGCGACCGCGTCCCAATTCCTGACGCTGTCGACCATCGCCCTCGCGACAGCTGGCAGCGTCAGGTCGGCACCGATAATAGCGACGAGGTCGCGGCGCTGCCCGTCCCAGCCCGAGCATTCCTCGAGCGTATGTTGCGCCGTGTCCTCGTCACTACTGCAATGATGGCAGCCCGGAGTCCATTCCCTGTACACGACCGTGTGCAGGTATTTCCCGAAACACCCGTGCCCCGTCAATACCTGCACCAGTCGGAAGGTGAGGACCCCGTGCCGCCGCTCCATCCATTCCATCAGTACGGGCCGGAGGGCCTCGACGGTAGTGACACCGTGTCTAGGCCTCTCCAGCCGCGTAGCCCAACGGGCGATGACTTCTCGGCGGGCGTCCTCGCGCCAGGTGGCTATGTCGTTAAACAATGGAGAGCCACCCTCTTCGCGCATTGAGGCAACCCGCCGGTAGAGGTCGGAGAGCATCTCCGCCTCTAGGTCCCACGGGGGTGTCCCGGCCAATAGGCACGCCGCCTCTGTCGACACCGTGCGGTACCCGCGAATGGCTCTGACCGCCATGGCTCGCTGTGGCCTCCACAGCACCGCCCTGAGCTGGGCGTTCAGAGCCCTCGCCCACACGGGTGCGCCGTACATGGCCATTGAGCGGATCACCCCCGCATACAGCCGTCGGCCCTCGAAACTGGGTCCGCCCACATTCGGCATGAGCCGAGAAAGGGCGGACGCCGCGCCGACCAGCCGGGGATTGAAGTATTAAGCCTATAACAATGTGTAAACATTGTCGGGTAGATGGCGCACGTCACCTCAAAGACGTGAATATGATGCGAAGCGAGATTTGCATGTCCTACAATAGTTCACGGTGGTGTAGTGGTAGCATGATTGGACCGGAATCTCAACAGGCGTGGGTTAGAATGCCGCTTGTGACATCATTTTTCGCTTCATAATCGGGTTTTTACAAAATAATAGTCTTTGAAAGAGATGAAGCCAGAACAGATGTAAGAGTAATAATGGGTAATGATGTACTAGAGCAAGTGGATGAATTTGTATATCTTCGATGTGGTTTTAGCCGAGATGGAAGGTACACCACTGATATAGAGCGAAGAGTGAATGCGGGAAATAGAGTGAACGGAGCGTTGGGACAACTTCTTGGTAGCCACCATCTCAGCCAGAAGGCACGTGTAGCAATACATAACGCTGTGCTTGTCCCAACATTACTATGTGGAAGCGAGAGTAGGGTATGCAGAATAGAGCGTGAAAGCAAAATTAATGAGGTCGAAATGCGATCTCTACGGAAAATCTGTGGAGTTAGGCTGACCGACCGCATTCGCAACGACGACCTAAGAGAGCGAGTAGGTATGAAAGAGAGTATTGGTGTAAAGATGCGAAAGGGAATGCTCCGATGGTTCGGACATGTGGAAAGAATGCTGAACGAACGTCTGGTTAAGAAGATATACAATGCGAAAGTGGAAGGATGTAGGTACCGCGGGAGACCGAGACTCACCTACCTAGACCAGATTGGTCACGTGCTGAAAGGTGGTGGAGTCAAGAGTCTCCGAAACCAGCGAGCGTGTATGAAGAGAATTATAAATATTGAAGAAGCGAGTGAAGTATGCAAAGATAGAGTTCTCTGGCACTCTGTTCTCTCTGCCTATCCTCAAGGGATATGGCCTGATGATATGTATGTATGTATGTAAAAATCTTTAAGCGTATAATGATGACAATAAATTTTACTATAAATAATAGCAGATTCAATTTTTTTTTTATTCCGAAATGCGAAATCTAAGTGACCGATCATAAAACTCGGCCAAAGTTGTTGACGATTCTTATTCTTTTCTAACTTCACTAAAACTTTCTGCAACGATCTCGTATATATTAGGACAAAGGTCAAACCATAATGGATAAAACTTCAACAACTGTAAGTGAACTACCTTTGTCGACAATAACTAGCTTAAGTATCAACAGAAGAAAACTAACAATACAAACGTGTATACTGCCACTAAACCACCTCTAATGATGTTAACGGTATATCATAATGCCCCCATTGGCTAAATTTATGTCCAACAGTGAAAGTCGATAGACTAATGGAAGGATATCTGTCATATATAATCTTTATACATATGTATATATCAATTACGTGTCACGTTGTTTGTCCGCGATGGACTCCTAAAGTACGTAACTGATTTTAATCGAATTTGCACAGCATGTGTACTTTGATCCAACTTAAAAGATAGGATAGCTTTCTACTCAATTTATAGTAATATTATTTTTATGCAAATTATTTGTTTAATATTTGACAGTTACAATTATCTTTTATCTCTAAACGATTCTAAGAGATGGCGGTATCTGTTAACTGGATTGAGTAAGTATTTAATAGATGGTGCTATGTTAAACGTACAAACGTTTCTTATAAGTTACAATTTATCATCATAACCACCACGTGTTACTGAGGCTACTTTAGCCACAGCAACGCGTGGCCAAGTCTGCTAGTTTTACTATAAATATTGCTGTGTAGTAGCGGCTACGAATACTTTGCATATTGCAAATAGTTATTAGCAATAGAAACGATGGAAGATGGGTATATTTTGGGTCAAACCCAAGTAAGGGTTCGACCAAATATGTACTCCTCTTTCATCGTACTCACTTGTTTCATAGTACATATTGTAAAAGTTATTGGCAATAATTTTATGACCGGCCGCCTGTCAGACGTCACCCCTCCTTGGGAATGTAATTGTTGACCAAACGGTATCAGACGTTTTTTTTTTTTGTGTTTCTTAGTTGTTAGCCTCAGATGGCTATAACAACTTTACCCGGACTGTGGGTGAGCGCTGAGAGCTCTCAACCCGTGGTATCAGATGAAGTTGGCCCAGGTCATTATAAGGCTCTTAGTCGTCTTTAACGACATCCACGAGCAAAGTAAGGGTTGGTAGTATTAGTAGCCGCTACTACACAGCACTCTTTCATCGTACTCAATAAAGGGATAGGAGCAGGATAAAACAAGTTTTGAGCGATTATTCACAATTTTAAACTTCATAGCAATTGAAATGTTTATTAATCGCAACTTGCATAAGGATCATTATCATCATCTCAGCTCATACGCCTCCCATTGTTGGGCTTGAGCCTCCTCCAAATGGAAGGGGAATTAACCTACTACACCATGCTAGTCAGACGTGTAGGTATAGGGTTAGTTTTGAGTTTTACTTCTCTTGCATAGATGTTACATTCGTTTTATATTCCTTAGTTGCCTCTTACGATCACCCACGGGTAAGATAGGGGTGATGAATTGTATTCTTATTCCGTCACCACACGGATATATTGTTTACTATACTTACATAGGGATAGTAAACAATATATAATTGGTCTTATAGTAATTTTATATTAGATTTCTAAGTCATATTTCTCTATTTATCCACCTGTAATTATTCACTATCACTGTTCTCTCTGCTTACCCTGCAAGAGATATGGCGTGATGATATGTATGTATGTATGTAATTATCCACTATGAACAACAGGTTCGTCGAAACTGTCCACGCGATCGGGTCACAATTCTTTAAGACCCGTCGCGCAACTAGAACTAAAAAAAAAAGCTTTCTCACCAGACTCTCAATCAAACTCATGGAGAGGAGAAAGGAAATGACGGTACAGTCTCCAGCCGATTGGTCCGAACTTAGGCAGCTTAATAGACAAATCTCCAAATCTATGCGACGCAACATTCGCCGATTCAATACACTGCGTATTGAAGAGGCGATAGAGCGAAATCGAGGCTCCAAAGTGTTCGCACGAGATTTGTCTATCGGGCAGAGCCAAATGACCAAGCTGAAGACCTATAACGGTACTGTAATTTCATCCCAGAGTGAGATCTTGGGCAGTTGTACAAATCATCCTTGAATCCTGTTGTCGGCTTGGTCCAAGACCCCAGATCTAAGCTAACTCGGCACTACGCGGAAAAAATCCCGGACGTCAGCTTGTACGAGATCAGAATGGCTTTGAAACAGTTAAAGAACGGAAAGGCACCGGGAGATTACTGACTGACTGACCGGGAGATTACCGACTGATTAAAGTACTGAAATTTAGCATTTAATATGCTTAATTATTTATAAAAACCCGATTACGAAGCGAAAAATGATGTCACAAGTGGGATTCAAACCCGCGCCTATTGAGATTCCGGCCCAATCGTATTTGAATAACCAGGTTGTGTCATCGTTTAATACAATTCTAACTGCAAAGTTTGAAGTATTAAGCCTTTTTTTGTTTTTTTTTTTGTGGTGGGCCATGGACGTCGCACCCCGCCAAATCGGTCCGGGGTGACGGAAGAGGCGGCGCACAACCCCATTGACCCACCCTGCAAGCACCTCTTCTTCGCCGTGCGAGCGGGCCACCGGTACCCGATCTTTGTCTTCGGTGGCCCGCTCGGCGGTATGCCCTCTCGGGCTCCTCTCCTGTCGACGCCCCGACAGATTTCGCCGTCGAGGCGTCGTCCTCACGCGGTGGCCTCGCGTCGGGTGACCGGACAATACCCCGGTCCGATCACCCGAAGCCTCGGTTAGGGCGGCATCAGGCGCAGGTATTCGCGCCTGCGCCGCCCCGGCCGCGGGCGGCGGCCCGGGTCACGGGAATCCTCCCGGGCCCGTTCCGCCGCCTCCTTCTGCGAGATGACAGCTTTGACGAAGGCGGCGACCGCGTCCCAATTCCTGACGCTGTCGACCATCGCCCTCGCGACAGCTGGCAGCGTCAGGTCGGCACCGATAATAGCGACGAGGTCGCGGCGCTGCCCGTCCCAGCCCGAGCATTCCTCGAGCGTATGTTGCGCCGTGTCCTCGTCACTACTGCAATGATGGCAGCCCGGAGTCCATTCCCTGTACACGACCGTGTGCAGGTATTTCCCGAAACACCCGTGCCCCGTCAATACCTGCACCAGTCGGAAGGTGAGGACCCCGTGCCGCCGCTCCATCCATTCCATCAGTACGGGCCGGAGGGCCTCGACGGTAGTGACACCGTGTCTAGGCCTCTCCAGCCGCGTAGCCCAACGGGCGATGACTTCTCGGCGGGCGTCCTCGCGCCAGGTGGCTATGTCGTTAAACAATGGAGAGCCACCCTCTTCGCGCATTGAGGCAACCCGCCGGTAGAGGTCGGAGAGCATCTCCGCCTCTAGGTCCCACGGGGGTGTCCCGGCCAATAGGCACGCCGCCTCTGTCGACACCGTGCGGTACCCGCGAATGGCTCTGACCGCCATGGCTCGCTGTGGCCTCCACAGCACCGCCCTGAGCTGGGCGTTCAGAGCCCTCGCCCACACGGGTGCGCCGTACATGGCCATTGAGCGGATCACCCCCGCATACAGCCGTCGGCCCTCGAAACTGGGTCCGCCCACATTCGGCATGAGCCGAGAAAGGGCGGACGCCGCGCCGACCAGCCGGGGATTGAAGTATTAAGCCTATAACAATGTGTAAACATTGTCGGGTAGATGGCGCACGTCACCTCAAAGACGTGAATATGATGCGAAGCGAGATTTGCATGTCCTACAATAGTTCACGGTGGTGTAGTGGTAGCATGATTGGACCGGAATCTCAACAGGCGTGGGTTAGAATGCCGCTTGTGACATCATTTTTCGCTTCATAATCGGGTTTTTACAAAATAATAGTCTTTGAAAGAGATGAAGCCAGAACAGATGTAAGAGTAATAATGGGTAATGATGTACTAGAGCAAGTGGATGAATTTGTATATCTTCGATGTGGTTTTAGCCGAGATGGAAGGTACACCACTGATATAGAGCGAAGAGTGAATGCGGGAAATAGAGTGAACGGAGCGTTGGGACAACTTCTTGGTAGCCACCATCTCAGCCAGAAGGCACGTGTAGCAATACATAACGCTGTGCTTGTCCCAACATTACTATGTGGAAGCGAGAGTAGGGTATGCAGAATAGAGCGTGAAAGCAAAATTAATGAGGTCGAAATGCGATCTCTACGGAAAATCTGTGGAGTTAGGCTGACCGACCGCATTCGCAACGACGACCTAAGAGAGCGAGTAGGTATGAAAGAGAGTATTGGTGTAAAGATGCGAAAGGGAATGCTCCGATGGTTCGGACATGTGGAAAGAATGCTGAACGAACGTCTGGTTAAGAAGATATACAATGCGAAAGTGGAAGGATGTAGGTACCGCGGGAGACCGAGACTCACCTACCTAGACCAGATTGGTCACGTGCTGAAAGGTGGTGGAGTCAAGAGTCTCCGAAACCAGCGAGCGTGTATGAAGAGAATTATAAATATTGAAGAAGCGAGTGAAGTATGCAAAGATAGAGTTCTCTGGCACTCTGTTCTCTCTGCCTATCCTCAAGGGATATGGCCTGATGATATGTATGTATGTATGTAAAAATCTTTAAGCGTATAATGATGACAATAAATTTTACTATAAATAATAGCAGATTCAATTTTTTTTTTATTCCGAAATGCGAAATCTAAGTGACCGATCATAAAACTCGGCCAAAGTTGTTGACGATTCTTATTCTTTTCTAACTTCACTAAAACTTTCTGCAACGATCTCGTATATATTAGGACAAAGGTCAAACCATAATGGATAAAACTTCAACAACTGTAAGTGAACTACCTTTGTCGACAATAACCAGCTTTAAACTACAATTCCTAGTTAGTTATTGTCAAGAACACTATTGCACCTAGTTTCGAATCCTAAGAAAAATTCTGTCAGATTATTTCTTGCATCATCATCATCGCAGCCCATATATGTCCCACTGTTGGGCTCGGGCCTCCTCCGTAATGGGAGAGATATTAACCTACTCTACCACGTTGGTCAGACGTGTTGGTATAGGGCTTTGTTTGAAGTTTTCCATCTCTTACATAGATGTTATATGCGTTTATATCCCTTAGTCATCTTTTACAATCACCCACGGGTAAGATAGGGGTGGTGAATCGTATTCTCACTCGACGGAGTAGTGGTGACGACCACACGGATTATTTCTTGCAGATTTCTTTAATTTTAGAGGAAATTTTTAGTAAATTAATTTAAGCAAGTTTATTACGATTAATAGTATTGAGCCAGCCTACTATTACGTAGGAGTAAAGATTATGTATACACCTCTGCTTACCACTTCGGGAATGCAGAAAGAATAATGTAAAATAATATTGTAGAACTAGATACACTATGCTGATAATTTTTTATAATAATCAAAGTGTCTTATAAATACAAACTTGGAGGCAAGTACTACTTAGTCTGTTTTTCTGCCTTTTTTATTGCTAAAGATTGTAAATGAGCAAGCAGTACAGCTGATGGTAAGTGTTACTGCCACCCATGCACCTTTGCAATACCAGCGGTACAGCGTAAGTAGCGTAGGCTGCCTTCTAGTAAAAACCATAAACCCACCCAGAACGTTGGACTATCGGCGCTCTCTCACAGATCGAAGTGCAATGACACATTGCTCAGACATCGATTTTCTGCCAGAATGTAGTACTACTTCGGACTGACTTACCCGCGGCTGTAGACAGAAAACTGTCAACAGGGTGACCCTGTCACTATAAGATATCTCTTCTTAACTCACTCTATTTAAATATTAACCCAATTTAAGGCTTTGTTTTTAAATTACCTTCTAAAGCAGTGATATTTTATCTCTAACTCGATATGACAGTCAATAATAAGGAAATGGATCTCCCCGTCTATTATATACGTGAAAATTGATATGTATCATTGTTCTAAATATATTTTTGTTTTGATTTTATAGGGGACTTTCATCTGAGCTCACATATGTATATCAGTTAGACTCAAACCTCCTCCACAATGGAAGGGAAATTGACCTATTACACCACGCTTATCATTCGAATTGGTTTTATTTAGAGTTTACCTTCTCTTGCATAGATGTTTTATGCATAGTGTATGCCTTAGTCACCTTTTACGATATCCACGGGTAGGAGAGAGGGTGGTAAATTGAACTCATATATAATTAAAGACTAAGGAATATAATATACATACAATATATTTGCAAGAGAATGATAACTCGAAGTAATTGGTATAATAGGTGCCGGGCTGGCCACGGACATCATGGGTTCTGTATCAGTGGTCGGTCCAATTCCGATGGAGAGCGAATACGGTGGGTTATGGGGTCGCGCCGTTCTTTCGCGAAACAGATGGCGTGTTTCCAGTCACATAGCTCGTCAAAAAAAATAAAGTATATTAATTGTCATCCTATTGTGGTAAAGGCTCGTCCCTAGGAGTAGGACCTTTCATCGATGGGGAATGATACCCGAAAGGGTAACCCGTCGGGCTGGCTACGGATGGCAAGGAAGCGGTACCAGTGGCCGGCCCAATGGCGATGGGGAGGGAATATGGTGGGTTATGGAGCCACGCACTACCCTTCCGTCGCCCCGGACGGAACTTTCGGCGTGTGTGCGAACCATAGCCTAACAAAAAAAAAAATTGCTGTAGGACGTTTATAAAACGACATTATGTTTCTTTACTATGTCAATGCGTGGAAAGCTAGTCTCTTTCTTTTGTCTAATTAATCTTTATACAATAAGCTCATTCCAAGCTCATATATTTTTTAGAGGCACAGGCTTCAAATGAAGGAAAACATCTTACTATATTACGCTGGTCAAATGTATTGGCATAGGATTTCCTTTGGACATATACTTGCTTGCTGTAATGTTATCTGCTGACCTCTTTTAATCGTTTTTGTTACGATACCAAGGGGAAATTAGAGAATTGTGATTGTTGTATTCTCCATAAATCATATATTTAATAAGCCAAGTAATCTAAACTAAAACAAGAACAATTTTTTGCAGTATAATATTTATATATAATAGTTGTCACATATTTTTTTATTCCTCTTAGTGATAAACGAGCAAGCAGCACATGTGGTAAGTGTTACTGCCGCCCATGGCCCTTTGCAATATTAGGATTACGGTTAGGCCGCTGCCTGCCTATAAAATCCCAAACCATACCCAGAAAGTTAGGCTCTCTCACTCACCCAACGAAGCACAGCTGCACATTGCCACAGTCCCGCCGTAGATTTTCTGCGAAATTGTGGTACTACCCCGAACGGACCGGCCCACGGCTATAGACAGAAACTATCAACAACATGGTCCTTTCGCTATTAGAAGTATAGCTCGTATTGAAATAATGTTTGTGCATTTAATACGCGCTTTATTTAAGCGCTTGATAGATACACCAATTATTATCGCAACATTATCTACAGATATAGTAGATAGCGAATGTACAACCGCGTTTACACACAATATGAACTTGCGGCTAGCTCTAGTCAACAAATTTAATTTAACAATTATTAAGCTATTTTATGATCACATAGTTAACTCATTTTAAATTTTGTTGTGTGGTAGCGGCTACAAATACTATCAACCCTTACTTTGCTCGTGGATGTCGTAAAAGATGACTAAGAGCCTAATAATTACCTGGGTCAACTTCATCTGACGCCGTTTGGTCAACTATTACATTTCCAAGAAGGGTTCACGTCTGGCAGGCAGCCGGTCATAAAACAATAGTTTCATGACCAGCCGCCTGCCAGACGTCAACCCTCCTTGAGAATGTAATTGTTGACCAAACGGCATCAGATGGGGTTAGCCTAGGTGGTTATAAAGCTCTTAGTCGTCTTTTGCGATATCTACGAGCAAAGTAAGGGTTGGTAGTATTCGTAGCCGCTACCACACAGCTAAAATATAATAATTGCCTGTATTTATTTATTGTCTTAATAAAAACTTATAACGTTATTAAAAATACTATATTGGTATTTCACTACATAGCAATTGCAATCGATACAATTTATAATTCAGGCATGTCTACTTATCTACACCTATGATCTAAGATTAAAAATTATTTCTATTAGACTCGTAGAATGCGCATTCCCTTAAAACAAGTATGCGATCTAGACAGATAGACTTAAATATCTCTATGACATTTTATCTTCTGGTATCATATTACTATTAGATACTTCTAACGGCTTAATAAATGATCAATATGAAGGTTCTAGGAAAATAGGTTATTATTTATTTTTTCTTTTTTATTGCTTATGGTGGCAAACGTGCAAGCATCACACCTGATGGTAAGTGTCACTGCCGCCCATGGACCTTTGCAATACCAAGGGTATAGCTTAGGCCGCTGCCTACCAAAAAAATCCCCAAACCCATCCAGTTGGGCTTCCGGCTCTCTCGATCACCGAACGACGCCCAATAGCACATTGCCGTTACTCAGACATCGATCTTCTGCGAGAGTGTGGTACTAAACCGGACGGATCGGCTCGCGGCTGTAGACCGAAAACCGTCAACAGCGTGGTTTTACCACTATTGAATAGATACCTCTCATAATGGTTCAGTACTTCTGTAAAATAATAAAAATATTTCGCTTATTATTCATTTGATGCACTTTTGGGCTTTAACTACTCAAATTTTACGAATAAATTGTCAGGAATTTAGAAAAAAATCTGTGGCATTTTCTACACATTTACCTTTCGTCTAAAAAAGTACTAATCAAAGAGATTAGAAAATAATTTCTAAGTGTTCATCATAAATAATAATTCGGCCTACTCATATGTGTAATTTAGAATCTGCTTGCAAAACTAATAGTCAAATAATGCAGTAACTGATTGAAAATACAATGTATTGCGACCCTTTACTTTCTAGTAAAGTTTGTAAAAAAACTCCTAGGAGGACAAGGGAGTGGGGGCCAACTCTGTATTGGGAAATGCCTAACATCAACCACAATTACCTAACTCATCGCAAAGCGTAGTGATTGTGGCAATATATTCCTTTTATAACGAGGTTCATATCCGAACAGTTGGCAACTCCAGGTTATATTCTTAAACTACTTTAATTAGCTATACCTACATCCTAAATGTATTTTTATATAAATAACCTATAATTCAAAAGATCAGCTGGTAATAAGGCCTGATTTAGTAATACACGTCAATTAGACGTTTTTCGTATAAGGCCTATAAAGGCATAGTGTGATAACATCTATACAAATTCCTCTTTGAAGCTAATAGCGTCGCCATAAATGGAAGCTAAATAGTTGGCTAGGTTTTATAACATTGTAAAGTTAGTACTCCACAGTACTTGTATATTCTAATGGATTTATAGCTTTATAAAATCTTCTTTTGACTTGTTTTTTACTTTTGGGGCAGAGAAATTAAATAATGATTTTTTTTTACCGTAATCAAGACAAAACTGATTATTTAAATTTTACAAAAATGAAAAAAATAATATGTTTTATAACAATAAGGTTTTTTTTTACCGTTACCAAGACAAAACTGATTGTTTACATTGTATAATTATGTATTTATTTTGTTTAAAATTATATTGATAATATTCAATCACTCCGTGTAAAATAGTACAATAAATGAATATTTTATTATTACATATGCATGTAAAAATAATTACTAATTAAAAAAAAGCTACATAATATATTTCTTAACACAATTAAAATGTTTAGAAGTGTATAATGTTAAGAAATTTTCATTTCTGGTGTGCTGTTCTACAACTGGTAGACCGGCATCTTTTTCACTTAAACCGAACGGAATATTAAAGCATTTTTACAGCATTATGTGTTTGTTAAACAATACTATTAAAATTCTGGTAGACGCATACATCATTGTAACTTATTTTCTATTATTAAGTATTAGATCAAACCATAATAAACATATTTTCAAGTATTAGATTAAACCATAATGACAAGACTAGTGAAATTATTTGATTGTTTTAATTATTTTTATTTAATCCTGAGTCAGTTTTTCCGTGTGGTGACGGAGTAAGAATACTATTCACCACCCCATATCTTACCCGTGGGTGATCGTACAAGACGACTAAGGGATATAAAACGCATATAACATCTATGCGAGAGAAGGAAAACGCGAAACAAAACCCTATACCAACACGTCTGACCAGCGCGGTATAGTAGGTTAACTTCCCCCCCATTACGGAGGAGACAGAGAGTGGGACATTGATGGGCTGTGATGATGATGATGATGAGTCAGTTTAAAATTAATTAATAAATTCATAGACCTCGTGAAATATATAAAAAAAAAAAAATAACGAATATGTATATTAAACTACTTCAAACCCAAGTAGTGTGTACATATCTTAAAAAACTAATGATGCTTCCATTTCACACATAGTTTTACTTATATGGATACTAGGATAGCAATCCAAGCGATAATGTACCGAAACTTTTATCGGCCGCTTTATTGTGACCGCGCATTTATTCCATAAGTAGCCCTATGGGAAATAAAATACGTAGAATTCAATCAATTGTTCTATATAATAAGAAAAGGTAGTAGTTGTGTGTAATATTATTGAGAAAGTTTTTAAGTATGAATGTCTAATGGTTAAAGGTTATGAAGATATAACATATACCTAATGTGACCAGACGTCCCGTTTTGAACGGGGCTCTGCCTTTTTATAATAACGAGTCCCGGTGTCCCCGAAAGGAACTCTGGGATGCAAAATTGTCCCGTTTTCGGAAAGCGCGCAAAAAATTATGTAGTCCAACCAGCCGGCCAGACGCGGACGTTGTATAAGCGTTGTCGGTCGACGCGAAGATAGTTGAGAGTGCCCGAGTCTTCACCTGCTCTTTGTTGACTATTTGTTTGACAGACTTTTCGTTTTCTCATTTCTCGATATTTGTTTCGTTAAGAGTATTTTCTATGAGGAACAAATTGTGAACATACGAGAAAACCCAATTACAAATTTCAGTTCTCAAGGCCATGTTAATAATTAAGGTGAATATAAAAAAAACGTGTCAAGAATTTCATTTCTACTTAAAATCTTCACTAGATATTTTATAGTAAATATATACCTCTGATAAATATAAGTCCAACTAAACATTTCGGGTATTTTTAAAATGTTCCGTTTTGAGTCAAAGAATAAATGGTCACGTTACATACCTCTTATTATATTGGAGCAGTGATCATAACTTCGTTAAAGCTAACATATTCTAGAATAACAACTTGATGAACCAATATGCGATTATTAATCAGCAATTTAACGGTTATTAAGTTATCAAATTCCAACATTAATTATGTATAATAAACCTTTTAGTTTTGAGCAAAGTGATTTTAAATTAAATACTCATGGAAAATTTAATTTATAGTTTCCTTAATCAAATGGTTGAACCAGGTATGTGAAATTCCTCGCAAAATTATATAAATTTAAAAGTTTTTCATTCAATGTATTGTATTAATTATCTACTAAAGAACACTGATTATCTATTCATCAAATGTTAAAGCCTACTGTTTCCCCATGAGGCTCAACAGAGTTTTTTACACGCTTTTTTTTGGCAAGCTTTGGTCTGGACACGCGCCGTCAGTTCCATTCGGGGTAACGAAAAGCGGTGCATGGCACCATAACCCACCGCATTCCCTCTTCATCGCTATTGTGCTGGCCCCTGGACTGCTTCCTTGACATGTGACCAACCCGGCTTTATGAATACATATGAAACTACTTTAATATCTTGAAATAACTATAAAAAGATATAACTTAAAGTATTACTGTTTATTATTACTTATTACTGATAGTGTAATTACACTGTCAGTATAAGTAACCAAATCTTACCCTCTTGTTTGGTTATTTTTTAAAAGTTCAAAAGGTATCTATCAAAAACAAGTTTGGAGATATGGTTTACATATAAATAGTTTATTTTGTATATAACATAAAGAATAAATAGAGTTGGTAGCTTAATATGCACAGAACAGAGAATAATGAGATTTTTTTTTTGTTAATCTTGGTGGCAAACGGGCAAGCAGTACATCTGATGGTAAATAATACTGCCGCCCATGGACTTTTCCAATATCCAGGGTATATCTAGGCCGATGCCTACTAATGAAAATCCCAAACCAACCCAAGAAAGTTGGGCTTCCGGCTTTCTCGCTCACCGAAAGAAGTACAGCAATACATTGCCACAGTTCTGACGTCGATTTTCTATATGAGAGTGTGGTATTACTCCGAACGTCCGGCGAACGACCGGCCCACAATTATGGACAGAAAACCTTCAACAGTGTGGCCGTATTAAAATAGAAAAGCGTTTTAATTTCCCATATGTATGCAGGATTATTGCCATAAATCATTATTTTAACTCGTTAGATCTTATATTATTTGTTAAGTGAGTAGGTGTACTGTATCTTCTCTCTTTACGTGTATGTAAATGAACTAAACTTTAAGTGTAAAAAATATGATTTAATATGTTATATATCATATAGCAATGTTTGAAAAGAAAATTTGAAATTACTGAAATTTTTAGCATTTTTAATATGCTTAATTATTTATAAATACCCGATACGAAACGAAAAATGATGTCACAAGCGGGATTCGAACCCTTCCCTATTGGGAATCCGACCCAACCGTGCTGCCACTTACACCATCGTGAACTATTTTAGGCCAGGCAAATTTCGATTCATATTATATCTTACGTCTTCAAGGTGATGTATGCCATCTATCGGACAATGTTTACACATTGTATAGACTTAATACTTCAAACTTTACAGTTAGAATTGTATTAAACGATGACACAACCTTGTTATTCAAATTACTGAAATTTTTAGCTTTTTTAATATGCTTAATTATTTATAAATACCCGATACGAAACGAAAAATGATGTCACAAGCGGGGTTCGAACCCGCACCTATTGGGAATCCGGCCCAACCGTGCTGCCACTTACACCATCGTGAACTATTTTAGGACATGCAAATATCGATTCATATTTTATTTTTCGTTTCGTATCGGGTATTTATTAAGAAACTTTGAGTTTTTAAGGTTGCTAAGTAGCAATCCGTATAATATGATTTGCCTCACTAACCGCATAAGCCAAGATGAACTGAAATTGGGATAGGGATAGAAAATCATCTTCTTCTTAGCCCATTTGGGTTTTATTATTGCATCTGGACTACTTCCAGCTGAAAGAAATTAGCATGCTATACCATAATGGTCAAACATAGTATTTTATTTTGCGCTTTCCATTACTTGAAGTGCTGTTATATGGTAACACTATTTAACAAACTTTTATAATATCCTGCGGGTATCAAAAATTTATAAGTATACTTAGCAGGCGGATTGCCATACGCAATTGATCATACATTTCTCAGCGAGTCTTGGTCCTCATTCTTCAGGTACTCTCTTAGCTGATTATTAAGCGACAATAAAGTGGGGAATGGCAATGAGTTATATTCTTAACCTGACAATCACAAGTAGCGTTGCTCAAATGCAAGACACTTGCGAGTCTCGTAAGTCTTGCAACTCTCGCTGTTAGAATAACACAATCACTTGTTTTGATAGAAATGAAAAATCTAACTGAATTAATGAAATTCCATTGTTCACAGTAGCACTAACTGTACAACTATTAATAATTAGGTATAAATCGCTTAACGGGAGTGGAGCTATAATCATATATATCATGAGACTGTTAAAAATAACATTAAATTATTTCCCCGTGTACTGATATTAATAATAAAAAATGTCGACTATCCTTTCTTTGCCAAAGGAATCGTAAAATGCTGTCTAAGGGAGTAATGCGAGACTCTTGCAGTGAGTCTTGGTCTTGCAATTGAGCAACACTAGTCATAAGGAAAGAAAAGACTATGTAAATTCCAAAACTTCATGTATAATAATACAATTTTTGAATTATACAGCTTTAAGTACGATAGCCTCTTTGCTAAGTACCTCGAACTCTTTTGCTTGCAGCAAGTCACTGAAAATAAAATATAAAAAATATGATTTTATTTTTATTTAATATTAAATACGCCCTATTTGTATTTAGAAATAAGTAAATATATACATTAGCTATAAAAAATACTTTTATTGCTAAAGCTTTGTTAACTTTAACTTGGTTTGTTTTTGAGCATTTTATTTGTTCTACCATACATTTAATAATAAATAAAAATGGTATAAACAAAACTTTAAAACTGAATTTTTAGAGAATAAATATGGAGGTATCGATAATTTCAGCTCTTTAAAATAAATAAAAAAAACTCATTTATGTAAATTAAATGACTGTTTCAGTGTATTCGTTTATTATCACGATATATTATTGAAAAGTCATCATTCTCTTACTCTTATCCCAATTACTTGAGGTCGATACAGTACCTATGTTCTTTCATAGTACATATTGTGAAAGTTATTGGCGATAGTTTTATGACCGGCCGCCTGCCAGACGTCAACCCTCATTGGGAATGTAATTGTTGACCAAACGGCATCAGTTGGCCCATAAGGCTCTTAGTCGTCTTTTACGACACCCACGAGCAAAGCAAGGGTTGGTAGTATTCAAACCAGCTTTAAGTCGTTACCACACATAGAGCTAATAATCTATCTCAATTATTATTGAAGGAGGTCATCATCATCATCACAGCCCATAAATGTCCCACTGTTGGGCTCGGGCCTCCTCCGTAATGGGAGGGAAATCAACCTACTATACCGCGCTGGTCAGACGTGTTGGTATAGGGTTTTGTTTTGAGTTTTCCTTCTCTCGCATAGATGTTATATGCGTTTTATATACCTTAGTGGTCTTGTAAGATTACCCACGGGTAAGATATGGGGTGGTGAATAGTATTCTTACTCCGTCACCACACGGAAAAAAAATTAAGGAGGTCAGTAATTCATATATCTTACCCGGATAGTTTAGGTGATTGCACGCTGCTGAGGACTACTACAACATTATCGCCAACATTTTCAAAGTAACTAAGATCAATTGTGTAGCTTTCATCTTTAAAGTTTACAATCACTATGTAGTTCTCATTATCATACCACCTAAAAGGAAAATAAATATTTTAATTCTTCTTAAAACTCCTTCCAGCTAATAATAAAAGTTGACGATCCTTGCTTTAAATATCATCATCATTCTCCTACTCTTATCCCAATTACTTGGGGTCGATACAATATGTACTCTTTTTTTATAGTACATAGGTATTGTAAAAGTTATTGGCAATAGTTTTATGACCAGCCGCCAACCCTCCTTGGGGATGTGCTTGCTTTAAATATATGGTATAGTTTTAATATTGAGATAATTGAAACGACTTTTGTCTACTTTTAAGCACCATTAATATAAATTGGTCTAAAAATTCACGTTTAGAATTTCATTTTTGTTTATCATCATCAATAGTCATAACATCCGTAAAAGCCTTAATCAATATAGATGGATCAGAATACAAAACGGGAGCCATGAACCAAATATGTCAGTTTCAAAATAATATATCAATTACAGAGAATTCGTAGCTCAAATCTACAAAGTAAATAACTTAAATGCTTGTAATCTAATTACTGAAATTTAGCATTTAATATGCTTGATTATTTATAAAAACCCGATTACGAACTATTAAAAGCTAAATTTCAGTAATTTGAATAACAGGGTTAGTTAATGTGTAAACATGGTACAGGCTACAATGTTTACACATTGTACAGGCTTAATACTTCAAACTTAGATGATAGATAGATGGCACACGTCTTCATAAAATACGAAAATATAATAAATTCTCGCATCGGAGAATCGAATGTCCTACAATAGTTCACGGTGGTTATGTGGCAGCACGATAAGAACGGATTCTCAATAGGTTTGGGTTCGAATCCCACTTGTTACAATCATTTTTCACTCGTAATCGGGTGCTTATAAATAGATAATCGACATTTTAAACTGGTCTTATTAGTAGTATCCCTTAATTCTTTTAAAAATTAAATTAAAAACATTTTTTTTCTTTAAAGAAGTTATTTTCTACTAACTAACGAATAAATCTTTGTGATAATGAGGACTTAATAAACATTCAATGCAACTCAGGCTCGGAATAATTGCTTTGTACAAAAACTATATGAGGATCAAACTTTATCAATCCTTAAACTACTACACAATCTTTGCATTCAAATTATTTAAGAACATGTCAAAAAAAAGAATTATATATTGTGATTGATATTTACCGAACTATCAATATTGACAATTCGTCTCACGTAACTGTAGATACATAAATAGTTTTCAAGTGTTTATTACATTTAACATAATCATTCAAAAACTAAGAGATAAGATTATTTGATATAAACTGAAACTATATTTAAGAACTATCGAGGAACGATAAAATATTAGGTATACAGTTTGTAAAAATTACCTTCTAAAAGCAAAAACACCTTCATTGTATGCAACAGATTCGTATCTTCCATGCCTAAAGGTTAGTTCAGTGCGCAATAATGCCAAAGCTTTGTATACGTTCAAATGTGAGTTTTCTGTAACTCGTTGTGCCTCTACGTTGAGGTTTTCGTAACCTTCAGCAACTGGCAGCCAAGTCTTATCAGCAACAGAGAAACCTTAACATTATTTATAAATATTAAAATTTATGTATAGCTTTTTATAAATTATAAACATTTCAATTTAGAGAAGCAGCTAAGAACCTGCATTTTTATCAGCGTTCCACTGGAAGGGTGTACGCTCTGGATCTCTTGAAGCCGCCCCATAGTTGATGGGGTCATCAGTATTGCAACCGCTTGGATCAACAGTATCTGCCCAACTTACATAACCATCAACCATACCAATTTCTTCACCCTAAAATTGTAAGTTATTAACTTATTAATAGATCTAATGCTTTTATAAATATTAAATAATCAACAAGAATCGTCTCTTACCATGTAGGTTACAGCAATACCAGGCATTAAAAGCAATATCATATTAATACCATCAACTAATTCTGGACTATATCTAGATGCGACACGATTATTATCATGATTACCAGCCTGTAATAAAAATAAATAACTATTATGTCATATCAAATAATAAAGAACAAACTCTTTTGTGCTTTTTTTATACAAAATACTCACCACCCAGTTAGCTAGCTTATCAATAGGCTTAAATGTAATAAATTTATCAAGAGCGTATTTGATTTCAGCAGCCGACGAACCACCATTTACATCAGAAATCAAAACAAAATTAAAAGGCATCTGCGCACCTTGGCGATCCCCTTCACCAAAATACCTCATTGTCAGCTGAGGGCTGGAATAAGCTTCTGTCATCATGACACGAGACATTCCATCTTTTGCATTATATTCATCGAAAACTTCTCTCCATTGATATATCATCTCGAAAGTTTCATCGCGATCTTTCGTATATATATGGTCTAGGTAGTCATAGCTGTCAGTATCATCAGTATTTCCAGTTACAGGTTCATCAGGATATTTTCCACCATAATCTTCTTTCTTAACTTCAAACAAATGTGCGATGGCATCAACCCTGAATCCGGCGACACCCTTATCGAGCCAAAAGCGAATTACGTTTTTCATTTCTTCGACGACGTCGGGATTACGATAGTTCAAATCTGGCTGTCCAATGACAAATTGGTGTAGGTAGTATTTGCCGACCTCTTCTCTGTATTCCCAGGCACTCTTGCGGAAGACGCTAACCTGTGAGAATATAAAAAGCAACTTTGAATTAATCATCATGTCATATTTATTTCGAGTTTTTCTTCTCTTGTATCCATGTTTTTACATGCATATTATATCCTATAGGGGGTTGTGAATTATATTTTTACTCCGTCAGCACTCGGAGAACATAAACTAATTATAATTATGTTTATAAAATAGAGTTTACTTGATTAGTTTAGCAACATTAGTATAGTACCAATTTAGAGTCTCGAGTTTAAACTTTGATACAAGCAACATTTTCTAACGAGTAAAGAATTTCTTCAAAAAAAAAATATGCTCGATATACGGAAACGAAAAACAGCTATAAAAATTGTTTTATGTTGCTCCATGGAGATGCAACTTTGTTGTAAATACGCGAATTCATTCAGGTTACAGACTTGTTAAACCGGTTAGAGAGGCGCAATTGGTTACGTTCAGTCAGAGTATCTATTAATAAATAATTATCATCAGCATTCGATGAGGATTATCGTGAGGATAAAGGTTAAAAGGTTATTTTAATCTTATCCATTTAACATAAGATGAAAATTTCATTAGAAAAACAAATATGGTGAAAGTAATATATGAAAATAATTATTTCAATAAAACATTTAACCGTTTAGAATTTAATTATTTCTGATGTTTACGCGAGTTTCTTTATTTGATTAAAATATTTTTTACGGATTTTATGGCGTTTGTATTTGATTTTTAATTGCCCGACATTTCGAACGCGTTCGTGATCAAAGGAGGACTCAATTAGAATTTTTAGATACCGATCTATCGTCATATAGATAGATCAGTCCTGTACCTCACCATATAAATAGATAGGCCCACTGAAGTGACTACAAGTTAATATGAAACTCGGTTATGCCTGTCGGTTATGCATGCACAGTTACAACCATCATGCAAAACCTTGCGTGTATGACCTCCATATGTTACAGTGATTTATTACTATTTTGAATAACTTTGGTAGGTACAAAAAAGAGTAGCAATATCTATCTATAGGTATAAAATAATCACCTTAATAATAGTGATACATTACATATATTATTCTTCTTTCTTACAGGCTACGGTCTGACCATCTAGCTATATGGGATGAGTGACCCGTACAATTTCTGGCCAGCATTTCAGGCGATCGCCGCTACTGTAGAGCTATTTGTCTTGCGATGACAGGACATTCAAAACGGGGAACACAAATGTGTGGTCCAGAAATTAATATTATAAGTCCGGCTTTATTTTGTGTTTTATAATTTACAGAGAGGTACCTTATCTTAGTGTATGTACTACTATGTCCCTTTTTCGTCTAAAAAGGGGTAATTTAAATTTTATGAGGAGGAAGGGGCTGAATGCTAATTGATGGAGGATACTTCTTTATCGACGAGAAAGGATTATAAGACCATGGTTGGCGACCATTGTGGTGAGCTCTTAATATAATAACTTTTTTATAAAGAATAAGAGAAAAGAAGAGAAGAAATTTCAGTCTATCGATAAATTATATTATGTTGAATCAGTATAGACAAGAAACACTCCTCATATTGATCATAAAATTGAAAGAGGGGATGATAATAATGATGATTTTATTTTAAATATATCTCAATTATATTTTATAACTATTTCTATTACATACCCAATTATTAGGCGGATGCATGACGCCATTATCATCAACAACACCGTCTTCCCAAATAAAATAATCATAGTATTTTTCGTCACCTCTCAGCGCCGCCTCAAACCACTCGCTTTCATTACTTGTGTGGTTTGGTACAAAATCCAACACTACTTTAATATCTAAAATCGTAATATAATTATTTACACTTTCAGTTAGCATAGGTTTCTATGCTAAAGTTATTAAAGAAATATAGCAATGAACTCAAGAAATTATTACATCACTTAACTTATATACCTAGTCAAAAATATCATATTTTACAACAAATTCTATCCTCTCCTAAGCCCACTTACCCCATTGTAGGATTCGAAACTCCTCTACAATAGTAGGGAAATGTATCACGGTAGACACACAGTTCGACACAGGGTTTCATATTGAACTTTCTCTTATTTTTATTATTAAGAATACAAAAATCTTAGAGAAATATAAACACATTTATCGTTCTATGAAATAAAATCATCATCATCATCACAGCCCATAACTGTCCCACTGTAGGGCTCGGGCCTCCTCCGTAATGGGAGGGAAATTAACTTACTATACCACGCTGCGCAGACGTGTTGGTATAAGGTTTAGTTTCGAGTTTTTCTTCTCTTGCATAGATGTTATATGCGTTTTATATCCCTTAGTCGTCTCTTACGATCACCCACGGGTAAGACGTGAAGTGGTGAATTATACCACACGGAAAATAAAATACAATGAAATAAAATACAATCATGTTATCAGCATAAAATATAAATTGTTATTGTGTTCAATGACCTCACATATCGATAAATTTTACAATAACAATGGGATATTATATTTTATCTAAGGTATGGCAAATCATAATTTTTCATCGCTATTCTCTTGCTCTTATCCCAATTACTTGAGATCAATGCTATATGTAAAGTATGGAAATATACTTATTACAAAAGTTATTGGCAACAGTTTTATAAACGGCTCCTATCTATCGTCTACCCTCCTCGGGAATGTAATTGTTAACCTAACGGTACCATCAGGTACAATTGACTCAGATCTACATAAAACTTTTAATCGTCTTTTACACGATATCCACTAGCAAATTAAGGGTTTTTTTTTTTTGTTTTTTTTTTATTTTTTTTTTTATTGGTGGGCTATGGGTGCGTCTCGCCCCGCCAAATCGGTCCGGGGTGACGGATAAGGCGGCACGTGACCCCATAGATCCACCGTAAAATCCTCTCTCTTCGCCGTGCGAGCGGACCACCGGTACCCGATCTTTGTCTTCGGTGGTCAACAAATTAAGGGTTGGAAGTATTCGTTGCCGCTACCACACAGCAAATCATAATTTTTATGCATGTATATGACAATTACTAGATGCTGTGTGGTAGCGGCTACGAATACTACCAAACCTTACTTTGCTCGTGGATGTTGTAAAAGACGACTAAAAGTCTTACAAAGATCTGAGCCAACTCCATCTGTTGCCGTTTAGTCAACAATTACATTACCAAGGAGAGTTGACGTCTGGCAGGCGATCATAAAACTATTGCCAATAACTTTTACAATATGTACTATGAAATAAGAGTACATATTGTATCGACCCCAAATAATTAGGATAAGAGTAGGAGAATGATGATATGATAATTACTAGTAATCAGGTGAATTTTAATACTAGTCAATGAACTCTCTCTAATCTTTGGAGTCAAATTAATAGTTTAATAAAGATAATATTTATCAAAACAGAACAAAGACTCGAACCGCTTACCTAATTCTTTGGCCTTTGCTAATAGGTTATCAAAATCTTCCATAGTGCCATATTCGTCTTGAATAGCATAAAAGTCAGCGATGTCATAACCAAAATCATACATGGGCGATTTAAAAATAGGTGATAACCAAGTTGCACCTATGCCCGTCTCTTTTAAATATTCAAGACTTTCAGTTATACCTGAAAAAATTAAGAAAATTATATTATTGACATGTTTAGTTACAACCAGACAAATAAGACAGAGTCCGCTAAATATTAGCTCAAGTTGAATTTAATAATTAAATTACCATTTAAATCTCCAATTCCATCGCCATCGCTGTCTTTGAAGGATCTAGGATAGATTTGATAAAAGATTGTAGTTTCCCACCAATCAAGTTCCTTCTCCGCATTAGCGGTGACTGCTAATGTCAGTGCTGCTAAAAATAGCAGACTCTTCATTTTGGCCTGATAAGTAAAAATTGTTTTAATATAATATTTGATAATATCAAGCAAAGTTGGAAGAAAACTTAGTACTAATTGATCTTTTCAATTCTTTTGTGTTTTTATATTAAAAGTTACTATGAAATATATTATTTTGTAAAGTGTATTTATTTCTTACAATATCTACAATTTCCAGAATTGCATAGTGGATAATAATTATCTACAATAATTGATCAATAATATTTGGTTTCTTTTGATTTTCTTATTTTATCAAACAACGGCTGTTTAAAAGTTATTTCACAGAATAATTTAGCGTGTTTACTAAATATGCATACATATATATATTATCTAATTCTTACTAATAAATGTGTTTAATATATAAATAAACTTCTTTAAATAACACGAGATAATATCTATATAAGTAATAAACATAATAAAATTTATCAGAAGAAAACGTTCTTCAAGTTTGTAAAAAAATAACAATAGATACTAATACCCTACGAACATAGCTGCTGAAAACTATGAGGTAATCACATAAAGAAATAATTTATTTTCATTATGAAATAATATTAATTTTAAATAATTCTTAAAGATCATAATGAATTTTAAAAACGACTCACCTAGTTACCTCGATGACCTGCTTTCGTTATTTCTTACATCCAAATTTATAGTAAAATACATCCAAGATAAACATGATAGTGAGGTGATAAATATCTCAAACGCTTATTGTTATCTCGACTTTCATAATACTTCATAGTTATTGAAATTTCGATATCTAGTGATATTATTTATTTTGTTGCTACAAGAATACACTAAGCTTCAGAATTACTGTTATTATAACATACAATCTATCCCCTCGGCTCTCCTAGAATACATGTAATAGTAAGCAACTTTTATACGATGTTATTATTACAGCGGTTGTTGTGACAACAGTGTTTATATAACAATGCTTTAACTGTGTGTTATTTTTATATGTTGCCGAACGAACGTCTTAACGGTTAAGAAGATATATAATGCGAAAGTGGAAGGATGTAGGTACCGGGGAGACCGAGACTAACCTACCTAGACCAGATTGGTCACGTACGAAGGAAGGTAGAGTCAAGAGCCTCCGAAACCTGCGAGCGTGTATGAAGAGAATTATGAATGTTGAGGAGGCGAGTGCAGTATGCAAGGATAGAGTTCTCTGGCACACTGTTCTCGCTGCCTACGCTGCCTGCAAGGGATATCAAGGGATACAGCGTGATGATATGTATGTGTGTGTATTATTATATTTACCCTGTTGGGGTGATTCCTGAGGTGTTGTGCGGAATAAAAGGCATGGACTGTATATAAATATATTGTAGATGAATTTAATTGAAAACTAGTACAATGTTGTCGCAAATGCAGTGAATATAAAACGAATAATAAAAAGTAAAAAAGTAAATATGCGCGTGCGCTAAACAACGATGTTGGTTGTAGTATCAAGTGTGCGGTCGACGCGACGAACAGCTGTTGCCTCCCCCACATCGCGATGCCCCCGCCGGGGCCAAGGCAAGCCGAGTAGATGTCTTAACAACCCAATTTCCTAACTTTTATAGTCACAGCCGATCATACACAGTAATACATACTTGCTCGTTTATTTTTATACTGCTTATGCTGACAAACGAGCACGCAGCTCATCATCATCATTTCAGCCTATCGCAGTCCACTACTAGACGTAGGCCTTCCTCATGTTACGCCACAGAGTACTGTCCTGTGCACACACGCATCCAACGACGCCCAGCAACCTAGACCAGGTCGTCTGTGCATCTAATCGGAGGGCGTCTTACATGAAGAAATTTGCTCACCGATGCGCAGCATATTGCTACTGCTCAGACGTCGATTTTCTGCGAGGGTATGACTAAAGATGTACTGGCTTGTAGGTGCTGATAGAAAACTGTCAACAGTTTGGCCCTGCTAGGGCCTACTGTAGGCTAACTAATAAAAAATCGAATCAAGCATCTAATTCTCGAAATTAGGTGAATTATCTTAGTAATAAACAAACAAACTCTTTAATATTATTATAGTAATATACATAAAATTACATTTACATAATACAGCGCTGTGATGTGAATGAAGAAGTAGTGACAAAGATAAAAAAGGGAATGTTGAGGTGGTTTGGCCACGTGGAAAGAATGAGTGAACAAAGGTTGACTAAGCAAGTATACAAAGCGAGTGTGAGTGGGACAATTACAAGGGGAAGACCACGTCGTACTTTTCTGGGTTAAATTGAAGATGTGTTAGTGAAAGGTCAGGTTAAGAGTACGCGTAACCGTAGAGCATGCATGAAGACTGTGATGAGTGTGAATGAAGCGATGGAGGTATGTCAGGATCGTGGTTTGTGGCAATCCGTAATCTCTGCCTACCCCTGTGGGAAGCAGGCGAGAGGCTATGTATGTATGTATGTACATTTACATAATAATCTCTGATATTTGCGCGAGTATTACACATTTGAAATAAAATTATTTTTACGGTTTCTATCGCGTTTGTATTTAATTTTTAATTTAACGACGTTTCTAATACTTTACAGCGTTTATAATCACATTTACGGTTAAAAAGTGTTTAATAGTGTTAGGACCACGCTGTTGACAGTCTCTGTCTATAGCCACGGGCTGATGCGTCCGCGGTAGTACCACACTCTCGCAGAAGATCGACGTTTGAGTATTTGCAATGTGCTATTGCGCTTCGTTTGGTGAACGAAAAAGCCGGAAGCCCAACTGGGTGGGTTTGGGGATTGTAATAGTAGGCAGCGACCTAGGTATTATAGTCTTGATTATAGCAATGGTCCACGGACGGCAATGACACTTACGATCAGGTGTGCTGCTTGCTCGTTTGCCACCATAAGCAATAAAAAAAAAAGAGGCATGTAAAAATTCTTGGCTGTGTCCTAACAAAAAGGCAAAATTTAGATAATGTCCTTGTAGTCAGTGTAATATAAGAAGTAATTTCTCTTTCCTTTTATAGAAGGCTCAATAAATCAACGTGTTAAGTTATATAAATCTCACTGTTAGGCTCAAGCCTCCTCTATAATATGAGCGAAATTGACCTACTACACCACGCTGGGCCGACGTGTTAGCATAGGGTTTTATGTCTAGTTCTTCTTCTCTTCTATGGATTTTATCTATCCCTTAGTCGTTTTTATGATACCTACGGGTAAAATAGAGGGTAGTATTGTATTATTTATCCGTTTAAATTACTGAAATTTAGCATTTAATATGCTTAATTATTTATAAAAACCGATTACGAAATGAAAAATGATGTCACAAGCGGGATTCGAACCCGCGCCTATTGTCCATTGTCAGGTAGATAGCATACCGTCACCTTAAGACGTAAATATGATACGAAGTGAAATTTGCATGTCCTACAATTAGTGACGGTGGTGTAGTGGCAGCACGATTGGGCCGGAATCCCAATAGGCGCGGGTTCGAATCCCGCTTGTGACATCATTTTTCATTTCGTAATCGGTTTTTATTATTTATCCGTTATCATAACAAAGAATTTCCATTGAAAAAATCAACAGTAGAACATAAATAAAATAAAACAAAAATGTTTGTTTGTGATATATAGATACTTCATAAAATATTAGGTGAAAATATTGCTATTTTAAAACTATCTAATCCCATGTTCTATGATTATCTCAAGAGCACTTATCTTCTATCTCTCCCTCATATATGCGATAGATCATATTTATATACTAACTTCTTGAGGGACGAATAGGTACAAAAAATATGAGTTAAATTTATTCTTTATTGCGATTTGTTAATTTGATATTGAAAATAATTCAAACATTAAAAAAAATACTACAAAAATAGTGAATATTCATTAAAACACCTAATTTCATTTGAAAATTGAAAAAAAAAAAATACAATCGTACACATATAAGTCAAAGTCCCTGATGATGTTAATTTCTAAAATTGAAAAAAAAAATACATTGTTACGAATACTATACATTTTATTTAGCAGCTAGTGAATATTATTTATATTTTTGGCTGTAAGTTGTAAGGTAGAAGTAAATTAGAAAATGATTAATTTAAAAAAATAAACCAGTTGTATATTTAATTTTGAAAGAAATTCGTGTTATAGAAAAGAAAAGAAAGTAAAGTACTTTCGTCACATATTATATCAACCTCGGTAAATGCCTTTCATTGTGGAGGGGGCTCGAATCCAACAGTGGCACGTATATAAGCTGAGCTATGATCAAGATGAATGAAAGAATGTAATTTATAATATATTTCTAATATAAATAATAGCAGTGTATTAGCGGCTATGGATACTACCAACCCTTAGTTTGCTCGTGGATGTCGTAAAAGACGGCTAAGAGCTTTATAACAACCTGGGCCAATTCCATCTGATGCAGTTTGTTCAACGATTACATTTCAAAGCAGGGTTGACGTTTGGCAGGCGGCCGGTCATACTATTGCCAATAACTTTTACAATATGTACTATGAAAGAAGACTACATATTGTATCGACCCCACGTAATTGGAATAGTAAGAGAATGATGATGATTCTATTATAAATAATAATAATAAAGCAGCCAATAAAATAATAAAAGAAAATTTTTTAATAAAATAATATGATACCAAGCTTCTAATTTTTATTGGTCTACCAACGTTCATTGTTGATCACAGCCCCCAAGCCTCTTAGGCAGTAGATGTTATAAATTTTCCTAGGAAATTACTTTACGCATTTTTGTGGTGATCCCTCGGCCGTTTTTTACAATGCCGAGGTTAAGTAAAGGGGTGGTGACCCGTTATGTTTATTCAAAATCGCATTACCAGGTCAGAACTGTGAAGCATATAGTTACTGGACTATATTATATAAATCTTGCTGATTTGACAAGATTTATAAAATTGTATTTTTCGTGCGGTGCCCATGGATGGGGTAAAAAACGATTAAGGGATATATAATGCATATGAAATATATGCAAGAGAGGGAAAACTTGAAATAAATACCTATATTAATCCATCTGACCAACGTGGTATTGTAGGTCAAGTTCCCTCATATTGTGGAGGAGGCTTGAAGTCAGGAGTGGGATTTTGATAAGCTAAGATAAGGATTATGAAACTGAAAGGTTTAAGTTCGATAAGATATTTATAAAAACTGATTACCTTGGTTAGTTGAACCCCATCAGCTGAATGCAGCAAACAGTTCACAGCTGTAGATTTACTGTACTCTAAATATAGATTTAAATATTATTATCAGATATAAACACATAAACTCTTGCGGTAGACGCGCGCGTCATACGAAGATGGCCTCTTGACTGTCTAGTTAGTAAGCGTATCCATAGGTCATCGTAATAAATAGTGACCCACTGAATAACAAGGAATAAAACAACTAAATATTTTGTTGTTTATATAATATTTTAAGATTTTTTTTGCATCTAGCAGATGCATGATATCTACCATTATATAAATACTAAAAAAAAAAAAAATAATAATAATAGTTAACTAGTTGCTCGTCTACCATTAAAGGGAATAAAAAATCTCCTGTTTCAAGATGAATCTTATCTTACACATTGACAAAGTTCTACAGCTTAGAGAATAACATAAAACATCAAGATATTTCAGTTTTTTATATGCATTTATGATTATTTATAGCAATTATATTAAGAGTTATTGAAATAGTCCTTTGGCATGACCATTACCAGCGACTATAATAGATCATCATTAAAAAAAATTAAGGCAGTACCTTTATTCTTTTTTTTGGCTATCAGTTTCAAGTGATGGTTTAGCAATACCCTAACCAAACCTTTTGAGGTAAAGAAAACGTAGAATAGGTATTATTATAACCTGGTATATTTTTCTTATAACCTGGTATATTTTACTTATAACCTCACGGGTTGAGAGCCCTCAGCGCTCACCCACAATCCGGGTAAAGTTGTCATAGCCATCTGAGGCTAACAACTAAGACAAAAAAAAAAAAAAAAAAAACAAAAAAAAAAAAAAAAAAAAAAAAAAAAAAAAAAAAAACTTATAACCTGGTATATTTTCTCTCTTTATTTTTGAATGACCTACGGGAACCTATTCCCTGTCCTCAGTGATAGCACTATATAAGCCTTAATCGAATTTTATCATATTTCTACTAACACTTGCTAAACTACCACTAATGCTTAACATGTACTAACTTAATAAAGTATTATTTTATATACATTAATATTGATACTAGGATATTCCTATCTTACAAATAAAAAATGAACCTATTTTTATAGACTCAATAACAGCTACTGAAATAGCATAAAATTTTTGCAATATCATCACCAATTTTATTTGCCAAGAAAGGAGATAAGCAGAGGTATATCAACTCATATTTTTTTTCATACAAGAGCAGGTCTCCCATAGTGGGTAATATGGAATGTAGATAATCTAAAATTAATAATGACTAATTTATTTACAATTCTATAACTAAAAATTCATCTATTTGAATTTGCATTTCATTTTTTTATTGGTAGGCTATGGTCTTGATTCACTACGTTCTTGCCTTTCGAGGCGACGAAAGGGTAGCGTGCGGCCGTATAAACCAACATTGGAATGGACCGCCATTGGACTGACCACTGGTACTGCTTCCTTGACATCCTTGGAATTTAATTGACATAAAAGATAGATCGCTATTATTTGTTAATAAAAGAATAATCTATTTTATATTTGAAAACAATTTGGAATTATTGGGGTTTTTTATATTAGCTATATATTTAGAACTAATTATGAATGAATAAAGACTATTCTCTAACACTCGCAAGACCTTATGTTTCCACAACAAAACATATCCATTAATTTCTTCATTTTCTGCTCATAATAAACACGCTCAACAAGGTATCACTCACGATCAGCCTGACAAGTGGCTCATTAAATTATAGAGTTAGCAACCAGTTCCCATAGGATATCTCTTGACTTAATTATATTGATAACTCAATTCTAACTTAACTATAATCAATAATATCAGGCATAACCTACTATCAGAAACGTGGATGTGAATTTCTTTGTTTATTTATTTGTTTCGCGTTACTTGATGCTGTATGTTATTTACTTAGTACACGTAGTTTAACTAGTCAATTATTTGTCTTAAAGTTTTGCATACTCGTAGTGTGTAGTGTAGGACTCGTAGTAGTAAGACTACGCTGTTGACAGTTCTCTGTCTACACCCGCGGGCCGGTCTATCCGGGGTGGTACCACACTCTTGCAGAAGATTGACGTCTGAGTAATGGCAATGTGTTATTGCGCTTAGTTCGGTGAACGAGAGAGCCGGATATCCAGTTGGGTGGATTTAAGCTTTGTATTATTAGGCTAGCTATATCCTTGGTATTGCAAAGGTCCTTGGGTGGCAGTAACACTTACCAACGAGCAAGCAGTACCTACTGGTGTACTGCTTGCTCGTTTGCCACCGTAATCAATAAAAAAAACACGTTTTCGTTCGGGAAAAAAATCTATTTTCGGAGCATAGATAAAGCTATGGCATATATTATACTGCAGGAATAGCTTAGTGCTTACTATATAACTGGTCATAATATATAACTGGTCATAATTAATATAAAATTTTATATGTCTATAGAATAATCATTTTGTTTTTGTAATGGCAATGCATTTGTATTAAAATGTGGGTCAAAATTTAATAACTGACACTGTAGCGGCAAGATATAGTTTTCTGTAATAACGATGACATGTTAAACATCAGACACCTTAGTCCTCCCGTGATCATGAACGCTGTAAAGTGTTCTAAAAGTTGGGAAATTAAAAAACAAATACAAACTCGATAGAATCCAAAAAAATAGTTTTATTTCAAATGCATAATACCTACTCGCTTAAACATCAGAAATAATTAGTGCTTAATAAGTTAGGAAAGGTATTCAGAATATCATCACACCAAATTATAAAAGTACATTAAAAAGGCATGATTTTTTTTTTTAATATTTATTCACATTATTTAATAGTCAATAATTTATTCTTAATTTGACTTCAAAACAATTCCTTCATAACCGACAACTGGTACAGATGAAGCCTTAAATACATCTCTGTAAACAAAAAAAAAAATACATATATAGTTTATGATGAGAGAAATATGTATGATGATTTCAAGTAACATATAAAAAAATACAATGAACGCTAGCGGTAAAATACAATTGTAGTCTTTGTAAAATGATAATTGTACTCGTAACAGGAAAAAACACATTAAAATTATTACAATTATTTTCTTTGAATTTGTATGCTACACAGGTAGTGGACCTGTTACCTTTTTTTTATTACCTTTGTTAACAAGCAACAGTACACTTGATGGTAAATGGCAACTAGCATAGCCAGATAGCTATATTTTCCGTGTGGTGACGGAGTTAGAATGCATTTCACCACCCCCTATCTTTCCCGTGGGTGATCGTAAGAGACGACTAAGGGATATAAAATGCATATAACATCTATGCAAGAGAAGGAAAACTCGAAACAAATCCCTATACCAACATGTCTTACCAGCGTGGTATAGTAGGTTAAGTTCCCTCCCATTACGGAGGAGGCTCGAGCCCAACAGTGGGACATATATGAGCTGAGATGATGATAATGATAGCCAGATAGCTACCTACTATAAAGATTTAAGCCTACGGTTTTCTTGCTCAACGGACAAAGAGCTGCTTTTAATAATTGACTGTTAGATAAATCTAAAAACGCATAATCCAAGATTCGAACTTAGGATTTCTTCTCTCTTAGTTGCTTGTATATGGTATTTAATCATTAAGGCAATGTTTTTATGTGTATATGTTTAATATTAATATAAACTACAGTTCTATCAATGTGGTTTTATACTCATGGTAATGACATTCCTAATTCTAGTATGAAATCTATCTATGTGGTGGCGGAGTAAGAAAACAATTCACCACCCCCACCTTACCCGTGGGTGACCGTAAGCGACGACTAAGTGACGTAAAACGCATATAATATCTATGCAAGAGAAGGAATACTCGAAATAAAACCCTGTTGGTGTATAACATGTCTAACCAGCTTGGTATAGTAAGTCAATTTCCTTTCCATTACAGAGGAGGCTCAAGCTTAAAGGTGGAACATATATGAGCTGAGATGATAAAAAAATTAGTTAGCCTTATAGGACGTTAAATCTTTCAAATTTGTTATTAATGTCTTTATAATAATAGAACAAATATTTAAGCGATAAATATAAGCAAGCAATATTGTGCGTTTATTCAAATGATGAAAGAAAGTATTGAAGATACTGCATTAAAAATATCTTACCCTTCATCCTTCGGTGATTGAATACTTCGAAGTACAACTACGACGTTTTTAGACACATTTTCGAAGTAGGTCAGGTCGATTTCATAGTCAGTATCACGCATATTTACGACCACTATATAATAGTCATGTCCATCCCATCTATTGAAGAAATGAAATTAATTATTAATATCTGTTAAAAGAGATTACACGGTTCATATATTTTCCCTGAATCTGTATTGAGTTTTAATAATATTTAATGTAGCTTTGGTTTGTGGAGCGGCTACGAATACTACAACCCTTACATTTTGGATGTCGTAAAATATGACTGAGAGCTTTACATTGTCCTGGACTAAGTCTATATGATGGTTTCTAGTCAATAATTACATTTCCAAGGAGGTATGACGTCAGCCAGGCGGTCATAAAACTATTGCTACTTTTTTACTATAGGTATGATAGAAACAGAGTACATATTGCGTCGACTCCAAGTAATTGGGACATATGAGGTGATGATTTGGTGTATTATTTATTAACATAATTCATTACTTATTGTAATTAATATTCGCCATATTGTAAATAAGAGATCCATCAGTCAATATAGGTACGCTATTGGATAGCCTTTTCAAAAAGAGATAATATTTTTTATCGCCACGCTTGCTGGCTGGCTTGGCAATCGCAGTTCGTATTATGAGTTTCTCAGTGCTGACTATTCTCCTCTTCTTCCTTAGTAATTTTACACGACTTCCACAAGAAAGTAAGGTATAAGGGGGAATATATTTAAGCTTTATTTAATTCGTGTTTATTTTCAGCGATATTATAAATAGTTGTTATATTTATAATATGTATATGTATTAGATGAATTTGTATATCGTGGATGTGGATTTAGCCGAGATGGAAGGTACACCACTAATATATAGCGAAGAGTGAATGCGGGAAATAAAGTAAACGGAGTGTTGGGGCAACTTCGCGGCAGCCACCACCTCAGCCAGAAGGCACGTGTAGCAATACATAACGCAGTGCTTGTCCCAACATTACTGTACGGAAGCGAGAGTTGGGTATGCAGAAAAGAGTATGGAAGTAAAACTAATGCGGTCGAAATACGATCTCTGCGGAAAATCTGTGGAATTAGACTGACCGACCGCATTCGTAACGACGACGTAAGAGAGCGAGTAGGTATAGAGTATTGGTGTAAAGATGCGAAAGGGAATGCTCCGATGGTTCGGACATGTGGAAAGAATGCTGAACGAACGTCTGGTTAAGAAGATATAGAATGCGAAAGTGGAAGGATGTAGGTACCGGGGGAGACCGAGGCTAACCTACCTAGACCAGATCGGTCATGTACTGAAAGAAGTTGGAGTCAAGAGTCTCCGAAACCGGCGAGCGTGTATGAAGAGAATTATGAATGTTGAGGAAGCGAGTGAAGTATGCAAAGATAGAGTTCTCTGGCACTCTGTTCTCTCTGCTTACCCTGCAAGGGATATGGCGTGATGATATGTATGTTTTAGATAAAAAACACCACGTTTTTGCTGCGAATGGCTAGTTTATTTAAAATTCGAGGTACGTGCTAGTTGCATTATATTTGTTTGTAAAAATGATTCTCTACCTTTCATTTACCATTAAATAGTCTACTTGTATACTACCAATTGTATCAATAAAAGATAACATAAATAATATCATATTTTAATGATATCAAGCTTGGTTCATATCCATAGTACTTATTTTTTACTTTCGTTTTCTATAGCCCGATGTATTTTATTCAATCAGTGTAGTTTAAGTTCAGTAAAAGAAAAAGTAGCATTAGACTACAGCGCCATCGCAGAAAATAGGCTGTCATAATGTATTATTTAGGTTTTATTCTGTTTCATTTACGTTTACGTCCATAATAAAAATTTATTTTTATGATAAATACTGTCTACGGAGTGGCATTATTTGTTTTTATATCTTAAAAGTCTCTAGCGACACCTGTATAGCATTATTGTGTTCTTCACACAGAAATATTTATTTTAATATTTACTATATAAATATAGAGAGTTCAAAAGTTGCGCCAGTGATGGATAAGTTAAGAAGTGAACGATTGACCTGGTATGGACATATAATGAGACAGGATGAAAGTGATGTTGTAAGAAAAGTTTTAAGAATGAATGTTGAAGATTTTGGGGGTAAAGAAAGACCAAAAATATAGATGGATAGACTGCATGGAGAAGAGATGGAGACCACTACTTACTATAGATATGACATCTGATAGGGCTGCATGAAAGAAGAGGATATTGCATCGACCCCAAGTAAATGAGATAGGAGCAGGATAATGAAAATGACTATATAAATATAAAATAAGTTTATATATATATATATATACATACCTTCTGAAAGCAAAAACATCTTTGTTCAAAGCTAAAGAGTCATAACGACCGTATCTAAAAACTTTGTTTTGACGGAGATTGGCTAAAGCCTGATAAACTTTCAAGTGAGATCTCTCGGAAGCCATTTGTACTTCAGCATTTAATGTTTCATAACCTTCCGCAACTGGGAGCCATGTTCTATCAGCATCGGAGAAGCCTGTAAAAAAATATTATTATGACTATGATAGTTCATTAAGTGAAATGAAGATAACTTATTCAGAAATAGATAGACTGTTGTCGTTTTACATTTCATCATCATCGCAGCTCATATACGTCCCACTGCCAGGTTCAAGTTTTCCCTAAAGTGGGATAAAAACAATTGTATATTACTACTAATCAGACGTGTTATTATAGGGCTTAAAACCACGTCAAGACAATTTATAAAAGTAACGTGAGCATTAAATCTTATATTTTTAATTACTATTTACTCTAGTGGAAAAAAAAATATCTTTATGATATCTATAAGTCTACAGATATTAAAACATATATTCTAGAAGATGTGTAAACTGTAAATATCCATGCATAGGAGGTATATAGTTATCATTTTAGATTGTTAGATTACAGCCTTCCGAAATCAGATTTCGAAAGTGATTAAACTTGTACATTGTCTTGAGTAGATTAAGAATAATAAGAAGGTAGCAGATGATATAATAGTTATTAGGTTTCAATTAATTGAGATAAGAAATGGACGTTATTAAGAACTACATACATACATACATATCATCACGCCATATCCCTTGCAGGGTAGGCAGAGAGAACAGAGTGCCAGAGAACTCTATCTCTGCATACTTCACTCGCTTCCTTAACATTCATAATTCTCTTCATACACGCTCGCCGGTTTCGGAGACTCTTGAGTCCACCTTCCTTCAGTATGTGACCGATCTGGTGTAGGTAGGTTAGTCTCGGTCTCCCTCGGTACCTACATCCTTCCACTTTCGCATTGTATATCTTCTTAACCAGACGTTCGTTCGGCATTATTTCCACATGTCCGAACCATCGGAGCATTCCCTTTCGCATCTTTACACCAATACTCTCTTTCATACCTACTCACTCTCTTACGTAAGAAAAAAGAAGTTTCTTTAAGTAGTAAGTTTAAATTACTTAAGAACTACATTCGTATATAAATACAAGAAAATCTTATAAGAATTGCTATATAATAAGATATATATATAATAGATCTTATAAGATGCTAGAATGGAAGTAATATATATATATAATTTATGATATATTGCTGAAATAGAATATATGAAGATATATGCTGAAATCAATATTTAAAAAAAAAGCAAGCAAAGCAGTCATGAAGACTGCCGACAGACGTAAAAACTTAAACCTATGAAAAAAAAGCTATTGAATAATTAATAATAACTATTATTACATATAAATTGAATATAGTAAACACAGCGACACATCAGTGAAGAGCAGCTGACAGTATCTTTCTCGCTCCTGTACACTCGGCGATCCAGAGTTCACCCGATTGTACCTTTTATTTCATCTCATAGCGTGACGAATCAACCTCACTTACAGCCTACGAAAACATCTGTCTGCAGTACGCCAACAGAAGTTTTCACTTCAATTACTTTTATTACATAATATTATTATGTTACGGTATTTAGTATCTACATCATTATTTTATTATTCTAGTATACACTATACAGATTATTTCCAAAATAAGACTAACCGGCATTCTTATCAGCATTCCATTGGAACGGTGTTCTCTCAGGGTCTCTTGATGCTGTTACATAATTTATGGGATCATTAGTATTACATCCGGAAGGATCCACTGTATCTTCCCAGCTGACATAGCCATCAGGCATTCCAAGTTCTTCACCCTTAAGAAAAAATATATACATATTATAATTATACTCTTATTCTAATAATGTATATATAATGATTTTTAATGTTCAGTCCTCCTGTGACCATGATCACTGTAAAGTGTTCGAAACGTCGGTAAATTAAAAATTAAATACAAACACGATAGAATCCGTAAAAGTAGTTTTATTACAAATTTATATATAATATTTCATATCATGAAGGTCTTTAGGATGGCGCAGGTACTTACCGGACACGGGGTCTTCGGTAAGTACCTGCATAGAATTGGTAGGGAAGGGGCCCCAGGATGTCACGAGTGTGGCGCGCCAGTAGATGATGCGCGTCACACTCTGGAGGTATGCCCCGCCTGGGGGCCCCAGCGCCACGTCCTGTCGGAGGTCGTTGGAGGAGACCTGTCGCTGTCGACCATCATCTCCAGGATGCTTGACAGCGACAGGTGCTGGACGTCGATGGCCTCCTTTTGTGAGGCCGTCATGGAGAGGAAGGAGGCTGCGGAGCGGGTACGCGAGGCACTTCGGTCCGCTGACTCGCTCCGCCGCCGGCGACCGGGGAGGAGAAGGCGCCGTTATGCGCACCTCCTCCCACCGCCTTAAGGACCGACTGGACGTGGCCAAAAGGCCAAGCGTTGGGGCGTCGGGGATCGAATGTCAGTAGACGATCTCTCTGGCGTCCCGTAAAAGCGTGGTAGGCGGCCGCTGTGGTTTTAGTGGGTATTCCGGTGGAACCGGCGAGTCCCACACTCCCTCCCGTCCACCAGCGGGTCGCGGGGGGTTAGCGCGTAAACGCGTTTCCACAGCGTCAAAAAAAAAAAATATCATGAAGGTAATAATATAATTTAACATTATCCCTTACTTTCTCGATGGTGACGATAAAGGGCCGTAAGCAGTTAACCATTGCAAAAAAAAATTAACTTAATGTTATGCTAAATTGCCAACCCAACTGGACAATCCAATGTATTCATTTAATTTCTCTATTATTATAACAGGCTAGAGAATTTTCCATCCGTCCAATAGATTATCGATATTCACTGCTGAATAGAGCTGTTTTGTTTTTTTAAAAAAAAAAAATATATAATTTAAAGATATAAACTTATGTATTTATATTATAAAATAAACTTATACCGTCAGTTGTAAATATTATCTGTGATTACAATAACAGGTTCCGTGTGGGGATGGAGTAAGAAAACAATTCACTACCCCCTATCTCATTCGTGGGTAATCGTAAGAAACTACTAAGGGATAAAACGATACAACACGAGATAATGCAAGAGAAGAAAATATTCGAAACATAACCCCATACCAACACTATATACTATACCAACACGACCGATAGGCGTGGTATAGTAGGTCAATTTCCTTCCCAATAAGAAGGAAGCTTGAGCCCAGCATTGGGACATATATGAGCTGAGATGAGAATAAACGAGAACGAATCAACCGATTATGAAACATTCATTCTCACGGTAGTACCTCAACCAGATGTTTTGTGCCCCATGAGAAAGTTAACGCCGTGGACATATCGTAATCTTTACTAGTCACTACATAAAGAGGCAAATAAGTCCATGGATATTGAATAATTGGAATGATGCTTGAAAGATTATATTACCAAGTCTATTGATAATATAATCCATTATCTCCATTATTTATAAAAACCCGATTACGAAACGAAAAATGATGTCACAAGCGGGATTCGAACCCACACCTATTGGAAGTCCAGCCCAATCATGCTGCCACTTACACCACCGTGAACTATTGTAGGACATGCAAATCTCGCTTCGTATCATATTTACGTCTTTAAGGTAACCATTATCTCAACGTAAAATTTTGTCATCTTAAAGATAATATAAACACACTTTTTTTATAAACTTACCATATACGTCACACCAACTCCTGGCAGTAGCAAAACGATCATATTGATTCCGTCAACTAATGATGAGCCGTATCTTGTTGCCATTCGGCTGTTGTCATGGTTACCAACCTGTGAAAAAATCCTTCTACTTGTAACTCTACTAGCTTATATGTGATTTCGCTTGCGTTAGTGTAGATTTTACCAATTAAATCTATCGTCAGAAAATCGTGCATTTTATCTCAGATAAAGATTAAACCATTCCAACTATAAATCCGTTATCTGTGTGGTGACAGAGTAAGAATACTATTCACCACCCCATATCTTACCCGTGGGTGATCGTACGAGACGACTAAGGGATATAAAACGCATATAACATCTATGCGAGAGAAGGAAAACTCGAAACAAACCCTATACCAACACGTCTGACCAGCGCGGTATAGTAGGTTAATTGCCCTCCCACTATGGAGGAGGCCCGAGCCCAACAGTGGGACATTTATGGGCTGTGATGATGATGAACTATAAATTATATTTTCTATCAAATTTTATTCAGTTTTTGTTAATCCAGATATATTGCAGCTAATATAACGCGACTGTGTATCGAAAATTCATCCAAACTATCTCATTAACTATAGCAGTAAGATGAATCAGCATTAGAAAATCCATTATTGTTTTTTATATATTTAAAACTTTTTCTTTAGTGGTAGGACCACGCTGTTGATAGTTCTCTATCTACATCCGCGGCTCGATCGTCCGCAGTAGTACCACACTCTCGCAGAAGATCGACGTCTGAGTAATGGCAATGTGCTATTGCGCTTCGTTCGGTGAGCGGGAGAGCGGATTCCCAACTGGTTGGGTTTGGAGATTGTAATGGTAGGCAGCGGCCTAGCTATACCTTGATATAGCAAGGGTCTTTGAGCGGCAGTGACATTTACCATCAGGTGTGCTGCTTGCTCATTTGCCACCAATTTGCAATAAAAAAAAACCGCTTGGAATGTAGAACTTAAGAAAATTTATGGTGTATTAATTTAAAAACAAAAAAATAGCAACTTACCACCCAATTTGCATCTTTATCTACAGGTTTATAAGTCATAAATTTATCAATAGCTCGTTTGATATCAGCCGCTGATGATGAGGCATCGACATCTGTGATTAAGTCGAAATTAAACGGCATTTGCGCGCCCAATCTATCACCTTCACCAAAATACCTTACTACTTCTTGTATAGTTGCATATACTTCAGTCATCATGACCCTTGTTTCACCATCAATTGCTTTGAATTCATCAAAAACATCTCTCCATTCATAAACCATGTAATAAGTTTCATCTTGATCTTTAGTGTAAATATGACTGAGATAATCGTGAGAATCTGGATGCGCATTAACATCACCCGACAAAGGTTCATCAGGGTATTGACCTCCATGTAGATTTTTATCAACCTCATATAAACAATTGACAGCATCAACTCTGAATCCTGCTACACCTTTTCCAAGCCAGAAACGAATAATATTCTGCAATAAATCAAACATTATTAATAACATAATGAATTTGAAATAAAACTACTTTTACGGATTTTATTGTGTTTGCTTTTGATTTTTAATTTCCCGACGTTGCGAACACTTTACAGTGATCATGGTCACGGGAGGACTGTTCGAACACGACGTTTCGAACACTTTACAGTGATCATGGTCATGAGAAGACTGTTCGAACACGACGTTTCGAACACTTTACAGTGATCACGGTCCTCCCGTGATCATAATCACTGTAAAGTGTTCGAAACGTCGGGAAATTAAAAATCAAACACAAGCGCGATTTAATCCGAAAAAGTAGTTCTATTTCAAATGTGTAATACTCGCGTAAACAACAGAAACCATAATATAAATAATTATTCTATACAAAAAAAAAAAAAATTGTCCAAATTATCATTACCTTCATCTCTTCAACAACATCAGGATTGCGGTAGTTCAAGTCAGGCTGTCCAATTACAAATTGATGTAAGTAATACTTTCCAACTTCATCCCTCCATTCCCAGGCGGATCCCCTAAAATGGCTTCGCTAAAAGTAATGACAATTCTTTTAATGTTCTAAATTTCTACACAAATTATAAAAGATAATATCTAAATTTATTCCTGTTGCTGTTCAAACTCTAAACTAAAAACTGGACACAAATATTAACTTTTCAAGATAGCATTCATATTAAGTTATAAAAAGGTTTCAACATTGTTTTAAGACATTCATTATATGCTCAAACAATATTCCCAACTAGACTGCCTTTATTTGAATACTTACCCAATTATTTGGTGGCTGTCTAATTCCATTTTCATCGATAACTCCATCCTCCCATACAAAATAGTCGTAATATTTCTGGTTACCGTTGAGTGCTTCTTGAAACCAGACACTTTCATTTGATGTATGATTCGGCACTAGATCCAAAACTACCTTTATACCTGTACAAAAAGAATTTCATATACCCTCAACTTTTAAATTATATTTCAATATTATCATAAAATCTATTACAACATTACTATTTCTTCTTTTTTTAATATTTTAAATATTGAAGAAAATATTAAAAATTAAGGATGATTTGTCTATAAGTAATAAGAAAAAGAAAATTAATAAGTTAACTAGAAACTCTTTTATTTAAAAATATCCTTAAGAGAAAATCATCATGGTTTTATAAAATATATATGTATTATCCGTGTGGTGATGGAGTAAGAATTCAATTCACCACATCCCACATCAATCTTACCCGTGGGTGATCGTAAGAGACGACGAAGGGATATAAAACGCATATAACATCTATGCGAGAGAAGAAAAACTTGAAACAACACCCTATACCAAGACGTCTGACTAGCGTGATATAGTAGTTCAATTTCCCTTCCCACATGGAGGAGGCTCGAGCCCAAAAGTGCGACATATATGAGCTGTGATGATGATGATATGTATTAATATATTACATTAATATATTTGTCTTCTTACCCAGTTCTTTTGCTGTTGCCATCAAGTTGTCAAAATCTTCCATGGTACCATACTCATTGTGTACAGCATAGAAATCAGCAATATCATATCCAAAGTCATACATAGGCGATTGGAACATAGGAGAAAGCCAAATAGCACCAACGCCCAATTCTTTAATATAGCCCAATTTTGATGTAATACCTATAGAAATAAATAAAAAAAATGGACATTATATGAGTATTTTATTATTAATCCAGGAATATTTCCCTCATGGAACATTATTGGAATGTCTCAAATTACTAAATTTAATTTTTTGGGTGGATGATCATTTTCTGGAAACGAGCGTATTAATCTGATAGATATACTCAATAAGGAACCTTCAGAAGAATTTTGAAGTAATATTACGAAACAAAATTGTCTATATTAGAAAGATTTTTTTTTTGTACATATAAGATATATTTTTTATTAATCATTTAATCTTCAAAAATGGAGACCAAGAGTATTAAAAAACGAAATATTACCATAATATCTATTACAAGAGAAATCACTGTCACAGCCACAGTTACAAAATAAAAACCAATTGTTGAGATTTTTATGAAAGAATACTAATCTAAAATTGAGAAAATTATCAAAAATAATATTAACACTTCTATATTATGACCTCGGATTCATAACCGATTTCTAAATATTATAAAGTACTGATCCAATAGACTGATAAAGAACGTTAGACAATTTTAAGCACAAAAATCACAAGCATTTTAAAATGAAAATATTAAGGAAAACTAACTTACCATTTAAATCACCAATACCATCGCCATCACTATCAGCAAATGAACGAGGATAAATTTGATAGAATATTGTACTTTCCCACCAATCTAATTCTTTCTCATGATTCTTTACAAATTTACCACTACAGAGGGCTAAAAATAACGGCAGCAAAAGTACCGCCTTCATCTTTAATGATTATTCGAAAACAACGAGTAAACTAGATAGATACAATGGTTTATATAACTTCAGTCATCTAGGTCTTATCGATTTAAGATACACAGTAAGTGGTCTGATAAATATATTACGTAAAAAATATGATATTGTGTTTTATTATGTTATAGAATAATTATAAAACTACCTACTTCTGTTGCATGGCAATGAGTTCAATATATATTTTTTTTGTAATATGTACTTTAATTTTAGAAGTACTAAAAATTTAAATACTGCAACTGACTTAGAGATTTAGCAAGAGACATTAGGGGAAAAAGATAAAAGGGGATACCTTCGTGGTGACACCCGATTATTATGATATTCAATCATATGATATTGATCTTTTTTATAAGAGGTAACACAAACATACAATTTAACGAGCACAAATTACACCCTATCTTAGACCGACAATTTTTGGATGGTCCAAAGTATTGTCTTACGTAGGAATCAAATCTTACACTAGCACGGTAGGTCGGTATCTTGACCACTACGCCTTCTGTGCAGTCAATGATCAAAATTTATCTATATATATATATTCAAACCAGGTTGTTATACAATTCTGTCTACATACATACATACATACATATCATCACGCCATATCCCTTGCAGGGTAGGCAGAGAGAACAGAGTGCCAGAGAACTCTATCTCTGCATACTTCACTCGCTTCCTCAACATTCATAATTCTCTTCATACACGCTCGCCGGTTTCGGAGACTCTTGACTCCACCTTCCTTCAGTACATGACCGATCTGGTCTAGGTAGGTTAGTCTCGGTCTCCCTCGGTACCTACATCCTTCCACTTTCGCATTGTATATCTTCTTAACCAGGCGTTCGTTCGGCATTCTTTCCACATGTCCGAACCATCGGAGCATTCCCTTTCGCATCTTTACACCAATACTCTCTTTCATACCTACTCGCTCTCTTACGTCGTCGTTACGAATGCGGTCGGTCAGCCTAACTCCACAGATTTTCCGCAGAGATCGCATTTCGACCGCATTAATTTTACTATCATACTCTTTTCTACATACCCAACTCTCGCTTCCATACAGTAATGTTGGGACAAGCACTGCGTTATGTATTGCTACACGTGCCTTCTGGCTGAGGTGGTGGCTGCCGAAAAGTTGCCCCAACGCTCCGTTCACTCTATTTCCCGCATTCACTCTTCGCTCTATATCAGTGGTGTACCTTCCATCTCGGCTAAATCCACATCCAAGATATACAAATTCATCCACTTGCTCTAGTACATCATTACCTATTGTTACTCTTACATCTGTTCTGGTTTTATCTCTTTCAAAGACCATTATTTTGGTTTTGCTCACATTCACGCGTAGACCCCTTTTCTTACAATCTTCTGTCATTGTGTCGACTAGGGTTTGCAGGTCAGTCGCTGACTGTGCCAGCAGGACTGCATCATCTGCATAAAGCAGAGCAGTGACCACTGAGTCGCCCATCTGGACTCCCACATTCATATCGTTCAACCTTTGGAGACATTTATCCAGATATATGATAAACAGCCTGGCTGACAGAACGCACCCCTGCTTAACGCCGATATTGACGTCAAACCAAGGCGACATTCCATCATCCAGCCGCACACAGGCTCTACAGCCCATGTAACTGGACTGCACAGCCTGTAGCAGTTTACCGTTAATACCATACTCCGGTAAAATGTCCCAAAGTTCCTTTCGTACAACCGTGTCAAATGCTCTCTCCAGATCCACAAAACTGCAGAAAACCCTCTGACCTAGAGCCAGATGCTTCTCCACAATATTGCGCAGAGAGAACACTTGATCCATGCATCCCCTTCCACTCCTGAAACCTCCTTGTGTCTCACACAGTAAACCATCGGACACCATCCTCATTCTCCTTTCAATAACTTTTCCATACACTTTTGCTGCCAAACTGGTCAAGCTTATGGCTCTGTAATTTCTGTCTACTTCTTCGTAAATACAAAGAACCAAAGAGCGCGATGCTAAAGTTAAATTTCAAAAATCGAAATTAAAAGCCTTACATTTATCATCTTGACTTAGAAATAACTATTTGCATAATATAAATTTAATCTATTTTACTGTTTACTAGCTTTTACCCGCTACTTCGTCTTCTTCGTAACGTCCTCGATAAATATGAGTTTCATATTTTGTTGTATGGTGAAAAATCCTTAGCGAAAAATATATCCTCTGAGGAGCTTATGATTAAAATATTCCTTTTAAGTGAGTTTCTGAACAAATACATTAAGACACTATCGGGTACTTATTAGTGCTAATTTTTAATTCATAATGATATCAAGTAAACATATCACCACAAAATCATATTCCTTGTTTTAAACTAAAATAAGGAATTCGATTAAACATTAGAGGATAAAAATTGGTAAATACTTTGGCTGTTTTATTTATTTATTGCTTAAAAACTTTTCCTAATTTCTTCCTATACCAGCTTTATCACTGCATTTCACCACGTTAGGAAATGAATTTTGCGTCTTTAAAAAATAATAACTAAAACTTTAAAAGAATGTTGTGTTAGTTACAACACTTATAACTCGAGAACGGATGGATAATTTTTTATAATTTTTATGTTTTTGAGATTGTTATCGTCGGGAATAGGATATAGGATATTAAAATATGATATTATTCAACAAAAAAAAAAAAAAACAATAGAAAACCTCAGTCAAGACATTAGTTTAAACGTTCATTTATTCACGATATAACAAAATGCAACTGACAGCTCATGTAATCTATATATATATATATATATATATATATATATATATATATATATATATATATATAAAAAAGAAAGTGGTGTTAGTTACAACACTTATAACTCGAGAACGGATAGACCAATTTTTATGATTTTTATGTTTTTGAGATTATTATATTCGGGAATAAGATATAGGATATTAAAATATGATATTATTCAACAAAAAAAAAAAAAAACAATAGAAAACCTCAGTCAAGACATTAGTTTAAACGTTCATTTATTCACGATATAACAAAATGCAACTGACAGCTCATGTAATCTATATATATATATATATATATATATATATATATATATATATATATATATATATATATAAAAAGAAAGTGGTGTTAGTTACAACACTTATAACTCGAGAACGGATAGACCAATTTTTATGATTTTTATGTTTTTGAGATTATTATATTCGGGAATAAGATATAGGATATTAAAATACGATGTTAATAAACAGCTCAAGTCATTACGTGATCTAATAATTTGTTTGGAAAACACCGCGAAATGTTGAAATTAAATTCGACCAGTCAGAGTTCGTTTTGTGCGAGTGTTACAATTTTTTACGAATATTGCTATAATAAACCATATTGTATCTATATTTGTGTCATCATCATCATGTTTTGTGTCATCAACAATGCTGCGAACAATAAGATCAAAGACAAAGCCGTAACGTAATTAGAATTCGAAACATCACGAATTTCCCGTGAAATGGCTCGGTTGACAATGCGAAATCGTCGAGCAAATCTCAGATATCAACAATTAGATTATTTTCAACGCGCATAAAGAAAAATATTGTATAACATACGGTACTTCATCGTGTTGCTGGCACGTTATTATATTGGTATTTTGATTTTATATATTATACATATTTATATAATAAAAAATAATAACTTAATCATTTTGAATTGAACGAAATCTGCTCACCTCATTCATTAACTATTAGGCGGAACGAAGTGTGCCGGGTCCGCTAGTTTTAAATAAAATTGTAACACATTCTCTTTTTACATTATTCACTTAAATGGTGATCTTTCATTTTTAAATTAACTTTTTTAATTTAAATTATATGAACAATAATAGGTTATAGTAAATCAATAAATTTCATTTTCAGTATAAACATTTTAAAATTGATTCTGATAATTTTCCTTCTCTTGCATAGGGTTTCTATGCATATTACATCCCTTAGTGATCTTTTACTGATGTCTTTTACTATGAGTGAACCCATAGGCAAGATGACGTGTTTAATTCAATTCTTACTCCGTCACCACACGGATAGCTAATCTATGGATAGAATTATTTTATACATAAATATTGTTTGATGATTTCAATTTACCACTTACAGTTATATAACCAACAAACAAATAAATAATCATCTTCGAGTATATTAATCTCCAATGGTGTCACTCAAGAAGAAACGGAATCTTTTGCTTATCATAGTTGTTTATTTTAGATAATATTGATCTGTCTTTAAATCTTATGTCATGAGTGACATGTATAGCATGAGTGCTATATATATTATATTGTTTCTCACTAACAGTAGATAATTTCGTTAAGATGATAATCTTTTTTTGCCTTTAGTAGGCCACGGCGGTATAACTCCCGTTTATGGATATTTCCAATACTAAATCCAAGTTAAGGTGGGCTTTGAATCCCCGGTCTTTTCACAAAACTCAGTAGCAACTTCCTGAGTTAGTAATGCTACTCAGACAGGCCACGACTCAACGAGAGTGTGGTACTATTCCAAGTGAAACCATTTAAGCTACAATTAGAAAACTGCCATCAGCGTACAGTACTGGTAAAATCTCGAGAGAATTGCTTAAGAAAAATATAGAATTTGATTATTTTAAAACTGACATAAAGAAGAAATATTTAAATGAGATTCTAATATAAAATGCGAAGTTATTTTTGTTTTCACTATAGCAGGTCTATATGCGTATCTATAAGCCTATTATGAAATACAGATTATCGTTTAACGTCAAGACTGCTATAAATAATACTAATGTTACAAATGCGAGTGTAAGTTTCTTCGTTTGTTACATTTGCACTCCTTAATTATTTGTCAGTTTGTTTTGGGATTTCACATGTTATCAGGGATACAGAAACAGCTATAAGGTACCTTTATTCTGCCTTCCAAATTATTATACCCGAGGGATGGCAGAATTGGTCGATGAAATGTTAATGCGCGGGCATAGCTAGTCGCAACCTAAAACAAAGTTTTAAAACTTTGTTATACAAAATAAATAGTCTTTATATAACAACAAATCTTTAAGATGTATGTAATCTGTTGCTGAATCTTATATAGTCATATAAAGTTCTGCTATTTGCTAAGTCTCTCTATGTGGCGACGGAGTAAGAATACCATTTACCATCCCTTATCTTACCCGTGGGTGATCGTAAGAGACGACTAAGGGATATGAAATGTTTATAACATTTATGCGAAAGAAGGAAAACTCGAAACCAAACCCTATACCAACACGTCTGACCAGCGTGGTATAGTAGATCTATTTCCTTCCCATTAAGGAGAAGGCTCGGGCCCAACAGTGGGGCATATATGAGCAGAAATGATGATGAATGATAATGATTTGCTAAGTTGCAAAGGAAAATCCTCATTCAGTGACTGCTTTGACGGGACAGCATTGATGATGAGAATTTCACAATGTTTAGAAATATGATATAGTCTTCAAGCAAAAAAGCTTGAGCTTTACTTCACTTCTATCTAACGCTAAATAACAATATAGCATTGTAAAGAAGCTAAGTCAGCAAATTAACTACGAAGTTTCTTAATCAAAACTGGACTTTCTAAATTAAAAATGTAGTCTTTCTCATGTACCAACCATTGTATGTGATGAGTTTAAATAAAAAAATATTTTAATTTTTCGTTTAAGTTTATTAATATAGAATTGAAAACAGAAAGAAATAAAATTTTCACTAGGAAGACTTGAGAGTGACCTATATACAGCTAATTCTATAATCAATATTTAAATAAACATTTCTATGTATTTTTAGTTAAAAGCATAATCGATGGAAGTATAGCTAGTAAATAGTAATAAAATTATGGCTTATTTATCTATTCAAGGTTTTCCTCTTGCAAAGGAGTTGTCTTTGGGATGTAATTATATCATCATTATCATCGTCGTTCAGTTTTTGCCATCCACTGCTGGATGTAAGCCTCCCTCATTCATATTAGAGGTATGTAGGATAGAGCCGTAATCGCTCGCTTGACAGTTAGGTTGGCGATCGCAGTGAGGTGTTATACGTTTCCCAGGACTGATCTGCTGCCCACTCCCCTGGTGATCCTTGAATCCTTGTCCAATTATTACGACGCCCACGACCAAGTAAGGATTAACGACAATTATATTGTTATCTCGTCGGCACACAGAAAAAATGTATGTTTATAATAGATTATCTATTTCTTTGGTAAAGAAATAATATACAGATATCTTTTTTAATTTATTTATTAATTAAAACATATTTATTTATTTGAATATACAAATTTTATCATATACACGTTGTTTTTTTAAACTTGCATACGTAGTACTAGAGCTTCATCAGCGACTAAATCTAAATAATTAGCCTGCACGTTCTCACTGTAATCAGAAATACACTTCATTAATTTAATACAATTAAAGATTATATAAAGGATAGAGTTCTCTGGCACTCTGTTCTCTCCGTCTACCCTGCAAGGGACATGGCGTGATGATATGTATGTATTTATTATATAAATAACTAGCGACCGGTCCTCGCTTCGCTTAGGCTATATTTATTATAATGATATGCTGTAAAAGTATTTTTATCTTCATTAAATGCACCATTTATCTAATGCATTTAATTGGATAAAAAATATTACATTTTTTTTAAATAACTTCATAAAAAGCCTCCATGTAAAAAATAAAAATGGTTACTGAGAATTATTCTTAGGAAATTCTTAGGAAATGCGCATGTTACGCTGGTCAGCGGGTGTCACGCTGCTGGACAAAATCCGCAATGAGTACATAAGAGGAAGTTTCAGAGTTGCCCCCATTGTAGATAAAATTAAAGAGAAGCGCTTGAGGTGGTATGGTCACATACAAAGACGCCCAGATGACCATATGGTGAAGCTTGCCCTGGATTTGCCTACGACGAAACGTACGCGTGGAAGACCACCCGCCACATGGCAGACAACGGTCCAAAAGGACCTGAACGCAAATAAATTAAACGCAGACGAAGCACAAGATCGTGCTAAATGGAGGATGAGGACAAGGAAGGCCGACCCCAAGTAATGGGAAAAGGTCTAGCCAGAGAGAGACTGAGAATTATTCTTAGGAGGTATACATACTTTTACAGACTTTTTTATAAATATTTTAAAGATATATATATTTATAGAACTGTTACAGCTATCATAGCTGTGTGGTAGCGGCTACAAATACTACCAACCCTTACTTTGTTCGTCGTAAAAGACGACTAAGAGCCTTATAACGCCCTGGGCCAACTCCATCTGATGCCGTTTGGTCAACAATTACATTCCCAAGGAGGTTAGACGTCTGGCAGGCGGCCGGTTATAAAACTATTGCCAATAAAATTTACAATCTGTATCTACTATGGAAGAAGAGTACATATTATATCAATCCCAAGTAATTGGGACAAGAGTAGAAGAATGATAAATGATGATGACTTTTATGGAACATTATTTTTACCCATCTCGTAAGGTTTACCCAGCGTTTAATCGCATTTAAATACTTTGCAATCACATTAAAAGTGATAATGTATAGATGTAGATTACACCTAGATTGTTAAATTTAGATGTAAAAGGCGCTATAGAATAAACTTTCATGAAATAGAAGATACGTAACATAAAGAAAAAAAAAAAAAGAAAAAAAACGTTCTTCGCACAAGCAAATAAAACACAAGCACAATGTTAAACTTGTCCTATAAAACGTGAACCATTTTTATATAGTTATAGGAACTATTATATGTGTAAACTTTTATTTGGCGTTCAGTTATTCATCTTAGTTTTCAAACATTGAGACTATTGGGGAGGTTTGATTCATAATGGAAGGTAAATTAACCGAATATACCTCTTTAGCCGAATAGTTTGGCATTCTATTTCGAGATTTTATTCTCTTGAAGTGATTTTATTTGCTTTCATTTATTAGTTGAAGAAAGGAATAGAGTGGCATTATATTTCCAATTACATTACCTTTTTTTTTTTTTTTTTTCTTTTGGTAGGTGGCCTGGTCACACGTCGCCCGCACCGTCCGGGGCGACGGAAGGGGAGCGCGTGGCCCCATAACCCACCTTATTCCCGCCCCATCGCCATTGGGCCGGCCACTGGTACCGCTTCCTTGCCTTCCGTGGCCAGCCCGGCGGAATTACATTACCTTACGAATATTTTTATGTCAATAAAATACATTCGGATCTAAAGTATTGAACAAAAACAAGAGCATAATAATCGTGATTTGAATGTTTAATATTGGTTTAATATTTCAATTTGTGATTCCATGTGCCATTTAAAGAAAATTTGTTTTAAAAATCATAACATATGTCTGCTTTTAATCTTAAATAACTATAATTAAACCATACTTTATCAGGCCATCATCAATAAATCATAGTCATATTTATTTAATAGTAATATCAAACATTTGAGATATTTTCTTTTTCAAAAATCTAATTAGTAACTAAAAAAAATCATTTTCATTTCGATTATATCAATAGGTTATAAGTATAAGTACTGACAAAATAACTTTATCACCAAACCTGTAAGTCCTTGAAGACAAAACGCTACTGACTTCAACTTCAAGCTGTCCAAATATTAAATCGAAGTCTGTCAAATTCACAACCTGATAAGTCTTGCCTAAATTCATCACAATTACATAAGCATCGTCATTGTACCATCTGAAATATTACGCATATCAGGATTATTAAACATACTTCAGTTAACTTCGCAAAGTATAATAGCATCTATAAAAGAGGATGTTTATATATATATGACATCAATAAACTCAGAAACTATTTGACCGATCGTAACGAAAATTGGTATGTGTATGTGTTTTTTCACGGAGAAGGTTTATATCCCAATTGATGTAACTCCACTAGATGGCGCTGCGATGTATCGATTTATATAAACTAACCAACGGGTTGAATTTGCTAGTTTAATATAAGTTTGAAACAGTGTTAGTTATATTTAAATATCTACTTGTTATTATTTCAAAATATTATATTGAGTGGTATTTTTTTCTTGTCAATAAAATACAGATAAATATCACAGAATCATTTGCTATGACAAGTAGTGAATCATCTTGATGACATTTAGTTTTTTTTACATACGACAATAATCAACTTAGCTATTTTGTGGACTCTTTAATAAAATTAGTTAGCTAAGAATTACCCATAAAAACCTGTCTATCTGTAGTAAAAATATTTTAGCCTTTGTGGATATTCATAAGAGACAAACACACAAAGTTACTTTTAATAATATCAAAAAACTCTATAATAAATAGATATCCTTGTCAACATTGCTCATATATCATATCATCATTCTCCTGCTTTTATCCCAATTACTTGGGTTCGACGCAATATGTACTTCTCTATATAGGAACATATTGCGAAATTTATTGGCAATAATTTTATGACCGGCCGCCTGCCTGACATCAACTCTCGTTGGGAATGTAATTGTTGACTAAACGACATCAGTTGGTGTTGGTCCAGGTCGATATAAAGCTCTTAGTCGTCTTTTACGACATCCACGAGCAAAGTAAGGGTTGGTAGAATTCGTAACCGCTATCACACAGCACCAACATATATTAGTTATTATTTGCCATTTATTAAATTATATATCTAACATTATTAACTTTCACACACTCGACCACGATTGCAGTGTGGTAACGATTACGAATGCTACCAACCCTTACTTTGCTCGTAGATATGACTAAGAGCTTTATATCAACCTGGGTCAACTCTATCTGATGCCGTCTATTCAACAATTACTTTGCTAAAGAGGGTTAACGTCAGTCAGACGATCGCTTTTAATACCAATAACTTTTGCAATATGAATGTATGAAGAGAATTATGAATGTTGACAAAGCGAGTGAAGTATGGAAGGATAGAGTTCTCTGGCACTCTGTTCTCTCTGCTTAGATATGGCGTGATGATATGTATATATGTATGTTTGCAATATTAATGAGCACATATATTGCATCGACCCCATGTTGTTTGGATAAGAGCAGGATAATGATAATTATCAAATTACCACACGGATATTTTACATATTTTTTTATTATATCATTATGTTATATTGAAACTATTAAAGCCAAAACACATTGTAAGTATTATGGGATGTTTAATGTTGGGCTTAATTTTACTTCGATAAGTGTAAAGTTATAAGTCGCAACCACCGCGTGCCCAATTTTCACCGGCATAAAGTTTGAAACTTTATCATAATAGTCTCATTTAAAACTAACGACCAAAAGTTTTACCTTTTGAATGCAAATACATCACTATTCAGCGCTAAAGACTCATATCGACCTAGTCTGAATGCTGGTCGTAGGCGCAAATTCGTCAGGGTTCGATAAATTTGATAATGAGAGCGAACAGCAGATCGTTGAGTAGCTACATTTAAAGTTTCGTAACCATCCGCAACAGGAAGCCATATGTGTTCTGCACTTGAGAAACCTAAAATATATAACTAAAATTATTATTTAAATTAAAAAGCTTACTTTATATTATAAGTTACTAGACTAGTTCTAATATTCCATGCACTGTTTGTCTGCCTGCAAGACCTGTTAAGTTTTCTAGGGATAAAAAGTATGTTACATTTTTATTTACATACATTCAGAGAAATACATTAGCTGTGTGGTAGCGGCTACGAATACTACAAACTCTTACTTTGCTCGAGGATGTCGTAAAAGACGACTAAGAGCCTTATACCGACCTGAGCCAACTCCATCTGATGCCGTTCATTTAACAATTACATCCCCAAGGAAGGTTGATGTCCGGCAGGCGGCTGGTCATAAAACTATTGCCAATAACTTTTACAATGTGTACTATGAAAGAAGAGTACATATTGTATCGACCCCAAGCCATTGGGATAAGGTTAGGCGAATGACGATGATGAAAGAAATACATTATCCCTCCCTATTAAAAGAAATTTTGTAATCTTAACTATTGTCGTTCCGATTATAAAAATTGCTTGAGATTATTCTCAACTCTATAGACCTTGTAAATTTTTACCACTTAATATTTTATATAGATATATGAAAAGTAATTTTGTCATTGATATTATAATAATTAATAAGGGATTTTTAGGAATTATGAGCTTCACTTTTATTTTGCATTAAACTTTCTTAATCCTTGGTGTCATTACTATATGGACTATAAAAAATAGATTATTAAGTCAGAGAGAACTAAAGTTAGATGCATCTTTTTAGTCTTTAAAAATAAAAGAATAAATTAATTCTTATATAAAATATAACATTTTGTCAAAATTCATGTAATTTTGTATAAATAACCAAGTAATTTCATTACCAATTATTTAAAAAAAAAATGGCCCCTTATTCATAAGTTCTACTTCATATCTAGACTTTGTATGAAACTAATTTCAAAACTATTTTTTTTATTTATTATTTATTGCAAGTTATATTATTACATTATTTTAATTAATTAAAATAGAACCGATTTCGAATAGATCTAAGTTTAGATTCCATCTGTAGTGTTCTTAGTTCAGCCTTTAAATTGCAATTAACGACAAATATCAACCTTGTCCAGTCGGTTGATTGTATTAGTAATTCGTATAACATACTAAGAATTTGTTGTTCAAATAAAATTACGTCTTTCTAGTAATACTATAATAATATTTTATTTATTTAATACCCAAAACTCCTTAAACATGTAAATAGCTTTATTCAAGACTTGATATTTGAAATTAAAATCAGGCGATGTATGTTACTTTTGACGTGCTTTTAACGTTTACATAAATAATTCAAGTTAACATTCAAATTCAATGTTTGACGAAGTTACATAAGAAGATTGAAAAAAGAAACAAAATAAATTATTTTTACTACGTTGAAATTTAAGTTTTGATCATCTTTAAAAATGTTTAAGTAATTTCACAATTATTTTCAGTCACCTGTAGATACTTTAAAAATGTCTAGACAGTTTCATAATTATTATCAGCAACTCCCAAAGAAACAAAGTTCAGCAAAGGACGAATAATTTCGTTTAAAACATATACCTTAATATTATTACATTTAAAAATCATAAGTAAACTAAGCCTACATTTATAATGATTTACACGAATAAAATTGATATCCGTTCTTGCAGTTATGGAATGTCACAACGCGCTATCATCATCCCGGATACTAATAGAAACTAGCTACTTAAAGAAAAAGAAAGCTCAGATAAGCAATTTTAGTTATCTTGGTTACCAAAAAAAAAATAGAAAAAGGAACAGTTTATTTAAACGAAACCCCGAAACTAAAGGATATTATCATCATATATACTTTATATTGCTGCGGTCAAACTTTCTCCACAATTACAGTGAAATTAAACTACATAGGTACAACATTGGTTGTACGGGTGGCTATAGGATTTTATTTCAAGTTTTATTAGGGATTTTATATTAAAGAGAGGGTAACTTTTTACCTATTGAATTACAACAATAATCAAGTAACTAAGTTCAAAACAATGTTTCAATTATAATGCAGTTGAAATAATTATCAATTATTCATAATTGATTGAATTAGGAAAATCGGAAATCCATTCAAGAAAGGAAGGAATACGGGATTGGATCAAGGTGGAATAGTATATAAGTAAATCTTACTCATGTGATGAGCACCTTCCAGAATCATCCTCAGAACGGTTAGTTCGGTTCGATTATGTCCTGAGGATGACTCGTTTAGAGGCGAAACAGTGTCGAATCTTTATTCGAAGTTCTGCGGAAAATTACGAGTTGAAGTTCTGGAGGGTGCTCATCACAGGAGTAAAATATCCTTATATCCTATTCCACCTTGATCCCATCCCATATTCCTTCCTTTTATCAATTATTTGTATTATAATCCGAAAAAATATATACCTATGCTAGCTAGTCGTAGTAAAAAATACCTCATTTATCATTTTCTCTTTATTATGTATATACAGAATTTAATGTACTGTTCAAGATATATACATTTCACATTTTGGTTCGGTAAAAAATTGCCGAAGTTTGTTTGTGCGTAAATGTGAGATATTCAAAAGGTTGGGTCAGCGACATTACCTGCGTTCTTTCCATTGCTCCATTGGAACGGCGTCCTCACAGGGTCCCGGGACACTTCAACGAAATTAACAGGGTCGTCCGTATTGCAAGCCCGAGGGTCCTTCGTTTCGGTCCAAGGCACGAATCCATTTACCATTCCTATTTCTTCGCCCTTTAATATCGTGTTTAGTTTAGATGGACATATAAAAACTATCAATCATTGAAATGCGATGATCATTCTTATATAGTTTACATATAAATAATATTACGGCAGGCTTAAATGTGACTTAGAAATCAACAAGAGAATGGGCAGCATTACTCTACTGGAAATTTTATAACACCAATTGTGATCGCCAACTCAATCGCCAAGCGCGATAATAATGGTATCTCCAACACTTAATTGATCCTTTTCATCTCATATGAGATCTAATCTATTGTTGAATTCAAGCTTTTCATAAAATGGAAATTTTATTTATTTACAACACATTGACTTAGTGGATTAAAATAAAGTTATACTCATACATCAAGTTTCATATTTCCGTGTGGTGATGGAGTTAGAATACAATACACCACCCCCCTATCTTACCCATGGGTGACCATACGAGATGACTAAGGGATATAAAACGCATTAATATCTATGTGAGAGTAGGAAAACACGAAACAAAAGCCTATACCAACACGTCTGACCAGCGTGGTATAGTAGGTCAATTACCCTCCCATTGTAGAGGAGGCTCCAGTCCAACAGTGGGATATATATGAGCTAAGATGATGATGATGATGATAACATCAAGTTTTCTTTACCTAAAATATTAGCTAAATACTTAAAAAATAACCTATAAGAACCCGCGAAAAAGAACAAATATATGATTATTCTGGATTTTAAACTGATTATACACAAATAACTTACCATATAAGTGACAGCTATTCCTGGTAGCAATAGTACCATCATATTAAAAGCATCAACTAGTTCAGATCTAAATCTTGACGCTACTCTATTTGTATCATGGTTTCCAGTCTGTTTAATAAAAAAAATATTAGTATAAGCATGCAGCTAAAACAAGCTTCCTATTACTTTGGTAGAGATCAAACTTGATTTAAGATTAACACTTAAGAATTCTATCATTGATTATATATAGTAGTTCAAATATTTTTTATTGCTGTGTTGTAGCGATTACGAATACTACAAACCCCTACTTTGCTCGTGCATATTGTAAAAGACAATTAAAAGCTTTATATCGAGCTGGGTCAACTCCACCTGTTGCCGTCTGGTCAACGATTACATTCCCAAAGAGGATTAACGTCAAGCAGGGGGCCGATCATAAAACTACTGTCAATACATTTGCTATATGTATGATGGTAGAGGAGTATATATTGCGTCAGCACCAAATAATTAGGATATGATGATTTCTGATGTTTAAGCTAGTATTACACGTTTGAAATGTAATTATTTTTACAGATTCTATCGCGTTTGTATTTGATTTTTAATTGCCCGACGTTTCGAACACTTTACAACGTTCAGAGTCTCGGGAAAACTTAGGTGGCTCACGTCAGTCACCGAAGACAAAGATCGGGTACCGGTGGCCCGCTCGCACGGCGAAGAGAGGTGTTTGTAGGGTGGGTCTATGGGGTTGCGCGCCGCCTCTTCCGTTGTCCCGGACAAATTTGTCGGGGTGCGACCACGTCCATAACCCATCGCAAAAAATAAATAAAAAAGGTGTCTCACGTCCAATAAGTCATCGTTATTACTATATCGTAGTTAATAACCCTCCCGGGAACATAAACGCTGTAAAGTATGCGAAACGATGGGAACTTAGAAATAGATTACAAACGCAATAGAAGCCGTAAAAATAGTTTTATTGCAAACTAGCTTCTGTCCGCGGATACGCCCGCGTAAAAGGTTACTTTTCTAAAGTTTCTCATCTCCTTTTTTATTTTTACTTATATACTTTAAAAGTGACAATACTTCCTCACAACTTTTCATCCCTCTTTACAACCCTTTTTTTGCATTAAAAAGTAGCCTATATCCTTTATCAGGCTCTATACTATCTGTGTACCAAATTTCATATAGAACGGTTCAGTAGTTTTGGCGTGAAGGAGCGACAGACAGACAGAGTTACTTTCGCATTTATAATATTAGTAAGGATTGAGATATGAGCAAATTAATAATGACTTCAAATATTTTGTAGTGCTAAAAGGAAAACAACACAAAAACATAATGTATTAAAATGTTATAAAGTAACAAGAATTGATTTAATGGTATCATAAAATCAACTTAATAACGTAAACAGTTACAAGTACAATTTATTTAAAAGTGTTTATTTAGTCATTTCTATTAACAAGTGTATTTAATCTGCTATCAAGTAAATATAATTCGTTAACAATTTTTAGAGTAGAGATGGGTTAAGAATACAATGTGTCAACGACCTTTACTGCTATCAAGTAAATATAATTCGTTAACAATTTTTAGAGTAGAGATGGGTTAAGAATACAATGTGTCAACGACCTTTCCTGCTATCAAGTAAATATAATTCGTTAACAATTTTTAGAGTAGAGATGGGTTAAGAATACAATGTGTCAACGACCTTTACTGCTATCAAGTAAATATAATTCGTTAACAATTTTTAGAGTAGAGATGGGTTAAGAATACAATGTGTCAACGACCTTTACTGCTATCAAGTAAATATAATTCGTTAACAATTTTTAGAGTAGAGATGGGTTAAGAATACAATGTGTCAACGACCTTTACTGCTATCAAGTAAATATAATTCGTTAACAATTTTTAGAGTAGAGATGGGTTAAGAATACAATGTGTCAACGACCTTTACTGCTATCAAGTAAATATAATTCGTTAACAATTTTTAGAGTAGAGATGGGTTAAGAATACAATGTGTCAACGACCTTTACTGCTATCAAGTAAATATAATTCGTTAACAATTTTTAGAGTAGAGATGGGTTAAGAATACAATGTGTCAACGACCTTTACTGCTATCAAGTAAATATAATTCGTTAACAATTTTTAGAGTAGAGATGGGTTAAGAATACAATGTGTCAACGACCTTTACTGCTATCAAGTAAATATAATTCGTTAACAATTTTTAGAGTAGAGATGGGTTAAGAATACAATGTGTCAACGACCTTTACTGCTATCAAGTAAATATAATTCGTTAACAATTTTTAGAGTAGAGATGGGTTAAGAATACAATGTGTCAACGACCTTTACTTTTTCGTAATAGCTGACTAATGGAGTAGTAGCAATACTGTTTATCCTTCTTTCGTGGGGAGGATATGCCCAATAATGGACGTTAATAGGCAGGCATAGAGCTGTGTGGTAGTGGTCACGAATACTAGCAACCCTTACTTTGTTAGTGGATGTCGTAAAAGACGACTAAGTGCTTTATATCGACTTAGGCCAACATCACCTTATGCCGGTGGTCAACAATTACATTCCCAAGGAGGTTTGACGTCAGGCAGGCAGCCGGTCATAAAACTATTGCCAATAACTTTTGCAATATGGAGGAAGTCCCCTTCCATATTGCGTCGTACATATTGCGTCGACCTCAAATAATTGGGATAAAAGCAGAGGATGATGATGATGATATATTTTTAGAGTAGTGATAGATTAAGAATACAATGTATCAACAACTTTTACTTTTTCGTGTGAGACGTAATACCTGGCTAATAGAATGGCAGCAGTACTGTTTATCCTCTTTTCATGGGGAGGATATGCCCAACAATGAAAGTTAATAGGCAGATGTATCCATTAGCCTATCTAGGAATGACTTTATTAATAAGTTGATTTAATCATTATACGTATGTGTGTTGATTTAATCAGATAGTTTTAAATAAAACTAAACTAAGTAAAGTTGGAAGAACTTTAAAGTGTAAAATTTTCACTTAAAATAAATACGTTAGTAAAATTGCAATAGCAATTGCCGAGACCAACGTTATGTAATAATGCAATATAATTTTCTTGTTAAACCTAGTTTCCAGTTTTCCAGTTTTTTTTTTACACTCAAATGTAAATAACTTTCACCTAGATATATATTTTCTTATGTATAAACCCTGCAAAGCCATTTAGATATTATTAATTTTACACTTTATCTGAAATTAATCTAATATCTGTGTCATAGCAGCTACGAATACTACCAACTCTTACTTTGCTCGTGAATGTCGTAAAAGACGACTAAGAGCTTTACTAAGGCCAACTCCATCTGATGCCTTTTGGTCAATAATAACATTCCTAAGGAGGGTTGACGTCTGGCAGGCAGCCGGTCTTAAAACTATTGCCAATAACTTTTACAATATGTACTATGAAACAAGAGTACATATTGTATCGACCCCAAGCAATTGGGATAACAGTAGGAAAATGATGATCTGAAACTAATCTGATAATCTACGACAGGATCGGAACGCACAGTACGTAGTAAAATACTTCTTTTCTACAAACTTTTACGTTATCTGCATGCTACGCTTTTCAAAATTTACTTTTCACGATATAATGCTAAAGATAATGACTAGAACAGATCTCACAAACGAATCCAATACCCCACAGAAGTATTTCGTATGTTGGAGAAGGTTTTTAAACGTATCCATGACAAGTGATATTCAACCAGCGTATACCATAGCATTTTAGTCTTCAAATAATATCTGTATATTCTATATAATATGTATATTATTATAAAGCTGAAGAGTTTGTCCGTTTGTTAGTTGTACTCGTATAGTAATCTACGTGGCAATCGAACATTTTTTAAGCAAAACTACAATTTGGATTCCTAAAGTGAATTATTGAATAAGATTAATTTACAAAATTATAAGGCTATAATTTACATTATTTAAAGATAAATGCATGTGGACCAGTTTTTATATATGTTAGAAAATCGAGCAAAATTTCATAAAAATGGGATATCTCATATTAAGTATTCCTGAGAGTGGTCGTTGCATTCACCGAAAACAAGAACCGGGTTCCGGTGGCCTACTCGCACGGCGTTGATAGGTACGTTGAACTTGGTCGCACCCATTTCTTTCTGGTGCTCCGGACGGAATTAACGGGGTGTGCCAACACTATAACCCGCCAAAAATAAAGAGTGGTCGTTGCATGACAACTGCTGATATAACAAAATCGATGGTTGTACATCAATCATCGCTTTTGTTAATTAATATCACGCGATAATGTCTTTTTTTTTATTGCTAATGGTGGCAAACGAGCAAGCATCCCACCTGATGGTAAGTGTCACCGCCGCCCATGGACCTTTGCAATACCAAGGTTATAACTAGTCCGCTGCCTACCAATATAAACCCCAAACTCACCCAATTGGGCTTCCGGCTCTCCCACTCACCGAACGAAGCGCAATAGCACGTTGTCATTACTCATACGTCGATCTCGAACCGGCCCGTGGCTGCTGACAGAGAACTGTCAACAGCGTGGTCCTACCATAATAATGAACACCTACATATGTACTGTAGTAAATGATGTGCGTGTTTAATAAAATAATAACAATGAACACCTATATATGTACTTTCAGCTATCCATGCCAGCGAAGCTAATAGCACAACTGTATATATACATTTTTGTTTTTAAAATTACGTTGCCGTATTGTGATGCTTACGAATATTACCAGCCTTAATACTATTTGTTGGGGCCGCAGAAGCCGATTAAATTCTTTGCACTGACCTGAGCCTGCCTATTGCGTTTGGTTAACAATTGCTTTACTAAAAAAGTCATTTATGTCAAAACGCCTAGTCTTAAATCTTAGCTAAAACTGTGAATAGTATATTACTCAAATTCCCTTGTTAGTAATTATAAGACATGTTATGCCAATGTAAAATACAATGGCATTTAGGCAGGGTGAAGATAAAAATCTCCTTGTCGCGTCTGGATAAAAATACATTTGTTGCGGCTCCTGGTTCGTTTACTACGGGTTTGTTTGCTAACTAAGGGTAACACCAAAAAAGTGGACAGCAGCTGTCTTCAGGGATAGATATGTAATACCTGTGGTGATCACCAACCCGACCGTTAAGTATAGCGATTACAGCACTATCCCCACAATTGAATTACTACAACCATCTAAGGAAATAATCATTGCAACGCAGACAAAATATACCCAGAGTCAGAATAACACTTTGTGGATCGTACAAAGTATTGTCCTGCTTAGGAATCGAACTCACAGCACTGGCATGGAAAGTCGGTATCTTAACCACTACACCATCTGGACAGTCAATTTATGTGGGGAAAGCCTACGTCCAACAGTAAATGAAAGCCTGAATAATGTCGATGAAGAGAAAATTAAGTCGATCAATGATCTATTTGATATTATACTACTCTTACCATCCAGTTAGCTTGTTTCTTCAACGGTTTATATGTAATCCACCTATCTACAACGTACTTTACATCTCTAGCGTCTAAATCCTTGTCCAAATCTTCGATAAGAGCAAAATTAAAAGGTATATGTGCACCCACATGACTGCCTTCTCCATAATATCTTACCGCATTTTTGATATTTGTACTGGCCTCCGTTATCAATATTCTGGAATTATAAATATCTGATACTTTCAACCTAATAGTTTAGTAAACGATGATTAATAAGCGCTATTACATTTTTTTTTAAATCTCCATCACCAACTCGAATTTTGGCACTATTGAAATAAGAGTAGGCACGACCTTTATTACTTAAGCACAAGGTCATCTGCTGTGATCGTCTATTAGCCTGCTTATATGATGATTTTTTTTATATACTAAAGTTTTGATCCACAGACTTTTGTCCGTGCCTTTTTATGTTTAGTATTTTAATTATTATATTGATATAATTGATTGAATTAGGCGATACATGGCGGAAATCCATTATTATTATAAAATGGAGGAGAGGAAGGAAAACCCACCACTTTCCCACGGTTAATCAATATACCGTACACCTCAAGAAAGGAAGGAATACGGGATGGGATCAAGGTGGAATAGGATATAAGGAAATCTTACTCCTGTGATGAGCACCGTCTCCAGAACTTCTACTTGCAATTTTCCGCAGAACTTCGAATAAAGATTCGACACGTGTTTCGCCTCTAAACGAGGCATCCTCGGACGCGCATTTGAAGCCGAACCGTCCTGAGGATGCCTCGTTTAGAGGCGAAACACGTGTCGAATCTTTATTCGAAGTTCTGCGGAAAATTGCAAGTAGAAGTTCTGGAGACGGTGCTCATCACAGGAGTAAGATTTCCTTATATCCTATTCCACCTTGATCCCATCCCGTATTCCTTCCTTTCTTGAGGTGTACGGTATATTGATTAACCGGGGGAAAGTGGTGGGTTTTCCTTCCTCTCCTCCATTTTATAATATTATATTGATGTTAATTCAAGGTTTCTTGAAGTGGCTTTAACACATTTATGATGGTTTATATGTATATTGGCGCGTTCTTGATGTTGTATGATTTCATGTTCCTTTGGGGGTTTCTACTTTGCGCAGTTGCTCGATGTTGATTAAAGTAATTATGTTTCCGTGTGGTGACGGAGTAAGAATACAATTCACCACCCCCATATTTACCCGTGGATGATCGTACGAGATGACTAAGGGATATAAAAGGCATACAACATCTATGCGAGAGAAGGAAAACTCGAAATAAAACTCTATACCAACACGTCTGACCAGCGTGGTATAGTAGGTCAATTACCTTTCCATTATGGAGGAGGAACCCAACAGTGGGACATATATGGGCTGAGATGATGATGAGATAAATTATGTACCTGGTTACATTGTCTCTAATAGTAATAGCATCAAAAACGTCTCTAAATTGAGATATCAAATCATAGTTTTCTTCCTGATCTTTGGTGTAGATATGATTAAGAAATTCATATTCATCTGGGTGTAATCCAGGTTCGCCAGTAATGGGTTCATCGGGATATGTTCCACCATAAGAATCTTTATCGACTTCAAATATGTGATTAACAGCATCTAATTTTATTCCAGCTACACCTTTTTCTAACCAGAATTTAATGACATTCTGAAATAATTATTAAAAAATTTTAATATGTTCATTGTTTTAATATATAATGATAAAATTACTATCGTAAGACCTTTATATCGAGGGTTCGATTGCCGACTTCGGTATAGTATAAAGTATTTTCCTCTTAGAAACAGAATTACAGGGTCGGGCACTGTATCTAATAGAATTTAAGTGGACACATATAATAGAAAAAACTCAATTTTATTTTATAACAATATATTAGTACATTAAATCTTCTTTTCAAGAAAAAGCGTTTATCTTGGTTTCTGATATTATACATTTGAAATAAAACTACTTTTACGGATCTCGCCTCCCGTAATCACGATCACCGTAAGTATTTAAAATAATTTTATTTCAAATATAAGTTATTTTTTCATTATTTTAATAGATGAACGCTTTTTAAATGAAACTACTGTCACGGATTCTATCGCGTTTGTATTTGATTTTTAATTTATCGACGTTTCAAACATTTTATAGCGTTCATGATCACGGTGGGACTAAAATGTCTTGTGTCCAACAAATATGGTTATTACAGAAATTTATATCAACGCACCATTCATTGCAAGTATAAAAAGATTTTATTAAAGAATCTTACTTTGATCTCTTCGACTACAACAGGATTTCTGAAATTAAAATCAGGTTGTCCCGTACCAAACTGATGAAGATAATATTGGTCCCGAGATGACATATAGGTCCAAGCACTCTTTCTGAACACGCTGATCTAAAATTAAAATAATAATATTAATAGTCAGTAAATATAACTATTAAATATTCCTATTGTAACTAACTGACGTGACTTTGTAAACTGTCAAAGTTGTGACTTTTTAAACTATTGGGATATTTTGAATGAAAATAAGATTCCTAAAATATACAAAAATAATCCGAGTGTAATAATATGTATAAGTAACTGAAAACGAGTTGTTTGGTCTATACCATTTATCGTATACTTTTTTTTTACTACTTATACTATTTGGCCAAGGTGATCTAATATTCCAATTTTTCGTCCATATTGAAGAATGCTGTGTGGTAGCGGCTACGAATACTACCAACCCTTACTTTGCTCATGGATGTCGTAAAAGACGACTAAGAGCCTTATAACGACCTGGGCCAACTCCATCTGATGCCGTTTGGTCAACAATTACATCCCCAAGAAAGGTTGACGTCTGGCAGGCGGCCGGTCATAAAACTATTGCCAATAACTTTTACAATATGTACTATGAAAGAAGAGTACATATTGTATCGACTCCAACCAATTGGGATAAAAGTAGGAGAATGATGATCGTCCATATTGAAGAAATTTAACGCTTAACTTTGAAGAAAATATGAATTATAAATAATTGTGTGTTTATAAAATTATCCATGCTATAAGAATTTATTCGTCAACATGTGAAATTAGTTTTAAAAAATTAACAGAAGATAACATTTTAATAACAATTCACGCATTTAAACCATACTTATAAAAATCTCTCAATTTTTACCAAGCTTTAACACGATTCAGTGGCCGGCTCAATGGCGTTGGGGGGGAATACGGTGGGTTATAGGGCCACGCGCCGCCCTTTTGTCGCCCCAGACAAATGGACAGCGTGTGTGGTACTAAAATTTTCTATTGATTTTTTTTTTGTTATTGCAACTGCTTATATAGGTGCGCGTTTGTCACAATATTAAGAGGCAATTTTAGATTAAGCCAAAAATGTTTTAAACACATACCCAATTATTAGGTGGAGTCCTATGTCCCATATCATCTATATGTCCATTTTCCCATACATACCAGTCATTAAAATACTCGTCTCTGTGTGAAGATTTTATAAACCATTCGCTTTCATTGCTCGAGTGATTTGGTATAAAATCTAGTATTACTTTTATATCTAAAATAAATTTAAAAGAGTCACTATCACCATCATCGTTATCAGTTAGACGTTTACTAACACAAGTCATATGAAAGAGGGTAATACTATAACTCAGATAGAGGGTATGATGAACGCAGTTATATTGTGTCTTGAATGTTAGCTTTGTATTTGAAATCATGATAATAATTATCTTTCAACCTTAACTTATTTTAATTAGCTCTAATGATATTAAATGACTGGAGATTAAAACTGATGAGCCAAAATGCTGATGGTTTTCACCTGAGCTAATAAATGAGAGGTTGTTCCAAATTTTTATGGAACTTGTAACTCGGATAATAAAGGAAAAAGTTAAGACATCAATCCTTATATCTCAAGAAAATTCGTAAACTATTAAACAAACTCAAATTGAACGTAAATTTAGAGCAAATATATATTTGCGGAACGCACAAGAAAAAATTCTGCATGAAAATCGAATCCATGATACTCATGGGATGAAGTTAACTCAGTTAGGCAATCAAGTTATGACTGGTGTTAGAAGCAGGATACAATAATAAGTAAACAAGAAATCTAAAAGATAATAATTGTTGAAACTCGTAGTGATTTCACAATACAAACTCTGTACAAATCAATAGACATGAATAAACAGAATAAAATGAATTTCAATGGCATTATTTCAATCAGCAGTATGCTCGGGCCGAAGAGCCTCAACCTATCGAAGCAGTAATAATTACAGTCTGTGTAAAACAGTACTAAAGGATACAAGTATTGTTCAGATTATACAAACAGCTATTGAATGAATTGTTATGAGAAATGGAATTTAAATATCTCTTTATATTACAATATTTTGATGACTAAGCTTGGTTCGGTATTTTTTTTAGTACAATAAGTTTTTGAAAACATATTTAAATGAATTGAATTAATGAAAAAAGTTAAAATATTCCGTTTGGTGACGGAGTAACAATACAATTCACCACCCCTTATCATACCCGTGGGTGATCTTAAGAGACGACTAAGGGATGTAATACGCATATAACATCTATGCAAGAGAAGGAAAACTGGGAATAAAAAAAAAAGGTAATGCTCCGATGGTTCGGACATGTGGAAAGAATGCCGAACGAACGTCTGGTTAAGAAGATATACAATGCGAAAGTGGAAGGATGTAGGTACCGAGGGAGACCGAGACTCACCTACCTAGATCAGATTGGTCACGTACTGAAGGAAGGTGGAGTCAAGAGTCTCCGAAACCGGCGAGCATGTATAAAGAGAATTATGAATATTGAAGAAGCGAGTGAAGTATGCAAGGATAGAGTTCTCTGGAACTCTGTTCTCTCTGCCTACCCTGCAAGGGATATGGCGTGATGATATGTATGTGTATGTATGTAGAAGGAAAACTCGAAACTAAACCCTATAACAACACGTCTGACTAGCGTGGTATAGCAGGTCAATGTCCCTCCCGTTATAGAGGAAGTTTGAGCTCAACACTGGGACATATATGAGCTGAGATGATGATAATTAAATGAATTAATAAAAAAATAATAATAAAAAATACATACAATGAAACATAGAACCTCCTCCTTTTTTGAAGTCGGTTAAAAAGTATAGAAAAGGAAAACTAAGGATCGAATCGAGGCTGTCTGCATTAAACAACTACTCGGATTGCTAACTGAGCTTTAGTAGTGGTAGAGACACATTGTTGACAATTTTCCGTCTACAGCCACGAGCCTGTTCGTCCGGAGTAGTACCACACTCTCCCAGAAAATCGACGTCTAAGCTGTAGCAATAGGCTGTTGCGCTTCGTTCGGTGAACGAGCTGGAAGCTTACTTTTTGCGTAGGTTTGGGTTGTCAAGCAACGGTCTAGCTGTACCGCTGGTATTGCAAAAGTCCAGGAGTGGCAGTAACACTTACCATCAAGTGTGCTGCTTGCTTGTTTGCCGTTATAAGCAATAAAAAAAACTTTCTTCATGACAATGGCTAAATTAGCCTTCATTTTCTAATAATATTTTTTCATTGGATGAAAACTTTGATAAAACAATATTTTTTATAAATAAAAAAACCGACTTCAAAAACTGAAAAGTACAAAATAACTTAAAATACTATCATTTATATGTGTTATCTATTGATAGGTTTGAAATCGGTACCAAACCCTAAACAAAATTATAAACAGCTTACTTACTGTAATGAAATTCCTACACTAAAGATACCGACACCGGTACCGACTAAACGACTACAACGTAGAATTTTTAGTTTTTACTTTTTAGTGTTACAGACACACATAGGTTGTTCTATTAGTAGCGGGGCTTGAGTTACTCGTTCATTTATCGCACACATACTTAATGTTAATTTTAGGCTTATATGGTTTTCTCATGGGTGCTATTGTCAGAACTAGACCAAATGGAAATAGGACCACACGGGAAGCACCAGCTTTCAAATAAAAAAATAATCATTAAAATCGCTTCGCCCAGTCGAAAGTTATGAGGTAACAAACATAAAAAAAATACACACGACTTGAGAACCTCCTCCTTTTTTAAAGTCGGTTAATGAAACCTAGCTAAATAGATTTATTACCCCAGAAATCACGATATGTTGGTTGGATTTTAATACAAAAATAATATTTTCTCCACCAGCCTAGTTATGTGGTTAGAAATTAACCTTCATTTCATCGTATAATTTTATATATATCTTCTTTTTTTTCTCATTTCTCATACTTGCCAAAATGCTTACTTCTCAACTGCCAGAACGCCAAACATAGATTTTATTACTAGTTTTCATTTGCCTGCATTTTGTCATCAGTATTTTCTTTAGCTGTGTTTTACAGCGCCCGCATGAAAGAGGCGGTAACAAATGACATTAGACCCGTGCAATATCTTAGCACCATTAGTTGAGGATTTATTACTTAACTGTAATCTAGTAACACTATGTTTAAGCACTGTAATAAACATATGTTCCTGAAGATTCATTATATGAGCGGCTTTTACGTAAATAATCTTTTAATTATTACCTATATTAATTTTAATATTACATTCGCTTATTGTATAGTAATATATTATCTCTCAAAAGAATTACAATAAATTTGCTTCAAGCAATATAAAACCTATATAAAAATATGTCTGGGCAGCGTAGTATCGTCGTTATTATCACCAGCCTATTGACTTTCACTGTTAGATATTGGCCTTTACGCCTTGGGGATAATGTCGTAACCACCACGCTTAGGGATTAGTGATTGCAGTTGATGTTATAACTTCCCGAGCCATGCCCATTCTCCTAGTAATCCTTTGGCTGATTTTTACTAATACGCGATAAAATAAAAGCTGATGATATATTGTAAACGTAAGGGCTGATGATATATATAACTAACTGGTCACCATATGGAATATAGCAAACCGATTTTACATCCACACTCCTGCCCAACATAGAAATATATACGGTCCAAAAACTTTTCTAACACGGCATTTTTATAATAACATAGATAATTTAAATGTTTTAATATGTACATATTAAAAAATATACTCACTTAATTCAGAAGCTTTCTTTAATAATTGCTCAAAGTCTTCCATGGTACCGTATTCTGGGTGGATAGAGTAGAAATCTAAAGTATCGTACCCAAAATCATGCATTGGTGATTTGAAAATAGGCGAAAACCAAGTGGCATCCACTCCCAATTCCTTTAGATGCTCTAATCGTGACGTTATACCTAGTAAAAAATATGAAGTATTATTAATTAAGCATAAGATATACAATGCGAAAGTGGAAGGATGTAGGTACCGGGGGCGACCGAGACTTACCTACCTAGACCAGATCGGTCATGTACTGAAGGAAGGTGGGGTCAAGAATCTCCGAAACCGGCGAGCGTGTATGAAGAGAATTATGAATGTTGAGGAAGCGAGTGAAGTATGCAAGGATAGAGTTCTCTGGCACTCTGTTCTGTCTGCCTACCCTGCAAAGGACATGGTGTAATGGTATGTATGTATGTATTAATTAATCATTATTATAATTTACTTGAGTCAACTGGTTATTACGAACTTCTGAATTAATTTTGAACTCAATTTGGTTGTACCTACATATGTCAGGAAATACTATGAATGTTCAAGCTTATCATTTATTTATGAATCAATTTACATAATACTATATGGCGGTGGTTACGAATACGGGTAGTATTCGCAGCCGCCTTTGCTCCTTGGTGCTATAAAATAGAACTCAGAGTTTTATATTAACTTGAGCCATTATTAGCTAATGTCATCTGGTTAATATTCAATTCCCAGTAAGCTAATCATAAAACTATTACCTTATTTTTTTTGGTGGTGGGCTACACCCCTCTAAATCCATCCGGGGCGACAGAAGAATCGCTGCGCGACCCGATAGGCCCATAAAATATATTACCCTATTACCTAAACTTGCAATATTTAATATGTAAGAAGAGTAGGTATATTTCGCATCTACCTCAAGTAAATGGGATAAGAACAGAATGATGAGGAACAAATATATAGACATATATATAGATATTTATTAGTGGTAGGACCACGCTGTTGATAGTTATCTGTTTACAGCCGCAGGCCGGTCTGTCCGGTATAGTAGTCCACACTCTCGCAGAAGATCGACGTCTGAGTAATAGCAAAATGCTATTGCGCTTCGTTTGGTGAGCGAGAGAGCCGGAAGCCCAACTGGGTGGGTTTGTTATTTACATTAGTAGACAGCGGTCTAGCTATACTCTTGATATTGCAAAGGTCCATGGGCGGCAGTAACACTTACCATCTGGTGAGCTGCTTGCTCGTTTGCCACCATAAGCAAAAAAAAAATTATGATATTTGTAAATTAAAGATCCAGAATTCATAGTGGATATTTGAAGTTAAAAATAATTTCTGAATTGACGTATACTGACTCATGTGGTAACAGACTAAGTGTACAATAGTAATCAAGGCTTCTTTACCCGTGGTTATCGTGAAAATCGATCAAGAGATATAAGATAAAAATAAATTCAAAACAAGACTATATTCCAAGCTTTCTAATCTCTCATCTACAGGAGGCTTGTGGCGATTAATGGCACATATGTATATGGGTTGAAAAGAAGGAGAAAAAGAATCGAAAATTCTTTTACGTTAAAAATACTTAAACATATAAAAAAGTGGTCGTAATAATATAATCCCACTTACGCTCTACTTATATATAATGAGTATTTCTCCCTGGTTCGGTGTTATCTGATTAGCTCTAATCTTAATACTTTCTTTAAAATAACCCTCCAGTGAAAAGGCAATAACACCGTTTGATCTAACTTGTCTTCGGATTACCCATATAGCAATTTATTTATATAATTTACAAGGAAATTACAAAGTAATAAAAAAGAACTTAGTAATTATTTTCAGAACCATAAGGAAAATAATAACGACGAGATTATACACAATCTTTCAACAACTTTTTGCTTTAAAACGAGAGTTTCAAAAAATATTACCACTTAATAAATTATGTTTTTATGCTGAGTAGGTTAATGAACTCGGTTGGAATGAAACAGATAAGTGTAAACAGAATGAGGCTTATCTTTTTCATTTTCTAAATTTTATAACAAAAAAACTCTATAAGGTTGAACCTAACATTTTGATTAAAATATTTATAAAGGTCCCAATTTGCAGTCGAAATTTATGTTATTTTTTTAATAATTATTGCAATACAAGTGACGCAGTGGAGAAATATACTCCATAATAGGATGTACATATATAAGCTGAGAATGCTGTGTGGTAGCAGCTACGAATACTACCAATCCTTACTCTGTTCGTGGGTGTCACAGAAGACGACTAAGAGCCTTATAACGACCTAGGCCAACTCCATCTGATGCCGTACAACAATTACATTCCCAAGAAGCGTTGACGTCTGGCAGGCGGCCGGTCATAACACTATTGCCAATAACTTCTACAATATGTGCTATGAAAGAAGAGTATATATTGTATCAACCCCAAGTAATTGGTATAAGACTAAGAGAATGATGAATAGAATGTACATATATAAGCTGAGAAGAAAAATAATAGTATAAGAAAGCCTGAAAATAATAATAAATATATGATTGAATAGTATTATTTATGGTTGAATCTAATAAAGTTAACCGTCAATTTACAATAAGCACTAATTAATTGATACTTTCGCCGTTATTAGCGAATATGCTAATAAAATAAATCTACCTCACACCTCTATTCTCATAATACTTGTTTAACTTGAGAATGTTATTCCCTAGCGTAAAAGGTTGAATTCAAAAAATCGATCCTCAAAACACCTTGCGTGTTTTGTGGATCGATATTTTAAAATCAGTGAAGAAATAATTTTTAAATCAGTAGAGCAGTTCAAGTGATTACCCCTACACCAAAACTTACAAACTATCGCTATATATTTTTTTCATTTATATGCTCATCATTCTTTCCGTGTGGTGACGGAGTAAGAATACAATTCACCACCGCATAATATCTATGAGAGAGAAGAAAAACTCGAAACAAAACTCTATACCACCACGTTTAACCAGCGTGGTTTAGTAGGTTAATTACTCTCCCATTATGGAGGAGGCTCGAGCTCAGCAGTGGGACATATATGAGCTGAGATCATGATGATCATATTCATCAGCCTAACTGCGGCCATTAGATATAGGCCAAGGAAAAGAGCCTCGGCTAATCTTCCTCGTTGATCTCTCAGCGAATTTGTCGACTTCCATGAGAAAATAAGTAATGGTAACATATTGTATTTCTAAATCGTCACCATACGGAATATATAATATTTAGCACAGATAAAATTAAACTCATACCATTTAGATCGCCAATACCATCGCCATCACTATCCATAAATGATCTAGGATATATTTGGTAGAATACTGCTGTCTCCCACCAATCCTGCTTTATATTTACATTCTCGTATCGCGCAGTTGCTAACGTTACTGCCACACCTATCACTAGAAACTGCCAAATTGCTAGAAAAAATAATTAAATGATCACGTAAAACAAAATTTTCAACTAATCTTCAATTAGTATAAATAAAAAAATATTAGAAGTGAGACTGGATTTTACTAAACGTATTTTTATTCTGAATTTCAATATTCTTAAACTTTTAAATGTTCAAAATAGTGACAAAAATAAAAAGGTAGGTTAAAAAAAACTTCAACATATTTCAAAGTATAAGTAATAGAATACGATGCAATTTATACTTAATTCTATACGAAAAAAAAATATACGTACAATTCATAGTAGAAATTTATAAAATCAATCAGAATTAATTATCGCTCTTATTATAACCATGGATTAAATAGTCTAGCAGTCAGTAGTTGTACTCAATAATACTAGTTACTTAACGATTGACATCTACTTAATTAAACTTAATAAGGAAAGGTTTGTTTGATAAATAAAAGAAAAATTGTTCAAAACTGTTATCATAATATTATAGTTTCTAATGTACACTGAAATCATTAGCGATGCTATGTTACAATAATAATGTATAACATCGTCCGTAGTTAAATCTACGGACAATCAGATTAATTTTAATACTTATATACACAGTCTAATGTCGTTTAATTATTATAGATACATTGCAATAACACTACTACACAGATGGCGTAATTATTCAAGCGGTAACCTCTCGTGCCAAGTGTGTGGATTTGGCTCCTATGCTGGATTAGTCTTTGTACGATCTGCAAATGATTGGTGTTCCTACAAAAGTCTTTTAAGTGCAAAAGTATTTGTTTTTGCCACGGATGGACGAAACTGGCGTGGCGTGTTCTGAGCATAGCCTACTAAAAAAAAAGGGTACCAGTAATAATTGCTGTGTGCAGTGTGTTGGATTTTAAAAATAAATAATATTAATAGAAAAATGAAAAAGCGATAGGAGTAATAAGGTCATCGATTTTCATAAGCCCTGAATCAAAGAACTGTTATATTCATTCATATTCTCACCCACAACAGATGAAATAAATGAAATTTATAATTTTAATTATAATCAAAAATATTGCACCAATTGAGACATTTAGAAACATAATTAATACTAAGTTAGTAACTTGTTAAAACTGTTCTAATTATATAATTAAAATTCATTAAATTAAATTAGATTTTCTGAGACCGTATTTTAAAATTCTATTACTTTAGAATAAAAGGCGCGTCTTAAATTTAAATATAATTATTGTATTACTCTTAGCTATGTACTCGTAGACTAATATAGTAGGAACACGATGAAAATTTAAAGAATTATATAGAAAATCACATTTCTGAAAAAACTGGTGACCAACTAAGCAATACCGAGCAAAACTAGAAACTTGAACTTTTGATGGCAGTTAGTTTTTATGATATAGACACTCACCAAGAAATAATTTTATGAAATTCAATCGCAAAAGGGGTGAAACACGGTGACAAAGTATAGGAAGAAAAAAAATACACTTAACTTTTCAAATAAAGCCCAAATAAAATCAGTAATGATGAATAAACACGTGTTTTAGCTTTTGCCAATTTTCATCCTCTAGGGGCATAAAATATGAGAATAAACTTTATTTTGATACTTATACTTGATTTCTTATTGAATAAAAAATTAGTACAAGTACTAGGTGTTACTTTTATGATCTAGAGACTCACTAAAAATAATATTCTAAAAATTAGGTTCTTTGATATTCCTCCCTGAGTTTTATATATTAGGTTTTATTAGATTATAAAACAGAGGGAATTTTGCTTTGATATTTTCAATCCATAAAATGTAATGAATAAAATAGAAAGAAAACCTTACGTCACTTCTGGGTATCGTAAAAGATGATTAAGCTTTATATCGACTTGGGCTAACTGTATCTGATGCCGTTTTGTCAGCAATTACATTCCCAAGAAGGGTTGACATCAGACAGGCATCCGATCATAAAACTATTACCAAGAATAGGAGTACATATTGCGTCAACCTTGAGAAATTGGGATAGTTATGAATACAAAGCATGAAAGTCATATTATAGAGAGTCGCCTAATTATATGATTCAATTTAGAGAGGAATATTTCTCATAGGGGCAGTTCAATGTAACTTTCTCTAAAATATGTAAGTACCGCCCGCAGTCTGACAATTTTGACGGTGAGAAGTAATGCCACGTACGTTATGTATAAAAAGGTCCTAACATAAAACAGAACATGTAATGCGATATAATTTATAGAATGAATAGAAATAGAAGCTGTCACTGTTTGCCCCTGTTCCATGTGATTTTTGCACGACAATTATAAATGATTTGATTTGATTAGAGATAAATCTATGGAAAATCTAATAGTATTTAATTAATTTTAATTTTAATTTCATTAAGAATGTGTGCGACAAATGAACGAGTAACTCAATATCACGGCAACCGGTTTCGATTTATTTATTATATGTAATCTTCATTAAATCTTTTAAATTACTGCAATAGCGTAACTGCAATACCTTTTGTAGGCCTACCCATAGCTACTTAAAAAAATTACTAAGTATTTAATGTATGGCAATAAAAAGCAAAGAAATGTTACAGTTACCTGATGTAATCTAGAAAAAGTGCTATTGTAGTTTATAGAACGACCTATTACAGACACTAAAACATAAAAAAATAAAGTCGGTGCCGGTGTCGGTATCTATAGTGTAGGAATTTCATTAAATACATTAAGTAAGCTGTTTATAATTTTGTTTAGGGCTTGGCACCCATTTCAAACCTATCAATAGATAGCACATACAAATGATAGTATTTTAAGTTATTTTATAATTTTTAGTTTTTGAAGTCGGTTTTTTTAAACGTAGTTTTTTATTTGGTATTGTAAGAGACGACTGACAATTATATAATATTACTTCAAGAGAATGGTAATTCGAATTTAATAGCCATCTTTTTCGAGTATAGTATAGTAGACAATTCCTTTCTAAGGTGGACGTAACAACGTGTGCAGAGGTACATCTAAGGGACTTATCTAGACTCAGAAGAAGAATACATTCAGAGAAAGTGTCAAATCTATCAGGTTATACGCACATATATTAATAAGAAATTTTATATTCTTTACTAATTAACTTTATTTTATTTCAGGTAAGCAACTGATTTTGTGCTTAATCGTAAGTATTACATATTATAGACTAGTACTTATTCAAATTGATTATATGTCCCCGTACCATAAAGAAAAAATAGTATAAAAATACCAAAAAAATAATAATAGGTATAAAGGTATAAAGAAAAAATACTAATAGGTATGATCATAATTTTTTACTTTCTTACAATAAAGTACTTACATATTTACTTTTTAAGAAAATAACATTATTTTGGAAACAAAATTGAGGCTTAACGCAGATCTTTATATTTTGCAAACATTACTTTGAATTATGCGCGAAAAACGTGTATAGGTTCAGTACGCAGTAATAAATATTGCACACCAACTTCTGGAAATATATAATCGGTTGATTTTGAATTTGTAACAATATCTCTGTCGCACACTATATGTATGACGATTATCAGTCGTTGTATAAATGTGAGAGAGTGCAGTTGTATCCAGTCATAAAATATATATATATATATATAAATATAGAGTTGGTAAAACTTTCAAGATTTAAAAAAGAAAGCTAGTAGAACATGTTCATATTTTATTTAATCACAAAAGGTCATAACTGTCTTCTAATAGATACCAGATATTAGTGCTTAGTGTGACGTCACGTAGGTAATATGCTCTACGAAACCGAAATTAGTTTAAAGGCCTATTTCCAATGGTTGATGTGCAATATTTACTTATTGTCTGGTACTGCATTACGTCGTCTGGTGTGACGTCACACCACAGTATTATTAGTAAATATTGCAGCGAATAAAAGAAGACGCAAGTCAGTCGAATATCAATTTGATAAAATACATTCAACATTTTATAAGTGGTGTGCGGTCACTCTATGCAAAAATACCTCAGAATAATCTACAATATCTGAATAGCTTGTTTAGATTTAACTAAACTTAGAATTGGAGATTATATATATATATATATATATATATATAATCTCTCTCTCTATATATATATATATATATATATATATATATATATATATATATATATATATATATATATATATATATAACAAGTGTAATTACAAGAATGTTTTTACATTTTGAAACTCATAATAAGCGTTTATTTGATGCTAGAAATTCGCCCAACATTATTAAATTGATTCTTGGTAAATTAGAACTGTTCACCTTGATAATATTTTCTTCCCTCGTTTACTAATTATGTACTACAAAAAACAATAGAAACGCGTAATCACAGAAAAAGTTCAGGCGCTACGATGGATTTTATTTATTTGTATGACAACACATCTCACTTTTACTCTGATGGGTTACTCACTTAACATAGACTATTCCATATTTTATAATTTTAATTTGTTGAAATTATATTGTAATTAAACTCTATTTATGATAAAATGTGTCTTTTTTATAATCCTTTTAACATAATATATATAATAGTAAATACCAATCGATATATATATATATATATATATATATATATATATATATATATATATATGTATATGTTCTTCTTATATATCAAATTCTTATTATTTATGTAACTGCTATCTAGCTGCTTGCATTTTTGTTCGTTTGAGTAGTTTGTACCTCATTAAGGTACCCATTGAAAATCAGTGTTGCAGTGTAGCATATGTTGCACTCTAGCGTTATTGTTGAATGGGAACTTTATTGACACTTATTATATTTCGTTTTTCTTCTTTGTGTTGTATTTTCAGTTAAGTTTAGCTGTTATTTTAATTTTTCTTATAAAACCTTTATTTCTTTCGACCTGCTGTTATCTAAATTCAAGCTAAGTGTCAATAGAATAGCTTTCTCTCCTTCCTTCTATATTTTGCATTTTTTTTATTCTCTAATAGACTCCTTACACATATTATAAATAGGAAACGAGTTACAAAGTATATATAATTATCAATTGTCTGTATTTATTTTCTGTAATTTTACAGAATAATGAAAAATAAATTTAATCTTGATCTTTATTTTTATTGCTTATGGTTATAAACGAAGAAACATACCTGATGGTAAATGTTTATTGAGCTGTATTACTTAACCTTCATCATCATCATCGTCTCAGCTCATACATGTCTCACTGTTGGGCTGGAGCCTCCGCCATAATGGGAGGGAAATTGACTTACTATACCACGCAATTCAATATTAATAATACTTAACCTTATTTACTTGAATTATTAATATTCTTTATTATGGTTAAGATAGATAATAAGCTTACCTCGTAATCAAAAGTAAATAATAGGTTTCATCTATCCAAACCTTAGCCATTTATAACCTAAGCTCAACGGCTCCTGGCCATTTTAGTAGGGTGCAATCATCATTATCTTTATATATCATATTTTCTATTTCTTTTTGTGTTGTAGGTTTCTAAAAATAAACTTTTTATAACAATATTAATAATTACGCAAAAAAAAAAACATTAAAATCCATGTTGTAGTTTTAGTTTAATAGTTTTCACTTTAGATCATAATTCATGTGTTTTAAATAATAGATATAACTAGTTTTAGCGCTGAAAGAACGTATGTTTTGATAGGGATTACCTAGAAATAGATCATCTGTTAGGGAATGCTATATATGAAAAGTCATCATCATTCTCCTACACCTATCCTAATAACTTGGGGTCGATACAATATGTACTCTTGTTTCATAGTACATATTGTAAAAGTTATTGGCAATAGTTTTATGACCGGCCGCCTGTCAGACGTCAACACTCCTTAGGAATGTAATTGTTGACCAAACGGCATTAGATGAAGTTGATCCAGGTCTTTTTAAGGCTCTTAGTCGTCTTTATTGACATCCACCAGCAAAGTAAGGGTTGGTAGTATTCGTAGCTGCTACCAAACAGCTCTGACAGATACTAACATATAAGCCAAAAAATAGTACCAAAAATTGACGCTGGAGATTGCTTTAATTGTTTTTACGTTAATAAGGACTCACTTGTATAGCCGATATATGCATATTACAAAAGCTTAGTCATCTTTTACTCTACCTACGTGCGAAAGAGGGGGTGATGAATTGTATTCTTACTCCATCACCACACGAAACCACAAATCTCGTTAAATTTAATTTCACATAACAATAAAAATATAAGACTATATAGTTTATATTTATACGCATTATATAATTTGTACGTAAAATACGTTTAAACTTGATTTTATTTCGACTAGTATGGAATTCGTTAAATTTTAATTGCATGTATTATTAATATTATATAAGTTTTCTTCAGATCCCTTCAGAGGTTAAGTTAGGCTTGACCTACAATATTAATATTCCACAAAGACCTTTGACGTTCACTTATAAGGTTTTTCTTTAGAAATATCTAATATATTTAATATTATTACCAACTTTTATACAGGTGAATACCTATAAAAGCTTGACATATAAATATAAGCTTATATAATTTATATTTAATAATAATAATCAATCAATCTAACCAGCGCCAAGTAGTAGACTAATTTAAGTTGTAGATAGAACTGAGAAAAAATATAAATATAAAAATTCATAGAAAAACAGAAAGATATGGTTCATCGTCATCATCACAGCCCATATATGTCCCACTGTTTGGACCTCCTCCGTAATAGGAAAGAAATTAACCTACTATACCATATTGGTCAGACGTATTGGTATAAGGTTTAGTTTCGAGTTTTTTTTTCTCTCGCAAAGATCAAATCAAATCTTTATTTTAAAAAAAAAGTAAAAATAAGTACAAAATATCAGTTAGTACACTGTCTATTGTATTAGTTATAAACTGTGTACAAAAGACAGGCATCACATGTGTATATAATTGCTTCTTTATAAGTGCTTCAGGTATGATTGAAATATCTTATCGTAGATATAACACGACTATTATTGAGATATATGTTTACTAAGATAATAAAATAAAAATTTATGAACGCATTCATAAAATAACACATGACCTAGATATTTCATAACCTTTTTCTAGAACTATCGATTTTAAATTCCAATTTTCATACTATATTATGAAATAACAGTATGAAGAAAGGCTGAGATATATCTCAAGATATAATAACGTTTGTTAACTTTTTGCCGCAGGCTCCCGATTTTTTTGGAAACATCATATTTTCTTTCAGGATACCACAGATGCCTTTTTGTTTTTTATTTTCCTACACAAGATGATGCGTACGCAATTTATTTACGTCAGCAGGTGGAGGTGTTACAAAGAATGAATACCTAAATGTTATTTTCACCCCTCGGGTTCAATATTTTTTTTTATATAAAGTTTCTAATTTAATATTTAGTAGGTACCCTTGGCAATGTGCATATAAATTTCATAGTAGTTAAGGCTAACTACTATGAAACCAAAAAAGAAATTACCAAAAAAGAAATAATATTAGCTAATCCTATTTTTTTTTTAACACACAAACACAAATTCAATTTTTTTTTTGAA